>CM060940.1:857459174-858709174 GCA_030765085.1 Allium cepa | reverse complement strand
ATATATACATATGCCAATATATATATATTGATATTATATATAATACCAATTTCACTGTTTATGAAATATTCGCGGTATATGTTTTTATTAAATAACATCCGCTTACTAACGGCGCATAATGTCTATTTTAACAATCAATAGATATTAATCATCATTCAAACATGCATTCAAATATTTTAAATCTAACTATTTAAAATAAAATCGAAATCTATCCGATTGAGTGAGAAGTTCTCACCTTGGTTTTAATTTCCGTTTTAGCTTTTATTTCGAATAAAATTAAACGCGCGTTTAATTTTACCAAAAATTCTCACTAACTCCAAACGACTCCAAACCAACTCCATCGCGTAGTGCTCGTCGATACGATTCCAACGCAACTGAGTTTGCATTTTTTCGACCTCGTATCAAAAAGTTATTAATTTTACAAGATTGCACGATTTAAACTATATTTAAAACAACATTTCCTTTAATAATCTAAACCTACATCACACCAGAGCCCTTGGATCCAAACCCCCTCATCACAGCCGTTCCCCCTTTCTTCCCAAATCACGTTCATCTCCAGGTTGCCAAGTTTTAGGCCGAACCCATAATACAATCTAGGGTTTAAAAATTGGATCTCATCTCTCAACGAAAACGCGATCAGGAAGCGCCGTTGCGAAGCCCCACCTCTCCACTACACTCGGCCCCCACCATGCCAAGCTCGGCCTCATGTATAGCCTCGAATTGCGTGCGAAAACTGATGCAAACGGCCCTCCTTTCCTCCTTCTACGCGACTCCATTTTACATCACAGCCGTTGAATCTCTAGCTCTCGATGCGCTCTACCACTTTGTAGTTGAGGGTTTCTGGAATCGATGAACGGATTTGGAGATTTTTGGTGATGAAGATGGAGCATTTCTGGCCGTTGTTACCTAGGGTGGCGGCTGGCTATTATAATTAGGGTTTCTCCTTTTTTTTTTTTTTTTAATTTGTGTGTGGTGTATTTATAGAAAAAGCTAGCGTAAACACTATTCATCCCGGGAATTCCGAACTCCGATTTAGACGCCGTAACCAGCGTACCTAGGGTTTATCCCGCGTTTCGGACACAATGGAACAGGTTTCGGAAGCTAATTCGGAAGTATGTGCGAGTTATGGCTATAAACGCTCAATTTAAATTAAACCGATTTAAATCGATTTCTAGGCGTTTTAATTCGTACCGGACAAACGGTAAATCCAATTGACTTGAAATTTGAAACCTTACAATAATATCACATTACAGATCCGATGAAACTGGTTTCGTCGAAATCCGAGACTTTTTGAAAAATGGCTATTTTGACTCGCCAAATTTAAATTAAAAATAAATCGATGCGTTTCGAGCTGCCACGATCAAACGATAACTCCGATTAACACGAAAATTGAAATCCGGTAATAACTAACTATTACGGATCCAATGAAACTGGTTTCGTTCAATTCTGAGACTGTTCAAAAATTGGCTATTTTACAGTCAATTATTAAATATTAAAATATTCAATTTTCACAAATTAACTCTTAATTCGATTTTAAAAGTTCTAAAATATCGTTATAACTTCAATATGATAAAATAAAATTTTCCAAATTATTTTCAATCATTTTTAACTCAATTTTCAATTATTTTCATAATTTAACATATTAAATTATTGATTTAATTATCTAATTAAATCTAATAAATCAAATAAAAATTTATTTGACTTATAAATTCACTTATTAATATTTAAAATTAATTAAATATTCAAATTTTAATTTATAAAAATTCTGGGTCGTTACAATCTTTCCCCCTTAAAAGAATTTCGTCCTCGAAATTACAAGTAAGAAAAGTTACAGAATCTATTAATTTTCCATAATTCATGGTTAAACTTCTTACAAATCTTTACTAAGTTTTCAAATCATACTTAGTTATCTTTTCAAAAACAACTACCATTGTTTAACTTTCAATTCCAAATCAAAGTTTAAAGTTTTCAAAATTTTCCAATTTTTCTCAAATTTTTTCTAACGCCTTAAATTTTCGAAAAAATTCGCCATAGTCTCCTTTGCGCGGCTCGATCCGAAAAAAAAATGACAGTATATATATCACAAATATACATCTCATCAAGTAATGAGGCATCCCGAAGGGCAAAAAGTGTAAAAGTACGATATTTAATCCGAGATATGTACCTTATATTTTATTAGCAAGCATATACGGCTAATATAGCGCGAAAGCGAGCTCCAAATGCGAAGCAAACGCGATCCGCACCTACTAAACTCAAAAAACAACATGAGAATCATGTATATAAAGCATAGTATCGATATAAAACATATAGCAACATAACAACTATATATGTCACATAGTAAATGCAACTAAACAACAAATGCAATATATATTCAACCATCAACCAAATAACATCCATATCCAATAAACATTCATTCATATTCTCATTCATATTTAATGAATTGGTTTTCACTTTAAATCATATTTGATTTATTTACATTGGATTTTTATCAACATTCATTCTCAATTCAATTAGTTTACATTTACTAATTAAATCTAATTCACATTAAATTCTATTCAAACTTATTTACTTTTAATTTGAATTCAATTTACATAGCTTTAAATTTCACTAATTCACTTTCATTAATACTTAATGAATTTTATACAATCAATCAACATCCATATAACAACCAAAGTATATTTATTACAACCAAATTCTTTTCACTTATATTCATTCAATTTGGTTTAACATCTTTACTTTCCAATTGGTTTTATTAAATTGATTTTCATTCAATTATACAACTTCCAATAGCATTAGATTTCAATGAATTAACACTTTCATTAATTATTCCTTATCAACTTAAATTACATTCAATTGATTAAACATTCAAGCCATTCATTCAATTCAATTACAAAGTTGAATTTCATTTATATAATCTTAAGTTATATTCATATAGTTTCACTTTTTTATATATATAAGTTTATTTCACAATTGTAAATCACCTTAATTATAATTCATACTTATAATTCTTTTGCTTAGATTATTCAAACAACCTAACAATCAACTTATATACACTTTAATAATTCTGAAAAATTATTCCTTTATATTCAAAATAAAATCAAGGTAAAATTATTGCATTTACCCAATTTAAAAATATACCATGTCGATTTATCTTGTTTAAGAGTTTAGAAACCCCTATCTACGATAGTTAGCTAGACTAAATCGACGGGAATCTATAAACAATCAACCGATAAGTCAACACAATATAAAACAATTTTATTCACTAACAAATACGCTCTCATAGCTATTATTACACTCAAACTCATTCTAGAGTACTACTGACTCTATCTCTAATGAGTAATACCCTACAGAACCATGGTTGTCGCTTAACCATCAGCTCTGATACCAAATGTAAAGACCCGTAAATCCGTACTCCTTGAATAGACACTAATCTCCTTTGTTTAATTCAAGATGAACGAAAATACGAACCCTTAGGGGTTTTAAGAAAAAGAAAAGAAGAAGAAAGAAAATTTAGAGAGGGAAAAGAAGATAGAAAATTTTTAAAATAGAAGGAAAAGAGAATAGAGAACATTTTGAAAACATAGAAGAAAAGAGAATAGGACGGAACAGAAAACAACAGAACTACAACTGAATAAGTATGGAATAATGTAACGTACGCGGATTTTCGTTGCCGAAATACCGAATAGTTATGGGGTTTTTTTTAAAAAAAGAATTTGAGAAAAGAAAAAGAAAGAAGAGAGAAGATAGAGAGGAAAGAAGATAGACGATTTTTAGAAAACAGAGAATTTTTAAAATAGAACGGGACAGAAAGGAACAACAACAGAATCTCACAATTCGCAGCGGAACAACATATAATAATAAATGAATAATCTTCAAATAAAGAACTATATCAGTTATTACATCACATTATATTTCATTACATCATATCATATCATCAGAGTGTACAACAACATACAACAATAAACAGTGCAGCGGAAAAGAAATACTATATAAACTAGTAATACGCCATGCCATCCAGCTTGCCTCCAGCAACTCCAGAATATCCAGAATATCCTGATAAACCTAACTCTTGACTGCCCGTGTGGAAATTGGTGGGCACCCAGAGTTTAGGAAGGAAAACAATAAACTCCAAGTCAGTCATGTGACTGGTGTGAGAACTCAAAACAGTTTATTGATCTTTAAAATCAAAATAGAGGAATATTTTTAAATTCAATTCGCAATGCTTTTAAAAATGAGACTACCATAAGGCCTCCCGCACACACACACATGCAAACGCAGAATCGGAGGAGATTTCTCCTTATGATAGTCAAAGATGCTTGATACGCGTTTAAAATAACATTTGATATTATTATTAGTGCATAGTGTATAACAAATTCATTTCGAAAGTAGAATATAAATCTTAGCCAACATACGACCATTATCGTATGCCTACTATAGCTACTATCCAAACAGTGGTGACCACCATAAGTGAATAGCAGGTTCTACAACTAATACCGTACAAGTTTCGTATTGGGAATTGGATTTCCAACAAATGGTCAGGCCAAGGAACTTCCCATTGCCACATGAGAATGCCTCTGGATGGACATCCCCGAGAACCAAACCGGATCTCTACCAACACAAGGCCGGGTTACTCCTAACTGAGTAACAACTGACCGAATATGCCATCCCCCGGTCCTTTGGGACCTTTATCAACCGAGCGCTCGTAATCAATTCACACAATCATAAAGTGTTTTCAACATGAGTAAGTATCTGGGCTCCATACCATGATACCACCCTTTTCCAGAAGGAAATGGACACATCCTAAAGGGTGCTACCCCTCATAACCTTGCTGCTTCTTTCCTGTTTTGACCATTCACGGGGTGTGAGGCTCGACGAAGTCACGTCCACAAAAACATACTTTATACAAAAGCCATGCTTTGGGTCAACAAATGATCAACACAATGATCACAAGGATAGACGATCAAATAAACGATCCTATCACAAATAATCAACACAATGATCATTTCAGCATCACTCAGCATATCACATTACCAAATTGGGAATATATCGCTGATAACTTCAACTATATAACCTCTGAGCTCGTACGTCTCAGAGAAGGGTGTTAAGCTAAAAGAATAAATTCTCCGCCACCAACAGAAATATATTTGAATGAAATCGGCTTTATATCTCAACTTGTAATGTCAGACATACAATCCATACAAGTCTGTTCCGGGATCGAACAAAACCGAAGGCACTTCTTACGAAGCCCTTGCTATACGGGTATTCACAATCCCGATCGAATTTCCCATCACTTAGGAGATCTCTATACCAGGAGCTACCCAGTGCAGAGACAATCGATAGGTCATCCTATCGCTTTCACAAATACTCGGTCTTCAACACCGATCTTCAAATGCAATTCATAACGACGTATCACATATTCGGAATGGGTTATACGACCCCATGGTCCTTTCCCGGTTAACCCGAATAGTGAGCGCTTATTCAAAAATAAGTGTGCATTCAAATTCAACAATTCACATCAAATACCCATTCAAAGGGAAATACTGATAGTCGGCTATTGAACTATCAATGGATATGCATACATCACCAGATTCCAAATAATTTTCCAAATTATTTATTTTCCAAAATATCTTTACAAGATATATAATTTCAACTTCAAAAATAAATCAATATTTATTTTTGACAATTTCCCTTTCACATATAAATTCCATAATGAATTTATATCTCAAAATATCCATGCATATACGATTTCAATTATTCATTTCAATTTATCTTCAAAAGATAAATTCTATAAATTCACTTCATATTGGAAAACATTTCCATACTTATTTATAAATAAGTAATTCACAATCTTTTATTTTCAACACTTAGAAAATATTCCATATACTTAAATCGAATTAAGTATATATTTCATTTTTTTTAAGGAAATCATTCACTTAACATATTTATTTGGGTCAAAACGAATGTTGCGTAAAACATCGTTACAACAACCCAACATCACTAGTATAGGGATTCGAAATTAAAATAGATATATAAATCCCAATACTATACAAAAACATTTCCATTCGGAAATCATTTACTATAACAATAGTGTTATAGTCCACCATTTCCTTTTATTCCTCGAAAACGTCTATTTCAACAATAAATGTTGAAATCTATGGTTTCGAATCTCAACATCTTTTAAAACATCGTTAGATCGTTTTAATTCTGTTTAAAATACCAAATCTAAAACAATTTCTTTAACGTGTTATTCACTATTCAAAACCGTGAATAAACTTCGTTAACAAATTTCATCCTTTTATTCATTTTAATTCAAAGGATTATTCACTATTCAAAAATGTGAATATAACTCCATCTATAGGTTTCAACAAATTTTCTCGTCAAAATAAATCATTTGCAAATTTATAAAACAACGTTTATAAATTCCATTTCTAATTATTTATAAAAACTTCCTTGTTATAAATCTCATTTATTAACTTATTCGATTTATAACTCGGTTATAAACTACAGGTTCATATTATAAGTTAAACACTTATAATCTATTCGTTTGCAAAAACCATTCCATTGAACTTCATAATTATAAATCTTATAACTTATAAGATTCAATTATTTATCCAAATCTTATTACTTTAGTAACTTTACAAATTTTATAAACCTACTGTTTATAAAATTCCATGTATAACTTTACCGTTATATAATTCTATGAATTCCATTCATTTACAAAATTCATTTTTACTTCATTCAAACACTTATAAAATTTCATTTTATAATTCCAACATTTTAATTTACAAATATTCATTTGTAAATCCTTTAATATAAATCAATCTATATTATTCTTTAAAACGTCTTAACTCCTTTATAGTTTCACCATTTTTGATTTATAAAATAATCAAACTTCATAAATTCTATATTTAAACTTTTATAATATATTCAAAAATCCAATTTAACTATTTTATAAAATCATTAACCCATATTTCTCAAAAATCAATCTTTAACTATATTTCTCAAAATCATAATTTTTATAACTTTAAAAATTATAACCTTTATTTATTTAAAATAAATCAGTTTCCAAAAATATAGAATAATTTCAACAATCACTTTTAAAATCATTTTAAAATCCCAAAATTTGGGTCCAATGATGCTACACACCAAATAGTCAATCACGACTAACAACGATATCATATATCGATATGATAATCCATCAAATATCAAAATATCTGAAATCAATAAAAACTGTTGAGGAATCCAGTTGGATCCCTCCAACCTGTTTTCCTGCATCCAAAAACATTAGCACAATACCAATTTCGCTCCAGTACGAAATTATCGCGGTATATGTTCTTATTAAATATTATCCGCTTAATAACGGCGTAATAGGGTCTCATCCGCTAAACAAAAAATGCGGAAAATCAACAACTGCAATATATACATATGCCAATATATATATATTGATATTATATATAATACCAATTTCACTGTTTATGAAATATTCGCGGTATATGTTTTTATTAAATAACATCCGCTTACTAACGGCGCATAATGTCTATTTTAACAATCAATAGATATTAATCATCATTCAAACATGCATTCAAATATTTTAAATCTAACTATTTAAAATAAAATCGAAATCTATCCGATTGAGTGAGAAGTTCTCACCTTGGTTTTAATTTCCGTTTTAGCTTTTATTTCGAATAAAATTAAACGCGCGTTTAATTTTACCAAAAATTCTCACTAACTCCAAACGACTCCAAACCAACTCCATCGCGTAGTGCTCGTCGATACGATTCCAACGCAACTGAGTTTGCATTTTTTCGACCTCGTATGAAAAAGTTATTAATTTTACAAGATTGCACGATTTAAACTATATTTAAAACAACATTTACTTTAATAATCTAAACCTACATCACACCAGAGCCCTTGGATCCAAACCCCCTCATCACAGCCGTTCCCCCTTTCTTCCCAAATCACGTTCATCTCCAGGTTGCCAAGTTTTAGGCCGAACCCATAATACAATCTAGGGTTTAAAAATTGGATCTCATCTCTCAACGAAAACGCGATCAGGAAGCGCCGTTGCGAAGCCCCACCTCTCCACTACACTCGGCCCCCACCATGCCAAGCTCGGCCTCATGTATAGCCTCGAATTGCGTGTGAAAACTGATGCAAACGGCCCTCCTTTCCTCCTTCTACACGACTCCATTTTACATCACAGCCGTTGAATCTCTAGCTCTCGATGCGCTCTACCACTTTGTAGTTGAGGGTTTCTGGAATCGATGAACGGATTTGGAGATTTTTGGTGATGAAGATGGAGCATTTCTGGCCGTTGTTACCTAGGGTGGCAGCTGGCTATTATAATTAGGGTTTCTCCTTTTTTTTTTTTTTTTTAATTTGTGTGTGGTGTATTTATAGAAAAAGTTAGCGTAAACACTATACATCCCGGGAATTCCGAACTCCGATTTAGACGCCGTAACCAGCGTACCTAGGGTTTATCCCGCGTTCCGGACACAATGGAACAGGTTTCGGAAGCTAATTCGGAAGTATGTGCGATTTATGGCTATAAACGCTCAATTTAAATTAAACCGATTTAAATCGATTTCTAGGCGTTTTAATTCGTACCGGACAAACGGTAAATCCAATTGACTTGAAATTTGAAACCTTACAATAATATCACATTACGGATCCGATGAAACTGGTTTCGTCGAAATCCGAGACTTTTTGAAAAATGGCTATTTTGACTCGCCAAATTTAAATTAAAAATAAATCGATGCGTTTCGAGCTGCCACGATCAAACGATAACTCCGATTGACACAAAAATTGAAATCCAGTAATAACTAACTATTACGGATCCAATGAAACTAGTTTCGTTCAATTCTGAGACTGTTCAAAAATTGGCTATTTTACAGTCAATTATTAAATATTAAAATATTCAATTTTCACAAATTAACTCTTAATTCGATTTTAAAAGTTCTAAAATATCGTTATAACTTCAATATGATAAAATAAAATTTTCCAAATTATTTTCAATCATTTTTAACTCAATTTTCAATTATTTTCATAATTTAACATATTAAATTATTGATTTAATTATCTAATTAAATCTAATAAATCAAATAAAAATTTATTTGACTTATAAATTCACTTATTAATATTTAAAATTAATTAAATATTCAAATTTTAATTTATAAAAATTCTGGGTCGTTACATCTATCTAGAGAGGTTTCAGCATGCATGCATTGATGTGAAATATTCGGATGGCCGCAAAAGTTTAAACGGGTCTAGCTTGGAAGTTCCTGAGTGTGACGCATGTGCTCTCATGCATATTTTGTCTAGAGGTGTCATATTGGTGTAGGAGGCGCACCCTCCAATTCATGTTGGATAAATTCATTCTCCTTGTTTGATTCGAACCTTGAAGTTTATCCCTTCTTAATTGCATCGAGAAGTACCTTGAGCTCTTCTCTATGTTTAGTTACTTTTGTCCATTCTTTAAGTTTGAATTTTGATCTTGTCTGTATCCATCCTTTCTTACTTGAATTGTTGTTCTAATTTGTTTTTCATTTCTTCATGTATGGATGTTGTTCTTGTGAGGTAAAAACTCGTTCTGTATTTAGTAGCGCGGTCTCGCATAATTATTATATGTTTGTCACATTTCTTGAGTTTTCTCACGCTAATTTTCCAGACTAATCCGAGTGTTAGTTTATTATAATGCTCGAGTTAGGCTGAGTTTTTTTTAGATTGCTATTGGTGGGACATGGAGCTCATGGAGCTCATGGAGTAGCGCTTGATGTTCATCTACCTTTGTATTTTTACCTTCCTTTGTATTATTATGTATACCCATCAACATTTGTAAGGTTAGGAAGTTATAACTGTCCCGGCTGATGAGGTTTGTTTTGAACTCTGATATACTATGTATCTTAGAGTGACAGCTCACTATCTTTGTTATATTATTTGCTGTCATTCTGCTTTGAGATTCTGTATTTTCTATTCTTTATCATTTTATCTTAACAATCTACCTTTTTGGCACTTGAATGCTCGACATTTGAATACCGTAGATGTATTAAGTGCCGAATTTCGAGGGTCAAAAAGGTGGGTCGTTGCATATCCGATCACAAAATCTGATCCAAGACTGGACTTCTATAATCATCTTCGTGCCGCAAAGCATCTTACCCCCAACCTCTCATAATCATGGCATAGTGATGCAAAACTCATCTGAGACCTGACCTGCACAACCTCTTTTACAATATTCTCCCTCACTTCCTCAACCAGAGCAACATTCCTCGGTGCTCGATACCCATCATTCATGATAGTACTACTCGACCACATCTTGCATTGGCAACTCTGGTACTTAGAGTCCTTGCTACCTAATCAAAGCAAAACTTTCTTATGACATGAAATGATAGAGTTATTTCAAAAAAAGGATGACTAAGAAGGAGATATTCCCTATAAATAATTTTAGAATTCTAGTTTTGAAACATACAAATACGCTCTCAAATGCATAATGCACTAAGCCATAATAAACTAAAGCCAAGGTGTTCGTTCAACCTTGAGCTCTGTTACAAAATGCACCGACCTGCCTATTTTTGGGGCATGACTACAAATGGTAACCTCTTTCTTTCCTTTATAGCGAGCCTCTCGACTTCACACCAACCCGTAAAGGGATATATAGGGGTAAGAGTCTAAGCTTCGTCATAGTTCACAAAGTGAGAAACCTTATCACATAACACTAAGCACTGGCAGGAATGATAATATACAATATCAAAAGAAAAATACAAAAGGTTACTCTGAGTATAGAAATTTCAGAGATATAAAACGTAAGTAATATCTTCACCTTTGAAATTATAACTACATTTCGTCACAACGCTGATATATACAATATGATAATGCAGCGAAATAAGAATGCAATGTGTCGGTAAACATCCAGCTTATCTCTATAAGCTCTAAAGTGTCCAAAGCTAAATCTGATAATATACATGGGCTGACCAGAGCATTATAAGAAAATAACATTTGGATCAGTCTGGTAAAACAGTGTGAGAAACTCAAGAAATTTGTAATATGTAACAGTAACCATTGAGATCATATGGATTACCATAATGATTTTCCCTTTAAAAGAAACCAACCATCTGATATGTGAATAATCGATATAATAGGTAATATCAAGGGTGTAGGACATGAATATATAAGTAGCTGCTATATATATGACACAACAATAACATGTATATAATCCATACCACTAAGGCGCGTTCGTGTATGGATTTTTCCATGGATATCACTTTGGTGTAGCCGAATCCGAACCCCATGGAAAGGATTAGAAACTTCCTTTCGAGTATTGTATATCCCTAGATAGAATATACAATAAGGTAAACATGGCTAGCTCAATGATGAAATGCATGGCACCAAGTATAACCAACTCTTGGAGCCAAATAATCAAAAGCATAGTATAGATCTGGAGCTAATATTCCATTATATGTAAGCTAAACCCAAGATTATGCATCCTACTTTGGTTTTAGTCATTCAGTATGTCGAGGCTACGTTCAATATCTCTTACATAAGTCTTCATCAGTCGAAAAAAATATGAATCACCAAATGGAATCCATCATCTCGAACAGATCACAAATCACTACATGGATTCAAGCATCTCAAACATATCTCGAATATCTACATAGATTCCCGCATAAGTCCTTCGATGAATGCTAGTGTTGTCCTCTCTATTGGTATACTTTTCAAGATAGACATTTCCATACAATAACATTGTTTGAAATGTTAATAATGACTTCTACCTAATACTTAACCTTAGGATTAACAATTCAACTCTATAGCATTTCACTTCATAACTGCTTCCAAAACATAGATCGCTGTATGGTTTTGAAGCGGTTATGTATTTGAGTCATCATCTCATATAAATACACTTTTCCCACTCACCGGATGCTCCAAAACCAATAGATGAATTTTCGGTTAACTCAATTTTGGTTCTCTTAGAAGTAAGTGAAAGATAAAGATGATTTGTACCGACGCTCCTTTCCAGAGGTTCTCATTGGTATGAAATCATGAAGCCTTTCGTTACCTGTTATGTGATATTTGTTCAAGTTCGATAGTCGACTAATCGACTATCTAGTAAAAACAATCGCTTATATAAATCAATATTTGTATACTTAACTCATTTTCGACATTCCAACTTACTATTGCTCGTCCAAGAGTAAAGCCATGTAATTTAGAGCACTATTTGCATATCAAATCCTTACCTCGACACTTCATTCTTGAATTTCATAAATGGATAAGTCTACCTTGCCGGCTTTTAGTGTTAAGGATAGTGTCAATAATTTCCACAAATAAGTAAGTAATTAGCATGGTTAACACGTTTCTGATATTTCCTACTTAACTATTCCTCGGTCAAGAAGGAACTGATAGGTTATAACTCTATTGCTCATATCACTACTCGAACATCAATCTTAACTCTCACAAATAGATAAGCCTAATTCGTCGACTTTTAATGTTAAGCATCATTAGTTATTTTTTAAACAAGTGGTTCAACAGCTAACCATTTGGCCGTTAAAAAATTCCTAACCCCTTTGCTTAACCCTTTCATTTATGCTTTTAAAACTATTTTGAGATGATATACATACGTATAGTAATTTGATTTATAAAACTAGATATTTAATAAAACACTTTAAAAGACAATTGCATAAGATTTTTATACTTTAATAAAATAATCAACTAATCTTCTAACAATTGTATATACTTAAAAATTCTTTTAAAATACTTTTGATAGGTTTTAAAACATTTATGCAAAATATAACTTGTTTAACAAGTTTATAAAATCCTTTAAAACTTGAAAAAACAAGTTTTCATTATAAAAAACTCTTCTTTAAAAATTCACAACTAATTTTTCAAAATTCATAAATATCTCAAATTACTTTTGAAGTACTCTAATATGAGTTAGCTAATTCTCGTAAAAATAATGAAATGAAATACTTATGTTAAAATTCCTTTTCAAACATTTGAAGTTCAAAAATCAAGGCTAAATGGGGCAGTTTTGCACAAGTGAACTTTTTGCCACTTTTCAAAATGTTACTTATCTTTTTATAGTCTAAAATTTTTATGGAAGAAAGAATACATATAAATAACAATAAATGTGGCAAGAAACCTCTAAAGTTCCCTCTACAAAGTTTCATAGAAATCGCAAAAAAAGGCAATTCCTAAGTGAATCCATAGCGCCTATCGATGTTTATGCACCTTCAAATTCGAGCCCAATCTAAACCAAAGCCCATATACATCCTATATAGTTTGTTTCAAGGCAATGCTAGAAGTCTTACATGTCCTTTCAAGTCCGTTCAAGTCCATACATTGGGTTTGTATATTCTGCTTGCTTTCAAAGCAAGAATCAAAACCAATATTTCAACTTAGTCGATATCAATTCAAATAATTTAAACCAATCGAACACAAGCGTTTATATGTTATATTTTCATTCAAAGTAGTGAGTTAGCTCACCTTTAACCCATCAACCAAGCAAGTCCAAGCTAGCCAAGTTGTAATGACCCACATTTCAGAAGGTTTAAATCAACAATAATCCACACGTGTCCAACTCAAACAATATGAAACATAGATAATTAGTGGGGTTAATTAAGAAAAATAAGAAAAGAAGAAAATAAATACATAATCTCGCCATGGAATGAAAAAACATAATAAAAAAATAAACAGTTTGTGAAGCTGTTTACTATAAGTTTGTTTAAAATTTTACAACATATATCAGAGTTATATATACAATAGAAGAATAAAATAATGCAGCAGAACAACATGGTGTAAGGAATAATACTAGTAATATAATATATACCAATTCTTTTTCTTCGTCCTTCAAAAAATAATCTTCAATGCACTGAAAATTCAGGGTTGATCCAAGCGTAATGAGAAGACAAAACACTCGAGTAGGGTCTAAATATCCTTATGTGAGTCAAATCCTTATCACATATAACAGGAGTGTAATAGCGTCAGAAATGTTTAGGAAATTTCATATCTCTTATCCAGTGTATATCGTGCGTGCAATATCCCAAGAGATGTTACAGAATTTTCCATCTCTTAAGGATCCGTCAAAATATCTATATATAGTAGGATACACTATATATGTAATGTCTAATCGGTAAAATAAATACTTTTCTTAGCGTTAAGGCTATACATTAAACCCCCTTAATGCGCTTTTAAGCATTGTCGTACAGTTTGCGTATAACGCCCCACTAGCACGTTGGGGAATAGGGATGCGCCATGATACGACAGCATAAACCAAAATATTAGTGGTCTCATGTAAGGATTAAAGTATGACAAAGCACATGAGGCAATGCCCAAGGTAGAATACTACCAGTTTGGGTCACAGGGCTAGTGGTAACGTATCGTAGCCATAACCAACCACCGCGTCCGTCCATCCCATATCGAGTCAAAAGGGAGGTCATCCCAAATCAAGGTGCACCAATCAAAACCAACATCAAAAGTAATAGTACGGACAAAGTACAAGAAGAAAATCGAAGAACGGATGTCCGCTAAGGACAGCTAGCCCACCTTGCACTGTCTAACCGTCCTGTTTAAGTCATTTCAAATTGGCACAAGGGTCGGGGTCTATCCATCATCATTCTCCTTCTTCAAACCCAGCAAACGTATGCCAAATCCAACCACTTCATTCTGGGGTCTCCACCGCGTACACAGATGTTAAAGTGGTTTTAGTATTAACAGAGAGTATGCTAATAAGAGGACTCGGTCTCTTTAACAACCAAACGTCATTTTACAACATAGGTTGGTACTTTAACATTTCAAAAACGATTCATACTTGATATCAAGATATCATATTCACTTCAAAATATTATTCATTTCAAAATATCATATTTTATTTCAAAGATATGTCAATTTCACTTTAAAATCATTTTCACTTCAATGTCTCAATTTAACTTCCAAAATTGTTTGAATTTTAAACTTAGGTTATACCTTTATTTTAACCTAATTCGCATTTAAATCCACGATTTAAATATCAACAGTCTCCACGTTGACCAGCTTGAATTTTTAGAAAATAGTTTGAAATGTTTTAAATAGTTTGAGTATTGAAAATGGATTATATACTAAAATAGCTTAGAAAGTCAAAATAATTTTAATATTTATAAAGGTAGATTTTAAACAGTTTATATTAATATAATTTATTTGAAAATAGTTTCAAAGTCAAATTCAAAGTCAAACCGATTCAATTCCAAATCTTTCAATTCAAATCATTTTTAATCTCAATTCAATTCGAATCGACCTAATTTCGATTTAAATTCAAATCAATTTCAATTTCCATTTCAAATTAATTCAATTTCAATTTGAATTAATTTCAATTCAATTCTCAATTTTAAACCATTTCAATTTATATCAATTTCTGGTTCGATTTCAAAATATCGATTTAATACATTTAAATAAAATTTAACTTCGATGTTCTATTCAATGTTCTAATCTTTATATAATTCAATCTCAAGCCAAAGTTCAAAATATCAATTCGAATCCCTTTACATGGCAATATTTCAAAGTTCGAATAAAAATTCAAAACTTTTGAGCAATTTATTTTCTATAATTCCAGCCATATTCCAATCATAACTTCAAGTTTCAAATTAAATTCTTTAAAATAATTTCTTTTAACTAATTTAAATTCAACATTTCACAACTCAATTTCAAAAATAATCCAATTCCCATATTTCAATTCAATTTATTTTTATAAAACAAAATCACTTGAATAGATTCAAATTCAAGAATTTAAAATCATTAAATTTAACCAATCTAGTGTCATTATATAATTTTCTATTTTATGGCCAATTGATTGGTTATTTCAATTTCAGGGATGGATATAAATCATTTCAATCCAAATCCAAGTGTGGTAGGTATGTATCATTTCAACCTATTTCTTAATTTATTCGAAACAATTTAAATAGCATTTTATACACTGTCAAATAATATACAGGTAATACAAGATGTATATAAAATAAATAAATATCCAATCATCCAATATATCAACCAATTAAAATCCATACAATCACCATCCAAGCAGTCAAAATATCAAAACAATTAACTTGTTATCAATAATCAGGATTTTAACTAGCAATTTAATTCCAATTCAATTTAATTGTCAATTTAAATTTCTATCAGTTCAAATCAGATGTTAATTTTAAATGCCAGTTAAACTACCAAACAACAGTAAGTAAAATAAATCACTTTATGATTTTAAATTTAACTAACATAAAATTATTTTAGTACTTCATGAGCATATAAAACACTCACCTTTATCTGAAATTGAAAATTTCTCAGCTTCAAATAAAGAACACTTCAATTTCACGTTGTAGACGACGACGTTACGATTCCAACGCAACTAGTTAAACTCGAATCAGACCTCGCGTGGAAAAGTTACACGACAATTAGCATAACGATATAATTAAAACTTAATTAACATAATAATAAAATTAAATTATCGATAGCATTTAATCGATCAGTCTGTGTGCATCCTTTGCAACCGGGCTGCTGAAAATGTCGGACATTTATTCTTCAATTGCCATTTTTCTTATCATTTATGGAAGGAGGTTCTTCATCGAATACATGAGAGGCCACCATAACGTGATTTCAAGCTTGAATGGGTTTGGATTTTCCAGTTAACCAGGTGGAAAACCATGTCGACCAAGCGGTTTCTCAGTTACCTCAAATTATCGATAGCAATGATATGGGAGGAAAGGAATTCGAGAAGATTTGTGCGATCTTCGTCTTCTCTTTCTGATCTTATTTTAAAAATTTGCCCTGTTGTTGTCGCTTTATAAATGTTGATGGTGGGTAGTTCGTCTGTCATAGTGCTATGTATCTTTTAAATTTGTATGTTGGTTTTGGTTAATAAAAGTGGACTGGCCACTATAAAAACAGGCTGGCATTGCCAAAAAAAATAAAATTAAACAATACCCTATCCCTTTCTCTGCAATCACGCAACAGAACAAGGTCAACATGCGTTTCCTCCTTCCTCCAAGCCAAAATCGCGACATTATTTCCTTTTTGTATAACGATTGATCGCTCCACGTTAACGTCGCTGACCTCCATGCCTCCTCCGACAAGCCGTCTCACCCAGCCAAACCTCCTCCGCACGCGCACCGTGCGACAAAGTTGCAAATCCCATGTAAGGCTGCTACGCACCGCAGTCTCCAGCCACCGCCTCCCTCCTTCGATCGTCAACCCATTACCGACAATGAACTCCTCTGGCCACCACGCAAACTCCCTCTTCCCTTTTGGCAAGCGAATGAACGTTCATTCGTTCGAACGATTCAGCAACAGTTAAACACATACTTTGCATTGTTTAGAATGATCTGGTCCTTCCATTCATGCATTCGAGGGCCCCTATTCACCCTATGATGTGGTTGCATCCTATTGAATCCCTAAATCCAATGGTCTGAGATCCACTTCTACCCTATGAATAGAACTCTAGACCCAACACTTTTTCTCATTCAAAGATTTCCTTAAATTGGGTTCATCTATTCAGGAAGGACCCTAAGCGGAATAATTTCCCAAGGAGAAAACCGTTTTTGAATAAAAATATTTAACAACCCAAGTGGATCCGTGAAGTCCTAAAGGGTAGAGCTAAGGATCAGAGGTGAGTGATTATAATTATTTTAAATTTCTTTAATTAATTTAAAATAACCGGGTTTCCAATAGTTGTAGTTTTACTATGATTTTTGGAGTGCCTTTTTAGTAATTTATTTACAGTTTTTAGAATTATTTTTAGTCTATTTTTTCTTACTATTCTTTTCCATTAATTTCAGTTTTTTCTAGCTTTTCCATTTATTTACAGTTTATTTATAGTATTTTAGTTTATTTACTGTTATTTATGCGTTATTTACATCTTCTTCTTATGCCTTGGATTTCCTTCTATTTTCAGTTTTCTTTTATTTCTCCTTCTTCTTCTTTGCGTATGGATTAGAATAGAATTAACGTAAAATTGATCAAATTATTAGAAATATGAAATAATGGAATATAAGATGTAAATTATAAAGACTGTAGTACAAATGGAATTGGACTGAAATTGTGCTTAATTATTGAATTAAGAAGATTGGCCTAGTTATAACTTAAAATTATAACTAAAAAGAAGAAAAGAAGAAAAGAAGCCTGTCTTCACATTTAGACCTTGGGTTAAGTAATAAGCATGATTATAACGTAGGTTATAATAAGAAATAGAACAGAATAAGGCTTATTTTAAGACTTATGATAAATTAATAAGCACAGATAGTAGGAACAAGAGTAAAGGCTTATGTAAATAATTTATCTAAGTTAATAAGAAATGAATTAAAGTAGGACCTATACCAAATAGCATTCCCCAATATTTTCTATGGACATGGTGTTTTACACAATCCGGAAGTGAGACGATGGGCACGGTTATACTAGTAGTGGTAGTAATTGGTCAATATAGAGACGTTCAAATCACGGGGGATTTAGACAAAGGCGCTATTAGATATTGTTTGGATGACGGGCCAATACCGACAGCATTCCCCTATATTTTCTATGGACACGGTGTTTCACATAATCCTAAAGTGAGACGAGGGGCATGCTTATGCTAAGTGAAGGTAATAATACGACCCAATAGGTGGAGCAAAAGGTAGCATGAGCATGGTGACAGTCACGCGTTCGGCTCCTATTTCGATGCTTAATAATCGCTATGAGTTTCAAGTGCTTAGTATGTGTGTCTTTCGTAGACACCGCTGTCTTCTATGTAGAGATCTAAGTATCGTCTAGTCCATAGTGGGTACTTTGTGTATCTTTCGTAGTTACCAATGGCTACTGTGTAGGGAGTTATATAGCGTCTAGTCTGAAGTAAAGTCTATGGTGTTATAGGCCTATCAAAGGATAGAATTAGGATTTCAGCCTAGTTATAGGATTAGGAAATCAGCCTAATCAAGCAGCTATCAAATACAAGTGCAAACAATCAAAGTTGACATACCTTATCAACTGTAATAATTTAATCGTATTTTCCAGTTTATCTCTTTCCTATTTCCTTTGTTTTCTTTTGTATATACAAGAACTATTGAACAGTCTATTACTTTTACTTTGCTTAAAGATTCTAGTAGTTACTATCACTCACCAGACTTTTAGCCTGACCCACTCCTCTATTTTTTCCTTCTTCCCCCTTAGGCAATCAAGGGAGAGGGCAATAGACTGCAGTTGCTCGAAGTTTTCTTGGAGAAGATTCTGCTATGTATTTCCCTACTTTATTTCCTTTTTTTCTTTGTACTAGTAGTTGAAAGGGATATTTATATTCTGATTTTTGTTGAGACTACGAGTTTTTATTTCATGAGACATATCGGGTTTTGAGACATGTATGTTGTATTTGGTATTTGACTTATTGGTTTATGAAGTAATTAAGAAATGTTTTTTTGAATAAGTCATTGTTTTAGTTTCTGCTATTTTTACCTGTTTTTTTCTTGTGAATCTTAATCTCTGTTAGTTTCAGTTATACTTACAACGCACCATACCTTTAAATGTGTCCTTTTAGGTATATTAAGGGGTGTGTGATGTTTCAATTGAGTTTGATTCACTTAGAATTTCAGTAGAGTTTTGTTAAAATATAAGGGAGTATTTGAGTGGAGAAGAAGGAGTGAAGAAATGAATAAAAACTAACCTAAAATTCTTTGAAAACAACTGGTATTTAAAGTAGAACAATGGTCATGTACATTCGTTAAAGGTTATGATGAATAGACACTTCTTTTGAAAATTTGAAATTTGAATTCTACAATCACTATGTCGACATGGAGGATGAGGGATGTCGACATGTCTATGTGAATTTTGAATATTAATTTTTCTTTAAAATGATTTCTATTCTAAAACTTGTCAAAACAATTTCTAATCTTTGTAAACCATTTTGAATATAGTTTAACTTATAAAAGAGATTTAAAAAATAATCTTAAAAATATATAATCTATAATATAAAAGTAATAAAAGCTCAATATAAATATTTTTAGATTAAATCTAAAACCATTAAAACCAGGAGATATTTAAAAACAAGAAATGATTTTGAAATTAAAAAAATAGTTAAGGCTAAAATATTTAAACATGAGAGATAACTTTTAAAAAGATAGTTTTGAAAAATATATTAAAAATAAATCATTTTGAAAACTTCGTGGATTCCTTTCCACTAGAGAAGATCGTGGGTTTCATCCCACTAAAGAGGTCAAGGGTTCCATCCCACTACTAAAGCAAGTAGGTGGATTCCTTTCCATAATTAAAACCAGAATAAAGATTTTATTGCTATTGTGAAGTTTTAACATAAATCTTGACTCTATTACTTATCTTGATATCTTGAACTCTTGATACTCATGCGTCTTCGGTCTTGATTTCTTCAATCTTGAATTCATCAGCCTTGAATCTCTATACAGTACAGTCTTTATTCTCAGTACCCGCATATATATATACCCTGCATATACATATACACACACACATATATAGACAAGAATATTAGTATTTATATTTTATAGCAAGTCCTAAGGTTGTTTTCATCAAAACCATGATCTCACGAACTAATAATCTCACCCTTCTTGATGTGACAACCTATGTTTATAAAATATACTCCACCAAACTCTGATTCTACTCTAACTCACCTTATTCCAACAGCTCCCCCTTAATCTACTAACTCTCCCTTAATCTAAGCCTACCTAACCTATTTTATAATTCTCCCCCTTTATCATCAATAAAGACTAATCCTAAACTACATAACTCCCTCTAAATCTTATACAATAGCACTGTATAGGATCATAGTAGTAGAATATAAACGAGACAGATAATAATATAAATAAAATATAGTAAGGTAAATGTGAGAGATATGAAAATTTCAAACACAACCAATCATATATACATCATGTTTTTATCAAACCACATCACACAATATTCAAATCAATCCAAACCATACAGAATTAAATCAAACCAAATCAAATACCAAATCAAAGTAAATCAAACGACATATGTTAAATCAAACATTTCTTCGAACTTCAACCCATCTTTCTTCGCCAAAGATAGGATCTGCTTTTATAACATCCCATTCTTCATTATCTTTGTTCAGAGTTCCTTTTGGATTCGCTTCGAGTTCTTCTTTGTTGAGGGCCGAGATCATCCATCAAATGGCATTGAAGTGCCTTTCTTGTTCTTTTATCTTATGCATTTGGCTTAATTCTAAGTATCGTTGAATGTGAAGGATAAAAGTAAGTATATTCTTGAATGATTTGTGAGTTTCTTCAAGATTCTCACTTAGGTTATGAATAGCAGATGTCATTTTTTGATAAAATATGAATAAATTCAATAGAAAATAAGGAGAATTGAAAATATGCATTTTTCTATATTTAGAGCTAATAAAAAGAAAATAAAGGATTTTCATTGATAAATTTAGTTAACACTACATAAACGATACATAACATTAACTAAAGCAAGATACAAACTAATGCAACATGAATTGAAACTGTTATTAGTTGGAGGATGATGAAGATAACGATAATTCAAGCGTGCAACTCACTTTCCCAAAGAACTTGTTCATTTTGGTGGAAATGTTGTCCAACTTTTTACTAATGGATCTTTTAGAATCCATTGGTTCTCCACAATAATCTTTTGGCTTTTAAGAAGTGTTTTGTTGGATGGATTGTTAGAAGTGATAGGGTATTCAATGCTTTCCATTGAAGTTTCTTCCTCCTCCTCCTCTCCTTCTTCTTCAATTTCCATCTCTTCCCCTTCTTCCTCCTCTCCTTCTTCTTACATCTCTCAATGAGCCAACCTTTCATCCTTTTTGGCAAGTGTTTCGTACGGTTGAAATGCAAGTGGAATTTTCATGAGAGAGATATTAGCATGGTTAAACACTTTTCTAGAAACCAACTCCTCTCTCTTATAGTTAACCACCGAAATAGTTCAAAATCCGAGTAAAGTTTTGGGACGAAGTTCATCCAAAATTACTTGAGCCCAATTAATGTTATAGTGCCCAAAAATAGCAAAATGAGCCTTACAAACTTTTAAAGTAGGGTGATTGAAATTTCTCATTCTTTATGTTATGTTGTATAAGAAGGTTTACAATTCTTGCTTTAGGGTGGAAATTTCGATTTATAAATTCAAAGTTATCATCCCCTTCAAAAATGTGATGAAATGTCTCACGATCATGTTCATCAATTTTAAAATCCAAAAGATCCATTCCCATAAACATACAACCAAGAATGTTACCCAATATTTAACTATTTAAAACAATACGCGTTCTTTTAATGCTACTCCACACTTCCCTTTCATTTCCTTTATAAGAACCACGATTTAAATTTGCATAAAACATTTTTATATTCGGATAACAAACAAAGTCATTTTGAGAATCATCAATTAAGCTAAGAATTTGATTCTCTTCGAAAAGAATATTGAGTTAATATGAAGGAAAATCACAAAAGATAAACAAATTTCTCGTATGAACTTCTCCAAAGTTTACATAGCTTATGTAAGCTTTGATAGCTTCCGAATCATTGTAGAGGAACTCTTTGATGGCCTTGAACAGCCTTATAGTGGAGGGAGTGCTTGAGGAAGCCATTTTTGAAGAGAGTGGAGGGCTTGAAAGTTTGAAAGAGAGTTTTAATTTTGAAATGAAAGTGAAAAGATAGGATAAAGTGAAGGAGATAAATAGATATCAAAGAGTCATGTTCTCTGGTCAAGAAACACCTTTTAAGAGCTTGGAGTTGGTGAAAGGGTGAAGGGAAATTCAAAGTTTTGGATTCAAAATTGAATTTCAAAATTCTGGTAGGGATGTTGACATAGGGGGTAGGGTCATGTCGACATGGGTCCTCTAATTCATATGACTTATTTTTCCTATTTTATTTAATATCTATATATACTATAATCTAATATATATTTTATTTGAAAAAACATTAAATATAATAACACTTTAATATTAATATTTTAATATTAAAATAATATTATTTTGAAACTCAAAAATTTTAAATTCAAACAACAAGCAATTTCAAAACATGCAAATAATCAAACATTGAAATAAGCAATTTCAATCAATATAATTTAAATGCATACCTATTTTTAGATCCATATTTTTGAGATCATTAGATGAGTGAATAGCTATAAAGCATATGTTTGAATTTCTGCCTCTTGATCTTTATCTCTGGAGGACGAGTCTGAATCATCTAGTGTAGCAGTATATGCCCTCTTTCTTTTCTTTGACGAATCATTACTTAGAGGAAATTTATGCGTATCTAGATGCATACAATCTCTTTTTAAGTGGCCTGGCTCATCACAATTGCAGCATCTAACGTTGTTGTGAGTCTCATTATTATTTCCAGAATTCCTGTGATCATTTCCCTTGTAGTTGTTCATCTTTCTGTATTTTAGAAACTTTCTAAAATTCCTTGTCTCACTGTTTGCGTCTGAACCATCTGTTATTGCATTGAACGCAATCGACTTCTTTTCTGACGGCTTTCTCTTCTCCCTTGCATTTGTACTTCAAACGCATCAAATTCCCAATTAATTCTCCAATTTTCAGAGTACTAATATCATTAGTCTCTTCAATTGCTAGAGTCTTCTAATCTCATTCCGAGTAAGTGAATTTAGAATTTTTCTAACATGATCTTCTTTGGAAAAGTTCCTTCCTAATGTAATTAAAGAGTGCGTAATGTATTGAAACTTACCATACATGTCTGAAACGGACTCATTTGGATTTATCTTGAATAATCGAAACTGATTTGTCAAAATGGATATTTTGGTCTGTTTAACTTTGCTTGTTCCTTCATGAGTAACTTGCAAAGTTTTTTAGATATTATATGCAGACTTTAAAAAACCCACTCTATTAAACCCATTCCTATCAAGTGAACATAATAGAATATTCATGGCTTTGGAATTGTTTTGTGCAATAGTCTTTTGCTCAACAGTCCACTTTGAAAAATTAGCTGTGGGTTCAATGTACTCAGTTTGTGTGATATTCCAAGTGTCTAATCATATTGATTGTAAATAGATTTACATCTTACATGTCCAATAAGCATAGTTACTGCCATTAAAAAGTGGTGGTATGCCAGTAGACTGACCCTCTACAAATGAACTGCTGATAGAGTTGATATTACCAACGTTGGCAGCCACTTGAAAACTTTTCAAATATCAGATTATGAAAACTTTAAAAACTAATGCTCCAATACCACATGTAGATGCAATTTCACAAACACGGAGAAAATCATAGAACTAGACATAGATGCAAATAGTAAATAAAAATAGAAAAAATACACCGGAATTTTATACTGGTTCAGAGTTATCCTTCATCCAGTCCCACACAATTTCTTGTGCAGATTTCTTTTCAAATATAATGTCGATATTACAATTTCGATTGCAAGGCTATAAGATACACCCTCCTATCTTCGAGTCAAAGGCAAACTCTCTTGATTCAACCAGACTACAAGATCACCTAATTAATTTACGGGCTACAATCACACCCAATTGAATTAAGAGCCATAATCACACTGTTTCCAATATCACTTTGATAGATAGAGAGACTCGATACACTTCTTTGATTACAAATGATCCGACAACCCTGAATAGCACTGAGATCTTTGAGAGAGAGTGGCAGAGAATCAAACCAGAGACGATCGAGTTTGATTCATTTAGAAATTCGACAGAGTTTTGTTAACATATAAGAGAATATTTGAGCGGAGAAGAAGGAGTAAAGAAATAAGAAAAGCTAACTTAAAATTCGTTAAAAACAACTAGTTTTTATAGGAGAACAACGGTCATGTCCTTTCATGAAAGGTTATGATGAATAGACACTTCTGGTGAAAATTTGAAATTTGATTCTACAGTCACCATGTCGACATAGGGGATGAGGGATATCGACATGCCCATGTGAATTTTGAAAATTAATTTTGCTTTAAAAAAATTTCTATTCTAAAAATTGTCGACACAAATTCTAATCTTTGTAAACCATTTTGAATATAGTTTAAACTTATAGAAGAGATTTAAAAAATAATCTTAAAAATATGTAATCTATAATATAAAAGTAATAAAGCTCAATATAAATATTTTGAGATTAAAGCTAAAACCATTAAAACTAGGTGGTAGTTTAAAAATAAGAAATAATTTTGAAATTAGAAAATAGTTAAGGATAAAATATTTAAACCTAGAGAGATAAATTTTAAAAAGATAGTTTTGAAAAAAATCTTAAAAATAAATCACTTTGAAAATTTTGTGGATTCCATTCCACTAGAGATGATCGTGGCTTCGATCCCACTAAATAGGTTGTGGGTTCTATCCTGCTATTAAAACGAGAAGGTGGATTCCATTCCAAAATTAAAATCTAAATAAAGATTTTTTTTTTCTATTATGAAGTTTTAACATAAATCTAGCTCTATTACTTATCTTGATATCTTGAACTCTTGATACTCATGAGTCTTCGGTCTTGATTTCTTCAATCTTGAATTCGTCAGTCTTGAATCTCTATACCGTACAGTCTTCATTCTCAGTACCTGCATATATAAACCCTATATATATATATATTTAGACAAGAAATTCGTATTTATATTTTATAACAGGTCGTAAGGTTGTTGTCATCAAAACCATCATCTTAGGAACTAACAGCCTGACTCCTGCGAGTCAGCTTGATGTGGCTAAAAAAGGAGCTATACCGGGCCAAGTGAGGTCGCTTCTCCGATCAGGCATATTTCTTTGATGCCATATTATGACTTTGTGATTAATTTGGTGACCACCACTTGATTTGATTATGGGAGGGTGTTCCAAGGTGGGTGGTAGTAGCTGCTATGCGTTGCCACCAGCCCGGGAGTGCAAAGGGTAGAATCCTACCCTGGCATTGCCTCGTGTGCCATATCACATGACTTATCGCGCCCATTACTGTAACGACCCGCATTTTTAAGCATTTAAAAAAATTAAATAAGATTTTGAATAAAATTGTTGGGAATAAAAAATTTAAGATTTTACTGATACAAATTAAATTATAATACAAGTTATGAGCTTAATTAAAATTTCTATTAATGAAACATGCTTGCAATAATGTATAGATGATAACAAATGCTAGTGTGTATTTTAATAACATTGGTTTGAGTGAAATTAACAATTGTCTAAATGTAAATTTCCAATTGATTGGAATAATAAATGTTTCTTTATTAAAGAAGAAATCATATGTTTATTTATTTGAAATGTTTGGTAGCTGAAAGATTGATTGCAGAGATGAGAAACTATTAATTGGTAAGAAATGTATAATCAGTGTATTGAAGACTATAACCAGTGTATTGAAAACTATTTTCTGAAGGATGAAGATGAAGATTCATTATGTAATTATTATATATTATAATTATTCCACTTCATCATGTATTCTGCTGCATTCTTTGTTCATTCCTGTTGTATGTATAACTCTGATTTGAATTGTAAAAGTGTAATCACATGTTATTTGTAAAACAGCTTCACGAACTGTTTATTTGATTATTATATTTTATCATTCCGCTGCAAGATTCTGTGCTTTATTTTTACTACTTTTATTTTATTTTCTTATTTATCCCATTAACAATCCTCCCTTTTGAATGGTTTGAATTAGACATGTGTGGTTTATTGCCTATTTAAACCATCCAGGAAGGTGGGACGTCACAATTACGAGTTTGGTTTGTACTGTACCTACGGAGTTCTCCCTGGGTATCCCATCAGTTTGGTAGGGCTTACAGTATCTGTATATACTACGGGAATATATAAAATGTGTCAAGGGGGATATGGGTAATGCCTTAGTGCTATTTTAATACTTTATTTTACTGTAGACACTATTATAATAGCGTATTGTACTATGTATGTAGATAGTTTAACGGATCATTAGGAGATGGAATCTCGAACAGCTCTTAAGTTATTACACTCACGTTAGACATTGGATAGGAGATTTCAAACCCCATAAATATCTCTAACGTAGTTACACTCATATTTTACTGTTGATCTAACTTACATATGATCTTTTAGTTCTAACTCAAATGTTTTGTCTTTTCAATTCGCTCGGGTTGGTCTGAGCTTTTCAGTGTATTGAAGGCCATTTATCTCTGGCGGACGAAGATGAAGATTTGTATATTATTTATTATATTTAGTCCACCGCATCATGTTGTTCAGCTGCATTTATTTATATATTCCTGTTGTATGTAACTCTGATCTGTATTGTAGAAGTGCAATCAAAAGTTATTTGTAAAATAGCTTCACGAACTGTTTATTTGATTATTATATTTTATCATTCCGCTATGAAATTATGTGTTTTGTTTTTATTTTTTTCTCTTTTTTTCTTATTTACCCCATAACAATCCTTCATTTTGAATGGTTTGAGTCTGACATGTGTGGTTTATTATTGGTTTAAACCGTCCAAAAAGGTGGGTCATTACATCTTAGCTTTTAAATTCTTTATATTTGTAAGCCATATTATTAATATACTTATACAATTTCATTTTCTTATTATGAAACATTTTGTTAATTTACATCTTTGTTACTGTAAACAATTCTTATTGCAATTAGATTTCAATTCAATCTAATTATCGAACGCTTCATGAAATAGGGTTCACAATGTATTAGTTTTTAGTTTAATTCAACCAATAATCGACGACAACTAAATATTATCATCTCCTAACAACTAATATTCATTAATAATCATATAGGTTTATGAAAGTTATCATTTTATATTTAAATTATAATTTAGGTAAATAATTTCATTTTCCCTATTTTAAAACAATATTATGTCAACTTGCCTCGTTTAAGTGTTTAGAAACCCCTACCGATAACATGGCGTCCCATGCACCGACCAAAATTCATAAAAAAACTCAACGGATAAGTAAACACAACAAAAAACATTTTATAACACTGACAAGTACATGCTCTCATACACACACACACTCAAACAATTCATTCTAGGGTATTACTACACTATTTCTAATGAGTCAAACCCTACAAAGCTAAGATTATCTCTGAACCAAAGCTCTGATTCCAACTGTGATGACTCGCGTTTTGAAAGGTTTAAAACGTTAATAGTCCACACATGTCCAACTCAAACAATCCAAAACATAGATAATCAATGGGATTAATTATAAAAAATAAGAAAAGAAGAAAACAAATACGGAATCTCACGGCGGAATGGCAAAACATAATAATCAAATAAACAGTTCATGAAGCTATTTACTATACATTTGATTAAAATTTTACAACATATAACAAAACAATAAAATAATGTAGCGGAATAAGATGATGCAGGGAAAAATACTAGTAATATAATATACCAAATCTTCATCTTCGTCCTCTAGAAAATAATCTTCAATGCGCTAAAACTCAAGGTTGACCCGAGTGCAATGAAAAGACAAAATACTCGAGTCAGGACTTAAATATCCTTATGTGAGTCAAATCGATATCACTTATAACAAGAGTGTAATTGCGCCAGAGATGTTTACAGGATTTCACATCTCCTATCTAGTGTATATCGTGCGTGCAATAACTCAAGAGACATTATGGAATTTTCCATCCCTTAAGGATCCATCAAAATATCTATAGAATACATTATATATTTAATGTCTAATCAGTAAAATAAATATTTACCTTAGCGTTATGGCTTTAAATTTATCCCCTTTAACGCATTTTTAAGCATTGTTGTACAGTTTGCATATAATGCTTTAGTAGCACGTTGGAGGTTAGGGATGCGCCATGATACGACAACACTAAACCAAAATTATAGTGCTCTCGTATAAGGATAAAAGTATGACAAGGCATGTGAGGCAATGTTCAAGGTAGGATACTACTAGTTCGAGTCGTAGGGCTGGTGGTAATGCATCGTAGCCACGACCACTCACCGTATCCATCCATCCCATATCGAGTCAAAAGGGAGGTCATCCCAAATTTAGGTGCACCAATCGAAACCAACATCAAAAGTAATAGTATGGACCAAGCCCAAGAAGAAAATCAAAGAGCGGATGTCCGCTAGGGGCAGCTAGCCCATTTGGCCCTATCAAGCCGTCCTATTTAGTCATTTAAAATTGGCACAAGTGCCGGGGTCTATCTATCATCGTTCTTTTGCTTCAAATCTAGCAAACGTGCGCCAAATCCAACCACCTTATTTTGGAGTCACCTCCATATACACATTTGTTAAAGTGGTCCAATACTGATAAAGACTATGCCAATAAGAGGCCCCAGTCTCTGTAACAACCAAACTTCGTTTTACACGCCGAGTTGGTACTTTTACATTTCGAAAACGATTTATACTTGATACCAAAATATCATATTCACTTCAAAATGTTATTCATTTCAAAATATCATATTTATTTCACAGATATGTCAATTGCACTAGAAAATAATTTTCACCTAATCAATATCTTAATTTCACTTCCAATTTCATTTTGAATTTCAACCTGGGTTATAAATTTAATTTAACCCAATTCGAATTTGAATCCGATTTAAATATCAACAGCTCCCACTTCGACCATTTTGAATTTTTAGAATTTAGTTTGAATTTTTAAAAAAGTTTAAAAAATTAATATAGTTTGATATACAATAGTTTGAGTACTAAAAACGGTTTATATAGTAAAATAGCTTGGAAAATCAAAATAATTTGAATGTTTAGAAGATAGAATTTAGACAGTTTATATTAAAATAATTTATTTGAAAATAGTTTCAAAGTCAAACTGACTCAATTCCAAATCTTTCAATTCAAATCATCTTCAATCTCAATTCAATTCAAATCTACTCAATTTCGATTTAAATTCAAATCCAATTCAGTTTCCATTTCAAATTAATTCGATTTCAATTTCAATTCCAATGAATTTCAATTTCAATTTGAATTAATTTCAATTCAATTCTCAATTTAAACCATTTCAGTAAATATCAATTTCGAGTTCAATTTAATATATCGATTTTAATCATTTAAATCAAATTTAACTTCGATGTTCAATTTAATGTTCAAATTTTAAAATAGTTCAATCTCGAGCCAAAGTTCAAAATACCAATTCAAATCCCTTTACTTTGCAATATTTCAAAGTTCGAATGAAAATTAAATTTTTTTTAAGCAATTTAATTTCTATAATTCCAGTCATATTCCAATCATAATTTCAAATTTCAAATTAAATTTAACCAATCCGGTATCCGTATATAATTTTCTATTCTACGGCCAAGTGATCAGTTATTTAAGCTTTCAATTTCAAGGATAGACATATATCATTTCAGTCCAAATCTAAATGTCATAGGTATATATCATTTCAACCTATTTCTTAATTTATTCGAAATAATTCAAATAACAGTTTATATATTGTCAAATAATATACAGAGTGATACATGATATATATACATATAATAAATAAACATCCAATTTTCCAAAATATCAATCAATGGCATCCATCACAATCAACATCCAAACAGTCAAAATATCACAACAATTAACTGGTTAACAATAATCGGGATTTTAACTAGCAATCTAATTTCGATTCACTTTAAACATTAATTTAAATTTCTACCAGTTTAATCAAATGTCAATTTTAAATGTCAGTTAAACTACCAAACAACAGTCAGTAAAATAAATCACTTCATGATTTTAAATTTAACTAACATAATTTTTTTTGTACTTCATGAGAATTTAAAACACTCACCTTTTATTTGAAACTGAAAATTTCTCAGCATCAAATAAATACCACTTCATTTTCATATCGTAGAAGACGACGATTCGTGTAACGTCCCGGAAATTTTCGACTTTCGAAAATTCAACATCGATACTCACTTTATCGACTGCCGAGAAATCGAAGGCCGGAAACCCGGAATGTTATGGTTTAAGAAAAGGAAAGAGGTAGAAGAAGAGAGAAAGGATGATAGAAAATAGAGAGAAAAGAAAATAAAGAAAATAGAAAATAGAACGGAACAGAAAAAGCAGAACAATAACAGAATCTCACAATCGCAGCGGAACAACATATAATAAATAAATGAATAATCTTTAAACAAAGAACTATATCAGTTATTACATTATATCACATTACATTTCATTACATCATCATCAGAGTGTACAACAACAACAAACAAACAGCGGAAAAGAAATACTATATACTAGTAATACGCCATGCCATCCATCTTGCCTCCAGCAACTCCTGAATATCTAGAATATCCTGATAAACCTAACTCTTGACTGCCCGTGTAGAAATTGGTGGGCACCCAGAGTTTAGGAAGAAAAACAATAAACTCCGAGTCAGTCATGTGACTGGTGTGAGAACTCAAAACAGTTTATTTATCTTTAAAAATCAAAATAGAGGAATATTTTTAAAGTCAATTCGCAATGCTTTTAAAAATGAGACTACCATAAGACCTCCCGCCACACACACAATGCAAACGCAGACTTGGAGGAGATTTCTTCTTATGTTAGTCAAAGATGCTTGATACGCATTAAAAAGAACATTTGATATTATTATTAGTGCATAGTGTAGGAAACAATTTCGAAAGTAGAATATAAATCTTAGCCCGCATAGGTACCATAATAGTATGCTTACTATAGCTACCATATTAAATGGCAGGTTCTACAACTAAAACCGTACAAGTCTCGTATTGTTTCTTTGGGTTTCCAACGAATGATCAGGCCAAGTAACTTCCCATTGCCACATGAGAACGCCTCTGGATGGACATCCCCGAGAACCAAACCGGATCTCTGCTAACACAAGGCCGGGTTACCCCTAATTGAGTAACAACTGACCGAATATGCCATCCCCCGGTCCTTTGGGACCTTTCACCGAGCGCTCGTAATCAATTCACACAATCATAAAGTGTTTTCAACATGAGTAAGTATCTGGGCTCCATACCATGATACCACCCTTTTCCAGAAGGAAATGCACACATCCTAAAGGGCGCTACCCCTCATAACCTTGCCGCATCTTTCCTGTTTTGACCATTCCCGAGGTGTGAGGCTCGACGAAGTCACGTCCACAAAAACATACTTTATACAAAAGCCATGCTTTGGGTCAACAAATGATCATAGAAATGATCACCAGGATAGACGATCAAATAAATGATCATATCACAAATAATCAACACAATGATCATTTCACAGCAACACTCAGCATGTCACATTACCAAATTGGGAATATATCGCTGATAACATTCAACTACATAACCTCTGAGCTCGTACGTCTCAGAGAAGGGTGTTAAGCTAAAAGAATAAATTCTCCGCCACCAACAGAAATATATTTGAAAGAAATCTGCTTTATATCTCAATTTGTAATGTCAGACATACAATCCATACAAGTCTGTTCCGGGATCGAACAGAACTGAAGGCACTTACAAAGAAGTCCTTGCAATCCGGATAATCTCTAATCACGTTCGGACTTCCCATCACATAGGGAGTCTCTATACCGTAGCTACTCGGTGCAAAGACAATCGACGAGTTGTCCTTTCGCTTTAAAAAAGATCCGGTCTTCAACACCGGTCTTCAAATGCAATTCATAAGGACGTATCACATATTCGGAATGGGTTATACGACCCCATGGTCCTTTCCCGGTTAACCCGAATAGTGAGCGCTTATTCAAAAATAAGTGTGGCATTCAAATTCAAACAAATCACATCAATTACCCATTCAAAGGGAAATATTGATAGTCGGTTATTGAACTATCAATGGATATGCACAACATCACCAGATTCCAAATAATTTTCCAAATTATTTATTTTCCAAATTATTTATTTTCCAAAATATCTTTACAAGATATATTATTTTCAATACTTCAAAAATAAATCAATATTTATTTTTAAACAAGTTCCCCTTTCTTTTATAAATTCCATAGTGAATTTATATTTCACAATATCTACTGATATACGATTTTTCAATAGGTTTCAATATTTCTTTTCAATTTATCTTCAAAAAGATAAATTCTCAAAATATTCACTTTATATTGGAAAACATTTCCATACTTATTAAATAAGTAATTCTCAATCCATTTATTTTCAATACTTGAAAAATATTCAATATACTTAAATCGAAATTAAGCATATATTTCATTCTCTAAGGAAATCATTCTCTTAACCATATTTATTTGGGCCAAAACGAATGTTGCGTAAAACATCGTTACGACAACCCAAAATCACTAGTATAGGGATTCGAAATTAAAATAGATATATAAATCCCAATACTATATAAAATATTTCCTTTCGGAAATCATTTACTATAACAACAGTGTTATAGTCCACCATTTCCTTCTATTTCTCGAAAACGTCTATTTCAACAATCAATGTTGAAATCTATGGTTTCGAATCTTAAACCAATTAAAACATCGTTAAATTGTTTTAATTCTATTTAAAACATCACATTCAAAACAATTTCTTTAACATATTATTCACTATTCAAAAACGTTAATATACTACGTTAATCAATTTCATCCTTTCTATACATTTTATTTCAAAGGATTATTCACAATCAAAAACGTGAATATAACTCCATTAATAAGTTATAACAATTTACTTATCAAAATAAGTCGTTTGCGAATTTATAAAACAAAATACAAACAAAAATTTAGTTCCTCAATGTCCGCCCCTGTTATCCCCCTTCTTTCACCTCCCATCAAATCAACTATTCCAGCCTTACCTGTTGTACACCTCCTTCCCTCCACAGTCAACGACGTCCTTCCTTCAGATCCTACGCCTCCACCTCCCATCTTGTCAGTTCCTTCTGCATCCACCCCTGTCCCCTCCCCCCTCAAAGTCACTCCTGTTCGCTTCTCTCCTCCACCTCCTCCAAACAAACAAACCAATTCACTACCTGACCCACTCCCTCCTGACCCACTTCCTCTGCTATCGACTTACTCAAAACACCCTACTCTATCCGCTAACAACCTCCCTGATGGTTCGTGTGAGCGAATTTGGACTTCACTGTTTAAACGCAAGCCAAGGAACGCAGGCAAGTATATACCTGTAGATCTGACACCTATGTACGAAGATGAAGCTTTAGTGCCGCCTGCTGAAGTTATTGAGGCGGGTGCTGCTGTCTGGAATGATACAATAGTAGGCTTCTTCCTGGATAAGCCTCTGTCGTACACGGCTGTTGTACAGAAGTTGAAGTTCATATGGAAACTTAAAGGTGCTGTGTAACGACCCGTATTTTACGTGTCGATAGATCGTAGAATTTGCAGGTCGTTAGTGTTGTTTGTGTTGCCTCTAGCTTGAGTCGTTTAGAAGTTAACCCGAGTGTAAGTGATGAGTCGTGACCGACTCATAGGTTAGGTCGTGTAGGGGTTACGACTCATAGGGACCGACTCAAGTAGTGAGCGACTCATAGATGTTGCCGACTTAGGAAGTTGCCGACTCAAGGTAGTAGCCGACTTAGGAGTTAGCGGCTTGTTGGGTTGGTCCGACCTAGTAGTGATCGGCTTATAGGGTTTGCACCGAGATAAGGAAGCGACCGACTTAAGAGTTACTCGAGTTAACACGTTGCCGAGTTAGGAGGGTTAGTGGATTGGACCGACCTAGGGGAGTGACCGACTTAGGGGCTTAGGGTTGTCCACGAGTTACGGCTTGGGTCGTATAGAGTTAGGTCGGTGGGATTTTGGCCTAGAGTCTTAGGTCGTAGACGAGTCATGGCTTGGTAGTTAAGTCGTGGACGGGATATGCTTTAAGTCGTAGGAGGGTAAGGCTTAGGCTTAAGTCGGCACTTGTAGTTAAGTCGGTCTGGAGTTAGGTCGTAAGGTAGTTGTTAGCTCGGTAGGGTTTGGGTCGGTAGACCGTGTTTGTTAGGTCGTTGTCTCGGAGCAGTTGTGTAGGGCTTTGGGTCGGCGTAGAGTTGGGTCGGCATCTGGGTTAGTGATAGGTCGGCAGTATGTGTTGAGGCATTGGGTCGGTAGGAGGTTAGGTCGGCAAGGTACCCAGTATTGCCTAGTGTTGTTGAGTCGGCTAGGGATTAGGTCGGCAGCGACCTAAGTTGGGTTGTGTGGCCGTGTTATGGTTAGGTCGGCAGGGAGAAGTTGGCGACTTAGCGGTTAGGTCGCATGAGTCTTGGGTCGGCCGTGTCTTTAGGTCGGTAGTTTGTGGTGATTGCTTAGGTCGTGAGTCGGCAGGTGATAGGTCGGGGACGACCTAATAGCGAGCTCCGAGTTAAGAAGATGGCCGAGCTAAGGGGGTTTCCAGCCTATAAATAGAGGTGTTCGGCTCACTTTTTGGCACCGGTTTTTGAAGCGACGAAGTGCTGCCATTTTGAGAGCTCGACTACAACATTTCTTCATCTCCTTTTCTCCATTCCAATCAAGTGCTAACATCCATCCAAGATCGAAGATCGAGATTGAAGATTGAAGTGCCAAAGTTGAAGATCTTCATCCGTTCAAGCTAGATTTCATCGATTGAAGCGAGATATTGCCGGATCGAGCCTTGATCTCCGCTGTCCAGATCTGTAGTTGATTGTTTTAGAGGTGTTTGAGTGATTTGGTGAGTGGTAGTTATCTCTCACGCGGATCCAAAGGAGTATATGGGATTGGTGATATGTTTATGTGTTAAAGTTAGCGTTTTCTCGCATTTTCCCTTAAGTCTGCATGTAGATCCATCATATTTGAAGATGTTTACTTATGAAAGTTATTAACAAGTATTAGAGACAAAACCCATGTTTTAGATTTGATAGATCTATGCTAAAAACCATGATTTCACATATGTTGGACTTTTGCTCACTTAATTACGAAATTGCCATTATAGTTGATATTGCTTAATATATCTTGTTTGAATGCTTGAATGTTTGAATGTATGTTAGATTTGATTGCTCCAAGTTAGCTTGTAGTTGATTTGGAACAAGATGGTTGAAGATGATTCAAAAGCTAAGTGGAAAGGCTCTTGAATGGTGAAAGCTGCCGATGGCATATGAAGCGGATGTGGAAGCTCATATGGATGGATTCGATGATGGGACTTTGCCGTGATGCGAAGAGGCGAAGTATGAGATCGAGATGGGACTTTGCCATGATGCGATAAGGCAAACCATGTTGTTGAGTTGAGACTTTGCTTTGGTACGATGAAGCAAAGTATGATGTGAGTCTTGGCTTAATCCAGGCAGGGATCATTCCAAGCATGTTGATAACTTGAAGGGTAGTTCAAGTTGGTTGATAATGGATTGCTCAAGAGGAAGCTTGGGCTAAGTTGAAAGAAGTCGTCAAGAAGGATGACAAGGAGGCTTGGATCTCATCGTTATTGAAGGTTCTAGCAAACCTAAAGCAAGAGTACATAGGGACGCCTAAAAGACTACAGGCAGTTAGTCGAGTACTCTGGGCCAAGAAGATAAGTCCTAGGCACAAGGCAGTGTGCGGAGCTTTGTCTAGAACCGGGGTTACCATTAGCCCTTGACAGATGGCTCAAGAAGGAGTCGGTCATTCAATTAACGGTGATTTCGAAGCAAGGATAACAGTGATAGCCAGAGTCATGGATGTTTGGATGTTTGGTTGTATCATCATTCGGCTTCAAGAGCGGTGTTTTCTGGGTGCTTATCTGATCTTGGTTTAGGCCTTGGGGGTTTGTATTTGGAAAACATCGTCCTTGACTCGAGTGATTATTGCTTTACCTTACTTATCTGCTATGTTATGCTTGCTTCTCCTTAGTGTGTGTCTGGGGGCTATCACTGTAGAAAGAGGTGGAGTGGGATGGTTTGGTTCCTATTCCTTTTATTTCCTTATGCTCTTTTGGTATGCTTGATTGTTAATTTACTGCTCACTAAGACTTTGTCTGACTCAAGGTTTTATGTCTCCTCTTATTACCTTGGGCTGTTCATCCATGTTTGGGATGGGCAGACTAGGTAGCAGGTGGCAGGTGCTGTGCTTTGAGTTTTCCGCCGATGATGACGAAGACGAGCAGGAGGCTATGCATATTATTTTCTTATATGTACTGGGTATCCGCTGCTGTATTTGGTTGAGTGCTTGTAGTGAGGTCTTGATGTATGGATTTGTGTTGAGATGATTGTATAAAACTTCTGGGATGCTTATATGATGATTTTTCTGTTATGAGACTTCACTATATTATATTTCTTTATTATATTTTATCCATGCGCTGTGAGTTATACGATAGATTCTGCGATTTTATTTTAACCTGACTATCGTCCATGGCTGCCTTGCACACCTTTCAGCGCACTATTCCCTTGTTTTGGTGCGGGAGTCATGGGCGGTCGTCACATTTGGTATCAGAGCTTTGGTTAATCGATTTTAGCCAACGCCCGCTGACGTAATTACGTAAGAGAGACGTAATTGTATTTTGATGGATGATTACTATATATAATATAGTAGCTTAGATGGATTTGAACTCCTTATGCAGTTGTTTCTTAAGGTGTTCTAATCATTCTTTTTTTACAGATATTAAGAATGAGCCGAAGCGAGAGACAAGCTGCAAGGGAAAGTCGGGCTACTAGGGAAGCTGTTGACTATGCTGCGATGTTCGAAGCAATGATGACTTCGATCATGAGGAGGGTACCAGCTTCAGGATCATCTGTGGATGTGGGGGTTCAAGTCCAGGCTCCAAGGCCAGTGGATTTTGCCAAGCTTTGCAAGGATTATACTTCTCTTGGAGGAAAAGCTTTCTTGGGGACGGAATCTACTATTGAAGTGCAGAGATGGATGGATGCTTGCCGAAGGATTTTTGGTGATCTAGGGATTGAGGATGCAACCAAGAGAAAGCTTGCATCGAGGCAGCTTCAAGGGAGAGCTGCGGATTGGTGGAATTCTATCACTATAGATACACCAGAGGAGGAGATAACTTGGGAGCAATTCCAAGTTAGATTTGAAGCCAAGTTCATCTCTACGGCTCAGAAGTCTGTTTTGTTCAAGAGATTTGTAGAGCTCAAGCAGGGAGGGAGGCCAGTTCTGGAGTATATTTCTGAGTTCGAAGCTTTGTCTAAGTATGCCAGATCGTATATTGATTCTCCCTACCAGAAGAACGAAAAGTTTGTGACTGGTCTGGATGCTTATCTTGGAAGGCAGTTAGTGGATCATCTGGATGATCCATTTGAAAAGCTTGTGGAGAAAGCTTTGAGGCATGAGAGTTTGTTCCCTAAGGAAAGTTCTGTTGTTGCTGTAACCAGGGAAGGATCTAAACCACAGCAGGGTGGAAATAAGAAGAGGAAGCAGCAGCAACAGAGGGGCAAGGATGGCCAGAAGAAGTTGAAGGGTGAGTTGACTTGCTATAACTGTCAGCAGAAGGGCCATCTCTACAAAGATTGTAAGAATCCCAAGGTGCCGGGAAAATGTTACAACTGTGATAAGCTGGGACATATCAAGAAGGATTGCCCAGAGCCGAGGAAAAATAGGCAGATTGTGCAGGCCTATGCTTTGGAAGCTGTGCCGTCATCTTCAAGAGCTCCTACTGCTGAAGAAAAGGGGAAGAGTGTGGTGGTCCAAGGTACTCTTTCTATTTGTGGTGTTCCAGTTAGAGTGTTGTTTGATACTGGAGCGTCGCATTCTTTTGTTTGTGATGATTTGGTAGGCCGGTTGGGTTTGAAACCGGATATTGTTGATAGGCCATTGGTTGTGACTAACCCAGTGGGGGGTTCGTCATGTTTGTGTATGATATGCCGTGGTCTAGTTGTGTCGAGTCATGATTGCTCGTTTGTTTGTGATTGCTTTGTTCTGAACTTTGCGGGGTTCGGAATTATTTTGGGTATGGACTGGCTTAGGAAGTATGCGGCTAGGATTGATTGTGAGAGGCTGGAGGTGACAGTCGGGAATGTGGATGGGCGAAAGGTTGTGATACGATGTAAGCATGAAGAAGGCGTCTTCATGAGCTTCATGTATTCGCTGGTTGTTCCACGGGATGGACTGTCATCGGTGCCTGTTGTGAATGGATTTGAGGATGTCTTTGACGAAGTCAAAGGGTTGCCGCCGCATAGGGAGATCGAGTTTCGTATCGATCTAGTTGAGGGAGCCAGACCTGTTGTGATGCCTCTTAGGCGGATGGCACCGAGGGAGCAGCAAGAGCTGAAGGTGCAAGTTGATGACCTTTTACGGAAAGGATTCATTCGGAGAAGTGTGTCCGAATGGGGTGCGCCCGTTGTGTTCGCAACCAAAGCGGATGGATCGCTGAGGTTGTGTGTTGATTATCGTGAGCTGAATAAGGTGACTAAGAAGAACAAGTATCCATTGCCGAGAATAGACGACTTGTTTGATCAGCTTCACGAGGCTAAGGTGTTTTCTCAGATGGATTTGGCAACGGGATTTCACCAGTTGAGAGTGGCGAGGGATAGTGTGCCGAAGACTGCTTTCAGGACACCATCCGGGTTTTATGAGTGGCTGGTAATGCCGTTTGGGTTGACTAACGCGCCAGCATATTTCGTGGATCTTATGAATAGAGTATTCAGAGATCAGTTGAATAAGTTCGTGCTTGTGTTCGTGGATGATATTTTGGTTTATTCCAGAACTGAGGAAGAGCACAAGACGCACTTGAGGATTGTTTTGGAAATCTTGCGGAAACATCAGCTGAAGGCTAAGTTTTCGAAGTGTCACTTCTGGAAGAATGAAGTGAGGTTCTTAGGCCATGTTATCTCTGGAAGTGGAATAGCGGTTGATCCCGCTAAGGTAGCAGCGATCCAGGATTGGATTAAACCTAAGAATGCATCTGATGTGAGAAGTTTTCTTGGATTAGCAGGATATTATCGTCGGTTTATCAAGGACTTTTCCAAGATAGCTGCACCATTGACAGGATTGACGAAGAAGAACCAAGTGTTCAGATGGGATGACAAGTGTGAGCAAGCTTTCGTAATCCTGAAAGAGCGACTGACGAGTGCTCCTGTATTGACTATTCCAAGTGGGAATGATGAGATGGTGGTTTACACCGATGCATGTGGCACTGGACTGGGAGCGGTGCTAATGCAGAAGGATAAAGTTGTTGCGTATGCTAGTCGACAACTGAAGCCGCATGAAAGGAATTATCCAACTTATGATTTGGAGTTAGCGGCGATAGTGTTTGCTTTGAAGATGTGGAGACACTACCTATTGGGAGTTAGATTTGAGTTGTTTACAGATCATAAGTCGTTGAAGTATCTGTTCTCCCAAAAGGATTTGAATCTTCGACAGCAACGGTGGTTAGAGTTTCTAGCATCTTATGATTTTGGTATAGCCTATACTCCGGGGAAAGGTAACGCAGTGGCAGATGCGTTAAGTCGAAGACATGCAGGATTGGGAGCCATGTTTTCGGAATGGAAGAGTCTTGAGTATTTGGCTGGATTTGATTTCAGGCCTAGATGCGAGTTGGAATCTGAGATGTTGGCAAACTTATCAATAAGGCCTACTCTTGTGGAAAGAATTGGCGAGAGCCAAAAGAAAGATGATAAGCTTGTCAAGATTATCCGTGATTTGGAATCTGGATTGGAACCAGAGAAGGATAAGGGATTCGAAGTCGATCGAGAGGGTTGGCTTCGAAAGCAAGGACGATTGGTGGTTCCTGATATTGATGGATTAAGGGATGAAGTTCTGAGGGAAAGTCATCACTCGAAGTTGACAATTCATCCAGGTGGAAATAAGATGTATCGGGATATGAAAAGAGCTTACTACTGGGAAGGTATGAAGAAGGATGTTGGAAATTTTATTTCCAAGTGTATGAATTGCCAGTTGGTGAAAGCTGAGCAGAAGAAGCCCAGTGGATTACTTCAGCCATTAGAAGTTCCTACGTGGAAGTGGGAGCAAGTGTCAATGGATTTTATTGATGGTCTACCTAGGACAAGGACAGGGAATGAAGGGATTTGGGTCATAGTAGATCGTTTGACCAAGAGTGCAAGGTTCATTCCTGTTCGATCGACTAGAACTGCATCGAAGTTGGCTGAGTTGTATGTGAAGTGGATTGTTCGATTCCATGGTGTTCCGAAGAGTATAGTGAGCGATCGAGATCCGTTGTTCACTAGTGGATTTTGGAAGAGCTTCCAGGAAGTTTTGGGAACTGAGTTGTGTTTGAGTACAGCTTACCACCCTCAAACAGATGGTCAGACTGAGAGAGTCAACCGGGTTTTGGAAGATCTTCTTAGAGCTTGTGTTTTGGACTTCGGAGGATCATGGGAAGATCACCTTCATTTGGTGGAATTTGCTTATAACAACAGTTATCAGTCTAGCATTGGTATGGCACCATATGAAGCATTATATGGAAGACCGTGTAACTCTCCGACATGTTGGTTGGAAGCTGGAGAAAAGCCGATACTTGGGCCAGAGATGATTCGACAGACTTCGGATTGTATAGAGATCATTCGACAACGAATGAAGGCAGCCCAAGATCGTCAGAAAAGTTATGCTGATAATCGTCGAAAGGATTTGGAATTCGACGTAGGTGATATGGTTTTTGTGAAGATTTCTCCATTGAAGAATATTATTAGATTCGGGAACAAAGGAAAGTTGGCTCCGAGATTCGTTGGACCATTCCCGATTATCGAGCGAATTGGAAAGCTCGCTTATAGATTGGAGTTACCGGAAAAGATGGCGGGTGTGCACAATGTTTTTCATGTATCTTATCTACGGAAGTATGTGCACGACCCAAGTACGGTGGTTTCTGCTGATAGCTGTGAAGACTTAGAGGTTGATCCAGTGGTTACGAGACCTCGTAAGCCGCTTCGTATTGTTGAAACCGATACGAAACAGCTTAGGAGGAAGACGATTACGTTGCTCAAGGTACAATGGAGTGACGATGTTAACGACTGTACATGGGAGGAGGAAGAGAGGATGAAGGCAGCTCATCCCGGACTCTTCGAGGTATGGCCCTAAAGTGTCGTGACATCTCATGAATTTGTAGCTTGTTCTAAGTCTTAGAATTCTGCATGCTAGGCTAGAATTGGTTGCATGGTTTGTGGATTGCTATGGGTGGTAGGCATGCGGAATATCCTTGATTGCTGTTGTTTGCTTGGAATTTCGGGGGCGAAATTCCTAAGGGGGAGAGAATGTAACGACCCGTATTTTACGTGTCGATAGATCGTAGAATTTGCAGGTCGTTAGTGTTGTTTGTGTTGCCTCTAGCTTGAGTCGTTTAGAAGTTAACCCGAGTGTAAGTGATGAGTCGTGACCGACTCATAGGTTAGGTCGTGTAGGGGTTACGACTCATAGGGACCGACTCAAGTAGTGAGCGACTCATAGATGTTGCCGACTTAGGAAGTTGCCGACTCAAGGTAGTAGCCGACTTAGGAGTTAGCGGCTTGTTGGGTTGGTCCGACCTAGTAGTGATCGGCTTATAGGGTTTGCACCGAGATAAGGAAGCGACCGACTTAAGAGTTACTCGAGTTAACACGTTGCCGAGTTAGGAGGGTTAGTGGATTGGACCGACCTAGGGGAGTGACCGACTTAGGGGCTTAGGGTTGTCCACGAGTTACGGCTTGGGTCGTATAGAGTTAGGTCGGTGGGATTTTGGCCTAGAGTCTTAGGTCGTAGACGAGTCATGGCTTGGTAGTTAAGTCGTGGACGGGATATGCTTTAAGTCGTAGGAGGGTAAGGCTTAGGCTTAAGTCGGCACTTGTAGTTAAGTCGGTCTGGAGTTAGGTCGTAAGGTAGTTGTTAGCTCGGTAGGGTTTGGGTCGGTAGACCGTGTTTGTTAGGTCGTTGTCTCGGAGCAGTTGTGTAGGGCTTTGGGTCGGCGTAGAGTTGGGTCGGCATCTGGGTTAGTGATAGGTCGGCAGTATGTGTTGAGGCATTGGGTCGGTAGGAGGTTAGGTCGGCAAGGTACCCAGTATTGCCTAGTGTTGTTGAGTCGGCTAGGGATTAGGTCGGCAGCGACCTAAGTTGGGTTGTGTGGCCGTGTTATGGTTAGGTCGGCAGGGAGAAGTTGGCGACTTAGCGGTTAGGTCGCATGAGTCTTGGGTCGGCCGTGTCTTTAGGTCGGTAGTTTGTGGTGATTGCTTAGGTCGTGAGTCGGCAGGTGATAGGTCGGGGACGACCTAATAGCGAGCTCCGAGTTAAGAAGATGGCCGAGCTAAGGGGGTTTCCAGCCTATAAATAGAGGTGTTCGGCTCACTTTTTGGCACCGGTTTTTGAAGCGACGAAGTGCTGCCATTTTGAGAGCTCGACTACAACATTTCTTCATCTCCTTTTCTCCATTCCAATCAAGTGCTAACATCCATCCAAGATCGAAGATCGAGATTGAAGATTGAAGTGCCAAAGTTGAAGATCTTCATCCGTTCAAGCTAGATTTCATCGATTGAAGCGAGATATTGCCGGATCGAGCCTTGATCTCCGCTGTCCAGATCTGTAGTTGATTGTTTTAGAGGTGTTTGAGTGATTTGGTGAGTGGTAGTTATCTCTCACGCGGATCCAAAGGAGTATATGGGATTGGTGATATGTTTATGTGTTAAAGTTAGCGTTTTCTCGCATTTTCCCTTAAGTCTGCATGTAGATCCATCATATTTGAAGATGTTTACTTATGAAAGTTATTAACAAGTATTAGAGACAAAACCCATGTTTTAGATTTGATAGATCTATGCTAAAAACCATGATTTCACATATGTTGGACTTTTGCTCACTTAATTACGAAATTGCCATTATAGTTGATATTGCTTAATATATCTTGTTTGAATGCTTGAATGTTTGAATGTATGTTAGATTTGATTGCTCCAAGTTAGCTTGTAGTTGATTTGGAACAAGATGGTTGAAGATGATTCAAAAGCTAAGTGGAAAGGCTCTTGAATGGTGAAAGCTGCCGATGGCATATGAAGCGGATGTGGAAGCTCATATGGATGGATTCGATGATGGGACTTTGCCGTGATGCGAAGAGGCGAAGTATGAGATCGAGATGGGACTTTGCCATGATGCGATAAGGCAAACCATGTTGTTGAGTTGAGACTTTGCTTTGGTACGATGAAGCAAAGTATGATGTGAGTCTTGGCTTAATCCAGGCAGGGATCATTCCAAGCATGTTGATAACTTGAAGGGTAGTTCAAGTTGGTTGATAATGGATTGCTCAAGAGGAAGCTTGGGCTAAGTTGAAAGAAGTCGTCAAGAAGGATGACAAGGAGGCTTGGATCTCATCGTTATTGAAGGTTCTAGCAAACCTAAAGCAAGAGTACATAGGGACGCCTAAAAGACTACAGGCAGTTAGTCGAGTACTCTGGGCCAAGAAGATAAGTCCTAGGCACAAGGCAGTGTGCGGAGCTTTGTCTAGAACCGGGGTTACCATTAGCCCTTGACAGATGGCTCAAGAAGGAGTCGGTCATTCAATTAACGGTGATTTCGAAGCAAGGATAACAGTGATAGCCAGAGTCATGGATGTTTGGATGTTTGGTTGTATCATCATTCGGCTTCAAGAGCGGTGTTTTCTGGGTGCTTATCTGATCTTGGTTTAGGCCTTGGGGGTTTGTATTTGGAAAACATCGTCCTTGACTCGAGTGATTATTGCTTTACCTTACTTATCTGCTATGTTATGCTTGCTTCTCCTTAGTGTGTGTCTGGGGGCTATCACTGTAGAAAGAGGTGGAGTGGGATGGTTTGGTTCCTATTCCTTTTATTTCCTTATGCTCTTTTGGTATGCTTGATTGTTAATTTACTGCTCACTAAGACTTTGTCTGACTCAAGGTTTTATGTCTCCTCTTATTACCTTGGGCTGTTCATCCATGTTTGGGATGGGCAGACTAGGTAGCAGGTGGCAGGTGCTGTGCTTTGAGTTTTCCGCCGATGATGACGAAGACGAGCAGGAGGCTATGCATATTATTTTCTTATATGTACTGGGTATCCGCTGCTGTATTTGGTTGAGTGCTTGTAGTGAGGTCTTGATGTATGGATTTGTGTTGAGATGATTGTATAAAACTTCTGGGATGCTTATATGATGATTTTTCTGTTATGAGACTTCACTATATTATATTTCTTTATTATATTTTATCCATGCGCTGTGAGTTATACGATAGATTCTGCGATTTTATTTTAACCTGACTATCGTCCATGGCTGCCTTGCACACCTTTCAGCGCACTATTCCCTTGTTTTGGTGCGGGAGTCATGGGCGGTCGTCACATGCTGTTTCAGTTAAATCGGATGGTAATATCTTCTTATTCAAGTTCTCTTGTAGTGAAGATAGAATAACAATATTGCAGAGTGACCCTATTGTCATGAATAATAAACTTTTCATAATCAAACCGTATGATGCAAATGTGAGTAACGTTACTGGATCAGTCTCTACTGTCCCAGTTTGGGTGCAACTGTACAATCTTCCCATATTTGCTTGGTCCCCGCTAGGAATTAACTGGCTTTGTAGTCACTTGGGTAAACTGTTATGCATGGATGAGATGACTGAAAAACAAGATAGGTTGAGCTTTGCGAAGTGCTTAATTGAAATAAGGCCCGATAAAGAACTTGCTGATGACTTCTTGGTTAAACTTGTAGAGGGAGGTCAACAGAAAATCTATGTTAAGTACTTATGGAGGCCAGATGTATGTGTAATGTGCAACAGGTTTGGACACAAAACTGTTGATTGTGATAATAATGATAGCAGTAACACAATGTGTGATAAAGGAAATAGTAAAGCAGATAGAGAGCCAAGCAAGAAGGAAAACACTGAGAAGGTTCAAGCGCTTAAACCAATCAAAAAGCAAAGTGGTAGAACATGGCAACGTATTATAAGAAAGAAAATAGTTAAAGAAGCAACAGAAGAGAATGGGGAACAAACAGAAGAGGGGAGTGATGAAATAGCTACTGAAAAAGTTAACATGGATATTCATGAATGTGCGAATGCTAGGGAGAAAGAGAGAAAGGGTAAAGAGAATGAGAAATTCAGTATTGAGTCTGATGTTCTGGGTAATGAAGATAGGGGAGTAGTGGAGCCTGTCAATATTCCAGGAATAATTATTAAAACTAATGAGGGACCAAGCAATCTGAAAGAAGTATATAGTGTAGAAGCTGATTTAGATGATGGCTTATTGATTTCCAATAAATTCGATATTCTCAACTGTCTGGATCTTGATGATAATATAGATACTAGAGATAATGAAAGTATGACAGTAGAAGAAAAAAGTGGAGTAAGCGGAGCAGTTAATGAAAATACCAAAGGAATGAATATTTTCGTCTCTTCAGAACAAGTTGATAATCTGGATGTGTTAACTTCTGTTTCTGGAAAAATGGAAATCAGGCTAAGCAATGAAGGTACGAGTCATGAAGAACTAAATTTAAGTGATAAGAAGGGTGAAAAGTGTAGGAAAAAGTTTTCTTCCTTCAGCAAGACTCCAAACTCAACTGATGGAACATGCATGTCCGAAGTTAATTGCACAACTCAGCAAAGTCCCCAAACCGATATCGCTAATGTTCAAGGTCCAGCTCCTTCTTTTATCTACGCCAACATTAAACCTCCCTCTGCCTACAAAAAACCACCTCCATTGTCCCGCACTCCCCTTACCTCTCCTACCACATCTCCTGAGCCACCCAATATCTCCGAACTGACTTCACCATCTACTTCATATGGTAATACGGGCAGAGTGGTTACTCCGCTATCTATTGAAATACCTAACTATTTATCCTCTTCGCAAGCTGTTACGAGAAGAATGAAAATAGAATTGATTAACGCTCGTGCTCACCAATGATAAATGATCTAGGTGCATGGAACAAACAAGGGGGCAATTACGTCACCAATCTTGACCAAAGTAAATCGCTTATTGGCACTCATAAGTTAACTATTGTTGTCATGCTGGAGAATAAGCTTAACTGTTGTTTAACATTCAAGGCAGCTAGCTACAATATACCTGAATGGAACGTTATACTCAACCCGGATGATGCGTCACTAGGTAGGATCTTGATTCTTTTCTACCATGTCGAAGCTTCAGATGAGCTGGTTAGGGGAGATGACAAAACCAGGTACAATATTTGTGCTGTTACTGAGTATTTGATGAAGAACAGTGAAAAGCATAAGTGGTACAGGAGAATATGTGCTCGGCACATGAGCAATGCAAATTTTCGCTTCGGGTGCTGTTTGCGCTCAAGTAATCTTTGTGCTTGCTTTCTTTCCCCTCTGATCCATGCTTTTTCATTCTACTTAAGATAGCCGTTTGTTGTTTTTGTTTCTTTCTTTTTTTCTTTTAGCTTCCAGTTCTTTGTAGCGCTTTGTTTTCCCTGTACTCTATGAGCTTGCTCATTGTTGTCTGTGTTGTATTCTTTCTGGTGCTGCAATAAAATGGTCGGGGTCCATCCAACCCCGTCGGCCTTGCCAAAACTATAAAACAATGTTTATAAATTCCATTTCTATTTATCTTATAACAACTTCCTTTATAAATTTTCTTTATTAACCTATCTCAATTCATATCTCAATGATATACTAAAAATTCATATTATAAGTCAAATACTTTTATTTGTTTACAAGAATCGTTCTTTTAAACATCCCAATTTATAAATCTTATAACTTATAAGATTCATTTAATAAAAAATCCATACTTCAATTAACTTTTCAAATTTTATAAACCTACTGCTTATAAAATTCCATTTATAACTTCACCGTTTATAATTCTATAAATTTCATTCATTTCTGAAATTCATTCACAATTCATTCTAACACTTATAAAAACTCGTTTTATAATTCTAATATTTTAATTTATAAATTAACAATTTATAAATCTTTTATAATTTCATCATTTCTGATTTATAAAATAATCAAATTTCATAAATCCTATTTTATAACTTTTTATAATAAATTCAAAAATCCCGATTAAACTATTTTATAAAATCATTAACCCCATATTTTCAAAAATCAATCTTTTAACCATATTTCTCAAAAATCCATAATTTTTATAACATTAAAAATCATAACGTTATTTATTTAAAATGAATCAATTTCCAAACATATAGTATCTTTTCAAAATCACTTTAAAAATTATTTTAAAATTCCAAAACTTGGTCCAATGATGCTACACACCAAATAGTCAATCACGACTATAACGACATCATATATCGTATATGATAATCAATGAATATCAAAATATCCATAATCAAATAAATACTGTTGAGGAATCCAGTTGGATCCCTCCAACCTGTTTCCTGCATCCACAAACATTAGCACAATACCAATTCCGCTCCAGTACGGAATTATCGCGGTATATGGGATTTAAAATATTATCCGCTTAATAGACGGCGGAATAGGGTCCCATCCGCTATACAATGCGGGAAATCAATAACTCCAATATATACATATGCCAATATATATATATATATATTGCTATTATATATAATACCAATTTCACTGTTTATGAAATATTCGAGGTATATGTTTTTAATAAATAACATCCGCTTACTAACGGCGCATAATGTCTAATTTAACAATCAATAGACAACAATAATCATTCAAACATGCATTCAAATATTTTAAATCTAACTATTTAAAATAAAATCGAAACTGATTCGATTGAGTGAGAAGTTCTTACCTTGATTTTAATTTCGCTTTAGTGATTTATTTCGAATAAAATTAAACGCACGTTTAATTTTACCCGAAATTCTCACTAACTCCAAACGACTCCAATCTAATTCCTTAGCGTAGTGCTCGTCCATACGATTCCAACGCAACTGGTTTCGTGCGTTTTCGACCTCGTATGAAAAAGTTATAGCATTTCAAAGTTTGTACACATATTTATATAATTTAATATACAATTTTCTTTTTATTTTTATTCCTACCCAATCTGGGCCGTTCAAATTCCCACTAGCAACATCACAGCCGTGCGCTCCCCTCCCCCTCTTCCTCTAACTCACGCATATGCTCCCTATAACACACGCACGTACAAACCCATGAACACAAAACTAGGGTTCCACTTTGCAATCTCCTCGCTCGACGAAACTTCATCAAACCACCTCCATATTAAAGCCCATTGCAAGAGCTACCCACGCCTACCTCCCCCTTGAGCTCGGTCGCCTATTGTGCACGCAGTTCGAGGGCGAACGGCCTGCCTTTGAACACAAATTCCCGTTGATTCGTGAAGCTATTCGCGATCTTGACCGTTGATATTAAAGATCTCATCGAGCTCTTCAAGATTGTAGTTGAGAGTTTCTGACGATTGTTGATGGATTGAGAGATCGGAGGGGAAGAAGTTAGGAAGTTTCTGGCTGTTCATATAGGGGTGGCGGCTGTGCATATTAGGTTTAGGTTTTTATTTTTTTTATTTTTTTTTAGAGAGAGAGGGGCTATTTATAGGAAATTTTTGAACACCATTCATCCGGGAATTCCGAACTCCGATTTACGCGCCGTAACCAGCGTTTCGGGGGTTTACCCCGCGTTCCGGACTCAATGGAACAGGTTTCGAAAGCTAATTCGGACATCTGTGCGAGTTATGGCAATAAACGTTCAATTTGAATTAAACCGATTTAAACGATTTTCTAGGCGTTTTAATTTGTACCGAACAAACGGTAAAACCAATTGACACGAAATTTAAAACCTTACAATAATATCACATTACGGATCCGATGAAACTAGTTTCGTCGAAATCCGAGACTTTTTGAAAAATGGCTATTTTAACTCGCCAAATTAATATTAAAAATAATTCGATGCGTTTCGAGCTGTCACGATCAAACGATAACTCCGATTGCTACGAAAATTGAAATACGGTAATAACTAACTATTACGGATCCAATGGAACTGGTTTCGTCCAATTCTGAGACTGTTCAAAAATTGACTATTTTCACTAGTCGATTTAATATTAAAATATTCAATTTTCATGAATTAACTTTTAATTCGATTTTAAAAGTTCTAAAATATCGTTCTAACTCTAATATGATAAAATAAAATTTTACAAATCATTTTCAATCATATTTAACTCAATTTTCAATTATTTATGGAATTTAACATATTAAATTATCGATTTAATTATTCAATTAAATCCAATTATTCGAAATAAAATTTATTCGACTTATAAATTCACTTATTAATACTTAAAATTAATTAAACATTCAAATTTTAATAAATTAAAATTCTGGGTCGTTACAATCTTCCCCCCTTAAAAGAATTTCGTCCTCGAAATTACCAAGTAAGAAAAGTTATAGAATTTATTAACTTTCCATAATTCATAATTAAACTTCTTACAAAATCTTTACTAAGTTTTCAAATCATACTTAGTTATCTTTCCAAAAACAATTACTATTGTTTAACTTTCAATTCAAATCAAAATTATAGTTTTCAAAATTTTTCAATTTTCTCAAATTTTTTCTAACGCCTTAAATTTTCGGAAAAATTCGCCGTAGTCTCCTTTGCGCGGCTCGATCCGAAAAAAAATGACAGTATATATATCACAAATATACATCTCATCAAGTAATGAGGCATCCCGCAGGGAAAAAGTATAAAAGTACGATATTTAATCCGAGATATGTACCTTATATTTTATTAGCGAGCATATACGGCTAATATAGCACGAAAGCGAGCTCCAAATGCGAAGCAAACGCGATCCGTACCTACTAAACACTCAACAAACAACATGAGAATCATGCATGTAGACAATAGTATCAATATACAACATATAGCAACATAATAACTATATATGTCAACATAGCAAATGTAGTAAAAGCAACAGATGCAAACATCAACCAACTATCATCCAAAAATTCATAACCAATAAATATTCATTCGTATTCTCATAATATTCAATGAAATAGGTTTTCAATTTAATCACAATTGAATCATTAACAGTGGATGTTTTTACTAACATTCATTTTCAATTAGTTTATATTCACTAATTCATATTCAAGTTGGTTCACTTCCAAATCAAATTCAATTCTATTTAAGATTCACTTAACTTCCAATTGAATTTCAATTACTTTAGCTTTCAATTTCATTAACTCAATTTCATTAACACTTAATGAATTATATACAATCAATCAACTAACAATCATATACCAACCAATGTTTATTAATTACAACCAAATTCCTTTGCTTTATATTCATTTTGGTTTAACACCATCACTTTCAATTGGTTTAATTAATTGATTTTCATTCAATCTTTCAACTTCCAATAACATTACATTTTAATGAATTAACACTTATATCCATTATTTCATATCAACTAAATTCACATTCAATTGATTAATATTTAATCCATTCATTCAATTCAATCACAAAAGTTGAATTTCATTTATATAACTCAAGTTCATATTTATTACTTAACTTTATTACTTTAGTTTGATATCAAAATCAACTTAATTCAACATTTCTTAAGTTAAATTTCATTTTTACAAACATTACTTGGTTTTACATAACTTAAATTCCCACTTATACATCAATTCAGATTCTAAATTCCAAGTAAATTTTCATTTAACTTTAAATTCATTTTTATTTTACAACTCATATTCATAAATATATTCATATAGTTTCACTTCTTATATATATAAGTTTATTTCAAAATTGTAAATCACTTTAATTATAATTCAATTTCTTATAATTCTTTTGCTTATACAATTATTCTTTTATTTAGATTATTCAAACATCTAAACAATCAATATATATACACTTTAATAATTCTGAAAAAATTATTCCTTTATATGTAAAAATATAATCAAGGTAAAATTATTTCATTTACCCAATTTAAAACAATATCGTGTCGAATTGTTCTGTACAAGTGTTTAGAGATTCTATCAACAACGTTAATTACTCGTATTAACCAGAATCTATATACCACTCAACAAACCAATCATCACAATATAAAACAATTTTATATTCACTAACAAATACGCTCTCATAGCTATTATTAAACTCAAACTCATTCTAGAGCACTACTGACTCTATCTCTAATGAGTAACACCCAACAGAACCATGGTTGTCGCTTAACCATAAGCTCTGATACCAAATGTAACGTCCCGGAAATTTTCGACTTTCGAAAATTCAACATCGATACTCACTTTATCGACTGCCGAGAAATCGAAGGCCGGAAACCCGGAATGTTACGGTTTAAGAAAAGGAAAGAGGTAGAAGAAGAGAGAAAGGATGATAGAAAATAGAGAGAAAAGAAAATAAAGAAAATAGAAAATAGAACGGAACAGAAAACAGCAGAACAATAACAGAATCTCACAATCGCAGCGGAACAACATATAATAAATAAATGAATAATCTTTAAACAAAGAACTATATCAGTTATTACATTATATCACATTACATTTCATTACATCATCATCAGAGTGTACAACAACAACAAACAAACAACGGAAAAGAAATACTATATACTAGTAATACGCCATGCCATCCATCTTGCCTCCAGCAACTCCTGATATCCAGAATATCCTGATAAACCTAACTCTTGACTGCCCGTGTAGAAATTGGTGGGCACCCAGAGTTTAGGAAGAAAAACAATAAACTCCGAGTCAGTCATGTGACTGGTGTGAGAACTCAAAATAGTTTATTTATCTTTAAAAATCAAAATAGAGGAATATTTTTAAAGTCAATTCGCAATGCTTTTAAAAATGAGACTACCATAAGACCTCCCGCCACACACATAATGCAAACGCAGACTTGGAGGAGATTTCTTCTTATGTTAGTCAAAGATGCTTGATACGCATTAAAAAGAACATTTGATATTATTATTAGTGCATAGTGTAGGAAACAATTTCGAAAGTAGAATATAAATCTTAGCCAGCATAGGTACCATTATAGTATGCTTACTATAGCTACCATATTAAATGGCAGGTTCTACAACTAAAACCGTACAAGTTTCGTATTGTTTCTTTGGGTTTCCAACGAATGATCAGGCCAAGGAACTTCCCATTGCCACATGAGAACGCCTCTGGATGGACATCCCCGAGAACCAAACCGGATCTCTGCCAACACAAGGCCGGGTTACCCCTAACTGAGTAACAACTGACCGAATATGCGATCCCCCGGTCCTTTGGGACCTTTCACCGAGCGCTCGTAATCAATTCACACAATCATAAAGTGTTTTCAACATGAGTAAGTATCTGGGCTCCATACCATGATACCACCCTTTTCCAGAAGGAAATGCACACATCCTAAAAGGCGCTACCCCTCATAACCTTGCTGCATCTTTTCTGTTTTGACCATTCCCGAGGTGTGAGGCTCGACGAAGTCACGCCCACAAAAACATACTTTATACAAAAGCCATGCTTTGGGTCAACAAATGATCATAGAAATGATCACCAGGATAGACGATCAAATAAATGATCCTATCACAAATAATCAACACAATGATCATTTCACAGCAACACTCAGCATGTCACATTACCAAATTGGGAATATATCGCTGATAACATTCAACTACATAACCTCTGAGCTCGTACGTCTCAGAGAAGGGTGTTAAGCTAAAAGAATAAATTCTCCGCCACCAACAGAAATATATTTGAAAGAAATCTGCTTTATATCTCAATTTGTAATGTCAGACATACAATCCATACAAGTCTGTTCCGGGATCGAACAGAACCGAAGGCACTTACAAAGAAGTCCTCGCAATCCGGATAATCTCTAATCACGTCCGGACTTCCCATCACATAGGGAGTCTCTATACCGTAGCTACTCGGTGCAAAGACAATCGACGAGTTGTCCTTTCGCTTTCAAAAAGATCCGGTCTTCAACACCGGTCTTCAAATGCAATTCATAACGACGTATCACATATTCGGAATGGGTTATACGACCCCATGGTCCTTTCCCGGTTAACCCGAATAGTGAGCGCTTATTCAAAAATAAGTGCGGCATTCAAATTCAAACAAATCACATCAATTACCCATTCAAAGGGAAATATTGATAGTCGGTTATTGAACTATCAAAGGATATGCACAACATCACCAGATTCCAAATAATTTTCCAAATATTTATTTTCCAAAATATCTCTACAAGATATATTATTTTCAATACTTCAAAAATAAATCAATATTTATTTTTAAACAAGTTCCCCTTTCTTTTATAAATTCCATAGTGAATTTATATTTCACAATATCTACTGATATACGATTTTTCAATAGGTTTCAATATTCCTTTTCAATTTATCTTCAAAAAGATAAATTCTCAAAATATTCACTTTATATTGGGAAAAATTTCCATACTTATTAAATAAGTAATTCTCAATCCATTTATTTTCAACACTTGGAAAATATTCAATATACTTAAATCGAAATTAAGCATATATTTCATTCTCTAAGGAAATCATTCTCTTAACCATATTTATTTGGGCCAAAACGAATGTTGCGTAAAACATCGTTACGACAACCCAAAATCACTAGTATAGGGATTCGAAATTAAAATAGATATATAAATCCCAATACTATATAAAATATTTCCTTTCGGAAATCATTTACTATAACAACAGTGTTATAGTCCACCATTTCCTTCTATTTCTCGAAAACGTCTATTTCAACAATCAATGTTGAAATCTATGGTTTCGAATCTCAAACCAATTAAAACATCGTTAACTTGTTTTAATTCTATTTAAAACATCACATTCAAAACAATTTCTTTAACATATTATTCACTATTCAAAAACGTGAATATACTACGTTAATCAATTTCATCCTTTCTATACATTTTATTTCAAAGGATTATTCACAATCAAAAACGTGAATATAACTCCATTAATAAGTTATAACAATTTACTTATCAAAATAAGTCGTTTGCGAATTTATAAAACAATGTTTATAAATTCCATTTCTATTTATCTTATAACAACTTCCTTTATAAATTTTCTTTATTAACCTATCTCAATTCATATCTCAATGATATACTAGAAATTCATATTATAAGTCAAATACTTATAATTTATTTGTTTACAAGAATCGTTCTTTTAAACATCCCAATTTATAAATCTTATAACTTATAAGATTCATTTAATCAAAAATCCATACTTCAATTAACTTTTCAAATTTTATAAACCTACTGCTTATAAAATTCCATTTATAACTTCACCGTTTATAATTCTATAAATTTCATTCATTTCTGAAATTCATTCACAATTCATTCTAACACTTATAAAAACTCGTTTTATAATTCTAATATTTTAATTTATAAATTAACAATTTATAAATCTTTTATAATTTCATCATTTCTGATTTATAAAATAATCAAATTTCATAAATCCTATTTTATAACTTTTTATAATAAATTCAAAAATCCCGATTAAACTATTTTATAAAATCATTAACCCCATATTTTCAAAAATCAATCTTTTAACCATATTTCTCAAAAATCCATAATGTTTATAACATTAAAAATCATAACGTTATTTATTTAAAATGAATCAATTTCCAAACATATAGTATATTTTCAAAATCACTTTAAAAATCATTTTAAAATTCCAAAACTTGGTCCAATGATGCTACACACCAAATAGTCAATCACGACTACAACGACATCATATATCGTATATGATAATCAATGAATATCAAAATATCCATAATCAAATAAATACTGTTGAGGAATCCAGTTGGATCCCTCCAACCTGTTTCCTGCATCTACAAACATTAGCACAATACCAATTCCGCTCCAGTACGGAATTATCGCGGTATATGGGATTTAAAATATTATCCGCTTAATAGACGGCGCAATAGGGTCTCATCCGCTATACAATGTGGGAAATCAATAACTCCAATATATACATATGCCAATATATATATATTGCTATTATATATAATACCAATTTCACTGTTTATGAAATATTCGCGGTATATGTTTTTAATAAATAACATCCGCTTACTAACGGCGCATAATGTCTAATTTTACAATCAATAGATAACAATCATCATTCAAACATGCATTCAAATATTTTAAATCTAACTATTTAAAATAAAATCGAAACTGATTCGATTGAGTGAGAAGTTCTCAACTTGATTTCAATTTCGCTTTAGCGATTTATTTCGAATAAAATTAAACGCACGTTTAATTTTACCCGAAATTCTCACTAACTCCAAACGACTCCAATCTAATTCCATAGCGTAGTGCTCGTCCATACGATTCCAACGCAACTGGTTTCGCGCGTTTTCGACCTCGTATGAAAAAGTTATAGCATTTCAAAGTTCGTACACATATTTATATAATTTAATATACAATTTTCTTTTTATTTTTATTCCTACCCAATCTGGGCCGTTCAAATTCCCACTAGCAACATCACAACCGTGCGCGCCCCTCCCCCTCTTCCTCTAACTCATGCATATGCTCCCTGTAACGCATGCACGTACAAACCCATGAACACAAAACTAGGGTTCCACTTTGCAATCTCCTCGCTCGACGAAACTTCATCAAACCACCTCCATATTGAAGCCCATTGCAAGAGCTACCCACGCCTACCTCCCCCTTGAGCTCCGTCGCCTATTGTGCACGCAGTTCGAGGTCGAACGGCCTGCGTTTGAACACAAATTCCCGTTGATTCGTGAAGCTATTCGCGATCTTAACCGTTGATATTAAAGATCTCATCGAGCTTTTCAAGATTGTAGTTGAGAGTTTCTGACGATTGTTGATGGATTGAGAGATTGGAGGGGAAGAAGTTAGGAAGTTTCTGGCCGTTCATATAGGGGTGGCGGCTGTGCATATTAGGTTTAGGTTTTTATTTTTTTTATTTTTTTTAGAGAGAGAGGGGCTATTTATAGGAAATTTTTGAACACCATTCATCCGGGAATTCCGAACTCCGATTTACACGCCGTAACCAGCGTTTCTGGGGTTTACCCCGCGTTCCGGACACAATGGAACAGGTTTCGAAAGCTAATTCGGACATCTGTGCGAGTTATGGCAATAAACGTTCAATTTGAATTAAACCGATTTTCTAGGCGTTTTAATTTGTACCGGACAAACGGTAAATCCAATTGACACGAAATTTGAAAATCCGATGAAACTGGTTTCGTCGAAATCCGAGACTTTTTGAAAAATGGCTATTTTAACTCGCCAAATTAATATTAAAAATAATTCGATGCGTTTCGAGCTGCCACGATCAAACGATAACTCCGATTGCTACGAAAATTGAAATACGGTAATAACTAACTATTACGGATCCAATGGAACTGGTTTCGTCCAATTCTGGGACTGTTCAAAAATTGACTATTTTCACTAGTCGATTTAATATTAAAATATTCAATTTTCACGAATTAACTTTTAATTCGATTTTAAAAGTTCTAAAATATCGTTCTAACTCTAATATGATAAAATAAAATTTTACAAATTATTTTCAATCATATTTAACTCAATTTTCAATTATTTCTGGAATTTAACATATTAAATTATCGATTTAATTATTCAATTAAATCCAGTTATTCGAAATAAAATTTATTCGACTTATAAATTCACTTATTAATATTTAAAATTAATTAAGTATTCAAATTTTAATAAATTAAAATTCTGGGTCGTTACAATTCGATTCCAATGCAACTCGTTTCACTCGAATCGGACCCCTCATGAAAATGTTACACGATAATAAACATAATTATATAATTAAAACTTAATTAAAATAATAATAAAATTAAACAATACCCTATCCCTCTCTTTGCCATCACACAACAGAACCAAGTCAACGCACGTTTCCTCCTTCTCCCAGGCCAAAATCGCGACACTTCGTTCCTTATACACACACACACACACATATACATATACATATACATATACATATACATATACATATACATATACATATACATATACATATACATATACATATACATATACATATACATATACATATACATATACATACATATATATATAATGATCGATCGCTCCATGTTTACGTCCCTGACCTCCGCACCTCCCTCGACGAACCGCCTCGCCCAGCCAGACCTCCTCTGCCCGCACTGCACGACATAGGTTGCTACGCATCGCAACCTCCAGCAGCCGTCTCCCTCTTCCGATCGTTGGTCCATTATCAGCAATAAACTCCCCTGGCCACCACGCACAACTTCCATGTTGGAAAGTTCGCCTGAAACGGCTCCGATCTACGCAGATGATCTTGGCCATTGGATCGAGGATTAGAAAATAGCGGCTGAGGATATTGTTTTAGGGTTTAAGAAAATGAACAGAAATGGAGGGCTATTTATAGGAAATTCCCTTGACAATATTCATGGACGAAAATTTTGAACTCCAAATGAAGCATGCCGCGTGGCGTTTTATATGTCATACCCCCATTCTGAACACAATGGAATAGGTATCGGGAGCTGATTCCATCATATTCAGAAGATAGCTTTTTAAAATAAATTTATTTTAACTAAATCCTTAAATTAGTTTCTATGCATTTCAAGCTCACATGACCAAATGATAAGTCTGATCGCTATGAAACTAGAAATCCTATTATAATTCATTATTACGGATCCGATGAAATTGGTTTTATCGAAATCCGAGATAGTGCCCAAGAAGGCTATTTTTACACGTTAATTAAAACAATAATTTCAAATTTCTATTTATTCACTTTTAAGTCCAATTTTAAAAGTCAATATTCGTTCTTGTTTAAATGAAATTTAAATCAACTTTTGAAATCATTTTCATTCACATTTAATTCAAGATTCAATTATTTAAACAATTTCCAATTTTAAATTTAAACAATTTAATTATCTAATAAATTATATTAATAAATCATTAAATTTCCAATGAACATTAGTTATCAACAATTATTTTATTTTCATCTAAATAATTCAACATCTATTACTCAATCTGGCTGTTGATTATAAACACATTCAATATATAAAATTTCATTTCAATACTAGTTATTGCCTAAATCTTCGAAATTGGTTATTTCATAATTTTATTCAAGTTCATATTAAATAAATTATATAGATAAAAAATTAAACTTTTATTTCTCACCATTTTTGTCCAATAATTATATTAAATTTAATAATTTAAAATAGTTAAAAATACAGGTTGTTACATAAGTCCAACCTCTTCCTTGCAACTGCCTTCTTTCTTCTCCTTCTTCCACTTTCGCTTGCTTTTAGGCACTCAAAGCGCCCTTTTTGCTCATAGCCATCTTGGATTGGGGGAGAGTGGCTTCATTTCTTCAAGATATAACCAGCTAGGAGTTTTTAATGTTTTCGAAGGTTCCACTCCAAATTTAATTTGATTTGGATGAGTTTGGCAATTATTTTCTTTAGAACATAAGAGAAGAAGAAGACATGGAAGAAACCTTGTTTAAGCTTTGTGAATTTATGATTATTTAACAAGGATATGGCCCTCCTTATATAGGCTTCATATGTTTTTTCTAAGCTTGCTATGACCCTCCTATCATCCCATGAAAGGCTCACCACTCCACATGCCCATTACTTCTCCTTTACACACATCCTTTTGCAAAATACTCTTATACCCAACTTTTTAAAATAACTCTTATCCAAATGGAAGGTTCTAAAATGTTCTACTTGCTTTATGAGGTGAAGTTTTAATTAGTTGCTAATATTTTCATTTGATCATTAGACAAGTGTATAAGAGTTCAAACAACTTATATCGATCATAAAGTGGTTTATCGAAAAAACCGATTTTCGGTCATATTATCGATTTTTCTTCGAAGAATATATTTTTGTAAATAATTTCAGAACAAATTTCTCGTCATTATTCATTATTAAATGATGTTCACCAAGGTTACAAAATCATATTTATAACATTTAACTATATTTTAAAACATTTTGATATTCAAAGACGATGTGTTCGAATCCTAGGTTACTACCCTTCGTCAATCTATTGCGTCCTTGATCTTTGTTTACACATAATCTCTTTTTGATTATTATTTTTTAATTCATCATTTAATATATTTTTTATACTTTATCTAAAACATTCCAATTCCACATTTCTTCAATTTTATTTAAATTTTCATTTATGTTTCCTTTTTCTAACTTTATATTACCAACTACGTTTTTACTCATTTTTTCAAAAAGTTTCTTAAATCTCTAATTTACTTACAGATATTTTAACAACATTCCCAAAATATTTTTGCATTATTATTCATACTTAACCATATATTGTTTACAAAATCTACAAGGTTATTTTCTACGAACCATATAGTTTCAAAATTATAGGTTTTTGTAATGAAGTTTTGATATAATGATCAACAAAAATTAAATAATGATTGAGAAAATTAAAAAAAGCATATCAAACATCTTTGTAAAAGAGAATTTATCTTCTCATTCATCATTAATAAAAAATCTATCAAACAAAGCCAAGGATGGTATATCTTTAGTATTCTAACAAGTGAATTTCTTATTATTAAGAGGCAGTTCTACACTCCATATCCATATAATTATTTTCTTTTGGAGAACAGTCTCCTAAATGCCATGCTACATTTAATTCTCGTCCTAAGATCCATGAACCTATTGAATATTTTCTAAATTCGTTACATTCATTCCACCTTAGAAATTTTGTGTGTGGTGCATAAATATTAGTAATATTGATAATCAAATTATCTAATAAAGCATAAACATTGAATAAATTGAATGACTATTAATCTAGTATTGTAATAACCTGAAATTTTCATCCCTCCCTCCAAATAAAGACCGCACTGTCATTCATTGGTTTACATAACCAATTTTTATAACTTCGACGCTTTACTTTTCTCTTAAAATACAAATTGGAGTTTTCTATTTCTGTCTCATGTAATTCTATCTTTTGTAATAAAATGAAATCAACTCATTTTTCTTGGAAATAATTTTTAGTTTGATAATTTATTGAAGTTATTTAGTCCTCTAACGTTCCATCTATTTGATTTCGTTAATCAAGTTTTCTAACATTTCTTTCTCTTTCATGTTAATATACTGAATATTATCTAAACTTAATTCATATGTAAAACCTATTTTATTGGCTAATTTTAACATTTGACATATTGATAAAAATTAACATAGGAGAAAAAGAACTACCCAGAAGGGGGTGCGTACTTGAATCAGCATAAGTAGAAACATCTTTGCACAAACATGTGCTGCTCCTAATTGAAACAAGCATCGAGTGCTTACGCTTGCCAACTTTGCTCCTTGATGAGCCAGCACCACCCTTTCATGTAGAAGTCTTATAGTCCATGCCATCATGATGAAAACCGAAATCAAAATCTAGTCCAACCTAGAAATTTATTTTGGCCCTGTCCACTTTATTCCCAAACGTTTTGTTCCACAACATGAATTTTTGAACAACTATTACTCTTAAAATGTGTTCATTAACTATATTGCAATTTTGATCTCCTACAACATCATATTCACATTCATTACATTCTCCTTCAACTACTCTATCTGCCACACACCAAGGGTAGTCCGCACTAAATCTAAATTGATCCGCACCATAACCCAAACCATTTTCCTAATCTGATCATAATAACCATCAATCACCATATCCCCTCCAAAATTATCACCAATTTCCTATTCTCCACCTCCCCTAATGTTTTAATATTGGATAAAACCACTAAGCTTATAGAATCCCTTTTACCGGCAAACCCAATAAGGGCAGTCTTTAATTCATCATCATTTATCATGATCATAACATCTTCATGCACAAGGTTATGCATAAGACATGCACAACCACCATCATTATAAGAGCAGCCCTCGACAGAATCCCTTCATCACCAACAAAAGAAACAGAAATCCCTATAAAATTATCTCTAGAACAATACCCGATCCACGTCCACAAACAAAATGATCTATTAATAGTCCATGAACACGATGAGTGCTCGAATAATACCGTCAGAAGAGGAGTTATAAGCACATATAATTTTAGACCCAAGTATTGTTGATCCTTCACCATTATCACTATCCTTGACATAATCATCAGAGCATGGATCAAAAGAAACCGATCTTCCAAAAAATAGCAAAAGGAACAATACAAAACAAATTTCCAAATTTGTAACGATCCAGAATGTTAATCATTGGAATTTGGAATGATTGATTGATTTTTAAATCTTTAAAAGTAAATTTATAAGTTAAATAACCTATATTTCAAATATAGTGATTTATGTGATAATTAAATTGTTAATTTAGTATTTGAAATTGTTGAATAATTAAACCTTGGATTTAAAATGAATGAAAACAATTTCTAAAGTTTATTTAAATACTATATAAATTGAATGAAGGAAATAAACTTTTAATTTTTATTTAAAAGTGACTAATTTGATTTTGAAAATTTTATATTTTAATTAACGTGTAAAAATAGTGATTTTTGTTGCTATCTCGGATTTCGATGAAACCAATTTTATTGGATCCGTAATTGTGAGTTATTATAGGATTTCAAGTTTTATAGTGATCAGACTTATTGTTTGCTTGTGCGAGCTTCAAAAGCGTAGAATTTAATTAAAGTAATTTAATTTAAATAACTTAATTTGAAAAGTTATCTACCGTATATGATGGAATTGGCTTTCGATACATATCCCATTTTGTTCAGAATAGGGGTATAGCATATAGAATGCTAGACGGTTCGCTTCATTTGGAGTTTGAAAATTTAACGTGTGAATAATGTTTGGATATTTTTCTATAAAAGGACTTGGCCATTTCATATTTGCAATCCCTAAAAAAATAACAACTTCACAGCCACCATTAGGACAAACCCATCCAATGGCCATCACGAAATCGCGCCACCACATGCTAATTTAGGCTTCAACCCCAACTGCAAAAATGTCTGCGATGTCGAGATGATGGAGATAGATGTGAAGATGGGTCACGATGGCCCACAGTGGTGGCAAGGGGAGCATGAACGTCAACGGTGGTAGCAGCTCGATCTCGAGCTAGGAGACGTCGGAGGTGGTGGTGGTTGTGGGGATAGAGATGTCATGGCTAGGGCTTCGATTTGGGAGCATTCGATGGTAGCGGCAATCGTTCAAAGTTGCGATGACGATTTGGGTATCAGCCTGGAACAAACAGCGAGATAAGGGGTTAAGCTAGGGTAATTAAAAATTAGTGATGTAATTAGCGATTAACTATATTATTTAAAATTGATATCATATAAAATGTGTAACTCTTTCATACGAGGTCCGATTAAGACGTAACTTTTTTGCGTTGTGCTCATGACGATGAAAGATTTACTATGGAGTTAGATTGGACGAATTCCGAGCCAGTTGGAATTTTGGGTTAAACTAAATGACCATTCAATTTTAATCCAAAACAGAGCGCTTAGGCGATCTTTGGAATTTTGTGAATTAACTCAACTCTTTGGTCTACTTATATTTTTGTGAATAATTTTATTTATGATGATTGTTGCTTGTTTGGATGATATACTTTATTTAGTAGTCGGTTTGGATATATTCCCTTCCTTGGAGCGGATGAGACATTATACATTCCCTATATGAGCGGATGACCCTTTGTATATGAATCTCGCCTCGAAGTGGTTGATTTTTATATTATTTGATTACATGTTATTTGATGCAGGGTTACAGGTTGGAGGGATCCAATAGGATTCCTCACACTGTTGATTATATATTCATATATATGCTGATATATGATGTTGTGACGGATGTCATATTTGATGACATTAATTTGTTTTGCTATTTAGTGCAATGTTAGAACTGACCCATATTTTAGTATTTTGAAATATTAAAAATAGTGATTTTGAATTGAAATATTTTCAAAGTGATTTTGAAGAAGTATATGTTTTAATATTTTTAAATTATTAAAAGGAGGACTTTGTTTTTAAACTAATAAAAAGTATGATTTTTGATGTCATAAAAACATGGTTTTGGTGAAATATTTTTATATAGAGATTTTAAATAAGTTTATAAATGATTATTAAAGCGATATTTATAAATAAATAGATAAATTTAAAATTAGAGTTTGTAAATATTTTAAAAATGAATTTGAAGTTTATTCGTTAAATGGATCTGTGAATAGATTTTATAAATAAACATATATTATAGAGAAATATTTTATAAGTGGGTATTATAGATAAAATTAGATTTATAAAGAAATGGATATAAAAATGGATTTTTGATAGTAAATGAGTTTTTACAATAGAATGATTTGTAAATAGAATTTTATAAAAGAAGTGATTTTATAAAATAAAAGTTTAATAAAATAGAAAGGAGATTTATAGCATAAAAATATAGAAATGATTTATTTTGAGGTTTAGGATTTTATTATAAAGGAAATACATTCCGGTTTTAAGGGTTTAACAGCATTTCAAAAGATTGTTTTGAAAATATGTTTTCTATGGAGTTAATGGCTTTAAAAAGTAATTTATCGTTTAGAAAGTTAATATTAGGATTGTTTGAAAATAATGTTCATTTTGAAAAGTTAATGGCTTTGAAAAGTAAATTATTGTTTTAAAGCAAAGTTTTGGAAAGTAATAATTCCGAATGGAATTTAATGGTTTGAAAAATGTTTTAAAGTGAGATATGTATCGAAAACATAAATTTCAACATTTATTGTGGTAATAAACATTTACGGAGAAGTTATGCATGACATGGACTATAACACCGTTGTTAATAGTTGGGATTATATATATATAGAGTTCATCAAATCCTTACACTAGTGTTTTGCGTTGTCGTAACGATGTTTTACGCAACATTCATTTTGATCGAATAAAGCATGTTTTAGAAAATATGAAGCTTTCCTTAAAAATGATTTATAAATATACTTATTACAAATTTAAGTAGATGAAGATATTTTCAAGTGTTGTGATTGAAATGGTTTGTGAATTTACTTATACCATTGAGATAAGTATATGGAAAAGTTTTCCAATATTGGAGATTGAAATGGTTTGGTAAATATATCTTTTTAAGGATAATTCGAAGTAAAAATTTGAAAATTGATTTAATTAGTAAAAGACTAACTAAATGGCCTAGTGACTGCTTACATTCCAGATATGGTTTGTTACTTTGATAGTTAAATAGCCGACTATCAAATTTGGCCTTTTTATCGTTGTTAGTTCGAAAAGATCGGGGTCGGATTTATCCGAGAACCACTTCGGACCAATATATCCGTTCGAAAGTGCAGGTTTATGATTATGATTTAGAAGATGGAGATCTTCATGATGCAGGGCTACTTGCCACTAGTCCCTCGGGTTGTAATTTACCATATCATGTATGTATGGTGGTAGTAATACTTTGTTATGAAAATTTACGTTATGCAAGGACTTCTCGCTACTAACTCCAGGGGTGATTCCTGATAGGATGTGGTTGGCGAGTGCATTCGATTTGTCCTATTCTTGGACAACTTGTATGGAAGAATGTCTGACATTGCATTTTGAAGATTACGTCATTGACTTTTACAAATATACATCTATTTTTGGTAGCGGAGAAGGCAACTTCTCTTAGCTTAATACCCTTCTCTGAGACGTATGAGCTCGGAGGTTGTATGTTCGTGAAAGTCAATAGTGATCGAAGGAATGAAAATGTGGCATTCAAAGTGGAATATGATATGTGAAAGGTAATCATTACCTTATGCCTCATCACCCGAAAATGATAGAAATAGGGTAGAAGCAGCAGAGCTATGTAGGTTGCTCTCGTAAGGATATGGTCATCACCTTTCTAGATATATTTATTCCAGCTATGACATCGAGTATTAAATTAATGTGGTATATGTGATGAGAGCTCTCAGATAGGTCGGTAAAGACCAGGGTGATGTCATATTCGGTACTACCTAGGAAGGGGAAGGCCGGTTCTGTGTTGGTTTAGGCATTCAGTATCTGGACCCTAGGCGCATTTTCCTAGTGATGTACTGTCGAAATATAGTCCCTTACCTTGTCATTTGTATGAAAATCCATTCTCCACTACGTGCCTGCTAGTTTGTTGTAAACTTATTACACCGTCAAATTTAACCAATGTAACAATTTCGGCTATTTAAATATTATTTGTATACTAGACACTAGTATAATATCAAAGGATTTGATAAGTAATGTTTGATTATCATAAGATAAAACCCCTCCGGGTCTATGTGCGGCGTGGTCTTACGAGATACTTTTGTTTTGATAAAGGAAAATTTTAATAACATTAAAATAAATTTTATATGTGTTTTCTCACGCTGTTTTACTAGACTGATCCGAGTGTTCTTCCCTTTCAATGCTTGGGTCAGACCGAGTATATTATAGGTTCAGTTTTGATGCTTTGGAGCTTTAGGATGAGCTGGAAATCTTCACGTCATATTCCACGTATGCTTATTTTCCGCTGCATTGTCATTTGAGTTATCAGAAATTGTGAGAACATGTTATTACAATTGTTTAGGCTGATGATTTTGATTTGATTGGTGTACTCTGATTGATATATGAATATTAAAGATTAAAGTTTCTCTTTTTATAAAGCTCATTTATATTATATTATATGTTGTTCCGCTGGGATTGTGAGATTCTGTATTTTTTTTCGATTTTTCTTTCTTCTTCTCTTCTTTTCTTCTTTCTTCTATTTTTTCCATAAAGATGCCGTTTTCCATTCGGTTTAGCTGGACATGTGCGGTTTATTGTCAGTTTGAACTATGCAGATTTTCGGCTAGTTACGCGTGGTATCAGAGCTTAAGTTTAGTGATTTATTAGGATTTGATGGGTACTCATTATAGATCGGATTGGTAATGCCCTAAATTGAGTTTGAGTGTATTATATATATGAGCACGTATTTGCTAGTGATTATAGAAATGTTTTACATTGTATTGGTTGATCTATTGAGTGGCTTATGGGTTCTGGTCAATACGTCTAGCTAACGTTATGAATATGGATCTCTAAACACTCAAACATAGCAATTTAAACTAGTATTGTTTAAACTGGGTAAATGAAATAATTTTACCTGAGTTATATTTTATATATAAAAGAATAATTTTTTAGGAATTATTATAGTTATATATTGTGACGCCCCACCTCTATACCTACGCTAGCCAAGAACACTCCGGAGAAGTGCTGTCAACTAGCACGGAGAATAAGGCTGTTGAGGAGCGACCATCCATGTAATTGCTTATCACACGGTGGCTATAAATAATCTTCGGAAACAAACATAGAAATAATCATATCACAAATCAGTCACAGATATCCATATCACAAAGGCGGAAGAAGATATGAATATATAACTAACACATGAAAGTGTACATCAGAGTAGTGGTCAATAAGATCCACGATAATACAAAAGAATAGCAACACGTGCTATACAAAAGAATACAACTATGAGTCTATATCTCAAGTGTATACAACAAAAACTGCTAATCTAAACAGTTAGCCAAAAGTCAGAGTGATGAATCCCTGGGAAGAAGTCAAGCAGAAGCACCTGTAACATCTCGGTCTGATCCGAGTACTATTTAAGAAAATAATAAACGGATCAGTCTAGCTATAAATATCAGATGACATGATATAACATAAAAGATATGGCATAAACATAAACATCCATAACGACATACCACTATAAGTATGTAAATAATGATCAATAGAAGATCAATCAATAAGAGATAATCAATATCACAAGAATCTTCTCAAAGATTCGAAGGGGGCATCATACCCTAAACTTGTACTCATAACAAGTCAATGACATAAATTCCAGAAATCAACACGAGAAATCCAGAAATCATAAAAAGGGAAAGAGGCCTATCACATGACGGTCCGAAGACCATGGGGAGCTACCCCACATGTGTGAGTGGAATCACATAGAATGAGGTCAAGACTAACCAAAAAGCAGAAAGGTATGTGTGAATGGAATCACACAAGTGGTGTCTAGTCTTGTAACGTCACGGATTTTCGACTCTCGAAAATTCAACATCGATACTCACTTTATCGACTGCCGAGAAATCAAAGGCCGAAAACCGAGATGTTATGGGTTTTAAAAAGAGAATTTTAAGAAAAAGAGAGAAGAGAGAAAAAGAAGAAAGAAAAAGAAAATTAGAGGGAAAAGAAAATAGACAATTTGAAAATAGAAGAAAAAGAGAATAGAACGGAACAGAACACAACACAACAACATCAGAATCTCACAATTCGCAGCGGAACAACATATAATAATAAATGAATAATCTTTAAACAAAGAACTATATCAGTTATTACATTTTATACATTACATTACATCATATCATCACATCAGAGTGTACAACAACATACAACAACAAACAGTGCAGCGGAAAAAGAAATACTATATAAACTAGTAATACGCCATGCCATCCATCTTGCCTCCAGCAACTCCAGAATATCCAGAATATCCTGATAAACCTTAACTCTTAACTGCCCGTGTGGAAATTGGTGGGCACCCAGAGTTTAGGAAGGAAAACAATAAACTCCAAGTCAGTCATGTGACTGGTGTGAGAACTCAAAATAGTTTATTTATCTTTAAAATCAAAATAGAGGAATATTTTTAAATCAATTCGCAATGCTTTTAAAAAATGAGACTACCATAAGGCCTCCCGCACACACACACAATGCAAACGCAGAATCGGAGGAGATTTCTCCTTATGATAGTCAAAGATGCTTGATACGCATTTAAAATAACATTTCATATTATTATTAGTGCATAGTGTAGAGAAAAATTCATTTCGAAAGTAGAATATAAATCTTAGCCAACATACGACCATTATCGTATGCCTACTATAGCTACCATCCAAACAGTGGTGACCACCATAAGTGAATGGCAGGTTCTACAACTAATACCGTACAAGTTTCGTATTGGGAATTGGATTTCCAACAAATGGTCAGGCTAAGGAACTTCCTACTGCCACATGGGATCGCCTCTGGCTGGACGTCCCGAGAACTTAACCAGCTCTCTGCCAACACAAGGCCGGGTTACCTTTATCACTAGGTAACTACTACACGAATATGGCATCCCCCGGTCCCATCGGACCTTTAACCGAGCGCTCGTCACCAACAACACCACACAGAAAAAGATATAGTGTATCAACATGAGTAAGTATCTGGGCTCCATACCATGATACCACCCTTTCCAGAAGGAAATGCACATACCCTAAAGGGAGCTACCCCTCATAACCTTGCCGCATCATTCCTGTTTTGACCATTACCGGGATGTGAGGCTCGACGAATTCACGTCCACAAAAACATACTTTATACAAAAGCCATGCTTTGGGTCAACAAATGATCAACACGATGATCACTAAGATAGACGATCAAATAAATGATCCTATCACAAAAAATCAACACAATGATCATTTCAGCATCACTCAGCATGTCACATTACCAAACTGGGAATATATCGCTGATAACTTCAACTATATAACCTTTGAGCTCGTACGTCTCAAAGAAGGGTGTTAAGCAAAGAATAAATTCTCCGCCACCAACAGAAATATATTTGAAAGAAATCGGCTTTATATCTCAAATTGTAATGTCAGGCATACAATCCATACAAGTTTGTTCCGGGCTCGAACAAAACCGAAGGCACTTACAAAGAAGTCCTTGCAATCCGGATATCCACAATCCTGATCGGATTTCCCATCACTTAGGGAGTCTCTATACCGTTGCAACTCAGTGCAGAGACGATCGATAGGTCATCCTATCGCTTTCGCAAATACCGGGTCTTCAACACCGATCTTCAATGCTATTCACAACGACGTATCACATATTCGGAATGGGTTATACGACCCCATGGTCCTTTCCCGGTTAACCCGAATAGTGAGCGCTTATTCAAAAATAAGTGTGCATTCAAATTCAATCAATTCACATCAAATACCCATTCAAAGGGAAATACTGATAGTCGGCTATTGAACTATCAATTGATATGCATACATCACCAGATTCCAAATAATTTTCCAAATTATTTATTTTCCAAAATATCTTTACAAGATATATAATTTTAACACTTCAAAAATAAATCAATATTTATTTTCAAACAAATTCCACTTTTCTTTTATAAATTCCATAATGACTTTATATTTCAAAATATTCATGCATATTCGATTTCAATAATCCATTTCAATTTATCCTCAAAAAGATAAATTCTAATTATTCACTTCATATTGGAAAACATTTCCATACTCATTTATTTATAAGTAATTCACAAATCTTTTTTATTTTCAACACTTAGAAAATATTCAATATACTTAAATCAAATTAAGTATATTTTTCATTCTTTTAAGGAAATCATTCACTTAACATATTTATTTGGGCCAAAACGAATGTTGCGTAAAACATCGTTACGACAACCCAAATTCACTAGTATAGGGATTCGAAATTAAAATAGATATATAAATCCCAATACTATTCAAAACATTTCCTTTCGGAAATCATTTACTATAACAACAGTGTTATAGTCCACCATTTCCTTTTATTTCTCGAAAACGTCTATTTCAACAATAAATGTTGAAATCTATGGTTTCGAATCTCAACACCTTTAAAACATCGTTAGATCGTTTTGATTCTGTTTAAAATATCACATTCTAAAACATTTTCTTTAACATGTTATTCGCTATTCAAAAACGTGAATATACTATGTTAACAAATTTCATCCTTTTTATACTTTTTAACCTAAAGGATTACTCACAGTTTAAAACGTGAATATAACTCCATTTATAAGTTATAACAATTAACTTATCAAAATAAGTCGTTTGCGGATTTATAAAACAACGTTTATAAATTCCATTTCTATTTATTTATAAAAACTTCTTTTTTATAAATCCCTTTATTAACATATTCGATTTATAACTCGGTTATAAACTACAGGTTCATATTATAAGTTAAACACTTATAATCTATTCGTTTGCAAAACCATTCCATTGAACTTCATAATTATAAATCTTATAACTTATAAGATTCAATTATTTATCCAAATCTTATTACTTTAATAACCTTACAAATTTTATAAACCTACTGTTTATAAAATCCCATTTATAACTTTACAGTTTAAAATTTCATAAATTTCATTCATTTAGGAAATTCATTTTCACTACATTCAAACACTTATAAAAACTCGTTTTATAACGTCCATATTTCAATTTATAAATATCCATTTATAAATCTCTTAATATAAATTAATTTATATTATTCTTTTAAACGTCATTAAATTCCTTTAAAATTTCACCGTTCTCTTGATTTATAAAATAATCAAATTTTATAAATCTTATATTCAAACTTCTAATAATAAACTCAAGAATCCAGTTTAAACTATTTTATAAAATCATTGGTTCATATTTCTCAAAAATCGACTTTTAATCGTATTTCTAAAAATCAGCTTTTTACTATATTTCACAAAAACCATAATTTTTATAACTTTAAAAATTATAACGTTTATTTATTTATAATGGATCAATTCCAAAAATATAGTATATTTTCAAAATCACTTTTAAAATCATTTTAAAATCCCAAAAATCTGGGTCCAATGATGCTACACACCAAATAGTCAATCACGACTAACAACGATATCATATATCGATATGATAATCATCAAATATCAAAATATCTGAAATAAAATAAATACTGTTGAGGAATCCAGTTGGATCCCTCCAACCTGTTTCCTGCATCCAAAAACATTAGCACAATACCAATTTCGCTCCAGTACGAAATTATCGCGGTACATGTTCTTAATAAATATTATCCGCTTAATAACGGCGTAATAGGGTCTCATCCGCTAAACAAAAAATGCGGGAAAACAATCAACTGCAATATATACATATGCCAATATATATATATTGATATTATATATAATACCAATTTCACTGTTTATGAAATATTCGCGGTATATGTTTATATTAAATAACATCCGCTTACTAACGGCGCATAATGTCTATTTTAACAATCAATAATTTACAGTCATCATTCAAACATGCATTCAAATATTTTAAATCTAATTATTTAAAATAAAATCGAAATCTATTCGATTGAGTGAGAAATTCTCACCTTGGTTTTAAATTCCGTTTAAGCTTTTATTTCGAATAAAATTAAACGCGCGTTTAATTTTACCCGAAATTCTCACTAACTCCAAACGACTCCAAACCAACTCCATCGCGTAGTGCTCGTCCATACGATTCCAACGCAACTGAGTTTGCATTTTTTCGACCTCGTATGAAAAAGTTATGAATTTTACAAGTTACACGAGTTTTAAATAACAAATTCCAACATTTATTAACAAATTCTTATACCAAACTAAATCTGGGCCGTTAGATTTGCTCCCCCCCTCATCAGGCCGTGCATTAGCTTCATCTCCCTCACGTATATCTACAGCTCCAAACTCGTATGGCCGAACCCATCAAGCTCCACTAGGGTTCCACTTTTCTCCTTCATTTCTCAACGAAATTCGATCACACCACTTGCAAATCGAAGCCCTACGCGAGAGCTACTCCCACCACCAACCACTTGGAGCTCGGCCACGTGTACAGCCCTCTTTTTGCGTGCGAAACTGATGAGAACGGCCATCAATTGCTCCTCCTACGCGACTCCATTTCCGATCATCTCCGTATGGAATTAAAGCTCTTGATGTGCTCTCCAACCTTCGTGTTAAACACTTCGGCTAAATCTTGATGGATTGGAAGAGATTGATGAATGAAGATGGAGCATTTCTGGCCATTCAGGGGGGGGGGGTGGCGGCTGGAGTTATTAGATTAGGGTTTTGTGATAATTTTTATCAAATTATGAAGGCTCACGTCTATTTATAAGGAACGAGCGACACTATTCATCCCGGAAATTCCGAACTCCGATTTAGACGCCGTAACCAGCGTACCTAGGGTTTATCCCGCGTTCCGGACACAATGGAACAGGTTTCGGAAGCTAATTCGGAAGTATGTGCGAGTTATGGCTGAAAACGCTCAATTTGAATTAAACCGATTTAAACCGATTTCTAGGCGTTTTAATTTGTACCGGACAAACGGTAAATCCAATTGACTTGAAATTTGAAACCTTACAATAATATCACATTACGGATCCGATGAAACTGGTTTCGTCGAATTCCGAGACTTTTTGAAAAATGGCTATTTTGACTCGCCAAATTTAAATTAAAAACGATTCGATGCGTTTCGAGCTGTCACGATCAAACGATAACTCCGATTGACACGAAAATTGAAATCCGGTAATAACTAACTATTACGGATCCAATGGAACTGGTTTCGTTCAATTCTGAGACTGTTCAAAAATTGGCTATTTTACAGTTGATTATTAAATATTAAAATATTCAATTTTCACAAATTTACTTTTAATTCGATTTTAAAAGTTCTAAAATATCATTCTAACTTCAATATGATAAAATAAAATTTTCCAAATTATTTTCAATCATTTTTAACTCAATTTTTAATTATTTCCATAATTTAACGTATTAAATTATCGATTTAAATTATTCAATTAATCCCAATAAATCAAATAAAAATTTATTTGACTCATAAATTCACTTATTAATATTTAAAATTAATTAAATATTCAAATTTAAATTAATAAAAATTCTGGGTCGTTACAATCTTTCCCCCTTAAAAGAATTTCGTCCTCGAAATTACAAGTAAGAAAAGTTACAGTATTTATTAACTTTCCAAAATTCAAAGTTAAACTTTTTACCATACTTTACTAAGTTTTCAAATCATACTTAGTTATCTTTTCAAAAACAAATTACCTTGTTTAGCTTTCAATTCAAAAATCAAAGTTAAAGTTTTCAAAATTTTCCAATTTTCTCAAATTTTTTCTAACGCCTTAAATTTTCGGAAAAATTCGCCATAGTCTCCTTTGCGCGGCTCGATCCGAAAAAAAAATGACAGTATATATATCACAAATATACATCTCATCAAGTAATGAGGCATCCCGAAGGGAAAAAAGTGTAAAAGTGCGATATTTAATCCGAGATATGTACCTTATATTTTATTAGCAAGCATATACGGCTAATATAGCGCTAAAGCGAACTCCAAATGCGAAGCAAACGCGATCCGCACCTACTAATCACTCAACAAACAACATGAGAATCATGCATATATGAAAATAGTATCAATATACAACATATAGCAACATAATAACTATATAAGTCACATAGCAAATGCAACTAAAGCAATATATATTCAACCATCAACCAATTACATCCAACTAACATCCATAACCAATAATATTCATTCATATTCTCATTAATATTTAATGAAATGGTTTTCAATTTAAATCACATCTGATTCATTTACATTGGATTTACTAACATTCCTTCTCAATTCAATTAGTTATCATTTACTAATTTAAATCTAATTCACTTTCAATTCTATTCAAATTTATTTACTTCTAATTTGAATTCAATTTCATAGCTTTCAATTTATTCAACTTCTAATAACATTAAATTTTAATGAATTATCACTTATATTCATTATTTCATATCAACTTAAATTACATTCAATTGATTAACATTCAATCCATTCATTCAATTCAATTACAAAGTTGAATTTCATTCATATACTCAAGTTCACATTCATTTAATCCACTTGATTATTTACAACTCATATTCATAGATATATTCATATAGTTTCACTTCTTATATATATAAGTTTATTTCACAATTGTAAACACTTTTAATTATAATTCAATTCTTATAATTTAGATTATTCAAACAACCTAACAATCAACCTATATACACTTTAATAATTTTGAAAAATTATTCCTTTATATATAAAATATAATCAAGGTAAAATTATTTCATTTACCCAATTTAAAAATCAATATTGTGTCGAATTGTTCTATTCAAGTGTTTAGAAACCCCTTCGGCATAGTTTGACTGACCGTGCTGACGAAGGTTCATATGCCACTCAATAAACCAATCATCACAATATAAAACAATTTTATATTCACTAACAAATACGCTCTCATATCTATTATTACTCTCAACTCATTCTAGAGTACTACTGACTCTATCTCTAATGAATTATACCCAACAGAACCATGGTTGTCGCTTAACCATCAGAGCTCCGATACCAAATGTAACGTCACGAATTTTCGACTCTCGAAAATTCAACATCGATACTCACTTTATCGACTGCCGAGAAATCAAAGGCCGAAAACCGAGATGTTATGGGTTTTAAAAAGAGAATTTTAAGAAAAAGAGAGAAGAGAGAAAAAGAAGAAAGAAAAAGAAAATTAGAGGGAAAAGAAAATAGACAATTTGAAAATAGAAGAAAAAGAGAATAGAACGGAACAGAACACAACACAACAACATCAGAATCTCACAATTCGCAGCGGAACAACATATAATAATAAATGAATAATCTTTAAACAAAGAACTATATCAGTTATTACATTTTATACATTACATTACATCATATCATCACATCAGAGTGTACAACAACATACAACAACAAACAGTGCAGCGGAAAAAGAAATACTATATAAACTAGTAATACGCCATGCCATCCATCTTGCCTCCAGCAACTCCAGAATATCCAGAATATCCTGATAAACCTTAACTCTTAACTGCCCGTGTGGAAATTGGTGGGCACCCAGAGTTTAGGAAGGAAAACAATAAACTCCAAGTCAGTCATGTGACTGGTGTGAGAACTCAAAATAGTTTATTTATCTTTAAAATCAAAATAGAGGAATATTTTTAAATCAATTCGCAATGCTTTTAAAAAATGAGACTACCATAAGGCCTCCCGCACACACACACAATGCAAACGCAGAATCGGAGGAGATTTCTCCTTATGATAGTCAAAGATGCTTGATACGCATTTAAAATAACATTTCATATTATTATTAGTGCATAGTGTAGAGAAAAATTCATTTCGAAAGTAGAATATAAATCTTAGCCAACATACGACCATTATCGTATGCCTACTATAGCTACCATCCAAACAGTGGTGACCACCATAAGTGAATGGCAGGTTCTACAACTAATACCGTACAAGTTTCGTATTGGGAATTGGATTTCCAACAAATGGTCAGGCTAAGGAACTTCCTACTGCCACATGGGATCGCCTCTGGCTGGACGTCCCGAGAACTTAACCAGCTCTCTGCCAACACAAGGCCGGGTTACCTTTATCACTAGGTAACTACTACACGAATATGGCATCCCCCGGTCCCATCGGACCTTTAACCGAGCGCTCGTCACCAACAACACCACACAGAAAAAGATATAGTGTATCAACATGAGTAAGTATCTGGGCTCCATACCATGATACCACCCTTTCCAGAAGGAAATGCACATACCCTAAAGGGAGCTACCCCTCATAACCTTGCCGCATCATTCCTGTTTTGACCATTACCGGGATGTGAGGCTCGACGAATTCACGTCCACAAAAACATACTTTATACAAAAGCCATGCTTTGGGTCAACAAATGATCAACACGATGATCACTAAGATAGACGATCAAATAAATGATCCTATCACAAAAAATCAACACAATGATCATTTCAGCATCACTCAGCATGTCACATTACCAAACTGGGAATATATCGCTGATAACTTCAACTATATAACCTTTGAGCTCGTACGTCTCAAAGAAGGGTGTTAAGCAAAGAATAAATTCTCCGCCACCAACAGAAATATATTTGAAAGAAATCGGCTTTATATCTCAAATTGTAATGTCAGGCATACAATCCATACAAGTTTGTTCCGGGCTCGAACAAAACCGAAGGCACTTACAAAGAAGTCCTTGCAATCCGGATATCCACAATCCTGATCGGATTTCCCATCACTTAGGGAGTCTCTATACCGTTGCAACTCAGTGCAGAGACGATCGATAGGTCATCCTATCGCTTTCGCAAATACCGGGTCTTCAACACCGATCTTCAATGCTATTCACAACGACGTATCACATATTCGGAATGGGTTATACGACCCCATGGTCCTTTCCCGGTTAACCCGAATAGTGAGCGCTTATTCAAAAATAAGTGTGCATTCAAATTCAATCAATTCACATCAAATACCCATTCAAAGGGAAATACTGATAGTCGGCTATTGAACTATCAATTGATATGCATACATCACCAGATTCCAAATAATTTTCCAAATTATTTATTTTCCAAAATATCTTTACAAGATATATAATTTTAACACTTCAAAAATAAATCAATATTTATTTTCAAACAAATTCCACTTTTCTTTTATAAATTCCATAATGACTTTATATTTCAAAATATTCATGCATATTCGATTTCAATAATCCATTTCAATTTATCCTCAAAAAGATAAATTCTAATTATTCACTTCATATTGGAAAACATTTCCATACTCATTTATTTATAAGTAATTCACAAATCTTTTTTATTTTCAACACTTAGAAAATATTCAATATACTTAAATCAAATTAAGTATATTTTTCATTCTTTTAAGGAAATCATTCACTTAACATATTTATTTGGGCCAAAACGAATGTTGCGTAAAACATCGTTACGACAACCCAAATTCACTAGTATAGGGATTCGAAATTAAAATAGATATATAAATCCCAATACTATTCAAAACATTTCCTTTCGGAAATCATTTACTATAACAACAGTGTTATAGTCCACCATTTCCTTTTATTTCTCGAAAACGTCTATTTCAACAATAAATGTTGAAATCTATGGTTTCGAATCTCAACACCTTTAAAACATCGTTAGATCGTTTTGATTCTGTTTAAAATATCACATTCTAAAACATTTTCTTTAACATGTTATTCGCTATTCAAAAACGTGAATATACTATGTTAACAAATTTCATCCTTTTTATACTTTTTAACCTAAAGGATTACTCACAGTTTAAAACGTGAATATAACTCCATTTATAAGTTATAACAATTAACTTATCAAAATAAGTCGTTTGCGGATTTATAAAACAACGTTTATAAATTCCATTTCTATTTATTTATAAAAACTTCTTTTTTATAAATCCCTTTATTAACATATTCGATTTATAACTCGGTTATAAACTACAGGTTCATATTATAAGTTAAACACTTATAATCTATTCGTTTGCAAAACCATTCCATTGAACTTCATAATTATAAATCTTATAACTTATAAGATTCAATTATTTATCCAAATCTTATTACTTTAATAACCTTACAAATTTTATAAACCTACTGTTTATAAAATCCCATTTATAACTTTACAGTTTAAAATTTCATAAATTTCATTCATTTAGGAAATTCATTTTCACTACATTCAAACACTTATAAAAACTCGTTTTATAACGTCCATATTTCAATTTATAAATATCCATTTATAAATCTCTTAATATAAATTAATTTATATTATTCTTTTAAACGTCATTAAATTCCTTTAAAATTTCACCGTTCTCTTGATTTATAAAATAATCAAATTTTATAAATCTTATATTCAAACTTCTAATAATAAACTCAAGAATCCAGTTTAAACTATTTTATAAAATCATTGGTTCATATTTCTCAAAAATCGACTTTTAATCGTATTTCTAAAAATCAGCTTTTTACTATATTTCACAAAAACCATAATTTTTATAACTTTAAAAATTATAACGTTTATTTATTTATAATGGATCAATTCCAAAAATATAGTATATTTTCAAAATCACTTTTAAAATCATTTTAAAATCCCAAAAATCTGGGTCCAATGATGCTACACACCAAATAGTCAATCACGACTAACAACGATATCATATATCGATATGATAATCATCAAATATCAAAATATCTGAAATAAAATAAATACTGTTGAGGAATCCAGTTGGATCCCTCCAACCTGTTTCCTGCATCCAAAAACATTAGCACAATACCAATTTCGCTCCAGTACGAAATTATCGCGGTACATGTTCTTAATAAATATTATCCGCTTAATAACGGCGTAATAGGGTCTCATCCGCTAAACAAAAAATGCGGGAAAACAATCAACTGCAATATATACATATGCCAATATATATATATTGATATTATATATAATACCAATTTCACTGTTTATGAAATATTCGCGGTATATGTTTATATTAAATAACATCCGCTTACTAACGGCGCATAATGTCTATTTTAACAATCAATAATTTACAGTCATCATTCAAACATGCATTCAAATATTTTAAATCTAATTATTTAAAATAAAATCGAAATCTATTCGATTGAGTGAGAAATTCTCACCTTGGTTTTAAATTCCGTTTAAGCTTTTATTTCGAATAAAATTAAACGCGCGTTTAATTTTACCCGAAATTCTCACTAACTCCAAACGACTCCAAACCAACTCCATCGCGTAGTGCTCGTCCATACGATTCCAACGCAACTGAGTTTGCATTTTTTCGACCTCGTATGAAAAAGTTATGAATTTTACAAGTTACACGAGTTTTAAATAACAAATTCCAACATTTATTAACAAATTCTTATACCAAACTAAATCTGGGCCGTTAGATTTGCTCCCCCCCTCATCAGGCCGTGCATTAGCTTCATCTCCCTCACGTATATCTACAGCTCCAAACTCGTATGGCCGAACCCATCAAGCTCCACTAGGGTTCCACTTTTCTCCTTCATTTCTCAACGAAATTCGATCACACCACTTGCAAATCGAAGCCCTACGCGAGAGCTACTCCCACCACCAACCACTTGGAGCTCGGCCACGTGTACAGCCCTCTTTTTGCGTGCGAAACTGATGAGAACGGCCATCAATTGCTCCTCCTACGCGACTCCATTTCCGATCATCTCCGTATGGAATTAAAGCTCTTGATGTGCTCTCCAACCTTCGTGTTAAACACTTCGGCTAAATCTTGATGGATTGGAAGAGATTGATGAATGAAGATGGAGCATTTCTGGCCATTCAGGGGGGGGGTGGCGGCTGGAGTTATTAGATTAGGGTTTTGTGATAATTTTTATCAAATTATGAAGGCTCACGTCTATTTATAAGGAACGAGCGACACTATTCATCCCGGAAATTCCGAACTCCGATTTAGACGCCGTAACCAGCGTACCTAGGGTTTATCCCGCGTTCCGGACACAATGGAACAGGTTTCGGAAGCTAATTCGGAAGTATGTGCGAGTTATGGCTGAAAACGCTCAATTTGAATTAAACCGATTTAAACCGATTTCTAGGCGTTTTAATTTGTACCGGACAAACGGTAAATCCAATTGACTTGAAATTTGAAACCTTACAATAATATCACATTACGGATCCGATGAAACTGGTTTCGTCGAATTCCGAGACTTTTTGAAAAATGGCTATTTTGACTCGCCAAATTTAAATTAAAAACGATTCGATGCGTTTCGAGCTGCCACGATCAAACGATAACTCCGATTGACACGAAAATTGAAATCCGGTAATAACTAACTATTACGGATCCAATGGAACTGGTTTCGTTCAATTCTGAGACTGTTCAAAAATTGGCTATTTTACAGTTGATTATTAAATATTAAAATATTCAATTTTCACAAATTTACTTTTAATTCGATTTTAAAAGTTCTAAAATATCATTCTAACTTCAATATGATAAAATAAAATTTTCCAAATTATTTTCAATCATTTTTAACTCAATTTTTAATTATTTCCATAATTTAACGTATTAAATTATCGATTTAAATTATTCAATTAATCCCAATAAATCAAATAAAAATTTATTTGACTCATAAATTCACTTATTAATATTTAAAATTAATTAAATATTCAAATTTAAATTAATAAAAATTCTGGGTCGTTACAAGTCTAACCTTGCAATGAAAGAGACATCGCGCAATTGCTAGTCTAATTCATAAAGCGATCATCAAGATCAACGAGAAGCGTCAATTACACTAAGCTAGTAAATATAGAAGTTTAGCTTCATGTCCCATAACCACTTGCTTAACTTAAATATTTACGAACAAACTGTAAATCTTCACTAATAAAATTGTCATAAGAGGTTCAATCGAACAAGTCCAAGAATTAACCGACGAAGTGAACGCAAGCATTTCATACCACTTGTTTTACTAAGTCGTTTAATTAGATTTCTCATCCGAGTGAGGTAAAGGCTTGTATATACTAATAGATTGGAAAACGGTTTAAGAAAAGAGCTTTGTTATTAAAAATAGAGTTGAAATTGTTTGTTAAAAGAGTTTTGATATTTACTACTAGTATTGAAACCTTTATATTATAAAGTGACAAAACACATAAGCAAGTGTAGAAACAATCAGTCACAAAGATCGCATACGGAGATGCGAATAAAATCCAAGGAAATCAGCTCAATATTTTTCAGATAAGATCCCCTACGGAGGGGGGGGTCCGGGGGGGTGGCAACCCCCTAAGGTGGGGGTGCGGGGGCAACGCCACCGCTTACGGGGTTCGACCTGCCCGGTCAGGTCGCGGGGGTCCAGGGGGCAGCGCCCCCGGCGGGGTGCGGGGCAGCGCCCCGTCCAAAACGGTACGACCTAAGTGAAGACAAGCGGCCTACGACCTAAAGCAAAATGAGGTCTAACGACCTAAGGGTTCACGCGGCCTAACACAATGGCCGAGCGACCTAACTGGAGTTAAGGGAGGCAAGCGACTTAAGGTCCAACGACCTACGACTCAAGCAAGCCGAGCGACCTAGTGTGGAGGGGTCGAGCGACTTAAGGAAGGCGAACGACCTACGACTTAACAGAGTCGAGCGACCTAAGGTCTAACGACCTACGACTTAACAGAGTCGAGCGACCTAAGGTAAATGGTCCAACGACCTAACTCGAACGACTTATCTGGAGCTTAGGTCGGAGACGACCTACGAGATAAACCAGGCCGACTTAGTGGACGAGCGACCTAAGGTAAATGGTCCAACGACCTAACTCGAACGACTTATCAGGAGCTTAGGTCGGAGACGACCTACGAGATAAAGCAGGCCGACTTAACGTTTGCCTGGAGATTATAGGTCGGAAACGACCTAAGACTTAAAGCTTAACTCGCGAGCGACCTACGGCTTAAGGCCAAACTCGTGAGCGACCTACGACTTAAGGCTTAACTCGCGAGCGACCTAACTCCGAAGTGCCAATACTTCCAGAATGACCTAAAGCCCTGCGACCTATGGTACTAACTCGCGAGCGACCTAACGACTTAACTCGTGAGCGACCTAATTCCGAAGTGCCAATTCTCCCAGAACGACCTAAAGTTAACTCGTGAACGACTCACGACCCATGGACGAACGACTTAACTCCGAACGACCTAAAAATGGCCAGAACGACCTAGGGGTTAACTCGTACGCGACCTACGACCTAAGGTCCACACGACCTAACTCCGAGCGAGCTAAAAACGGCCAGAACGACCTAAATGCAGAAATTTCTCCCAAACACCAAAAATCGGAGTTTTTCGCCAATCCAATCCAAACCAAAAGCAAATATGCATGCTAAAGTGATAGGGAATCATTCCCAACAGTCCAATATAGTTATAGACTAGAATTGTGAGATAAAAATCTCACCTTTGCACTAAATTTTTATGAAGATGAAGCTTGAAAGCAAGGAGAAGCAATCCAAAGCTTGAATCCAATACCTTCTACTTGAATTTGGAGTTAAATGATGGAGTTGCAATTGAATTTGAGCTTGGAGTTTTAATTTCCCATTCTCTTCACCATTAATGCTAAAGCTTGAGTTAGTTAGGAAATTTATGAAGAGTGAGGAGAAGAGGGTTGGAACTTGGGCTTAATAGGCTAAACTAACCCAAAGTCCAAAGCGGGAAAAGTTAGTGAAATTTCACTAACTCCAAACCTATCGATGTTTATACTTAAAAAGTTGTAAACGACATTTCGAACTCAATGGAAGTGGTCTCGAGTCCTAATTTGACCGTTTGCAAAAAGTAGTTTTTCAGACCAAAATCCGATTAACGATTTAATATTTAAATAAAAATATTTAAATGTAAACTCGATAAATATGCGGGTTGTTACATATATGGTGTGTTTTGTTGTTAGTGAATGATAATATTTGATTATTATCATTTGTTGTTTGTTGTTTTTGTTCTAATAAAAGTAATTGTTATTATTATAATGTAAGCAAAGGTAAAAAATTATGAAATTAATTATATAAGAAATGTTAAATAAGTGAAATTATATAAGTATAAATTTATAAATGTGTATATAAATAGAAATGGAATTCAAAAGAAAATAAAAGGCACTGAATTCGCTACAGTCGCTAGAAAATAATTTGGATGATAACTGCAGCATCATCAGTATTCATTTTCGAGTTTCTAAGTGATGGATTGCTACCTTAATAATTTACTATTGAAGTTTTAATTTGATAAAACAAGTTTTGATTTTAAAATCCAATATGCGATTTAAAAAATGTGAGAAATTGAGTTTTGTACTTATAATTGAAAAATGGTATAGATAAAAAAAGAAAGTTTAAAATTGAAATATGAAATATAAAAAATTGACTTGAGTAAAGTTAAATAAATTGGATCAGTGAAATGAATTGGATAAATTAATAAAATGAATATACACTCAAGTCATAAAGTGTTTATATAACCATGAATTGAAATTATTGCATGTGAATAAACTTAAGTAAACTATTCATGAAAATTATTAGTAAATAAGTTGTATAGCTTATAAATTTAAGGAATAATAAATTAAAACAAAATTTTAAGTTTGTTGAATATGAATGTTGAGAAAAGTAAATTTGATAATTGAATTATGTAATGAAATTTAACTTAAATTAAGTTAAATAAAATGAATTTTGAAATGAAATTCGACTTAAGAAAAGTTAAATGAAAATGAAATTGAATTTGATTTGTAATAAATTAATGGAATGAATCTGAATTTGAGTTATAAAATGAAATTCAATTTAAGTTGCAAAATGAATTGAATGAACTAATGAAATAAATTAGTGAATGGAATATGTTGGGAATGTGGTTTGTTAAAATTTGAATATGTGTAACAACCCATCTCCTCGACCCTCAGAAATCAACACTAATAAATTCACGGTATTTACGTGTTGTAAATCCAAGTGCCGAGGAGGTAGATTATCAGGGATGTAAAAGAAAATAAAGATAGAAGATAACAGAATAATAGAATCTCACATCGCATTCAACATTTATAATTATACAAATGATCAGAGTCAAACACTAATCTAGCGGGATAGTTATAACTGTCTATCCGTACATATGCTAGAAATACATACTACATAACACAGCGGAAAATTGGTAGATAACTACATAAGGTACTTCGGCTTCATAATTCCAAAGGACTTGTCCAAAATGCTCCCCAACATGCTCCAAAATGCTCCTAAGGCATCCTGACTATACGACTGCCCGAAAAATAGGGCATCCAAAGTTTAAAGGAAAAAACAAACTCTGGGTCAGTCATAGGACTGGTGCGAGAACTCAAAGTACGACGTTTTTGAAAATAAAAAGGTGTCTCATAAGACCACGCCGCACATAAACATTGAACGGATTTTTACCTTATGATAACCAAAACTCTTTATTACGCAAAATTTAGAGATATTATTTTTAATGAAATTCTTTAAAAACATTTTCAAATAAACTTATTAATCTTAGCCGAAATTGTTATCATTATTAAATTCAAGCATACTAGGTTCCACAAACAAAACCGCGAGTTCTTATTGGAGATTGGATTTCCATACAAATGACCAGGTGAAGGGACTTCCTTCCGATGGGTGCACCTTTAGATGGATGTCCCGAGGACCATCACAAAGGATCCTCTACCAACGCAAGACCGGCCTATCTCTGTAACTAGATAGTACCAAATATATCATCCCCCGGTCGTTACCGACCTTCATCCGAGAGCTCTCTTCGCATACATCCACATTAATTTACATCCCAAATGTCATAGCAGGAAGAAATATATCTAGAAGGGGATGATCATACCCTAATTGCGAATGACCCACTTAGCCTTGCCGCATCTAACCCTGTTTCGGTCATTTTCGGTTGATGATGCTCGAGGCTACGATTACCTTTTCACATAGCACATCTTCTTTCACTTTGAATGCCACATTGCCATTCCACATTCACACGACTGATTTCTACAAACGTGTAACTTCCTGAGCTCGTATGTCTCGGAAAAGGGTGTTAAGCTAAGAGAAGGTGTCTTCTCCGCCACTGACTGATATACTTTTATAGAAACCACTTATTATGATTTGGAATGCAAGGTCAGACATTCATCCATACAAGTTCGTTCTGGGACCGAACGAAACGTAAGGCACTTTCCTCGGCCATTGCTAGGCGAGAAGCCCTTGTGGTTTTGAGGTTTTTCATAACAAAGAGACCACTGCTAGAATATAGTGCATAAGGAGTTTATCCACAATTAATCAATAAGTAGTCCCTCATTATTATTCATCTCAATATTTCCATCTTCAAACATCTTCATTCTTCGAACATGTAAACTGGTTCGAAGTGGATTTCGGATAGGAATCAACCAGATCCGATCCTGGTTCCATCGAAATCCAATCATCGATAAAAATGATGTAATTAGGTGATTGTTTTTCGACATTCATTTTCCTTTACCAAAATATCTTCGAGAGATATATATTTTCAAAATATTCTTTTAGTGAATACGGAATCATTTTAACCTCTTTTTGAATATTTCTCAAATCATTTTTAAAGAGTATCTTTTGAGAAAATAGGATTATAGAATTCATCCTACTTTTATCCAAAATCAACTTCTATATTCAACAAGTGCTATGGGCAGATTAACGGTGAGATCACCTTTTAAATTCCACGAATAGGACAAGTTCCCTCTTCGGATTTTAATAATGAGTATAAGAAGATTATTTCTATAAAATCTGAATTGAGCATCCGGGCTTTCCTTTCGATGTGTTCCAACCCTCGCCTAAAAGAGAAAACTGAGGCCAGATAAGTTCAGGACACTTGTTGCTCCATCCCTAACCTTAGTTACACACCTTATTTCACTTTTAGATCTGACGGACGAGACAAATGTACTAGTCGTTTCCGCATACTCATTTTCCCTTTTTAAATCACTTAACTTCTTGTTAACCATCTTTGAATAATGTTAAATTGTTCAAATTTCTTTCAAAATGCTTTATTATTTATATAAAAAAATTTACTAAGGATTTGGAAAAGAATTGTTAAGTTTCAAACTTTATTTCAGAAGTTATTGAAAAGCGTTGCAGAAAGTGTTGCAAAAAGTGCTTTAAAAGCTATATTCTTCAAAACAACTTTTACATCATTTAGAAATTTATCTTTTCAACTTAAATCACTTTTAAAACATTTTAAAAGATTTTTAGAATTTATTTCATATTTCGAAAACATTAATTTCATCAATTCCCAAATTCGTCATTTAGTGCAAAAACTGGATTTTTCTTGAAAATTGATTTTCCCATATTTCAAGATAGATTAGATGAAATATTGATTTTCATTTTTTTTGGAAGGATATGGAAATAAGGATTCGGAAAATTCTTACTTTGAAGAATTTCAAACCATATTCCACTTCGTATGTTCATTTGAACTTTTGAAGCGAAAATGCGAACTATCGTTACGCGACGCGTCAAGTTTTTGGCGTATTTTGAGATTCATATCCAAACTTTTTCGAAACAAGTTTAAACACATAGAAATCATTTTTAAAGTATTTCAAACATTTTTCAATGGTATAAATGATTACATATCACATTTCATTTCTTTTGGAAAGTGATTTCCATGTGATTATACGTCTGTAAATCCGTGACTTGTTTCAACATATATAATCAATATACAACTAATAAACATCCAAACAACATTTATAACCATTTTAACATGTCATACGAACTTGCATATCAATTTAACAACATTTTTATTACAATTTCACATAATTTTCATTTATGTACATGTTTGCTTACTCACTTTTGCGAATGACTTAAAGGTGGTTGCTTTCTTTTTCAAATACTTATCAAACATCATTATAAACATCCAAATAATCTTTATAACTTGCAAAAAATCATATAAATAATTCCTACTTAACAATTTAGAGTTCTCACTTTGTTTGGTTTTGACGAACGGAAAATCGGCTATAGCTTCGCTACTCGACGTTGTTAGCTTATGATTTTTTGAACGCTTCTACTTAGATGGCTCGCCTTGGCTTGAGTAATGTTAAGAGTGCTCGGCCAAATGGAGAAAGAGGGGGGCGTGAGCAATGTGAGGAAGGAGGAGGAGTTTGAAGTGGTTAAGACGAAGTTTTGTCGATATTTTTTCTTTGTTTTATTTTTTAGAATATTTTGGCATAAATTTATTAAGGTTGAAAGCCATTAAATAAGGTAAGAAGAAGCTTGAAATTTTGAGAAGAAGAAGTGTGGAAGGAAGTGAGAAAGTGGGTATGTATTTATAGAAAATATTTGAGAATAAAATATAGTTTTGTGATTTTACTTAAATAACCTTCCTTAAGAATTAAGTAAACTTATTTAATTCAAAACTTACCACCCACATCACATCGCACTTTTAAAATTCAAATACTAATCAGAATGATTACTTTACTTTATGTCACATTTCTTTACTTTATGTCACATTTCTTTACTTTATGTCACATTTCTTTACTTTATGTCACATTTGATGTGACATGTGTTTTGTCTTTTTTAGTTACTTTTGCTAATTACTTTCTATAATTTTCTAAGTGTGATTACTAAAAGTAACGTGTTTAGTTAATTGTTAACAATCTTTATATGTTACCATATTTATTAAATTGTATATATAAAGGTGCAACAACGTTGCGACAACTTTAAATCGACAAAACATTGATTTTTGACAAAAAAATTACGGTCATATTTTGACGTTTTAGTTAAACTATTTATTTATGTAAACCAAATTTAAAATAAATTTGTATAATGTCTTTTAAAAATATAAACACCCATAAATAAATTAAAATAATTTATTAAACCATTTAAACATATTTTTCTAAAATAGGATTTTGTCACTTTTGTCGATATAAGCAAATATTGCTATTTTTATGTATATTTCTATTTCGAAATCCTATCTAATATTATTAAAATCATAAAACCTTTTATATTTTATATTTAAAATCACTTTTAATATTATATTTTGAAGTGGTTAAATTTGCGTCGTTACAATATGAACGTAGTTGTGAAGTGAAGATAAACATAAGTGTTGTGTATAAAATGTTTATACTCACTTAAGTACAAATTTTATGGAACGGTCATTAAATGTTATTAGGATTACAAAAAATATGTTGAGTGAAGAATGATCGTAAATGTAAATGAACGTGAATTAAATAAAAGTGAATGGTGAATGTAAATGTAAATGAGATTGAAAGTTAATGAATTGAAGGATAATAATTGAATGTAAGTCAATTAGTTTAATTGGAACGTAAATAATTGGAATGTAAATTATGGAATGCAAATCAATTGAACATGAGAAATTGAATGTAAATGAAATGATAAATTAAAGGTTGATATTGAAAAGGCGATTTGATATGGTTATGAATAAATTGAATGGATACCATTTGTTGCATGTGTTTCGTTTTAATTTATTTATTGTATAGTTATGTTATATATTGATATTAATTTGTATATACATGTTCTTATTGGTTGTTAAGTGATTAGTAGGTGCGGATGGTGTATGCTTCGCGTTGCAGCTCACTTTCACGATATGTTGCTAATATATGCTTGCTAATAAATATAGAAGGTAAGTATCTCGGATTACGTATCATACTTTTACACTTTTTTCCCTATTGGATTGTAACAACCCATATTTTTTTGAGAAAAATGTGCGATCCTCTATAAAAAGATGAGAGCACACATGCAACTATATGTATCACAAAAATAAGATGCTGCCAACATGCCTGGTAGGTAACGAAACTAGATACAAGTATCAAAACAAACTCAAGTGCCCCTAAGATGAGTTCAGGCAAGATTACCACCTATCACACTCCGATATTGAGCTCCGGCATGGCCACCGTCCGATATTAAGGTGTTAGAAGTACCTAAAAACTAAAGAAAAGCCAATAATACTAGATGTCGTCACAAATTAAGAAGGAAGCTCCATGCATCTGAATCCGAAGGAATGGAGAAGCATCTACTCTGAAGTGGAACTGAATATGATGCTTAATGAAAAATCCGCTCTAGAGACTCTGTACAACTGAAGAATTGCCAAGCAGAAGAGCAGATCCTCCTGAAAATAGTATGCCACAATAAAGATGAAATTATCCTGTATCTATGGTGAAATTGCAAGTAATCCTGAGTGGAAAACACTGCTCTGATGTCCTCTCTACAATCTGAAATCCTGCAATCTGAAGACATGAGAACCTGCAAAATGAGCCTGACACCCTATCACCCATACCTGTGTCAAAAGGATGTCTAAGGAAGAAGTTAGAATGATACGTATATATGTATATTTATATAATTTATGTACATATATATGTATAGATAAGGTAGGAAATAAAAACCTAAATTAGACTAAACTAAACAGATACAACAGAATTAAAATACCTATAAACTAATACCAACAATGACAAGAACAATAATTGAAACAAATCTTAAAAGATTCTTATGAACTATTAATCATAATTAAGTTATGATTAACAGTGAGATCATTATGTAAATTTGAAAAAAATATTAATACTATTACTATTAATGTTAAATATATTATTGTTTTGTTTAAATAAGTTAATATTATAACTAGCCTTATTAAGATACCCTTTAAATAGATTATTCTTTAGCTAATTTATATTTTTTGATTAGAAATCCAATTAAAACAAAGTGAAGAAATTGTAAAAATCAATTTGTTAAAATGCCTATTATTATTAAAAATTCTTTGATTTCTTTCAAACCATATATACCAACTAATAATAATGAATAAAGTGTCTAGTAAATATCTAATATTCTTATTAAACCTATATATAAAATTATTCCAGTAGAAATCGCAATCCGAAATTTTAGTTATTATATTAAAGTTAAAAAATTTAAGAATATTATTTAGAATGTAATAAGAATCCATGCAATCAGAGTATATATTTTTAATTAAAAATATTGACACGGCCCATATGTTTTAATTAAAAGTATTAAATTTAATAAGATTTTTGGAATTTAATATTGTGAGAAATAAAAATTTATGATTTATAAATGAAATTTTTTTATTACAATATAATTTAATAGTGTTGACTGAATGAAATTGATAGCAGTTAATGTAATTCCAATCAATTATAAGTGCAAAGGGTAATAGTGAATGTTATTCCTAGCCGAAAGATAATTGTAGAGGCTAATTTGGATATAATGGTAGGTTAATTAGAAATGGATTAAATCTTGTATTAAAGATAGAAATAATATGTATATAATTAAAATTGGTTATTATAGAATAGGAAATCAATTTGGGTAAGTAATTTATAACCCTTGGATGTAAAAAATGAACTAATAGATATGAATTACTAAGTTGTAATTATTATCATCGCATTAATTAAATCAGTTGAAACTAAAATGGAAATTAATAAAATCAATGTAATGGAATTATTGCAGTTCATATGGTAAAAGGCATTAACTATAGAAAATGAGTATAATAAAGTGGAAACTTATGTTAATAAAATTCATAGAGTATTGTTGATTGAATAGTAAGAATTTAAATCAAAATAAAGATTTTTTTTTTGAATTTAAATTGTAATGAATTAATTTATTACAGTTGTAATTGAACGCTGAAATTAGTGTAATATTTAAATATTGGATTTAACATGGAAAACTGTATTGTAAAAGATTATCAATTTCTATGTAATTAGGAATGGTGAAAATTGTTAACTTTTATTTTAGAATTTAAAAGTGATTAAATTGATTTTTAAATAATAATTTATTTAATTAACGTGTAAAATTAGCCTTTTGTGACATTGTCTCGGATTTCGATGAAACTAATTTCATCGGATCCATAATATTGCATTATTATAGAATTTCAAGTTTCGTGGCGATCAGACTTACCATTATATCGTGCGAGCTCGAAACACGTAGAAATCAATTAATGGAATTTAAATGAATATAATCTAATTATAAAAGCTAACTTCTATATACAGTGGAATTAGGGTTTGAAACTAGTTTCATTGAGTTTAAAAATATCGAAAACCTATATTTCGATATGTGGGATGACCTATTTTCGTTTCGAAAATGAAACGGGCTTTTCAGGTCTTTGTTACCGCTTCGACCCATTCTGTAACGACCTAGAATTTCAGTTGTTCGATATTCGGATATTTAATTGATTTTAAATATTCAAAAGTTAATTTCATAAGTTGAATAACTTATATTTCGAATATAATGATTTGATTGGAGAACTAAATTGTTAATTTAATATTTGAAATTGCAGAAATAATTTGAATTTGAATTTTATGTGAACAAAAAGGATTTATAAAGTTGAATTAAATTCTATTTGAATTATAATGATGTTGTTAAACTTTGAAAATTGATTTAAAAGTTAACTTATAGATTGAATATTTAAATATTCAATTAACATGTAAAAATAGTCATTTTTCACACTATCTCGAATTTCGACGAAACTAGTTTCATTGGATCCGTAATGTTATACTATTGTAGGATTTCAAATTTCGTGTCAATTGGATTTACGGTTTAGTCGTTGGAAGCTAAAACGCATAGAAATTTGTTCTAGTGAATTTTAATTTAAATAAGTCGATTCGAAAACCTATCTTCCAAATACGATCGAATTGGCTCCCGATATATATTCCATTGTGTTCGGAATATGGGTAAAACATTAGAATGCAAGGAGGCATGCTTCAATTGAAGTTCAAAAAAATTCTCGGATGAATAGTGTCATGGAATTTTCTATAAAAGGACTTCATTTCTTTCTATTTGCCAAAACCCTAGTCTAGGGTTATAGCTGCCCTTTCTTATATTTCAATGGCTAAAGATCTTCGATCTTCTCCTCCAATTACCCCTCGATCCATTCATTTTTTTCAACAAACCTTCAACATGGAAATTGTAGAGCTCATCAACAGTTACGCATTCAATGGTTATGATCGAATTCAAGGCGGTGGATCATCGAAAAATATCCTTCAAAGGCCATGCTTTCATACGTATTTTTCTATGCATTGGGGCATCTGAGATTGACGGCGTTCATGCCGAAGGTGGATCTCTCTGAGCGCGTCGATCTATGGTCGCTGATCGTCGTCAAAATGATCGAGGTGGTCTCGAAATATTGGTGGAAGTCGGCAGCTGGGTGGATTTCATTGCGTGATGAAGACGATGTGAGGAAGAAGCATTCGCGGATAGATCTATTATGCATCAAATCAATAGCCATGATTGATTTAGGTTTGAAAATAAAATAAAATTTGTAAATTTATTAATTATATATTAATTTGTGTAATCTTTAAAATGTCATAACTTCTTCATACGAGGTCCGTTTTATACGAAACAAGTTGCGTTTGGTCCATATTGACGAGCACTAAATTATAGAGATAGTTTGGAGCTGACTGGTGATAGTGTAAATTTTGAGTAAAATTAAACGCCTGTTTAATTTTATTCGGAATAAAACGCTGCAACGTCTATTAAAAACCGAAGTGAGTATAACTGACTCTCTCTGACTCACCGATATTTTTGTAAAAGTGAGAATAAATTTATTTTATGATGATTGATGATAGTTTGGATGATATATGATATATTATACATATTGATTGGTATTTGGATATATTCCTGCCTACTGGAGCAGATGAGACCCTATACGTTCCCGTGTATGAGCGGATAGCCCTTGTGTGCGCGTGTCTGTCTTGAAGCGGTGATGTGCACGTAAATGTGCATATTTTTACCACCATATTTATTCTATTTAAATTAAATAAATGATCATATTGGATATTTTAACTTGTTTTAACCAAAATTCATATTAATTCCAAATTTTCACATATTCATCTTCATATGGGGGCAAAACGGTCATTTAAGTGCATATATTTCTTTGAGAAAAATTGATTGAAAATTTATATATATTTTTGTAGGAAAATGGTCTCAAATAGGAGTGGTTTCATGAAGAAATATGCATGCACAAAGACTATAAAGGAATGAAGATGGAAATAATTCAAAGTGAAGATCATGGAGGACCCCACCTACCCACCTAGCTTAATGTACAAATTAAAGGCTAATGCACATGCTTTTGGACTTAATGGCTTCATGTACACTTAATGGGGGATTAAGACTTGTTAGTGATTACTTGGCCTCCACACTTTCTAAGGGGCATTTTGGGCATTCCCCAAAAAAGTGAATTAGGGTTTCTAACTTGTATAAATACCCCTTATGTTTCATGTAGCCATATCTTCTCTTAGTTAGTTAGTTTTAGTTTAGAAAATAAATCAAATCTCTCTTTCTTTCCATGGCTACTTAGCCATGTCTTCTCTTATGTAATTCCTTCTTTTTATGCAATGTTAATTATTGTTTCTTTTTAATTACATGTTCATTTCCTTTTATGCAAGTAGTGTAGATTTTCCTTTATGCAAGTAGAATAGTTTTCCATTTCACTTTGCTCTCTTTTCCTTTTCTTTTTCTCTCATGTTGCAAGCTATATTTGTTCATATGATAACAAATATGAGAGGCTAAATCCTTTCAATTTAGGGGTAATGAAGCTCTCTAATCATGTAGCTTCAACTTAATTTGATGTTTATGCTCTCTTTTTATGCTTAATGAGAATGAATGAAGTGGTTTAATGATGTTGTTTTGCTTTGAATTTGATAGTCTATGTTGTTTATAACAAATAGGCTATGCTTAAACAAACAAAACACAAATTGCCTCTTCATCTACATATGATTATGGCAAAGAAGTGATTGTTGAAATTGAAATTTGATGGCTTATATTTCTAATTAATGGTTAATGGGCCATGCTTAAAATAAATTTTGCTTTCAACTTTGTTGTCATATTTTATGAGATTTAGTGTATTAGTGGTTGTGTTATAGTTTGATGGTTTATATTGAGCTAATTAATAGTATAAATATACCATACTTATGATAAGCACATCAACTAATTCACTAATGACAAGAAAAGAGAGATCATAACTTCAAGTTGTTGATTTATGTGATCTAGAGAGTGGAAATTGCCTCTAAATTGTCTTAACACTCTCATATTTTTATCTATTTTCTTTTGTCATTTTTTTAGTTAATGACTCTTCCAAATTTGGTTAATTTGACTGAGTAGAATTTTAAAATCATCAATTCCCTGCGGATCGACCCGTATTCGCCACGTGCTACATTCGTACACCGTGCGCTTGCGGTTGTATTTTTAATTCAAAATTCGTTCGACGGTTTTCTAAACCGATAGAATTTCCGTCGACGAACAAGTTTTTGGCGCCGTTGCCGGGGAATTTGATTCGATTTTTATTTTCTATTCTTCGAATTATTTTTGTTTGATTTTCTTTTGTGTGCGTTTTGTGTGTTAGTTTCAAAAAAAAAAACATTCACAATTACAAAGCAAAAACATTTTATTTCTACTTCAATTTGCATTTCATTTTTACAACCATTTCTGCCCCTATACTGCCATCATTTCTGCTCTCTGTTCCTCCCCATAACTCCTTACTGCTCCTCCCCCTTGCAAATTGCTTACAACAATCAAACTGTTCCCCCCTTCCATGCCATCAAAGCACTTCCACTAACACAACTGATCCATTCATCTCTGCCCCTATACACCACAGCATACCTGAACTTCCAGACAAAACCACAAAGCAGTTGCAACCATCTCAGTGCAGTTTCACTTCATTCAACATCCAATTGCATTGCTGTGACCAAATACCACTACATTCCATCCTCAACCAAAAACATTTCATCACAGCCTCATTTCATACATCTTCTACAAGACCACCGTGACCACCATAACTCATTCAACCAATCAGTCATCACTGCCTTATTACAATCCCACTTCTGCAACTCCATCACCACGGTCTTCACCCAACACGGTTACAAACTGCTCCAAGCAACAGCGACTTCCACCATTGCAATCACTACCATTGAACTGCTCTAACATAAGCCATCACACTTTCTTCCCTCTGCCTTCTACCGCAAAATTGCCAACAATCCACGTCAACTATCATCCTCTACATCCAAACCAACCTCATTACCCCACCATTCAACCACCTCTGTTCACCTTCAACTCACTGGCCTTCAACTTCCCCTTCACCATAACCAGTCCACTCACTAATTGTCCACGTTACTTCATCACAAAGCCACAACCAGCCTCATCACTTCCTCGCATCCTACAATACTTCACATCGCCTTCGAACATCGACTGCAAACTGCAATCAGGTGCCCTTCACTGCTCCATTCCAAGTAAACACTTCACTGAAATCGCCACTGTCGGCCTCACTCCAAACCGCAACCCACTAGCATATCATCACCCACGAATCGCTTCAAGTTATACATCAATCTTCGACCGAACCCAATTTTAACCACCAATTCAACCTCAACTCCATCTCTACCTCCCAGCGCGAACAACAATCAGTAGCGAGCATTGTCTTCCCCAAACTCCAATCGAACCAATCGACCTCGCTTCCACCGCCTGAAACACTACTGCAAACGCACATACCTCCGCACAAACAACTGCCAACCTCAACACCCGATTCATCGAAACCACAACTGCAATCGAACAACCAAATCACATGCGACAGTGATACCACCACTCAACCAGTCGAACTCCAACATCACAGTCCATACAAACTCCACCTACTGCTCAAAATCGCAAGCCACACATACCAATCATCGCCTGCAAACCACAAACCAGCATCCATACTCAAGCTCGAATTCGAACCACTCGAATTCGAGATTTGAAACTTAGAAACTGGATTATAAATTTTTGAAATTCTGTGAACTGGGGAAGTAGATTCGAAGTGGTTAGTAAATTTGAGAGATCTGATTTTAATTTGTTATACTGGTGGGAGGTTGCGTGATTCGAAGTGGGTAGTGGGCTGAGATATATTGGGTCAAGTTGATCGGTTTGTTCTTATTTTAATTTTTATTCTAAACCCTTTGGTTTTCTTTTGTTTAAATATCTATCTTGTTAATACATATTTTTTCCTTGATTTGATTTTTTTTAATTTTTCTTTTAGTTTGTTTTAGTTTCATCTGTTTTGTTTTCTTCTTTGAGAAACATATATAAAAAAAAAACAGAAAAAAAATTGTTCAATTTTTTTTTTTTTTAAGTAAAACCCTACTTTTCAATTTCCTTTCAAAAAAAAAACCAAAAAAAAAATTGTATATATCTAGATTTTTAATTTTCAGGGTGCCAAAGCAGGAAATAAAGGAAGAATAGCTTGCTGAAAATTGCTTCCTTCGCTAGCCAAAATCAATTGCTCTGCTTGCTGAAAATTCCGCTTTCATTTCTAGTTTTATTTGAATTGCATTGTAGATTGCTTGCATTTGCATTTTAAAAAATAAAAAAATTCATTCGTAGTTGCATTGTTAATACACGTTTAGTTTCTGTTCTGCGTTTCATCTTAGATTTTGATTAATAATAACGGTTAGACATCGATAACACTTAATTGTATATTGACAATTTGTCTTTTTTGAACAATTTAATTTCTTGGTGTCTAGGCTACGGCAGAGTAATAACCATTTATAAATATTATGGTGATTCGTAAATATTATAGTGGTTGTTCCTCTGAAGGTACTTAAACCTTCGACTGCATTGCTACGGTGATTCGTGGTGCACGGATAAATCCTGCCCGTTACCTGGCTGAGAACTATCTTGTTTATCTAAGACAATTTGTGAATATACAATTTTGGGTTAACTTAGGATAAATCATTTGTAATTAACCCTTGCATTCACTTAGCTGCATTAGTTCATGCATATTAAAAAAAAACAAAAAAAATTCAAAATCCAAAACTAAAAAAATTGTTAATATTTCTTAACTTAGTTTTTCTTTTCTTTTCTTTTGAAAATTTTCAAATCAAAATTCCAAAAATCCAAAAAAAAATTAAAATCAAAAACCCAAAAAAATCTTTTCAAAAAAAAATTGAAATCCAAAAACAAAACAAAAATCAATTTTCGATTCTGAAAAATAGATTCTACTTGTAAATATTTTTGTTTATAAAAAAAAACCAAAAAAAAAAAATCTTAAAAATGTCCGAGTTTCCTTTTTCTTACTCGCTTGAATTTAACTGCGAAAATCAATATAATCCATATGAGTTCACTCCAAATTCGTATGGATATTTTAACAATTTTTGTGTAAATAATTCAAATTTCGAACAACAAAATTTTCAAAACGATGACCAACGTTCGACTCTTGAAAATAGCATTGAAATGATTTCATCTTTACTCGAACTTTCTACACGACAAAATCAAGAGATAAATGATTTATGTAATTCTGATTTGTGTAATAACTCGAGTCGAGGATTTCAAAATTTGAATTCAATTCAAAATTCAAACGATTACGATTATAACCCATGCTAATTTAATTTCGAACTCCAAAATGAATTCCAAACTCAACATGAAAATGGGAACAACTTTTCAAGCGAATTTGGCAATGGGAATAATCTTAACCATGTTACGAGTGAAAATTTTTGTTCTCAACAAATCCCAATCGAAAATTCTCAATTTAATAACTATAAATTGGATTTTGTTGAACAAATGAATGAAATTTACGATGATCACACGGATTTGTTGTTTGAAACTTATATGAAACAACGTGAACAACAAAATCAAATCTCAACGTGTGATGAGTCAAGTGATAATCCATCTTTTACCTAAATTGATGATTTTCAAATAACAACTTTTGAATTTGATAATAACGATCTTAATCAAGTTGTTGAAAATATGGTAATTGAGTTGGATTTCAATTCTTTTGAGGGTGCGAAACTCGATTTAAATTTCGATCTTCCTTTTTCTGAAAATTTGAATACAACAACTTTGAATTTTGAACTTGATTTATGTAATAAAGTTGTTGATAATCCAACAAAGGAAGACGAATTTAATGAACACGAATTTTTTGGACTTTTGGATGATGAGTTATTAAATTCCGATGGGGAAGATGAAAATCGCCATTTTGATTTTGAAATCAATAATTGTGAAAATGTTTTCAATGATAAGCTTGAATTTCAAATTGGTGAAAATAATATTTAACTTCAATCAATTTTTTTGTCGACCCTGAAAATCATCGAAAATAAAACAGCTCGTACGATTTTTAATAAAACGACATTCGTTTTTCCAAATCGACAATCAACTTCAAATTCTTTTACGATTTGGTTTTTCGTGCTTAAGCCGTGTCTCACGCATTTGACGAGATAAATGAATTGGTCTTTAGAAGACTGTTTCATTTACTTTTTGACTGTATACTTTCTCGTCTCTTATAAATAATAATCTTTCATGTAAATATAGGATTTTTATTTTATTTTTCTCCTTCCACTTGGGTTGACTGTGGGGACACAGTCAAAATCAAGTGTGGGGGGGGGGGGGGGAGACTCACCTTCATTTTTTTTTCATGGTTTATTTTTGCTTTAAAATCACAAAAAAAATTAAAAAAAAAATCCCATAACCAAATTTTCTTTTGATTTATTTTTAAAAGAAACACTATAAGATAAATATATGGCTTTGGTTTATTAATTTGAAATTTTTGAAAATTTATTGGTCTTAACAGAAATAAAAATGAAGTTTGATTAGAATAATAATGGTTTAACTAGTATATAGGAAGATTCATACGTGTTAATTATGAAGTACATCCTAATTGAAAATCTTTGTTTCAAAAAGTGGTTGATTTAAAGTAAAAGAGATAACATTTTTTTTGTCTTCTAAGTTAAATGGTGCTAAGATGATTTTGCAAAACTCCCTCTCAAAAAAAAATATAAAAAAATAATAATAATAACATCCAAGTATTCACTCTCATTTAAAAGTCCTCACGGTTATGCAGGGGTGATTACTTGGAATTTTTGATTATGTGCTTTCATACTCATTTAAAAGTCCTCACGGTTATGATGTATGGAACACATGTTAAACAAAAAAAAAGACTTAATAAAAACCACCTACGGTCAATAGTGTATGCATGAAGGTGTGCGCACTCGCCATGCTCTGTACTCCCCTCACATAAGCCCGAAAGGCAGTGCATGGGTGGTATATCTGGCCTCAGTTTACCTGAGCTAGGTGTGTAATTTTTCTTGCAAATAATGAGAGAGCAAGCAATCGAAATCCTAGCACTATTTTTACTTATTTGATTTGATTTGTTATTGAAAAGAAATGAAAATACCACTTTGATAAACTTTGATAATCAACTAAGGATCCATTTCATAGTTACACTTTGTTATTAACCAAAACAACGAGTTAAACTATAGTCTATTTGATATGATAACTTGATTTTTGTTGGAAATTTTGACGAGTAAATGACATAAATTTTCAGGGTAATAACCAAACCCTATATTTAACTTATTCGTGTCAATTTAAAAATAAATCCTTCATTTGTAAATATTTTCAAAAATTTGCATTCATCTCTTTGTAAATATATCTTGCATTTTGTAAATATTTTCATCCTGCATTTGGATTTTGTGGGTAGTATCCGCTGAAAACCCTCACGAGACAACACTCGTCCTACTGGGGACACCCAGAGGTTTAACGGCTTGTTGCATACGCTCAACGCAATCGTGCTTCCTACGAAAACGGATTTATCTTAGTTTTAGTTTATTCGAGGACGAATAAAAAGATAAGTGTGGGGGTATTTGATGTGCACGTAAATGTGCATATTTTTACCACCATATTTATTCTATTTAAATTAAATAAATGATCATATTGGGTATTTTAACTTGTTTTAACCAAAATTCATATTAATTCCAAATTTTCACATATTCATCTTCATATGGGGGCAAAACGGTCATTTAAGTGCATATATTTCTTTGAGAAAAATTGATTGTAAATTTATATATATTTTTGTAGGAAAATGGTCTCAAATAGGAGTGGTTTCATGAAGAAATATGCATGCACAAAGAATATAAAGGAATGAAGATGGAAATAATTCAAAGTGAAGATCATGGAGGACCCCACCTACCCACCTACCTTAATGTACAAATTAAAGGCTAATGCACATGCTTTTGGACTTAATGGCTTCATATACACTTAATGGGGGATTAAGACTTGTTAATGATTACTTGGCCTCCACACTTCCTAAGGGGCATTTTGGGCATTCCCCAAAAAAGTGAATTAGGGTTTCTAACTTGTATAAATACCCCTTATGTTTCATGTAGCCATATCTTCTCTTAGTTAGTTAGTTTTAGTTTAGAAAATAAATCAAATCTCTCTTTCTTTCCATGGCTACTTAGCCATGTCTTCTCTTATGTAATTCCTTCTTTTTATGCAATGTTAATTATTGTTTCTTTTTAATTACATGTTCATTTCCTTTTATGCAAGTAGTGTAGATTTTCCTTTATGCAATTAGAATAGTTTTCCATTTCACTTTGCTCTCTTTTCCTTTTCTTTTTCTCTCATGTTGCAAGCTACATTTGTTCATATGATAACAAATATGAGAGGCTAAATCCCTTCAATTTAGGGATAATGAAGCTCTCTAATCATGTAGCTTCAACTTAATTTGATGTTTATGCTCTCTTTTTATGCTTAATGAGAATGAATGAAGTGGTTTAATGATGTTGTTTTGCTTTGAATTTGATAGTCTATGTTGTGTATAACAAATAGGCTATGCTTAAACAAACAAAACACAAATTGCCTCTTCATCTACATATGATTATGGCAAAGAAGTGATTGTTGAAATTGAAATTTGATGGCTTATATTCCTAATTAATGGTTAATGGGCCATGCTTAAAATAAATTTTGCTTTCAACTTTGTTGTCATATTTTATGAGATTTAGTGTATTAGTGGTTGTGTTATAGTTTGATGGTTTATATTGAGCTAATTAATAGCATAAATATACCATACTTATGATAAGCACATCAACTAATTCACTAATGACAAGAAAAGAGAGATCATAACTTCAAATTGTTGATTTATGTGATCTAGAGAGTGGAAATTGCCTCTAAATTGTCTTAACACTCTCATATTTTTATCTATTTTCTTTTGTCATTTTTTTTTAGTTAATCACTCTTCCAACTTTGGTTAATTTGATTGAGTAGAATTTTAAAATCATCAATTCCCTGCGGATCGACCCGTATTCGCCACGTGCTACATTCGTACACCGTGCGCTTGCAGTTGTATTTTTAATTCAAAATTCGTTCGACGGTTTTCTAAACCGATAGAATTTCCGTCGACGAACAAGCGGACATTGTACATATTTTCTAATATGTATATTTATTGCAGGTGATAGGTTGGAGGGATCCAACTGGATTCCTCACCATTATTGGTTTTATTTACCAATATTGATGTATATGCTGTTATCATATGATATATGATGATTTGGATGCCGTGATTGATGTATTTAATGTTGTTGCAGCACTGGCCTATTTTTTAAAGTTTAAAAATGTTAAAGTGATGATTTCCAAATTAAAAAGGATCTTCAAAGTGATTTTGAATATAGATGTTTATTAAATTTTGAATTGTTAAGGAATGAATTTATTTTAAATAAATAAATGTTATAATTTTATGTTATAAAAATTATGGTTTTTGTGAAACGTATCAAAATGTATTTTTGAAATATGAAGTGAACTATTTGGTAAATAGTTTAGATTGAGATTTTTGATTTATTATAAATGGTTTATATATAAGATTTATAAAATTGAGTTTTTATAAATCAAAATAGTGGGATTATAAAGGAGTTTTTATAATTGTTAAATGAAGTTATAAATGGATTTTATAAGAGAATAAGATTTATAATTGATAAAATCATAAAAGGTATTAATTTGTAAATGAAGAGATTTATAAGTAAATTAACTTATGATTGGATTTTGGTATGTAAATGAGAGGCAAATGGAATTGGTTAATAAAGGGAATTATAAGTGGAAGCTTTTATGAAATAGAAATGTGAATTTATAAACATTGTTTATAAATCCAAAATCAATTGAATTTGATAAGTTAAATATGAAAGTTTATTAAAGGAATTATATTCACGATTTTGAACAGTGGATAATCCTCTTAAATTAAATGTGTTGAAGTTTTGAATTTGGTAAGAGAATTTTATTCAAGATTTTGGACGGTGGATAATCCTTTATATAAAATGGATATTTTTAGGAAGTGATATTGTAAAATGGAATTAAATGGTTTGAAGATGTTTTTAAAATGTGTTAGGTATTGAATACATAGATTTCAACATTCATTATTGAAATAGACGTTTTCGAGAAGTAAGGAAAAGATGGACTATAACACTGTTGTTATAGTAAATGATTTTCAAAGGAGATGTTTTGTAAAGTATATGGGATTTGTATATCTTTCTAATCATCAAATCACTATACTAGTGATTTTAGGTTGTCGTAACGATATTTTATGCAATATTCGTTTTTACCCAAATAAATATGTTAAAAGAATGTTTTTCTTAAAGAATAAAATATATACTTAATCGTAATTTAAGTATATGTGATATTTTCTAAGTGTTGAAAATAAAGAGAATTGTGAATTACTTATTATTAAATAAGTACATAGAAATGTTTCCCAATATAGAAAGTTGAAATGGTTTGAGAATATATCTTTTAAAAGATAATTTGAAGTGAATATTTTGCAAGAGATTTAATTAATAAAAAATTAATTAAAAGGGCCTAGTGATTGCTTATGGTGCTAAATATTTTTTTGTTTGCTTTGATAGTTAAATAACCAACTATCAAAATTTGGCCATTTTAGTTCCTCGACTTGATGTGGGAACTATTTAATCATTCACTTAGTATTTAGCCTTTTGTGTAGGCTCGATTATCGTTTGTGTTAAGGATGTTGATTCGTGTAGTGCGAAGTATTACTCCAATCTATCCAGCTTCCTTCTTGGCCGAAGAATAACAAGTTGAAAGTTGGAGATGTGATAAGTCTAAGAGACTTAGTTTCTATGTGAGGTTGAGAAACGCTTTTGCATTGTTGGTGCGAAGAGACCAGAATCGATTTATCTGAAAACCACTTCGGACCAACATTGTGATGACCCGGAATTTCTACCAGTTTAAATTTGAATAGTTAATTGGTTTTAAATATTTAAAAGTTAATTTTAATTTGAATTTAAGATATCAATATTTACTTGATAATGAAATCATTTAATTGTATGGCTTAAATATTGAATTTTATAATTGAAATTGGGTAAATGATTAAATCTGAGATTCTAAGCCTGTTTCAAATAATTTGAAGGCTTATAAAATCTATAATGAGGATATTGAAGATAATAGAATGGTTGAAATTTAATTTAAAGGTAGTTTGTTCAATTTTAATAATATATCGTTTAAATTGAATTTAAAAATAGCCTTCCGAGGCACAGTCTCGGAATTTGACGAAACCAGTTCCATTGGATCCGTAATAGTTAGTTATTATCGGATTTCAATTGTCGTAGCAATCGGAGTTGTCGTTTGACCCTGGCAGCTCGAAACGCTTAGATATATTTTAATCGATTTAATTTAGCATCGATCGTTTAATTCTGTAACAAGCACACACGATCAAATTAGCCTCCGAAACAAGTTCCATTGAGTCCGGAGCGTGAGTAAAACCTTATAAACGTATAAACGTTCGGGGTTCGTCAGAACAACTTGTAAAATATAATAATATTAAAATATAAAATAAAAAAAAATAGGCAACCTTCCTCAAGACGCCGTCTCTTCCTTTCCCTACACGACACTCTGTTTCTTCTTAAGACCGTATCTCCTCTATCTGAATTCATTTTCTTCCCTTGGAACTTCTTTTTCTCGGCATCAACTTAAAAACAAAAAAAACAAAAAAATGGCTTCTCGCTATTCAAATTCAAGGCCGAATCTCCTCATGTCGAAATCAATTCGACAACCTGAAGGGAGTAGCCGACCAATCTTCGCACGCCACCAATCTTCGCGTGAAGGAGGGCATACGAGGCTGTAAGGGCAAAGGGGGAGTCGTGATCGAAGATAGGTTGCATACGGTTTGGGGAAAACTCGCGAAGCTTGGCTCGGTTCGCGATGATGGCTTGGCTCACGATGGTGGCTCGGTGGTGTCTGAGAGCTTGGGGGTTTCGAATAGTTGTACGCGAGATGGCAGTCGCGACATCAAGCTAGGGCATAGACGATGGCAATGATTCGTTGTAGCAGTGAGTAATCTCTGACTCATTTAATGGATTTACTGTTTGAATTTGAAAGAAACAAAGTTTAGGTTTAAATGAATTTGAAAGGAACAATTTAAATATGTTAGGGAATGATGGGTAATCCAGTTACTATCAGGAATTGTAAGTTAATAAGTTTAAATTGTTAATTGATGAGTAAGAATGAGATTTTTTCGAGTAATTAAACAGAAATTTTAGTTAAGGGCTGTAAATCGATGATGGAATTAGAAGTTAAATAGGTTGTAATTAAAGAGTTAATTAACAAATTAACTTGTAACTAAGTGATTAAGTTAAGTACTTAGAGAAGTACTTTAAGGATTGGTTAATGAATATAGCCAATGAAAGATAAATGAAAAGGTTATTAGATGATTTATTGATGAGATTAATTTAAGGTAATTAATTTTACTAATTAGTGAAGAAGAATAAATTGTGGAATTTGGTGGATATAATAACCTAGTGTATTATAATGGTATACTTGGTGGAGCGATGGGTGATAATTGTTGGTTGTAATTGATTAATGGATGGTTTGATGGAAATTACTTAATGGTATTAATAAAATCTAATTACTTAATGAAATAAATCAAAAGATTAATTTAAATGGTTAATAAAGGAATAATTGTTTTATTTAATGAAATAAATAAAAGAGTAGTCAATTATAGTTTGGAATTAATCGAAAATGGTTAATATTGCGGCTTAATTAAGAAAAAAAAATTGATTAGGGTAAATTAAAATTATAATTGAAATCCTTGGGTTTAAAATTAAAAGTATAATATAGATTGATTAATTTAAATTAGAACAAATCGAAACATAACTGGGATTCATTAATTTATATAATCCACGATAAAATTAAAGACTGATTAATTAAGATAAATGAACCAAAGTGTCCCATGAGAAATTAATTAATATAAGTAATTTAGAATTTGAGTGATTGATTTTAGTTAATTAATTTGTGAAGTAATTAAAGACTACTCATTGATTTGGTAAGAACAATTAATATGGTGAAAATTATTAAAGATAATTACTTGAATGAAATTGGGGATAATTAATCCAGGGTGAGAAATTAAGATGAAATAAGGGAGGGTTGATTAATTAATTGATTTGGAATTAATTAATGAAGAGACCTAAGTAATTAAGGATTGGAATTCAATTAGAATTAATTGAATTAATTTGGAAGCTATTAAATTTGCTTATTGATGATTGTATGGTATTGGATGCTTTGAAATAAGTTGATATCTCTAATATGAAACGTTGTGATTTTCATTTGGATAACTTGAGATATGATGTATGAGTCTCGAAGAAGTCGGGATCGGATATTGAGAAATACCCGAAACCCCTTCGAATTTATATAAAAATTGATTTGGGAAATCAATACGATGAAATGATATGACTTAAGTGAATGAGATTATTTTATCTAAGCCTGGTACTCAGGAATTTATACATGAAATAAGTGTTGCCTATAGCAAATTGTGAATTGGTTAAATTGATAAAAGTTACCTGGGTTTAAATAAGTTGTTTGCTTGGTATTCCATGTTGGTTGGGTTTACTCACGCTGGTTTCCAGCCTGACCCGGGTGTTACTTTGGTGTAATGCTCGGGTCAGACCGAGTATTACAGATTTTCAGGTTAGGACGTTCAGGAGCTCAAGATGCGAGCTGGTGGCAATATTGCATGGAGTTTATCCGCTGTATTTATATTATTGTTTATCTGAGTCATGATAATTGTATATATATTCAGTAAGTGTATATATGTAAAACTCTGATGTAAATTAAAATGTAAACGACAGACATAGTATTCTTTTGTAAACTGTTATTATTTATTTATTATATTTTATCCAGTGTGAATGTGAGATGTTGTTGATTTTGTTCTTCTTCTTCTATCTCTTTCTTCTTTCCATAACTATCTGGGATTTTCGGGTTCGAAAATTTCGGGTCGTTACATTTGGTATCAGAGCTGAAAGGTTAAGCGAGCACCTTGGCTCTGGTGGGAATTACTCATTGAATAGAGTCCGTAGTACTCTAGAATGAGTTGAGTGTATATATATATGAGCGCGTACTTGTTATTTTCTTATATAAAGCTTTTAAATGAATTTGTATAACGTATATTTTGATATGTAAAGCAATATTTTCTTCTAATAAATATTAAGGTGATTGGTTGTGAATTATTGGAATTAAAATTAAGATGAAATATAAGATACAACCAAATTAAAATTAAATTAATTAAAAGTGAAATTTTAGAATTAGAACTCAGAAATTAGAATTGTTTGAAACTTTAAAAAGCAAAGTTAATTTGGTTTAAAAAGGTTAAACCAATCCTTGAGAATTTAACTCGAATTTATATAATTCGAGATGATTAAAATTTGAAATTGGAATTGAATTCATTCAAATTGAACCCGATTTGAATTAATTGAATTTGGGATTGAAGATGTATAAGTTCAAAAATTTAAATAGAAGATGTGGATAGAATTGTAATGATTGAAATTAAAGTGGATTTAATTGAATGGATATTAGTCCAAAGTAATTAGAATAACTTTGGAATTGTAATTAAAGTGGAATTGGGTTAAAATTAAAAAAAAAAAGGAATTTGAAATATAGATTGTAAATGTAATTTATAAATTGAAATAAACTTCATAAATAAATGAGATTATAATTTGGAATAGAATTCCAGAGAATATTTGAAAATAAAGTAGGATGAAAATTCCAGAGTAATGTTTAATTATGAATTGGATGGATTGGGAATTTGGAATTTTTGGGAGAATTTAAAATTCCTTTGGATTTGAAAGTGGTTTCCAAAGGTTCTGGAGAAATAATAGCATTATTTCAAAAATATTGGAAGTGTTTTTAGAGAGATAAAAGCATTAAACTCTTTCGATCACTGGAAAATAACGTCGGTGATGACTGCAGCATCATCGATGTTTGTTTTCGAGTTTTTAGAAGGGAAATTTTGCTACCAAATTGTTTTGAATTGGAATTGTTTGTGAACTGGGTTTGCTTTTGAAATTCAAAAGGGATAATTGAATTCTCCAAAGAATTTTGGATATAGTTGAATTCTAAGGTGATATTGAAATTTGGAAATTTGTTTAAACTCTGGAATCTTGATTAAATGTTTATGGAATAATAAGAATATATTGGCTAAATAAAATGTATAATTCTAAGTTAAAAGTAAATGTGAATGTAATTGATTATAAATAGAACATGTAAAATTGAAATTATACTTAAAGTTGTACAAATTTAAAGATTAAATGGAATTTGATTTGAAGTTAGAAAGGAGTTGAGAATCAATTCAATTTGAATTGGGAATGAATCAAGTCCAATGGAAATTTGAGTTAATTAAATTGGGATTGGGTTAATTTAAATGGAGTGGAAATTTAAATTGGATTTTTGGGGAAGTGAACAGTTTTGACTCTAGACCATTTTCAATGTAAATTGTTTTAATATAAATAGTTTTAAATCTATTTTCTTATCTATTTATTATACAACTTTATTTGAAAACCTAAACTATTTTATACTGGTTTTGCCACTACTTTTGGAACTCTTTACCTATTTTACAACTGTTTTATACACTAATTACTAATTTTCAACTAAGTTACGAATTAATTTCTATTTTACAACTATTTCGCAATTATTTAAGATTTCTATATCTATTTAACTAGTTTCCAACTCTTTTACAATTAGTCAATTATTCTACAACTATTTTGCAAACTATTGATTATTTTTCAACTACTTATCTATTTTTAAAATTTTCAAGCTATTCTCTAAACTGGTCGGAGTTTAAACTGTTTATGATTAAATACCCAACTGGGATAAGAATTTAGGTGATAATCCAAATGGGGATTAAGGCAAATGTGAATAAGTGAATGGGAATTTAAGTGAATGTGAATAGAAAGGAATTGATATTGGAAAGAGTAATCAAATGTGAATATTTGATTTTGGGTAAACAAAGTTATATCTTTGTTATATATTCTTCCCTTGTTGAATCTATTGTGGGAAGAAAAAGGATTTTGGAAGTGTTTGAAGTATAAAAGGAATTTTATACGAGTTTAAAGTGATCCAAGGTTTTAAAAATTATATATATCTCTATATATATATATATATATAAAGGATCTTATGAGGATTTTGGAAAAGGTTTTGGGAACCTTTGGATTTGGAAAGGCTTTTGATTTTTGGGTAAAATCAATATTGAATTTGGAAAGCCTAGTTTGAAGAATTATCGATTTTAGGATAATCGATTTTGTGTAAAGGAGCTTTGATAAAATTCATACTAGGTGTATGATTTGAAAGATACTATATGTGTATAGTATAAAGTGTTTTGATGATAGCTCTGGGGAAAAAGGCGCTCCCTTGGAATGGACTTCTCAGGAGTGCCACCGGGTGGTGCTGCCTTGAGCCCCAAGGGGGGTTCTAAAGTTGATCCTGTGAGGAGTCCGGACAAAACTAGTTCCTGAGGATTATGAGTTGAGTTTACCATAGCGTAAGTCGTGTGTGCGGCGGAGAGCCAACAGTTACATGGACTTTTTTTGTGACTGCAACGTAACCCAGGATGTAACTGCGACCTATGGTAACATTGCGAAAGTCGTGTGTGCCGCTGAGAGCCAACAGTCTGCGTTTGAGTTTATCTCGGTATACTGCGACCTATGTAGGAGTGGAGAAGTTTCATTTCGACAGCGAAAATCAGAGTGCCGCGGAGAGCCTGCAGTTACATGGACTTTTGCTGCGACGGCAACGTAACCCTGGATGTAACTGTGATCGGTTGTGTGGGTTCCATGGCGTAATCAGAGTGCCGCGGAGAGCCTACAGTTACATGGACTTTTGTTGTGACTGCAACGTAACCCTGGTATGTAACTGTGACCATGGAATGGGGGTGATGATTTTCAGAGCATTCTCACCAAAGATATTTCCTCTATTTCAAAATGCTTTCAATATTTTCAATAAAATTATTTTCCAAGTACTTTCACTGGATGTTGAAAACGAGTTTGCCAAGTAATTATAGATTTTCGGTCCTACGCCTGATCAACGTATGACTGAATTTCTGTGAGAACAAGGATGGACTGGTTGAGACATCGAGTTATAAGAGTATTTTTATTAAAAACTATTTTAAATAGTATTATCTGAATTTAAAAGCATTTCTAGAATTTTAACATAAAAGGGAATCCAAACTGCAATTATAAAATAAAATTAAAACTCGGAAATTTTAAAGAAGTGATTTTTTATATAAAAGTTGAATATTGATTTGAAAATTTAAAGTAAGCTGATTGGTTAAATAATCGTTTGATTTAATATGTTAACAAAATTTTACTTTGATAAATAAATGGATTGTAAATGAATAATGAAGTTTGGAAATGAATTATAATTGTAAATTGAATTCGACTTAAACTTGATAATGAATTAAATAAGAGGAGATGTTGTAAAATAAAAATCAAATAGAGATGGATTGGAAAAAGTGACAGGTTGAATTGCAAATAAAGTGCAAGTGATTTGAATAATATTTAACGTAATTTGCAAGTAAATTGATATAATGGAAGTGTTGTCGAATGAAATGAAAGTGGATTATAATAGTAATGGTTTGGGTTGCAAACAAAACCCAAGTGAGTAGAGATAATTGAGAATGGCCTTGTATTAATAAAATAAATTCGATAATAAATTAAGTGGGTAAATTAAGAAGTAGAATGGGTTAATTGAGTCCAATAATAAATAATAAATGGATGAAGTGTGATTGAATAAAAAAAAATTAATCAAAGTTGTGATTGGAATTGGATTATCAGACTGAACTTAGGTTCGGTGGCATATTAATTTGAAGTATAAATGAGTTAAGTATGTGTTGCATATTATTTTGATAAATTAAGAAAGTAAACTAAAATTTAAAATTGAAATAGATGGGCTAACTGAATTAAATGGAATTTGATTTGATGAAAATCAAATAGAAGTAAACTTAAGTTTGGTGTTCGAATAAACTAAAGTAAATTCACTTAAGTTTAAATTTTATGGAACTTTGGCTTCGAATAAGAGTGAAAGCCCATTAAATAGAAGCTTGGGTTAAATTAATTTGGAAATGGTCATTAATTTATAAGTTTGAATGTGCCAAGCTTAATAAATTGTTTTGCATGAATTTAATGTGGAAATTAAATGAAATGCAATGAATGGTTGGTAGATAGTTTAGAAATGAAATGGAATTAAATTCAGAATGAGTTGAAATTAATTTGAAGTAGTTATAAACTAAAGTAGATACTCTATCAAGCGAATATCGTCGAGATTGCATAACAATAATTGTTGTTTGGCGTAAACCAAAGTAATTAAAATACTATGAGTCGATAGAGATTTAATGAAATTGATTTTGAATCATTTGAAGTGAATATGAGCTTGTTTGAATTAAAAATCAATGGAATGTAAGAAATTGAGTTGCAAACCATTGAAATTGAATAAAATGGTTTATAGATTGGATGAAAGCAATTGAATTAGCTTTACGATCATATAAATCGCTTATAGAAAGGTTTTGGTGCTTGCTGCTTATGATTTTCATGCGTAGCTATTGAAAATAAATGATATGCTAATAGATTTTATTTATATGGCACTTACATATTCAAATTGAGTAAGTACAGGTACCTGAAGGCCGTTTGGCTGGTTTGGATTGCACTAATTGCTAAAATAAATAAGCTGCTTGCTTAAAATGCTAAATAAGGTACGCCTACGCAATAAAAATAGGAAATATGAACTGTTTTTGCTTTTTCCGACCGGGTGGGTCGATGTATATATATTTATATCTCTTGTCAAATTGCAAAAGCTCCTCCGTACAAAGGAGACTCTGCCAAAATTTTGAGAGTTAGAAAATTTTTGAAAATTTGGGAAAAATTTGGTTAACGACAAAACAATTTCAAATTAAAGTAATGTAAATTAGAAGATGAAATTAATATGAGTCAGTTATAAATGGACGATAAATTCAATAATTCAGAACTGAAAGTGAATTGAATTCATATGGAAGGGGAAAACTAATTTTGAAATAGATATGAAACTTATGTAGGGAAATGTATAAATGATTTGAAAGGTTACGATTGAATATTGTTGCTAAGTAAAATATGCAGGTATAAAAAGGTAAAAAGAAAGTTGGATTTGATTTCCAAAGATAAATGTGAATTGCCCGACAAAAAGGCGTTTAATAACTACGTATTATTACACCGTTGGCTCTTTTACATTTCAAATCGATTCATAATTGATATCAAAATATCATATTCGCTTCCAAAAATCAAATCCATTTCAAATATCATCGTATCCATTAAAATGTCAGATTCCGTTTCGAAAATCATTTTTCGTCTCAATATCTTATTTCGGTTTAAAAATCAATTCGGATTTCAATTTAGGTTGCAACTTCATTTAACTCAATTCGTATTTAAATTCAAGATTTAAATATAAACATTGCACCTTATTGACCAGCTTAGAATTTTAGAAAAATAGTTTTAAGTAGTTTAAAAGTAGTTTTAAATAATTGAAATAGTTAAAATACTTAAAATCTTAAAATGGATTTGAAATAGATAAATTAGTTTAAAATAATTTAAATTGGGTTAAGTAGATTTAAAATAGATTAAAATAGTTTAAGTATTCAAAAATGGTTTATATAGCAAAGTTATTTGGAAAACAAATAAAACAGCTTCAAAACCAATCCATTTCAATTTATAACTTCCTAATTCAAATCAATTTCAAATTCCATTCTACCGATTCGATTTCGATTTCAATTCAAATCAATGTCAACTTTGACTTCAAATTTATTCAATTTTATGTTCACTTTCAATTAATTCAATTTCAATTTATATCGATTTAGAGCTGGTTTTCAAAATATCAATTTATAACACTTAACAAAAATTTCCAACAATATTCAAGTTTAAATCCAAATTCCAAATATGATTCAATTCCAAACTTGATTTCAAAATATCATTTTTATATCACTTTTACTTAGTAATATTCAATGCTCGAATTAATGTTAAATCTTTAAACAAATCAAATTTCGACATTCAATCATATCCAATTTCAAATTTCAAAGTCTCAACTTAATTATTTAACAAAATTCCTTTAACCAAAATTTATTCCAACATTCCAAACTCAAATTTTCGATGAATTAAATTTCTATAAATCGATTTCTATTTATAACTCTTAAATCAAAACATTTAAATAAATTTCAAATTGACGATTTCAAAAATTATTAATTTAGCCAATTCGGTGTCCGTATATAATTTTCTATCCTATGGCCAAGTAGTTATTTATTTCAATTGAATGTCAGGGATGAATATATATATCACTAAAATTAAATCACAGTATCATATGTATGCATAACAGGATATATATAAGCAAATAAACATCCAAACATTCAAATATCAACCAATAACATCCATCGAAATACATCATCCAATAGGCAATACAACTCATGGCAATTTCATAGTTATCGATGTCAGGTAATTAAATCGCAATTTAATTTCAATTTTAATTTCAAATTTAACTGTCAATTTAATTTTCGACGGTTAATTCAAATGACAATTAAATTCTATCAAACAACGACAAATAAAATTCATATCACTTCATAATATCAAATTTAACTAGCATAAAGATTTTCAGTACGTTGTGAGCGTTATAAAACACTCACCTTGATTTTACGATTTTAAATCAAATCGAACGACGTTCGATTTAATCCAAAATTTTCTCCAGCTCCAAACGATTCCAATCCAGCTCAATAGCGTAGTGCTCGTCCATACGATTCCAACGCAAAAAGTTTCGTCAAATTCCGACCTCGTATGAACAAGTTATACACGTTTAAACATTACATGATTTACAATATAATTAATTCACTTTTAATTAATTACCAAACCCTACTATGCAATCAAGGCCGTTGATTCCTGCCTCCAGATCTGGGCCGCACGCGCATTTCTTCCACTTCGTTCCAGATGATACGCGACAACCCACCAAGGCCGCCCAAAACCCTAATAGCCGCAACCCCTATGGTCGACTTCGCTCCGATCAAGCAGCGCCATTCACTTCGTCATGCCGTGCTCCCCCTACGCTGTGAGTATAGGCGAACTCGGCCTCCCCCTGACCTCGCTACACGTGCACAAACGCACGGCATTCCCTGCCAAATTGCCGTCAAACGGCTCCTCTAAAAATGATCGTCACCGTTGAAGTCGTAGATCTCGAGACGATCTGCAACATTGCAGTTGAAACTTTCTTGAATTGATTGGAGGATTGTGAAATAATTGAAGAAGAAAAAGAGAGAATTTCGGCCATTAATTGTTTATCACGGGCGGCTGCAATAAATGAACCAGGGTTTGCTGAAGAACGAGCCTTTATAGAAAAATGACGAACCCTATTCACTCCAAATTTTCGAACTCCGATTTACGCATGGTGACTGGCGTTTCTAGGGTTTATCCCGCGTTCCGGAAACAGTGGAATATGTTTCGGAAGCTAATTCGATCATCTGTGCGAGTTACGGAAATAAACGATCAAATTTAAATTAAACCGATTAAACGAATTTCTATGCGTTTTGGCTCGTCCCGGACAAATGACAACTCCGATTGACACGAAATTTAAAATCTTACAATAATATCACATTATGGATCCGATGAAACTGGTTTCGTCGAAATCCGAGACTGTTTGAAAAATGGGTATTTTAACTCGTTAAATTAATATTAAAACAATTTCGATGCGTTTCGAGCTGCCATGGTCATACGACAACTCCGATTGCTACGAAAATTGAAATCCGATAATAACTAACTATTACGGATCCAATGGAACTGGTTTCGCCCAATTCTGAGAATGTTCAAAATTCTGCTATTTTCCAGTCGATAATTAAATATTAAAATATTCAATTTTCACAAATTTACTTTAATTCAATTTTAAAAGTTCTACAACATCATTCTAACTTTAATATGATAAAATAAAATTTTACAAATCATTTATAATCATATTAAACCCGTTATTCAATTATCCAATAAATTCCAATTTTAAAATCTTATTAACTCCATTATAACCCGATATAACTTACATTCACTTTCGAAACCAATTTGAATCAGATTAAATCAAATTTCAATTATTCACTCTATTTTCATATATTAAATTTCAATATCATATTAATCATATCAAATTCGTAATTTAATTATTCAAATATTTGTGATAGTAATTTTAACAAATTTTATTATTTTTGAATCGCTATCTTCTGAGATATTCAAAACGAACTTACAAATTTAACTTTTGAAACGAATTAAAATTATAGAACAACCATTTCCATTTTACGGTTATTCAATTCCCATTATTAAATTATTCAATAAATTCCAATATTAAATTTAAACAATTTCGATTATCCAATAATTCATTATCTTTTGAAATATTGAAATTGAACTTATACGATTCAACTTTTAAAACCAATTCCCAATTTAGAACACTATTTTCATTTTACAATTATTCAATTATTCAATAAGTTTCAAATATTTAATTTAAACAATTTACCTGTTCAATATTCAATATTTGATTTAAATAGATTTTACTTATCAATCAATTACTCCATTATACCCAATGGATTCAACATTTATTATTATTCCAAACGACTTACAATTTTTTTCTAACACTAAATCACGAAATCTTATAAATTAGCTATTTTTAGTTATCGAAAATTTACGGGTCGTTACAGTTGTATTTTTGTGGAAGGAAATTAGTATTCAACAGAAATGGTCGTGTGGCATTCTAAGTGAAGTGATATGTGATATGCAAAAGGTAATCGTTACCTCAGACCTCATCATCCTGAAATAGCCGAAACAGGGTTAGATGCAGCATGACTAAGTGGGTCACTCCTATTAGGATATGATCATCCTCTTCTAGATATATTTCTTCCTATTATGACGTTCGGCATATAAATTAATGTAGTTTGTATGCTATGAGGGCCCTCAGAAAAGCTCGGTAATGAATGGAGATGATATATTCGGTAATATCTAGTTACAAAGATAGGTCGGTCTTGTGTTGGTAGACAATCCTTTGTGACGATCCTCGGTACATTCCTCTAGAGATGTACTGCCGGAAGGTAGTCCCTTCACCAGGTCATTTGTATGGAAATCCAAACTCCACTACATGCCTGCCATTTTATTTGTAGACCCTATATGCTGAAATATAATCAACGTAACAATTTCGGCTGCGATTAGTATTATTTTTGCAATAGACTCTATTATAATATAAGAGGATGGATATGAAATGTTTTGGTTATCGAAAGGTAAAAACATGCCCGTGTTTATGTATGGGTGTGTCTTACGAGATACTTTTGTTTTGAAAAGGAAAAGTTTGGTACTTTAATAATTTGTGAGGAAAATGTATCTGTTTATTATTCGCTTGTTTATTATGCAAAAGAAAAACGTATCTGTTTATTATTCGCTTTGTGCATTTGTTGTATATCGTCAGCATTTGTGAGGACATGTTATTATAACTGTCCAGGTTGATGATTAGTGATAGATTGTTGAACTCAGATTGATGTATGTATATACAGTTTCTATTTTGTAAAGATCATTGATATGATATTATATGTTATTCCGTTGTGATATAAGATCCTGTATTGTTCTGTTTGGTTCTCTCTTCTCCCTTCCTTCTACTCTCTTCTTCTCTCTTCTTTTCTTTCTCCTGACTTTTCGTCAGTCTATGATTTTTGGGTCGGACATGCGTGGATTATTGTCGATTCAAAGGGTACAGATTTAGGGTTCGTCACACATTCGATCCGTTCCATCCATTCTTATTCATTTATGCCGATAAATAGGATGTTATAAAGCCTAGCAGTTTCTTATTTTATTTTCCGTATGTACAATTTCTATCTGTCTATTCCATTATCTGTCCTTCTTAATGGCATACATCCCAAACCCTAATTACAATTCCAAATCAAATCAAAAAATCCAAACTGCTCAAATCCTATCATATAATATATCATTGTGAAGCTCTCGACGAACGTAATCTGCATCTACACTTTGATTTTGCAATCGAGTTTTGGTTATCCATAAATCAGTGAAACGGTCGTGGTTGTTCGTTTTAAGGTTGTCTATTTGATGGTGGATCGTCGACTATACGACAATCAGAAGGTACAGGCTTGTAGAGTAGGAGGAGCGACCGTGATCTATGGTGGCCAATCATCAGGAAGTGGTCATGGCTCACCAGAAAATGGCACGGAACGCATGGCGGAGAAAGGGGACGTTCGGAGTCGTGCGCGTGGGCATGGTGGAGGTCACCTCGGCGAGTGCAGGTTAGCGGTGTGGTCAGATGGTCGAGATGGTGACAGTAGAGGTTGCTGGATAAATGGTGTAACGACCCGCCTTTTTGGATAGTTTAAACCGACGATCAAATACACATGTCGATTCCAAAACCATTCAAAAGTGCAGATAGTTATTGGGGTAAATAAGAAAAGAAAAGAAAAGAAATAAAGGAAATGAAACAACACAGAATCTCGCAGCGGAACGATAAAATATAATAGTCAAATAAACAGTTCATGAAGCTGTCTACTATACTTTGACAATTATTTATACAACATTTATCAGAGTTATACATATACAGCAGAGCAATTAAATAATGCAGCAGATAGCATGATGCAAGGGCAATAATAGTGATAGTATACCAAATCTTCGTCTCCATCCTCCAGAATAGATCTTCAAAAATCTGAAAAACTCAGGACTGACCCGAGCGTAATGAAAAGACAAAACACTCGAGTCAGGACTAAAATATCCTTATGAAAGTTAAATCAATCGTAAATAAATATGAGTGTAACGGCGTCAGAGATGTTTACGGGGTTTGACATCTCATATCCAGTGTCAACGTGTGTGCAATAACTCAAGAAATGTTATGGGATTTTCCATCTCTCAAGGATCCGTGAAACTATCTACTATGTAGTAATATACGCTAAGTAGATAATGTCTATCAGTAATATAAAGTATCAAATAGCGTTAAGACGTTACCATAATCCCCCTTAACACATTTTATATTCCCAAAAACATATACAAGACCGTAGTTTCCCCAAAACCGGAAGTCACCAGAGGGCAATCCATATACTCAAGGTACAAACCAAAACGTAGTGGTCGCGAATAGGATAATCAGTATGACAAGGTACATGAGGCGATACCAACTAGGATACTAGTAGTTGCGTGATCCGGACTGATGTTGAGCATAGCAGCTACTACCTCAACACCGCGAAACAACACTCCCAAATCAAGGGGTGCACCCAAATCAAATCACAAATGTAATAGATATGGTATCGAAGAAGTGTGTCCGCTAGAGGTGGCGAACCTCAATGGCCCGGTGCGGCTCCTGTTTTATTCATGTCAGGGGTCATCCAATATCGTTCTCTTTCTTCAGTCAACGCGTTCACCAAACCATCCACTTCATTCTGGATCAACACTCCGCGTATAATAGTTATTAAAGTGGTTTTCGGTATCGACAGAGAGTATGTCCATATCCGATCCCGGTCTCTTTAATAACTACGTATTATTACACTGATGGCTCTTTTATATTTCAAATTGATTCATGATTGATAACAAAATATCATATTCGCTTTAAAATCAAATCCATTTCAAAATCATCATATATTCAAAATTATCAATTTTGTCCGATAAATCAATTTCACTTCAAAATTTGATTCGAATTCAATTTAGGTTATAATCTCTACTTTAGCCTAGTTCGTATTTAAACCAAAGGTTTAAATATAAACATTTCCGTCTCTTTAACCAGTTTGAATTTAAGAAAATAGTTTAAATAGTTTAAAATAGTTAAATAATTCAAAATAGTTTAATAGAAAATATTTATATAGTTTAATCGAAATAATTTGAATATAAAATGGTTTATATATAAAATAGTTTGGAAAAAATCAAAATTTATTTGATAAATAATTCCAAAGTCAAACCGGTCAACTTCCCAAATTTCCTATCCAAATCAAATCCAAATTCCATTTCGATTTAATCGATTTATTCCAATTTCAACTTGAATAAATTTCTATTCCACGTAAATTTCGATTTCAATTCACAAATTTCTTTAAATTTCAATTCAATTCCAAATTAATTTAAATCTAAATTTCAAATAAATTTTCAATTCCAAACTCAAACTTGAAATATCATTTCATATCAATTTTCTTAGAAATATTCAGAGTTCGATTAAAAGTCCAATCTTTTAAAACAAATCAACTTTCAAAAATTTACACCGTATTTCAATTTTCAATTTAAATCTAAACTTCGATTTTATTTAATAATTTCGTTTACCAAGTTTAAATTCTAACATTTCGAGCTCCAATTCAAAATAATTCAATTTCCATAAATTGGATTTTATTCTTAAAATCAATTCATTTAAATAATTTCAAAACAACATTTAAAATCATTTAATTTATCCAACTCGGTGTCCGTATATAATTTTCTAACCTATGGCCAAGTGATTAGTTATTACAATTAAATGTCAGGGATGAATATATCATTTAAATCAATCACAGTGTCATATGTATGCATAGCAGGATATATATAAACAAATAAACATCCAAACATTTAAATATCAACCAATAACATCCATCGAAATACATCATCCAATAGGTAATACAATTCACGGCAATTTCATATTTATCAATGTCAGGTAATTTAATCGCAATTCAATTTTAATTTAAATTTAACTCTCAATTTAATTTTTTTAACGGTGAATTCAAATGACAATCAATATGATAATTAAATTTTATCAAACAACAACAAATAAAAATCATAACTATGCATAATGTCAAATTTAACTAGCATAAAGATATTCAGTACGTTGTGAGCGTTATAAAACACTCACCTTGATTTTACGATTTTAAATCAAATCGAACGACGTTCGATTTAACATAAAATTTTAATGAGCTCCAAACACTTTCGGATCTGCACTGCAGCGCAGCTCTCATCTCCGTGATTCCGGCGCTTCTTTCCCAACGTGAAATTCACGTATGCAAACCCATTAGCCGCCGATCTTCAAGCAATTTTCATGACCACCTCGTCGACTTCCAGAACGATCAGCTAGCGCCACCACGAAGCCCTTCACCAGAGCCACCTACGCGCCAAGTTTCATCCCGTCATTCGCCGTCGTTTGCACGCAATCCAAGGAAATACGTACACACTTCCAAGTCAGATCTGGACGAATTCATGAAAAATTAGCATACATCAACCGCATGGATTTGAAGAGCTCGTCGAGATTTACACTTTTGCTTTTGGAATTTTTCGATTTCGTCGAACGGATTGAGAGATATTAAGGAAAGAAGATCGGCAATTTATGGCCATGGAATAGGTGGCGGCCATGATTTAGAATTAGGGTTTCTGGATTATAATAATAATAAAACTGTCTCGGTTTGCGTGCGTATTTATATAGGTAGGTCCAAAATCATCCGAACTCCAATCGAGACGTGCCGTCAGGCGTTTATAAGGTTTTACCCCCATTCCGGACGCAATGGAACTAGTTTCAAGGCCTAATTCGATAATATCTGGAAGATAGCTTTTCGAAGTCGATTATTTTAATTAAATTCGAAATTAAATTTCTACGCGTTTCAAGCTCGCATGGCCAAACGAAAAGTCCAATTGCTACGAAAATTGAAATCCTACCATAATTTACTATTACGGATCCGATAAAACAAGTTTCGTCGAAATCCGAGACTGTTTGAAAAATGGCTATTTTAACTCGTCAATTAAATATTAAAATATTCAATTTTCACAAATTTACTTTTAATTCGATTTTAAAAGTTCTACAACATCATTCTAACTTTAATATGATAAAATAGAATTTTACAAATCATTTTTAATCATATTAAACCCGTTATCCAATTATTCAAATAATTTCAAATATTAAATTATTCAACAAATTACATTAATAATCATTTTCCTTCAATAATCACCTTAAATTTTCTAATTAAAATAGCTAAAAATACGGGTCGTTACACTCTCCCCCACTCAAAACTTTTCGTCCCCGAAAAGGAAAAGAAGGGAAAAGGAACTAAGTATAGAATTCAACATTAGATATATTTTATTCAAAGTTACCAACTTATAAAACAATGAAATTCCATTTATAAAGTCATAACTACGCTTCCACAATGTTACTCCGAATGGCTTTCTAAATTTAAAAGTTAGTTATCAAAACAAGTTATAAAATTTAAAAACTTGAAAATTTTTCTAACACCAGGATTCACGGAAAATTTCGGCAGGGTCTCCTTTGCGCGGCTCGATCGAAAATTTTTACAATTCAATATATAACACAAATATAACCAATATATATCAAATATACATCTCATCTCAATGATGAGGCATCCCATATCTGGGGAAACAACATATATATATCACCAATACCATATAAAACCATAAGCGTATCTTTTATTTAGCATTTATTAGCATTTTACTTACAATTTGTATTTAGCACAGAAGCGAGCTCTACAACGAAGCACAACCCCTTTGCTACCTACTAAAATGCTCAATAACTAAGTTAGAACCATGCATATAAAGATAGATCGATATAATTAGCCTACACAACATATATATAACCTATTTAGCTTCAAAACTGAGATTCCAATTTCAGGACAGCAAACAAATCTCAGTTTTAGGTCACCTAAACTATAAAATTTGGCAACAGAATCTAAACAAAAGTTGTTGTATTCATTTCAAGCTTTCCGGAATGTCCAAAATCATTGAATTCGGACCATACATTCAAAAGTTACGGCCGTTTTACTTAGAGGATACGCCTCAGCCTGGGAAATGAATTGCGCAGGTCAGCGACGTTCACCCACGTTTTCGACCTTCTAAACGATATAAAAACACAAAACACTTAAAACAAAAGTTTTAGCTTAAGTTCTTAGATTTACAGAAAGTGAAAGATCATCAAAATCCGATAAACCAGTCAAAAGATATGGCTAAAATACTAAGGGTGTATACTACTGATTTTACTTATTTTTACACAGGACAGCGAGTAACATTCAAGTTTTTAACCAAGCAGACGAAGGAATTTTCTCAAGTTATCTAAACAAAAGTTGTGCTATAGTTTCTAAGCTTTCCGAAAAGTCCATAATCGTCAAATTCCGTTCAGCCATTTAAAAGTTATGGTTGTTTTCGTTTTAGCATATATTGGACAATGTTGGATTTTTTTTTTTCCAAAAATTTGCTTTTATTATTTCAAAGTACAAAACTTCAAATTTTCTAAAGAACAATCATAAACACAAAGTCATCTATTTTCTTATTCATCCATGCAATAGGTTTACATTCAATTTGTTTCCGATTTATTCAAGTTTGTTTCATTCACATTTTTAGTTCAAGTCAATTTGCTCCCAATTTGAATTTAATTATTTAAAATTTTATTCCGTTTATTCAATTCCATTAACACTAATGAATTCTACTTAATCAATTATCATCCATCTAACAACCAATGCATATCAATCATTAACATCCATCCAAAATCTACACTAAATCAATTATACATTTCCAAGTCAATTTTAATTTCATACACTTCCAAGTTTATTGACATTTAGTTATATTCAAATTTAATTAGTTTCCATTTACCAATTTTATATTTCATTAAGTTTAAATTTTATTCATTCACTTATACATGTATCATTCATTTTACAGCTTAAATTTCTTTTATATTTACAACTATCAATAGATCTTTACATTTTATTTTTCACTCTCACACTGGTATATTATTTCTCTACTTATCCCTATTAGCATTTTAAACCCTTTAAGTATTTGGTAAGTTATAGTTATGCAAATAGAATGTAGTTAAACAACATACAACTTCTTTTCATTTAAAGTTGAATTTTCAATTTATCAATTCTTAAGTCATTACTTAAGTTTCACTATAATTTAATTTCACATTTACATTCACATATAGTATTTTCATTTTATATTAACATAATTGTGAATCACATTTAAATGTTAATTTAAATTCCAATTATTTACTAACAATTTTATTTATATTTGCAAACCATTAATTAAATGCATATTTCATTATTCAAACCTATACTTGTATATTATCCAATTAACAATTCATATAACATTTTTGAACTTCTTAAGTATTTTGGTAAGTTATATCTAAGCTATACAATGAAATTTAATACTATGCGAGTTTTACAGTTTCAATTTTATTTGAAGTTCATAATTTCCTAATTCTAAGGAATTCTACTTCAATTGATATTTTCACTTAGCTCTTAGGTTCATTTCTCATTTCACAATTCAGAAGTTCCTTAATGATTCAAGTCTAAATTCATTTCAATCATAAAAAAAAATCATTAATTATTAAAGAACTTAAGAATTCCAATCCCGGTTTCATTTCAAATCAAGGTTTGAAATAATATATACTTATATAATTTATATATCAAATCATACTATAGAGAATGCAAAACAAAATAAAATTTGAGTCAAAACAAGGTTTAGACAAGCTATTAAGTGGTCTCTCCCACTCGGACTCTCGAAAATAAACGCCAATGATGCGTGCACACATCATCGAAATCATTTTCTAGCGTCAAGAGAAGGGAATATAACACTTATCATAAAAAAAATCCTTCGAAAACAATTTCAACTCAATTATACTATCATATAATGCTCATATTATATTTTCAAATTCTTGTAAGTCAATCTCAAACACCGGAATTTAAATTCCCAAATCCAAGTTAAAATTCATTTATATTCATTATCAATTGTGTTTACAAGATTTCATTTTCCTAAATCCATTGTTATTTAATCAATTGTTGTAAATATTGACTGATCAAACAATAACGATAATAATCTAATATTATCATCTCCTAACAATCAATTCAATCAAAATGAATAAATATTCAAATAATTCTTTTATATAAAATATATTCCAAAATGATATTGTGTTGGTTTGTCCTATTCGAGTGTTTAGAAATTCCTATCGACGCCTTGGCGTCCCAAGTATCGACCAGAATTCATAAATACTCAACGGAACAAATTAACACAATATAAAACCATTTTATATCAAATAACAAGTACGCTCTCTCATATACACTCAACTCATTCATATAGTTTACCTCTATTTCAATGAGTTATTCCCCACTAGAGCCAAGGTTTATCGCTAAACCAAAGCTCTGATACCAACTGTAACGACCCGCCTTTTTGGATAGTTTAAACCGACGATCAAATACACATGTCGATTCCAAAACCATTCAAAAGTGCAGATAGTTATTGGGGTAAATAAGAAAAGAAAAGAAAAGAAATAAAGAAAATGAAACAACACAGAATCTCGCAGCGGAACGATAAAATATAATAGTCAAATAAACAGTTCATGAAGCTGTCTACTATACTTTGACAATTATTTATACAACATTTATCAGAGTTATACATATACAGCAGAGCAATTAAATAATGCAGCAGATAGCATGATGCAAGGGTAATAATAGTGATAGTATACCAAATCTTCGTCTCCATCCTCCAGAATAGATCTTCAAAAATCTGAAAAACTCAGGACTGACCCGAGCGTAATGAAAAGACAAAACACTCGAGTCAGGACTAAAATATCCTTATGAAAGTTAAATCAATCGTAAATAAATATGAGTGTAACGGCGTCAGAGATGTTTACGGGGTTTGACATCTCATATCCAGTGTCAACGTGCGTGCAATAACTCAAGAGATGTTATGGGATTTTCCATCTCTCAAGGATCCGTGAAACTATCTACTATGTAGTAATATACGCTAAGTAGATAATGTCTATCAGTAATATAAAGTATCAAAATAGCGTTAAGGCGTTACCATAATCCCCCTTAACACATTTTATATTCCCAAAAACATATACAAGACCGTAGTTTCCCCAAAACCGGAAGTCACCAGAGGGCAATCCATATACTCAAGGTACAAACCAAAACGTAGTGGTCGCGAATAGGATAATCAGTATGACAAGGTACATGAGGCGATACCAACTAGGATACTAGTAGTTGCGTGATCCGGACTGATGTTGAGCATAGCAGCTACTACCTCAACACCGCGAAACAACACTCCCAAATTAAGGGGTGCACCCAAATCAAATCACAAATGTAATAGATATGGTATCGAAGAAGTGTGTCCGCTAGAGGTGGCGAACCTCAATGGCCCGGCGCGGCTCCTTTTTTAGTCATTTCAGGGGTCATCCAATATCGTTCTCTTTCTTCAGTCAACGCGTTCACCAAACCATCCACTTCATTCTGGATCAACACTCCGCGTATAATAGTTATTAAAGTGGTTTTCGGTATCGACAGAGAGTATGTCCATATCCGATCCCGGTCTCTTTAATAACTACGTATTATTACACTGATGGCTCTTTTATATTTCAAATTGATTCATGATTGATAACAAAATATCATATTCGCTTTAAAATCAAATCCATTTCAAAATCATCATATATTCAAAATTATCAATTTTGTCCGATAAATCAATTTCACTTCAAAATTTGATTCGAATTCAATTTAGGTTATAATCTCTACTTTAGCCTAGTTCGTATTTAAACCAAAGGTTTAAATATAAACATTTTCGTCTCTTTAACCAGTTTGAATTAAAGAAAATAGTTTAAATAGTTTAAAATAGTTAAATAATTCAAAATAGTTTAATAGAAAATATTTATATAGTTTAATCGAAATAATTTGAATATAAAATGGTTTATATATAAAATAGTTTGGAAAAAATCAAAAATTATTTGATAAATAATTCCAAAGTCAAACCGGTCAACTTCCCAAATTTCCTATTCAAATCAAATCCAAATTCCATTTCGATTTAATCGATTTATTCCAATTTCAACTTGAATAAATTTCTATTCCACGTAAATTTCGATTTCAATTCACAAATTTCTTTAAATTTCAATTCAATTCCAAATTAATTTAAATCTAAATTTCAAATAAATTTTCAATTCCAAACTCAAACTTGAAATATCATTTCATATCAATTTTCTTAGAAATATTCAGAGTTCGATTAAAAGTCCAATCTTTTAAAACAAATCAACTTTCAAAAATTTACACCGTATTTCAATTTTCAATTTAAATCTAAACTTCGATTTTATTTAATAATTTCGTTTACCAAGTTTAAATTCTAACATTTCGAGCTCCAATTCAAAATAATTCAATTTCCATAAATTGGATTTTATTCTTAAAATCAATTCATTTAAATAATTTCAAAACAACTTTTAAAATCATTTAATTTATCCAACTCGGTGTCCGTATATAATTTTCTAACCTATGGCCAAGTGATTAGTTATTACAATTAAATGTCAGGGATGAATATATCATTTAAATCAATCACAGTGTCATATGTATGCATAGCAGGATATATATAAACAAATAAACATCCAAACATTTAAATATCGACCAATAACATCCATCGAAATACATCATCCGATAGGTAATACAATTCACGGCAATTTCATATTTATCAATGTCAGGTAATTTAATCGCAATTCAATTTTAATTTAAATTTAACTGTCAATTTAATTTTTTTAACGGTGAATTCAAATGACAATCAATATGATAATTAAATTTTATCAAACAACAACAAATAAAAATCATAACTATGCATAATGTCAAATTTAACTAGCATAAAGATATTCAGTACGTTGTGAGCGTTATAAAACACTCACCTTGATTTTACGATTTTAAATCAAATCGAACGACGTTCGATTTAACATAAAATTTTAATGAGCTCCAAACACTTTCGGATCTGCACTGCAGCGCAGCTCTCATCTCCGTGATTCCGGCGCTTCTTCCCCAACGTGAAATTCACGTATGCAAACCCATTAGCCGCCGATCTTCAAGCAATTTTCATGACCACCTCGTCGACTTCCAGAACGATCAGCTAGCGCCACCACGAAGCCCTTCACCAGAGCCACCTACGCGCCAAGTTTCATCCCGTCATTCGCCGTCGTTTGCACGCAATCCAAGGAAATACGTACACACTTCCAAGTCAGATCTGGACGAATCCATGAAAAATTAGCATCCATCAACCGCATGGATTTGAAGAGCTCGTCGAGATTTGCACTTTTTCTTTTGGAATTTTTCGATTTCGTCGAACGGATTGAGAGATATTAAGTAAAGAAAATCGGCAATTTCTGGCCATGGAATAGGTGGCGGCCATGATTTAGAATTAGGGTTTCTGGATTAAAATAATAATAAAACTGTCTCGGTTTGCGTGCGTATTTATATAGGTAGGTCCAAAATCATCCGAACTCCAATCGAGACGTGCCGCCAGGCGTTTATAAGGTTTTACCCCCATTCCGGACGCAATGGAACTAGTTTCAAGGCCTAATTCGATAATATCTGGAAGATAGCTTTTCGAAGTCGATTATTTTAATTAAATTCGAAATTAAATTTCTACGCGTTTCAAGCTCGCACGGCCAAACGACAAGTCCAATTGCTACGAAAATTGAAATCCTACCATAATTTACTATTACGGATCCGATGAAACAAGTTTCGTCGAAATCCGAGACTGTTTGAAAAATGGCTATTTTAACTCGTCAATTAAATATTAAAATATTCAATTTTCACAAATTTACTTTTAATTCGATTTTAAAAGTTCTACAACATCATTCTAACTTTAATATGATAAAATAGAATTTTACAAATCATTTTTAATCATATTAAACCCGTTATCCAATTATTCAAATAATTTCAAATATTAAATTATTCAACAAATTACATTAATAATCATTTTCCTTCAATAATCACCTTAAATTTTCTAATTAAAATAGCTAAAAATACGGGTCGTTACAAATGGCGATGGCTGTGTCATTGGGTTGGGTTCTGTTTGATCGTGTTAGGGTTGTAGATAATAGCATAATTGCATTTTTTCCCCTCAATTCTATTTTAATTAAAATTTAATTTTTCAAACTTCTAACACTCATAACTTTTACATACGAACACAGATTTGGAAGCGATTTCTTCCGTCGGGTTCGTATCAAAATTCCAGATAGCATGAAACTTATTTGGTTGAATTTGGAAACTTTTGGAATGTTGCGCTTATATCGGATTTTAAATCGACTGTAAATCAAAGGTGAGCGATTTAACCCACTCATGCAATACTAAACCTTCTTATGCTAATATTTCTGATTTGATAAGAATTATATTGGTTGCAGTTTGGTAGTTTAAATTGACATTTTAATTGCAATTGAATTTTTTTATTGAATTAAATTGTCGTCTAAATTAATATTGAAATTAAATTGACAGCTAAATACCTGATATTGATAATCAGTTAATTGTTGTGATGTATTGCTGATTTGGATGTTGATTGAGATGGATGCCTATTTGTTAACATTTTGGATGATTGGATGTTTATTTATTCTTATATCTCATTGTTGTTACCCTGTATATTGTTATTTAAAGTATTTCAAATAAATTAAGAAATAGGTTGAAATGATATATACCTATGACATTTTGATTTGGATTGAACTGATATATATCCATCCTTATGATAAATATTGAAATAACTAATCATTTGGCCATAGGGTAGAAAATTATATACGGACACTGGATTGTTAAATTCAATGGTTTTAAAAATATTGATTTTCGGATTTTGGTTAAACGAAATTATTTAAAAGATAATAAATTATGGATTTATATGAATTAAATTATTTCCTAATTCAAGCTTTGAAATGTTGAAATTGAAACGGATTAAAAGAGATTGTTTTAAAGAATCGAATCGGAAATGTGAAATTATAATCAATATGTGACTTTAATTTTGAAAATTGAATTATTTTAAAGATTTGTATCTTAAAATTGAACAACGAGGTTAATTTGAATTAAGTGATTTAAATTAGTCGATTGAATTTGGAACTAAAAATGAATGTTTCAGAAATTGAAGTTATTTCAAATTGGAAATGAAATCAAGTTGATTTAAAGCTAAATTAAAAATGAGTCAATTGAATTGAAAGATTGGAAATTTAGTTTTATTGATTTGAAATTTGGACATGGCCTGGATTTATTGAAAGGGAAAGTAACGGTTTGAGTTGATAATATTTTCAAAACAAATTATTTTAATATAAACTATTTGAAATCTATTCTTTCTAATATTCAAATTATTTAGATTTTCCAAACTGTTTTACTACATAAACCATTTTCAGTACTCAAATCATTTTATATTAAACTGTTTTAAATCTTTGAACTATTTAAATTATTCCAACTATTCAAAATATTTTCCAGAATTTCAAACTGTGCAAAGTCGGAATGTTTATATTTAAAACATTGATTTAAATGCAAATATGGTTAAATGAGGTTATAACCTAAATTGAAATTTGAAGTGATACTTTCAAGTGAAAATGACATATTTTTAGTAAATATGACGATTTTAATATTTTCAAGTGAATATGATATATTGATATCGAATATGAATTGGTTTTCGAAATGTAAAAGAACCAACAGGTGTGAAAAATGACGTTTGGTTGTTAAACAGACCTGGTCCTCTTATTGGCATACCCTTCAATATTGGAACCATTTTAACAACTGTGTATGTAGTGGATGATCCAAAATGAAGTTGTTGGATTTGGTGAACGTTTGTTGGATTTGAAGAAAGAGAACGATGATGGATGAGACCGACACTTGTTCCTATTTGAAATGAATAAAATAGGATGGCTTGTCAGGGCCAAGTGGGCTAACTACCTCTAGCGGACACACCTCTTCGTATTACTATATTCATGTTGGCTTGATCGGTGCACTTTGGCTTGATTTGATTTGATTTTGGGGGTGTTGGACGCGGTGCACGATCGTAGTTATGATGCGTTACCGCCAGCCCTGTGAATCGAACTGGTAGTATCATACCTTGGGCGTTGCCTCACGTGCCTTGTCACACTGTTTATCTTATTCATGCACACTACGATTTTGTTTTAGTATGGTACCTATAGGGGACTCACTGGCTATCGACGTTACTGGTTGTGTTACAGGACCTGCATAGACTGCCTGCTTAAAAATGTGTTAAGGGGGATCAATGTAAAACCATAACATTATTTTAATACTTTACATTACTGATAGACAATACATATATATCGTATCTTACTACATATAGGTAGTTTAATGGATCCTTAGGAGATGAAAAATCCCTTAACATCTCTTAAGTTATTGCGCTCACGTTGTACACTTGATAGGAGATGTAAAAATCTTGTAAACATATCTGAAGCTATTACACCCATATTTACTTGGTATCGATTTAACTTACATAAGAACTTTTAGTTCTGACTCGGATGTTTTGTCTTGTCATTACGCTCGGGTCTGCCTGAGTATTTCAGTGTTGAAGACATTATTCCTTGAAGATGAAGATGGAGTTTGCTAGACTGTATTTACTATTATTATCTTGCTTCATTAATTCGATATATTTTTTGATTGTACTCTGATTATGTTGTAAAAACTGTGAAATCAAATGTATATTGTAAAACTGTTTCATGAACCGTTTATCTAATTATTATATTTTGTCATTCCACTGTGGGATTCTGTGTTTTGCTTTCCTTCTTTCCTCTTATTTTCTTATTAAACTGCACTGGCAGTCCTTCCTTTTGAATGGTTTGGTTTAGACATTTGTGGTTTATTGTCGACTTAAATCTTTCAAAAAGGTGGGTCATCACAGTTGGTGTTAGAGCTTTGGTTTAGAGATACCTTAGCCTGTTGGGGGTTAAACTCATTAAGAGATATGGTAATGGAATGTCCTTTTATGAGTTTGAGTGTATATATACGAGAGAGCGTATTTGTAAGTGTTAGAAAAATGTTTGTATTGTGTTAATTTGTTATGTTGAGTATTTATAAATTCTGGTCGGTACATGGGACGCTATGGCATCGATAGGGATTTCTAAACACTTGAACTGGGTAGATGGACACAATATTGTTTTTGAAATAGGTAAATGAAATAATTTTACCTCGTAATTATATTTTGTATATTTAAAAATATATATATAATTTTTCATAAATTGATATTTGTTATTTTTGTTGTGTTGGATGTTGGAAAATGATAATATATAATTATTGTCATTTATTGGTTGGGTGATCATGTTCCTTAAAACTATTGACTGGTGTATGCTATAATGAAATTTTGTAAGTCTGGTTTATAAATCTTGTTTCATAAATAAAATGTATTTAATTGAAAATTTAAGAACTTCAATTTCGGTGTTTTGAAAATGGGTTTCAAGATTTTGAAATTAATATTAGTTTTATTTGGAAGTATTTGCAAATAGAAATGTTTCAAAAAGTTTTTTAAGGGTACTTGAAAGAAATGTTTTAAAAAGGATTTTAAGAAGGAAATAAGTTCTGCACTCCCCTCTTCTATCATTGTAAAATAATTTCGGTGATGACTATGCCACATCATCGATGTTTATTTTTGAGTTTCAAAGTACGAAGACCACTATAGTAGCTTGGCTACGTAGTTGTTTTGGTTAAATTCAATGGTTTTAAATAATATTAATTTTTGGATTTCAGTTATATGAAATTGTTTTAAAAGTAATAAATTGTGGATTTATATGAATTAAATTATTTTCTAATTCAAGCTTTAAAATGTTGAAATTGAAATGGGCTAAAAAGAGATTGTTTTAAAGAATTGAATTGGAAATGTGAAGTTATAATCGATATATGACTTTAGTTTTGAAAATAGAACTATTTTAAAGATTTGTGTCTTAAAATTGAAATATGAGGTTAATCTGATTTAAGTGATTTAAATAAGTAGATTGAAATTGAAATTGAAAAATGGATGTTTCAGAAATTGAAGTTATTTCGAATTGAAAATGAAATCAAGTTGATTTAAAGATAAATTGAAATTGAGTCAATTGAATTGAAAGATTGTAATTTAGTTTTGTTGATTTGAAATTCAAACATGGCCCATATTTGTTAAAATGGAAAGAAATAGTTTGATTTGATAATATTTTCAAAATAAATTATTTTAATTTAAACTGTTTGAAATCTATTCTTTCTAATATTCAAATTATTTAGATTTCCAAACTGTTTTACTACATAAACAATTTTCAATGCTCAAACCATTTTGTATTAAACTGTTTTAAATCTCTGAACTATTTAAAATATTTTAAAACTATTTACAACTGTTCTAAATTTTTCCAAAATATTTATATTTAAATCATTGATTTAAATTTGAATGTGGTTAAACGAGGTTATAAGCTAAGTTGAATTTGTAATGATACTTTCAAGTGAAAATGACATATTTTGAGTAAATATGACGATTTTGATATTTTGAAGTGAATTTGATATTTTGATATCAAATATGAATCGATTTTTGAAATGTTAAAGGACCAACTGGTGGGAAAAATGACATTTGGTTGTTAAAGAGACCTGGTCCTCTTATTGGCATACTCTCTGTCAATATTGGAACCACTTTAACAATTGTGTACGTGGTGGATGATCCAGAATGAAGTCGTTGGATTTGGTGAAAGTTTGCTAGATTTGAAGAAAGAGAATGATGATGGATGACCCCGGCACTTGTGCCAATTTGAAATGACTAAAACAGGATGGCTTGTCATGGCCAAATGAGCTAGCTACCCCTAGCGGACACACCTCTTCGTATTACTATGTTGATGTTGGCTTGATCGATGCACTTTGAATCGATTTTGGAGGTATTGGACGTGGTGCGCGGTCGTAGCTACGATGCATTATCACTAGCCCTGCGACCTAAACTGGTAGTATCCTACATTGGGCATTGTCTCACAAGCCTTGTCATAATGTTTATCCTTATTTGCGCCTACTACGATTTTGTTTTAATATGGTAACTATAGGGGACTCACCGGCTACCGACGTTGCTGGTTGTGTTACAGGACCTGCATTGATTTCATACTTAAAAATGTGTTAAGGGAGATCAATGTATAGCCTTAACACTACTTTAATACTTTACATTACTGATAGGAACCACATATATAGCATATATTACTACATATAGGTAGTTTAACGGATCCTTAGGAGATGAAAAATCTCGTAACGTCTCTAAGGTTATTGCATTCACGTTGTACACTTGATAGAAGATGTAAAAATCCCGTAAACATCTCTTAAGCTATTACACCCATATTTACTTGGTATTAATTTAACTTACATAAGAACTTTTAGTTCTGAATCGGGTGTTGTCTTTTCATTATGCTCTGGTCAGCCTGAGTATTTCAGTATTGAAGACATTATTCCTTGAAGATGAAGATGAAATTTGCTAGCCCGTATTTACTATCATTACTCCACTGCATTAATTTGGTATGTTTGTTGATTGTACTTTGATTATGTCGTAAAAATTGTGTACTCAAATATATATTGTAAAACAGCTTCATGAACTGTTTATTTGATTATTATATTTTTTTCATTCCGCTGCGAGATTCCTTGTTTCGCTTTCCTTGCTTCCTCATATTTTCTTATTAAACCCCATTGACAATCTTCCCATTTGAATGGTTTGAGTTAGACTTGTTTGGCTTACTGTCAACTTAAATCTTTTAAAAAGGTGGGTCATCACATGGATGCCTCTGTTGAATATGCTAGGATATGATTTTTGTTTGGTGATAATAAACATATATATTCATTTAGATGTATCTTTTATTGTACTATTTTGTTTCACATAATTAAATAAATATTTGCTGAATAAAATAAATAACACAGAACTTAAATTCAGACGGATATTTTATTCAAACAAATGTTTTATTACAATTTTGAATTGTACAAATTTGAGCTCTTGCTACATATGTACATTTTTCGATTACATCACAAATTTCACTTTACATTGCTCACCTCACTACAGATCACTCATTCACTCGTATTTTATCTTCGACTTTGCTCCAGCCTAAATCCTATATCAAAGTTACTTGCAAAATAAATACTGACGCGGTAAAATTGAAAGAGAAATATTTTGCAGTGAAAATAAAATGTGTTTTTGAAAATATTATTTGCCTCAATTATTTGGGTTGTTCGTCATCATTTAATTTGAATCCATTCATTCATGAACAAGTGTATACATGCACAGTGTATCAATGTACATGCCACAAGGCTGTGCACACCGATATACACTTGATAAAATTGTAGGGATAGGTGAGCATAAGGTCAAACCCGAGGCGAGGTTGGATTCAACTCAGGTGCAATACAAATACATCACAAAATTTTTGAGTACAAGTTCTCATGATACAAGAATCCAAAAACCAACAAAAAACAAGCCTCGAACAAAAATTCAATGTGTACACTTGAAAAATACTCAACCATTCAGACTCAAGGAAAGTGCAGACCTAAACTTCAGTTTGTTCGAAGTGGTGCACTAAACAGTTCAATTGTTCAGGCTAGTGGCATGGCTCAAATGTAAAGACCACAACAAGTAACATATATATATTTGTGTGTGTGTGTATGTATGTGTATATATATATATATATATATATATATATATATATATATATATATGCAACCAGACCTGACTACAAGAAACTATATAGACATTCATCAAGCAAACCTTGAACTGACTCAAAGCATCATGTGAAAATAGAGGCTAGATAGACCAACCAGACTCGAGTACACATGAAGACATCATGAACCAAACTTCAAAAGGAATCCAAGTTTATCAACCCAAATCAATAAAATGAAAACTACAGACTACTATTCCAAAAATCAAGATGAAGTTCAAGTGAAAACAAAATAAAAAAGTGACATGCACAAGTAAAGCTCTGAAACAGTATTAATGGCACCAGGTCAGTACAACATTGCAACAGAGAGAAAAGCAACAACCTGAAAGGATTTAAAAAAAGAAGAAGAAGGCAATCGAAGCAAACGGTATTGTACACATGAAGCACAAAGCCATATTAAGACCAGCATTCAAAGTACAGCATGAACTCAATGACAACATGTAAGTGAAACACAAAGACTACATAAACATATATATGTATGTGTGTGTGTGTGAACAAATATATGTATACATATATATGAGTTCAAAAGCAGCAGCATGAATAATCAGAAGCTAAAAGTGCTCTAATGTACACACCAGTACAACAAGGTTTATATAAGTGGTAAACCAGGCAAATAGTGGTGGACAAGACACAATGCTACAAAGGTGACATCAATATACATGAAGATCAAAAGCATCTCAACAAGCATGTAACATATTCAATTAAATGGATGGAGCACTAATATACATATATATAGAGCATAGAACAACAACCATGAAGTACACAAGCAAATCCAGACACCATGAAGTACATGATGCAGTAAAGCAGTGGACACAAAGTCAACCTGAAAGCATTTCAGAAATGAAGAAGTGGAAAAGTACTGGTCCAAAGAACAGTGAGGCAAAAACACAACAGTGAAAAGGAGACCACAATACAAGCTTGGATCAAGTGAACATGTACTAGTATTCAAGCAACACAACATTTAACAGTTCTAACAAAGTCAAGGCATCACAACATACATGTATACATGCGTGAACACACTTGTATATATGCAGTGGATACCAGACTTCATTCCAAGAAAACAGTGAATGGCGATATACAAATGTTATAACATGAAGCGGGTTTTACAAAATCTGGATAGCGGTTTTTCAAACAAAGTTAATGATCATGCCAGAATCAAAGCCGTGGTGACCAAGATAATAACAAGTTCGAATTGAAAAAGTCGAACTAAATTTTTATCACAAAGTCAGAAAATTCAAATAAAAAAGTCATAGCAAAAAAGAAATTCACGGAGCAAGTTCAAATTCATGAAACCGTGGTGACCAAGCAAGCATAACAGAAAATATACGAATTGAACAAGTTAGAGTAATCATAAGCACTCAAGCAAAATCGAATGGACAATTGTAAACAACGTGAAGAATTCAAACGAAATATACAAACGTGGTTATAAGGTTTTCATCCCTATTTAAACCATTAACATCATCGGCATGAAAATCATCGAGTTTAAGCATATTAACGAAAGGTATAAAGCAAAATAGCATACCGGTATTATTCGATTCGAACTCGATCGAGAAGCAGCCGCAAAGGAATGATAGCAATAGAAGATTTAAGCATCATTTCCTACATGCATGGAGCATTCAATTCGATTAAATTCAAGGCGGCTACTTCAATGAAACGACTCAATATTTTAGACAATTCGCATCCGCACATGTCGGAGTTGAATAATTCAAAATACCGAATTGTTAATTTATATTTGGAAAAACTGAACGTATACAGTAAATAAATAATCACAGACCACAGACACAGAGTAATAAATGCAGCGGAAACAAAAGATAGTAGTTCATGAAGTTATTATATATATAATAGAGTTAAATAAGATACAACATAAGTCTCGAATACAATAATCAAATACAAGAATCAGAATATATCACGGAATCAACTGAATCTCTGAAAGCTGGATAGATAGCCGGACCTCCAAGCAAAGCTCCAACTCCAAAGGTGAGTCTCCAATACTAGTACACTCAGTCTGACCCGAGCGTAAAGAAAATCACAAAATACTCGAGTGAGGATTAACATTCTTATATCAATAAATCCAACTCAAGTGAAATAACAACTGAAATACAATATAACTCAAAGGATGTTAGAATAACCATCCCCGAAGGATCCGTTAAGCTATCTACTATGTAGTAATATACGCTAGAGAGATAATGCCTATCAATAAAATAAAGTATCAAAATAGTGTTAAGGCGTTACCATTATCCCCCTTAACACATTTTATATAAGTGTCATAGACTATACAGCACTGTAAACTCCACCGTAAACTAGTGGGATATCAGGGAGTACTCCATAGGTATAACACAAAACAAATTCGTAGTGGTCGCGTATATAGGGATACAAGTATGACAAGGCACATGAGGCAATACCCAAGGTAGTGAAACTACCGTTTGCCTGATCCGGACTGTGAAACGCGTCGCCGCAACGATCGCAACGCCGCGAAACAACACTCCTAAAATTTCGAGGGTGCAACAATCAATAACAGGTAATGAGTAGTTTACGAAGAAGTTTGTTCGCTCGAGGTGGCTAACCCCATTTGGCCCGGCACGGCTCCTGTTTTAGTCATTTCCAATTTGAAACAAGTGTCAAGGCTATCCATAATTGTTCTCTTTCTTCAGTCATCACGTACATCATTCCAACCACTTCATTCTGGATCACGCTCCGCGTGTAGTTATTAAAGTGGTTTTCGGTTTAGACAGAGAGTATGTCCATAATCGATTCCGGTCTCTTTAATAACTTTCGTAATTATTACACCGATTGGTCATTTAATAAATTTCAAAACTAAATCAAATTCGATTTCAATTAGAATTTTTAAACCATCATTTCATTTGTAACATCCCGCTATTTTGGACTATTCGCATCCGCACATGTCGGACTTGAATAATTCAAAATACCGAATTGTTAATTTAAATTTGGCAAAACTGAACATATACAGTGAATAAATAATCACGGAATCACAGACACAGAGTAATAATATGCAGCGGAAACAAAAGATAGTAGTTCATGAAGCTACTATATATATAATAGAGTTACGTAAGTTACAACAGAAGTCTTGAATACAATAGTCAAATACATGAATCAGAATACATCACTAGAATCACCGAATATCTGAAAGCTGGGTAGATAGCTGGATCTCCAGCCGAAGCTCCAACTCCAAAGGTGAGTCTCAAAAGCTGAACCACTCCGTCTGACCCGAGCGTAAAGCAAAACACAAAACACTAGAGTCAGGATTAACATTCTTATATTAATAAATCCAACTCAAGTGAAATAACAATTGAAATACAATAACTCAAAGGACGTTGGAATAACCATCCTTTAAGGATCCGTTAAACTATCTACTATGTAGTAGTGTACGCTAAATAGATAATGTCTATCAGTAATATAAAATATCAAAATAGTGTTAAGGCGTTACCATTATCCCCCTTCACACATTTTATACAAGCGTTATAGTCTATACAGCACTGTGAACTCCACCGTAAACTGGTGGGATATCAGGGAGTACTCCATAGTTATAACACAAAAAAAATTCGTAGTGGTCGCGTATATAGGAATACAAGTATGACAAGGCACATGAGGCAATACCCAAGGTAGTGAAACTACCGTTTGCCTGATCTGGACTGGTGAGAACGCATCGCCGCAACGATCGCAACACCGCGAAACAACACTCTTGAAATTCCGAGGGTGCACCAATCAATAACAAGTAATGAGTAGTATTCGAAGAAGTGTGTTCGCTCGAGGTGGCTAACCCCATTTGGCCTGGCACGGCTCCTGTTTTAGTCATTTCCAATTTGACACAAGTGTCAAGGCTATCCATTATCGTTCTCTTTCTTCCGTCATCACGTACATCATTCTAGCCACTTCATTCTGGATCACACTCCGCGTATAGTTATTAAAGTGGTTTTCGATTTAGACAGAGAGTATGTCCATAACCGATTCCGGTCTCTTTAATAACTTTCGTAGTTATTTCACCGATTGGTCGTTTAATAAATTTCAAAACCAAATTAAATTCAATTTTAATTAAAATTCGTAAACCATCATTTCATTTGTCTTTCGATATCGATTTCCATAACTTATGTTTCAAAACTTCCAAATTACTATTTCAAAATCTTATAATTAATTTTCAATTTTATTTAAACAATTCAAATGTTGATTCAAGTTCGTATATAAGTTTCACTCCGAAATCATTTAAATTAATTTAATTTAACGTTCAAATCTATTTAAATTTATTGATCGATTTCATTCAATATTCGTTAAGTAAAGTTGTCATTCAAAACATTTTCTATTAAATTTCCAATTCATTAAATCGATTACTTGAGTTCAATTTCATTATCAAAGCTTACAAATTTAATTATATTGGATTCGACAAATCAAATTCATTAAATTACAAGTCTTACATTAATTTCAATAAATCACATTTTCTTGTTAAAGAAATTCAATTTCACTTATTTATTTACTTAGTTACAAAATTTCAAAACTCAATTAATAAAGAACAAATATACAATAAGTTCAATTTCTGTAACGACCCGCTATTTTAGACCATTCAAATCGACAATAAAACCATACATGTCCGACTTGAATAATTCAAAATACCGAATTGTTAATAAAATTTGGCAAAACTTAAAATATACAGTAAATAAATCAATCATAGATCACTTACACAGAGTAATACAATGCAGCGGAATAGATAAAGAATAGTAGTTCATGAAGCTACTATATACCTCAGCGTTAGAAATAAAATACAACCGAATAGTTCAAATGCCATGAAGTCTCCAATGTAACAGATGGCTTCTCTGAACTAATCAACTGGATGACTGAAGGGATAGATAGCTGGATCTTAAGCAAAGCTCCAACTTCGAAGATGAGTCTCAAATGTTGTATCTCTCAGTCTGACCTTAGCGTAAAGCAAAACACAAAACACTCGAGTCAGGATTAACATTCTTATATCTATAAATCTGACTCAAGTGAAATATCAACTGAAATATAATTAACTTAGAGGATGTTTGGGATAACCATCCTCTAAGGGTCCATGGAACTATCTAAAAGATAGAAATATACACTATAACACCGTAGTCTTTTCAACTTAATTTATACTTCAAAACAAAATATCATTTTCACTTCAAATATCTCTATACTTCCCAAATAGTATTTTTATATATTAAATAATTTGTACAGTAAAGAAATTTCAATTCCCTCAACTTGACAAATCGTCTAACATCAACCTGACCACCCCATTTAAATCTATTTCAATCTCAATTTATTAATTTAAATTCAACTCAATTTCTAAAATAACCACTCCAATTTTATCGATTTCAAATTCGGATTTGAAATCACAAAATACCCTTTATGTTCAATATATTTCAAAACTTTAAGTATTCAACGTTTCAACTAACTTTTTAATCAATTTAGTTTCTAAATACTAAATTCAACTATACTGATTTCAAATACATATCCGAATCACAAAATAAACCATTTAAATCCCAATATAGTTCAAAGCTTTAATATTTAATTAAATGTTCAATTTAATAGTTCCATATAGATCTCGATTTAACCTCATTATTATCTAGTCTTAAATAATCCCTCATTAGATACAATATCATTTAAGTAACCTTAAATTACATTTTACTCAATATTTTCTTTAATTTATTTAAACGTGAAATATTCATTAAATCGCTTAAATAAAAATCCAGTTACAAAATCATACCCTTAAATTTCCCATTCAAAAATTTCAAATTGATTTAATTGAATAAATCCTTATTTAAATACTATTTAGATAAACCCACATTTATCTCCCAATCTTAGTAAATTGCAGAATACTTTTGGAATAAAATTTATATAAATATTTAGCATAATTTATGTATTAAATCAAATTTTTACTAAATTAAATATTATTAAATCTATATATCATTAACCTTTATATATAAAAAAATTTAAGGATTAACATTTAATAAGACCATATATTTCTTTCCAAATCAATGAATTAAATTTCAAAATATTTATATATATGGACCAACGATGTCTGTATATATTTCTTATCATATGGTCAAGTGTTACGGATATTTATCATTTCAATCCGTACACTAAATGTATACGGGTGGATAGCATTTCAACTCGTAATCCCAATTCAATTAAATGAAAATCGCTTGGGTTTATCATTTCGACCCATAACGATTTTCTCCTATTCTAAAGTCTGTTCGGGTATGTATTATTTCAACCCATAGTGATTTCTATACTAACAGGGAACTTGCAGAGTGATAACAGATATGTAAATATAATAACAACAGGCATATATCATCAAAATAAATATATAAACAATAGGATATGGTGTCATATCCCATAAGTGAATACTTACAGATAATAGCATATATAACAATTAAATAACTACAGCCTCATATTTCAATTGTCGTCCCAATTGAAATCAAATTTAGTAAATAAAAGAATGTAAATCGTGAGTGATTGCTCACCTTTCGAGGTTAGAGGATATAGACAACGAAGTTGAGTTACGAAATCCAAGCATGAATTACGAAGCAAAGCACGAAGGACATGGGTTTGTCGGACAAGCTGATAAATAGGAGTTGACGAAGTCAAATCAGAACTGGATTGATAAGGATAGATGGTATAATTGAATAGATACACCGTATAAAGTTTATGTATGTTTATATACAAATCATATTCAAATTTTTAAACCCATATTGATGTAATATATATATAATTTTCTCTTCTTAAAAATCAATATGTTACTTTAAGGAAAATAAATATACAACATAAAATCATCGGTTTAAATTTTTAAACCCATGATGCAGCTATACAAATAAACGTATAACAAGTAGATTCTATGTTAAATATATTTATGCTTATACTTTATAACCAGACTTATACATAAAGAAACTGTCGATTATAACTTAATATAGTACGCGTGTAAACTCAGGTATTAAAACTGACACACTTACACAACTTAAAGTATATAGACTGACCTGTTACAAATATCCTATAATATAAAACTGATAACTTTATTTAATAACTACAGATCCCTTAACTTATATACAAACCAAACTTATATACGCGTAAATTATAAATTATATACAGCAGCTTATGTGTATACTAACTAACATCTTTAAACTAATATATGAATGTACCTAGCTTATAACTTTTATAAACCTTACATATAAATATACTGTTTTTTTTTAACACATTTCAAATAAATCTATAAATATACTCACTTTAAAAATCAATGTTATTATAACATATTTAAAAACAAACTACAGACTAATATAAATTTATATAAAAACTATGACACGTATCATCAATCAAATCTACCTAAAAAAAACTGTACCAAATTTATAACTTACTATATGTATACATAACAATTTACAAACTTATTTACTTATGTATGCTAACAGAATATATTAAACCTTTGGAACCGAATGCGAAATTTGAGAAGCATAAAACAACGGATACAAAGCTTGATATATATAACTAATTAATAGGGCATGTGCCTAAATTATTCATGCCGATTTTTATAGGCGAAAGAGGAAGGGTAGGCAAGGTAAAAATATATATGCAGTTATCACTTTATATACTTACCACATAATATCTTCCATTCAAAAATACAGAGGTGAAAGAGGGGATAGGAACAACTTCACGGCAAGGATGGAACGTTGGCTGGAAGAGCAGCATGCGGGAACGGAGGTGAGGTGATTTTGATGGGTTGAGGGATGAAGGAATTTTTTTTTTTAATTTCACAAAGAAGTGGGTTGCCTTTTGCAGAAGATAGGAGAGATAAAAGAAGTAAGTATATATCAGTAAAGAGAGGAAACGTAAAGGAAGAAATAAAAGAAATGAATGGATGCGTAAAGAACGTATAGAATTTTATACGTTTCAAAATCAACGGTGTAATTAAAGCAATTTATATTATTTGTCAGGTTATACGTTTTATATTTATTTCTTTCCTAGATCTCAATTGATATCCGATTATAATATGCAGATTTATTATTATTATCAAACGTTCAAAAAAGTTATCACCCAAAATATAGAAATGGCATACCAACGTCTAGAAGCATAGATTTAGGAAAAATATATTGAAACAATAAATTAAAGGAAATATAAAAAGATAGGTACCAATCAATAGTCAAACCCTGAATTCAGGGAATAAAAAGGTGAGCTACTATTTGGTCTTAACCGATAGAAAATTTGAATGGACATGTAAATAAAAGTAATTGATACTGTGAAGTCCCCTGATTTCGGGAGAATTATTTAGCAATTAATTGTTTACCTTGGGTAGCACTTTCAAATTTGAAACTGAAGGAAGAATGAATAAGAAACGGCTACAGATCAATTAAAGAAGTAGAGGAGTGTGCGAATTTGTATTCCCAAAGCAAAATGGAAAAATATAAAGAGAGGCAGAAGAATAAATTGAAAAGGAACGTTACGCATGATTTCAGAGAAATAAATAAAAGTGACGACTATTGGTATAAAATCAACGCGCAAATTGAATGGTTTAAAGGAAGGAATCAGTGGACTGAAGGAAAGGAAAGGAAAGGTCAGCAATTAATAATTGTGACCCTAAAATTTGGAAAAATATAAAAGCAACGACTATGATTTAGCTGAAAATAATTTATGCCAAGAATGGACAGCACGTTTGAATTTTGAAACGGAAGGAAGGGATAAAGGAGCAGACAGAGGCAAATAAAAGAAATGAACAGAGGAAAAAAAAACGAAGAAACATACCATATGAAATAAAGTGTAATGATGAGAATGGTAACGTCTGTCCATTGACATACTTATTAAAGCAATTAAAGTGAAACGAAAGGAACGGTGAAAAATTAGCCCGGAATTCAGGCAGAAATAAAACAAATTTTTATGTACTAGCAACGGTTACCCATTTATTTAGCTGACAAATATTAAGGCAATTGATTTATGCGCGTTTAAAATTTGAAACGCAAAAGAAATCAGATGGTCACGGATCTGGAGGAGGATATTTAGGAATGATATATGAAGAGATACTGAAATACATTTGTGTCCATAAATAACGTAGACAGTGGACTAATAAATGAAATATCAACGTTTGATACATTGATTCAGCAGAAAAATTAAAGCAAATTTGTTACCATAGTTTGGAGAGCAAAAAGGGGGAACGGATATTATTATAAAAATGAAGGATCTATGATTTAGAATTTTCTTATGTAAAATATTCAGGCTTAGAAATAATTTTTTTTTAATCAGCAATATTTAACCGATATAGATTGAAATAGAATTATACAAAAAAAATAAACTCCCATATAATTAAGTGAAAATTCACTATTTGCTGTATCTTCATATACGTATTCTAAATATAAAATTTTTATTTCAAAATTCAATTATTTAAAATTTTCTCAAAATTGAATTAAATATGAAAATAAAACCATTCAAAACTATTAAAATATTATGGGTCGTTACACTCTCCCCCACTCAAAACTTTTCGTCCCCGAAAAGGAAGGAGGTAGGAGAATAGAACAACCAGAAATAAAGGTAGATTGAAAGTCAAGGGCAATTTAAATTTTTAAACTATATAAATTTTACTTGAAATATTCATTTGCAATTCAGTTATCTTTAATACTTTAAAATTTTCAAAACTCATTGGAATTTAATATGTTTAACTAACATCTTTATACATATGTGAAAGCTATTTGAAAACAATTATTTGCATCATTAGTTATATTTACAAAGAAGCTATTGAAAACATTAAATCCATAATTCATAAATTTATAAATTTATCTCAAGATACTTTTCAAATATTATCAATAAATTAATAATCATTTTCTTTAAATATGTTTTATTTAATTAATAACTTCAAAGATATTTATACCACTAAAATTTTATATAAAACAATGCAGTACACAAAGAAGCAATATTTAAATGATTTATTCAAAAAGGAAAGGAAGGTAGATTCCGAAAACGGAATATAGGTGAAAAATGAAGCTGAGCAGATGAGGTAGATTCAAAAGAATAGAATCGGGCACGAATAATTTATTTCAAACCATAAGAATTTAAATTTCAAATATTAATACAAAATTTCTTTGTTGAAAATACTTTTATAATAAAATACCTTTATAAATAAAATATTTTTATATTGAGACCAATTTTTCTTTCGAAAATACTTTTATAACTCAATGTTTTAACAAGTTTATCCTCGTTCTTGCAGACTCTGGCCATGCATTGATCAGGCGCAAAGCTAGAATTCTTCAAGTACTTAGTAGACTTGTTTCAACACCCAGTGAAAATACTTGAAAACCTTTAAAAACAGATATGGAAAGTACAATCCAAACAAAACAACCAAACCAAAACCTTTGTCCGATCATGGTTCGCAGATACACAATGGTTACGCCTGGGTCCCCCAGGAAACAGTCCATATCCGTAAGCTTTCTCAGCCTTGCGAGTTACGCCATGATGACTAGTAGAGTGCAGGATACACAATGGTTACGCCTGGATCCCCCAGGAAACAATCCGTACCCCCAGGCAAGACTCAGCCAGGCACTTGCGCTACTATTCGCGACCTACACAGATTGCAGGATACACAATGGTTACGCCTGGATCCCCCAGGAAACAATCCGTACCCCTAGGCAAGACTCAGCCAGGCAATTGCGCTATGCATTCGCGAGAGAAAAAAAAACCATGGGTTACGCCACGGTGGGAAACACTCGAGTATTACATCCGGAAAACCGAAAATCAGAGAGAATAATATCGATAGAATGAATCCACGATGTGGCCACAAAGCGGATATCAAGCAGAAGGCACTTTCCATATCTTTACTTCGAAACCATATATCATATAGTACCTTTTCAAATCACTTTCAAATATCATACTTATATAAAGTCCATTATATATAGGATTCCCTTTTTCCCAAATCGAATACTTTCCAAATCAATAGTAGATCAAATCATACTTATATAGACTTCGATTATATAAAATCTCTTTCCAAATTGAGTACCTTTCAAATCAATGGATTTCAAATCAATTTAATACTTTTACAAATCCAATTTATATAAGTTCGACCACTCCCAAATCAAGTGCTTAATAATATAAGGCTCTCAATTTCAAATCATTCAATATCCATTCAGTTTCCAAATCATATATGATTTCACCAAATTTTCTTCCAAATTAAGTATCTAAATTTCAAAGTTCCCAAAATAATAGGTTTAGAAAATTATCCCAGTTTCTAAATTAAAATAATTCAAGTCAACCAAATTCATTTCCAAAATCTCCATAAGAGTACTGGTTTTTAATTTCAATTTAATTTCAAAACCACATATTTTCCCAAAATCAATTATACTCAAAAATGGTTTCCAAATTTATAATTATCCCTTTAAAACTTTTAAACTATCTATTTTTAGTTGAAATATTCAATTTACCTTTCTGAAAACTATTATTCAAAACTATATATATTTTTTTCAAAACATTTCAAACTAAATTTATATTCTTTATCAAACATTTTATACTCTTCGAAATTTCTTAGTTTTAAAATTTTAATCTCGATTTGGAAGTGTTCGAACATTCAAAATAGTTAGGAAAATCAAATTTTAAATTCAAGAGTTGAAAATCAACAATAAATCAATTATTAAATCTGAAACTCGAGGACTGAACACCGGTCTCACTTTAAATTGTTTCGAATATATATATATATATCTTTTGAAAATATCAAATTATACTTCGGAATTTGAAATCATAACGGTTTTACAAAATCACTCGCATAGCGAGCTATTAAAGTGGCCTCTCCCCCACTCTGAAACTCGAAAATCAATGTCGATGATGCGTGCACTCATCACCGAAATTATTTTCCAGCGACATAAGTGAGTTCTGGACTTCTATTTTCTTGAAAACTTCTTCGAAATTTCTTCAAAATTATTGGAATTCATTTGAACTCATTTGAAACCTTTCTGATTCGGAAAAATACTTTTAAATCGTAGTATTTTTATATATTTTCCAAAATCTTAAAACCAATTTCAAAATATCAAAATTCAATTCTCGAATTTCAAATTTAACCCTTAAGTTATAAATCCCTTTTATATAAATCACTTTCTTATAAATTTTCAAAATTTCCAATCCTTTCAAAACTTTTATATATAGAATAACATTTCTTATTCGTTTTATATATAGGTATATAATCCTTATCGAAAACATTTTCACTTTTCAATATAGAATAAAACCATAGTTATCAAAATAATAATTTCGTATAAAACAATTTTAAAATACAACAAACCCGATTTTCAAAGGATGATTCAAGAATGGATTTCAAAACAAAGATAGAGATTTAATTTAGAGGAACTCTAATCAATAGAATCCTGATTCGAAGATAGGCTCAAACAAAGTTGAGAAAATCAAATTACAAAATAGAAGATGGATATACTTCTATAAATCTCAGGCGACCTTAACTGGGTCAACCGTGACTTCAGGAATATAATTGATGCGGAATTCTAAAGCAAATCGACATTCGATTGCCGGAGATAGAATTCAGAATATCAAGATATATCAGCATCGTAAACCGAGGATACAAAAATCTTCGGTGAATCAATGCCAATTGTAAAGGAGTTTTCACCCCCTTTACAAAACATTCAGTGGAGTTGTGGGATACTCCAGGATCAAACGAATATAAATAGGGAGAGACAAAATGAATTTCGAAACCGAGGGACATTCCAAAATTCAAAGGAAATCGAGTCAAAAGGAAGAGATTCAACTCGAGCGAAAGTGATTCTGTAAACAAATTTACCGTATATGCTAAGTTTTGCCTAGAGCCAAAGCTCTGATACCAACTGTAACGACCCGCTATTTTAGACCATTCAAATCGACAATAAAACCATACATGTCCGACTTGAATAATTCAAAATACCGAATTGTTAATAAAATTTGGCAAAACTTAAAATATACAGTAAATAAATCAATCATAGATCACTTACACAGAGTAATACAATGCAGCGGAATAGATAAAGAATAGTAGTTCATGAAGCTACTATATACCTCAGCGTTAGAAATAAAATACAACCGAATAGTTCAAATGCCATGAAGTCTCCAATGTAACAGATGGCTTCTCTGAACTAATCAACTGGATGACTGAAGGGATAGATAGCTGGATCTTCAAGCAAAGCTCCAACTTCGAAGATGAGTCTCAAATGTTGTATCTCTCAGTCTGACCCGAGCGTAAAGCAAAACACAAAACACTCGAGTCAGGATTAACATTCTTATATCTATAAATCTGACTCAAGTGAAATATCAACTGAAATATAATTAACTTAGAGGATGTTTGGGATAACCATCCTCTAAGGGTCCATGGAACTATCTAAAAGATAGAAATATACACTATAACACCGTAGTCTTTTCAACTTAATTTATACTTCAAAACAAAATATCATTTTCACTTCAAATATCTCTATACTTCCCAAATAGTATTTTTATATATTAAATAATTTGTACAGTAAAGAAATTTCAATTCCCTCAACTTGACAAATCGTTTAACATCAACCTGACCACCCCATTTAAATCTATTTCAATCTCAATTTATTAATTTAAATTCAACTCAATTTCTAAAATAACCACTCCAATTTTATCGATTTCAAATTCGGATTTGAAATCACAAAATACCCTTTATGTTCAATATATTTCAAAACTTTAAGTATTCAACGTTTCAACTAACTTTTTAATCAATTTAGTTTCTAAATACTAAATTCAACTATACTGATTTCAAATACATATCCAAATCTCAAAATAAACCATTTAAATCCCAATATAGTTCAAAGCTTTAATATTTAATTAAATGTTCAATTTAATAGTTCCATATAGATCTCGATTTAACCTCATTATTATCTAGTCTTAAATAATCCCTCATTAGATACAATATCATTTAAGTAACCTTAAATTACATTTTACTCAATATTTTCTTTAATTTATTTAAACGTGAAATATTCATTAAATCGCTTAAATAAAAATCCAGTTACAAAATCATACCCTTAAATTTCCCATTCAAAAATTTCAAATTGATTTAATTGAATAAATCCTTATTTAAATACTATTTAGATAAACCCACATTTATCTCCCAATCTTAGTAAATTGCAGAATACTTTTGGAATAAAATTTATATAAATATTTAGCATAATTTATGTATTAAATCAAATTTTTACTAAATTAAATATTATTAAATCTATATATCATTAACCTTTATATATAAAAAAATTTAAGGATTAACATTTAATAAGACCATATATTTCTTTCCAAAACAATGAATTAAATTTCAAAATATTTATATATATGGACCAACGATGTCTGTATATATATTTCTTATCATATGGTCAAGTGTTACGGATATTTATCATTTCAATCCGTACACTAAATGTATACGGGTGGATAGCATTTCAACTCGTAATCCCAATTCAATTAAATGAAAATCGCTTGGGTTTATCATTTCAAACCATAACGATTTTCTCCTATTCTAAAGTCTGTTCGGGTATGTATCATTTCAACCCATAGTGATTTCTATACTAACAGGGAACTTGCAGAGTGATAACAGATATGTAAATATAATAACAACAGGCATATATCATCAAAATAAATATATAAACAATAGGATATGGTGTCATATCCCATAAGTGAATACTTACAGATAATAGCATATATAACAATTAAATAACTACAGCCTCATATTTCAATTGTCGTCCCAATTGAAATCAAATTTAGTAAATAAAAGAATGTAAATCGTGAGTGATTGCTCACCTTTCGAGGTTAGAGGATATAGACAACAAAGTTGAGTTACGAAATCCAAGCATGAATTACGAAGCAAAGCACGAAGGACATGGGTTTGTCGGACAAGCTGATAAATAGGAGTTGACGAAGTCAAATCAGAACTGGATTGATAAGGATAGATGGTATAATTGAATAGATACACCGTATAAAGTTTATGTATGTTTATATACAAATCATATTCAAATTTTTAAACCCATATTGATGTAATATATATATTATTTTCTCTTCTTAAAAATCAATATGTTACTTTAAGGAAAATAAATATACAACATAAAATCATCGGTTTAAATTTTTAAACCCATGATGCAGCTATACAAATAAACGTATAACAAGTAGATTCTATGTTAAATATATTTATGCTTATACTTTATAACCAGACTTATACATAAAGAAACTGTCTATTATAACTTAATATAGTACGCGTGTAAACTCAGGTATTAAAACTGACACACTTACACAACTTAAAGTATATAGACTGACCTGTTACAAATATCCTATAATATAAAACTGATAACTTTATTTAATAACTACAGATCCCTTAACTTATATACAAACCAAACTTATATACGCGTAAATTATAAATTATATACAGCAGCTTATGTGTATACTAACTAACATCTTTAAACTAATATATGAATGTACCTAGCTTATAACTTTTATAAACCTTACATATAAATGTACTGTTTTTTTTAACACATTTCAAATAAATCTATAAATATACTCACTTTAAAAATCAATGTTATTATAACATATTTAAAAACAAACTACAGACTAATATAAATTTATATAAAAACTATGACACGTATCATCAATCAAATCTACCTAAAAAAAAACTGTACCAAATTTATAACTTACTATATGTATACATAACAATTTACAAACTTATTTACTTATGTATGCTAACAGAATATATTAAACCTTTGGAACCGAATGCGAAATTTGAGAAGCATAAAACAACGGATACAAAGCTTGATATATATAACTAATTAATAGGGCATGTGCCTAAATTGTTCATGCCGATTTTTATAAGCGAAAGAGGAAGGGTAGGCAAGGTAAAAATATATATGCAGTTATCACTTTATATACTTACCACATAATATCTTCCATTCAAAAATACAGAGGTGAAAGAGGGGATAGGAACAACTTCACGGCAAGGATGGAACGTTGGCTGGAAGAGCAGCATGCGGGAACGGAGGTGAGGTGATTTTGATGGGTTGAGGGATGAAGGAATTTTTTTTTTTTAATTTCACAAAGAAGTGGGTTGCCTTTTGCAGAAGATAGGAGAGATAAAAGAAGTAAGTATATATCAGTAAAGAGAGGAAACGTAAAGGAAGAAATAAAAGAAATGAATGGATGCGTAAAGAACGTATAGAATTTTATACGTTTCAAAATCAACGGTGTAATTAAAGCAATTTATATTATTTGTCAGGTTATACGTTTTATATTTATTTCTTTCCTAGATCTCAATTGATATCCGATTATAATATGCAGATTTATTATTATTATCAAACGTTCAAAAAAGTTATCACCCAAAATATAGAAATGGCATACCAACGTCTAGAAGCATAGATTTAGGAAAAATATATTGAAACAATAAATTAAAGGAAATATAAAAAGATAGGTACCAATCAATAGTCAAACCCTGAATTCAGGGAATAAAAAGGTGAGCTACTATTTGGTCTTAACCGATAGAAAATTTGAATGGACATGTAAATAAAAGTAATTGATACTGTGAAGTCCCCTGATTTCGGGAGAATTATTTAGCAATTAATTGTTTACCTTGGGTAGCACTTTCAAATTTGAAACTGAAGGAAGAATGAATAAGAAACGGCTACAGATCAATTAAAGAAGGAGAGGAGTGTGCGAATTTGTATTCCCAAAGCAAAATGGAAAAATATAAAGAGAGGCAGAAGAATAAATTGAAAAGGAACGTTACGCATGATTTCAGAGAAATAAATAAAAGTGACGACTATTGGTATAAAATCAACGCGCAAATTGAATGGTTTAAAGGAAGAAATCAGTGGACTGAAGGAAAGGAAAGGAAAGGTCAGCAATTAATAATTGTGACCCTAAAATTTGGAAAAATATAAAAGCAACGACTATGATTTAGCTGAAAATAATTTATGCCAAGAATGGACAGCACGTTTAAATTTTGAAACGGAAGGAAGGGATAAAGGAGCAGACAGAGGCAAATAAAAGAAATGAACAGAGGAAAAAAAAACGAAGAAACATACCATATGAAATAAAGTGTAATGATGAGAATGGTAACGTCTGTCCATTGACATACTTATTAAAGCAATTAAAGTGAAACGAAAGGAACGGTGAAAAATTAGCCCGGAATTCAGGCAGAAATAAAACAAATTTTTATGTACTAGCAACGGTTACCCATTTATTTAGCTGACAAATATTAAGGCAATTGATTTATGCGCGTTTAAAATTTGAAACGCAAAAGAAATCAGATGGTCACGGATCTGGAGGAGGATATTTAGGAATGATATATGAAGAGATACTGAAATACATTTGTGTCCATAAATAACGTAGACAGTGGACTAATAAATGAAATATCAACGTTTGATACATTGATTCAGCAGAAAAATTAAAGCAAATTTGTTACCATAGTTTGGAGAGCAAAAAGGGGGAACGGATATTATTATAAAAATGAAGGATCTATGATTTAGAATTTTCTTATGTAAAATATTCAGGCTTAGAAATTTTTTTTTTTTATCAGCAATATTTAACCGACATAGATTGAAATAGAATTATACAAAAAAAATAAACTCCCATATAATTAAGTGAAAATTCACTATTTGCTGTATCTTCATATACGTATTCTAAATATAAAATTTTTATTTCAAAATTCAATTATTTAAAATTTTCTCAAAATTGAATTAAATATGAAAATAAAACCATTCAAAACTATTAAAATATTATGGGTCGTTACAATTTCTCTTTCTAAGGAATTCAAAATTTTATTTAATCATCAAATAATCCAACCTTATTCAATTATTTAGATAATTTCAAAACTCAATTATTGAATAATTTCAACCTAATTATTAAATCATTTCAAATTTAATTATAAATTCAACTTAATTATTAAATCATTTCAAACTTAATTCAATGAATAATTCCAAATTTTATTATCGAATACTTTATTTTAAACAACGTTCTTTCAATAACTACTATGTTAATATTTTGTTTTAAACATTAAATATTAACATTTTCCTTTTATTAAATTCAAATTCCAACTTCTTTCAAATCTTATTATTTATTTAAATAAAATCTTTATTTTATTTTTATATCAAATTATTAACCAATCGGGTTTTATTTAATTTTCTATCCTAAGTCAAGTTCATTTGGGTATTTATCATTTCAACCCGATTTCATTCCAATTCAAAAATCAAAGCATAGCAAAGGAAACTTGCAGTGTGATAACTGGGATAGTATCAAAGTAAATAAACAAGCAATAACAACAATCAATAACAATCAAATAATTAATTCAAATAATCTCGAAATAATCGTATTAATTCACATAGTCGTTTGTGAAAATTAATATAATTATTTCTAGAATCTATACTATAATTTCATGTAGATTAAAGATTATTACACTTTTATTTTATACGGTTCTACACTTGACATCAATTATTCAAATTTATACTACAACAATTTATACAATATACATTCAACGATTCAAGGCGTATTTAACCAAATTCTACGTGTCGATAAATTTATCATTTAAAAGGGGTCATATTTAACTAATCACATTCAACATATAAATCCATTTTAAATTGTTAACCATCGTATATTAAATTCAATTTCATACTATTTATTACTTTAACATTTACAATTAACGTCCAATTTTAACATCATACAACAATCATTTATCAACCAAACTTGTATAATCATCGCATAAGTAACAGATAATGGTGTCAGATGTCACAGGTGAACTGATACAGGTAATAGCATATATAATGGTGTAATTAACTAACAACAGCATATTTCAATTGTCGTCTCAATTTAAAATCAAATTTAATAAATAAAACAACATTAATTGTGAGTGATTGCTCACCTTTCGAGGCTAGAGAAATGGACAATGAAGCTTATTCGAGTTACGAATCAAAGCAAAGAAAGATCGGCACGAATCTGACGATCAAGCTGATAAAGAGAAATCGATGAAATCAAATCATAATTTGGTTGATGATGATAAATTCAAACGAATAGTATATTATGTTATTATCTTATTATTCCCTTTCAAAAATCAAATGTTTAAATCAAGACATGCAATTTAAAATGTACCATATGTACATTTGAACATAAATTTTAAAACGCATACATTTGAAATCCAACTCTACATATGTAATATATACATCTCAAAACCAAATTAACTTTTTTTTTTACTTATATATTTATCTATATATTGACATCAAAATCTATGTACATATATATCAAAATCATGTATAAACTAATATATAATACAACTAAATAATGTACGTAGGTTATATATAACTAACTATATGCTTAAAACTGTATTTTTATACTTAAAGCCATATATAAAGCATGCGTCCACTAGTAAATGCATATGCTATATGAGATACAAAAGTAATATAAAGGACTGTACAAACATATTTTAAGGTGTAAATCAACTAGCTTTTTCAGCTCCTATCTACAAACTCTAACATATACTCTCTTTGGATTATATTATAAATGAACAATTAGAATATGTATCATCTGGCCAGTAAAGGAAATCTGCACATGTGAAAAATTTTATACGTATAAACAATATGCAGACCAAACTTTAAATTTATACGTATAAACAATATGCAGACCAAACCTTAAATCAACTAACACATATACAAAACACTTACAAACCTAATAAATTAAACTGTTATTATTCTTAAACTAATACCCTATGTATACTGGATGCAAAATAAAATATAAATATATCATATATCATATTATTATTTTTTAAATAATCACGTTATTAATGAATACTGATACAAATCTAGAATCGTGCCTAAGTTTTAACCAATACGTGTATATACTTTCATATATAACCATAAAACGTAAACCGAAAAACGAAAACCGTTGTATGAAGTAGTTTATTTTAAAATAGTTTTATATTAATCTTGTATATACATAGCATACCATATTATTATTAAATTGTTTCCAATGGTTTGAATAAACAAGTCACATACTGTATTTTCTCAGGAAACAAAACAAACAAGCTTGATAAAACTTTATATAACTAATATATATACATCCTTAAACAAAACGGTATTACAGATACAAAATAACATCCTTTAATACACACCATACCTATGTTCATGACCTACTGCAACCACTTATTTTAAAATTTTATATATACTTTACAATATGTATACTGTATAACTTTTATAACTTAATATATACAACAAACCATATAAAGTCAGCATCCTTATTAACCCAAGCTTATTTACAACTAACATATATAAATCTCCTTTATAATACATAACATACTACAAACACAAATATTTTATCTCTATATCTTTAAAGCCATCCAGATGTAGGATAATATCTTTGTATATATATAATATTTTAAAACCCACTTAAAAAGTTTTATATTCGAAACAATGCATAAAGTAATAGATATCCTTTTAAATATTTATATTGACTGACAGTTGATCGCCTAAATAACTAAAAAAATATTAACGTATGTATGCAAGTATGTAATAATTATAAATACATAACAGTATACACAAACTAATCTATATATAGATATATAAATATATGTATACTCGCATAAATATACAAACATAATTGCCATGTACACACGTAAATTCAATATACAGTTATCATTTTATCTCATATATATACCTTTAAAAAAGAAGGGAATATGGCGATGGCCAACAGGAAGAGGCATCAGCCATGTTGAAGGGTAAGATGGATGCGATCTGAACTGTTGGTTGTCGGCACGGCGACGGGAAGTGGGAGACGCACTGCAAGTTGAGGCCGAGATTGCCGTTAAGTGGGTTCAGTCGGAGGCTTGATATCGTGATGCAAGGTTCTTCGGTCAGGGTATGTGCAACAGTGGGTTTGTGGTTACGGCAGGTGAGGCGGCTGTTAACTTAGGTGGAGGGTGGATCGGGAAGGCTGGGTTGCGGGGGAGATGCACGGCGCGGAACTGGAAGAGGAGCAGGTTGTTCGGTCGGAGGATGGTGATGGGTTTCACTGTTTCATGGAGGAGGCGGCTGTTGCTCACGGTGGGTGCTGGTGCGATGGCCGTGAGGAGGAGCGGCAGGGGTGGTGAGTGGACGGAGCCGTTGAGGGCGAGATGAGGGGCGACTGAAGTATAATGATCGGCCTGAAGGGAAAAGTGGCAGGCGGGGATGTGTGTGGAGGATGGAAGCTCGGAAGTGGAGGTGAAAATGAGAATCGGCAGGTGGAGTTTGCATGAAGAAGACAGGGCTCGATTAGTGGGTGAAAGCTTCAGCTGTTTTCAAAGTCATAGAGAAAGGGTATAAAGGCTACAGAGAAGAACAAAATAAAAGCAACAACTGGCACTCGAAATAAATAGCTCGAATATATTCACAAATGAAACATTTCAATGAAAACAAAGGGTCGGAATTAAATATCAACCAAATATGAATAGTCATGGTCCATAGTTAATTCTAGGAACAAGTGAATAGACACTGGAATCCCAAAGGACCAAAACGAATACCGATACGGCTAGCCACTTCACGGTTTCTGCCGCGTATCGAACACCGAAGCACACAGATGAATATACCACGGAGATCAGCACGACGAGACGATCAAAACGGTACATAGATACCAGTGGTGCGATTGAATTACAAAAATTTCAAATTTTTTACTACGGAAAATGCATGAAAAACACAGAAAAATAAGATCGACGGAGCTAAAGTTGTCCGAATTTGGAAAAACGACAAACTGATATCTTGTTCAGAAGATGGTTTAGAATTTTTCTATATAAAAATATTTTGGTTTTGAAAATGTTTTATTTTCATCGCTTTTTAACTGATTAAATTGAAGTAAATTTATGCACGAAATAAACTTTCACATTTTTGTTCGAAAATTTACCAGTTGCTATGTTTAACTAAACGCATTCCAAATATAAAATTTATATTTCAAAATTTTATCGTTTACCCTTCCACACAAATCCAGTTAATTAAATTAACTAAAACCGTTAAAATATCCGGGTTGTTACACTCTCCCCCACTCAAAACTTTTCTTCCTCGAAAAGGAAGGAGGTAAGAGAATAGAAACAACCAAAAGAAATAGACTTGAATTATAAATAACACAATTAATTAAAACATATAAATTTCAATTTAAATAAATTTATATTCAACAGTTTGTTTTTAAATTCAAGATTTTCATTAAATTGATTTGATTTCTCATTTATTAATGTTAGGTACAAAAGGTTTCTTTCAAATGAAATTCAATTTAAATTCAATTAATTCAAGATACTCCCTTATGTTGATTTAATTTCAATTTATTAACTTTCAAAACGAAAATTTTATTTTATCAATCACATCTATTGTTCAATTAACTTATTATTCTGTTTATCTCCATAAACATTTTATAATTAAAATTTAAGTGAATAACATTATTATACGCACTCGCATTTTATGTATAAAAACATTTTATATTGTACATTATCCAATTTTCTTAAATTAACAATTCAAAGATCATAAATTTGAAATTTAATTCTTCTTAATTCCCAATTATTACTAAATTTATTCTCTTAATATATCTTATCACATTTATATTAAGTATACTTACATTTAATATAACTACTCAAATTTATTTAAAAATCCCTTTGATATCATTTATATTGTATAATGTTCACTTACATAATCAGCCTATTAAATTTAGGTAAGTTATATATATAATGTAATTTAATATGTTCCCAATAAAAATTTACAATTCAGTTATTTCAAGTTGAATATTTTTATAAAAAGAATTTTGCTTCATTTATAATTGAAATCGTCCTTAAATAAAAAAATTAAGAATTTATTTCCAATTAGCTTCAAATAACTTAGAGATAAAAATAAATGTATATATATATTCCTAATATATCAAATCAAATTAAAGTCTTCAATATATAATATAAGTCAAGTCATGTTTAGAAATTTCAACCAAATTTTTCAAACGAAAGTGTAGCAGGGCTACATAATAGTCTCTTTACTTCGAAATTCGAAAATGAATGTCGATGATACGGCCGTCATCACCGAAATTATTTTCCAGCGACAAAGAGAAGAGCACTGATTTAACCAATTAAAATTCTTGGAAACGGTTTCTTTTGAAAATAATTTAAATAGTATACGCTTTAAAATTTTAAAATCAAAGTTTGAAATCACCGAAAATCAAATTCTCAAATTCCTAATTTACATTCATTTAAATTTCCAAATCAATTTATAACCAAATTTTATAAATTCATTTATTTATTTTGTGAAATAGTCAATGATTTATAAAACAATAAATGAAAATTAAATTTTCACATTTCGGACAACAGATTCATTAACAATTTAATTTCAGAAAAATTTATACTTATATATAATATAATCATTCAAAAATTTCATTTACCAATTTTGGAAACGATATTATGTCAGTTTGCTCCGTTAAAGTGTTTTGGAAATTCTATCGATAGCGTTGATCAGACGAATCGATCGAAAATCCAAATCAACATTAACAACTCAAACAACACAATACATAAAACATTTAAATATAGACTTACAAATATGCTTTCTCGCTCGACAATATGTCAATCGATTTCAAAGCAAGTATAGAGATTAAAATTTGATAGAAATCAAATCAAAGAGAATTTAGATTCGATAATAAGTTCGAAACAGAAGATAAGATAATTCAATTAACAGAATCGGGAGATGGATAGGTTTATTTAATTCACAGGCAACCTTAACCGGGTCGACCATAACTTCAAGAATTAGATCGATGCTGAATTCCGAGGTAAATCAACATTCGGTCTCAAGAAATAGAATTCAGGCACAGCGGAAGATAGATAGCATTGGTAAACCGAGGATACAGAAATCTCCTGTAAATCGATGTCTATTGTAAAAAAGTTTCACCCACTTACAAATAATTCGAGGATTGGCGAGACCGTCGATTCATTATAAAGATCATTCGTAGTAAAGTTACGGGATGCTTCAAATTTGAAAGAAGTCGAATAGTGAGGGATACGAATAAATTTTGGAACTGCAGGGCACGTCCCAAAATTCAAAGGAATTGAGTCAAAAGAAAGAGATTGAAACTCGAATGAGAGTGATTCTGTAAATACTTTTACCCTATATGCTAAGTTTTGCCTAGAGCTACCAAAAGCTCTGATACCAACTGTAACATCCCGCTATTTTGGACTATTCGCATCCGCACATGTCGGACTTGAATAATTCAAAATACCGAATTGTTAATTTAAATTTGGCAAAACTGAACATACAGAGTAAATAAATAATCACAGAATCACAGAAACAGAGTAATAATATCCAACGGAAATAAAAGATAGTAGTTCATGAAGCTACTATATATATAACAGAGTTACATAAGTTACAACAGAAGTCTTGAATACAATAGTCAAATACATGAATCAGAATACATCACTAGAATCAACTGAATATCTGAATGCTGGGTAGATATCTGGATCTCCAGGCGAAGCTCCAACTCCGAAGGTGAGTCTCAAAAGCTAAACCACTCCGTCTGACCCGAGCGTAAAGCAAAACACAAAACACTCGAGTCAGGATTAACATTCTTATATTAATAAATCCAACTCAAGTGAAATAACAATTGAAATACAATAACTCAAAGGACGTTGGAATAACCATTCTTTAAGGATCCGTTAAACTATCTACTATGTAGTAGTGTACGCTAAATAGATAATGCCTATCAGTAATATAAAGTATCAAAATAGTGTTAAGGCGTTACCATTATCCCCCTTAACGCATTTTATACAAGCGTTATAGTCTATATAGCACTGTAAACTCCACCGTAAACTGGTGGGATATCAGGGAGTACTCCATAGTTATAACACAAAACAAATTCGTAGTGGTCGCGTATATAGGGATACAAGTATGACAAGGCACATGAGGCAATACCCAAGGTAGTGAAACTACCGTTTGCCTGATCCGGACTGGTGAGAACGCATCGCCGCAACGATCGTAACACCATGAAACAACACTCCTGAAATTCCTAGGGTGCACCAATCAATAACAAGTAATGAGTAGTATTCGAAGAAGTGTGTTCGCTCGAGGTGGCTAACCCCATTTGGCCTGGCACGGCTCCTGTTTTAGTCATTTCCAATTTGACACAAGTGTCAAGGCTATCCATTATCGTTCTCTTTCTTCAGTCATCACGTACATCATTCTTGCCACTTCATTCTGGATCACACTCCGCGTATAGTTATTAAAGAGGTTTTCAGTTTAGACAGAGAGTATGTCCATAACCGATTCCGGTCTCTTTAATAACTTTCGTAGTTATTTCACCGATTGGTCGTTTAATAAATTTCAAAACCAAATCAAATTCAATTTTAATTAAAATTCGTAAACCATCATTTCATTTGTCTTTCGATATCAATTTCCATAACTTATGTTTCAAAACTTCCAAATTACTATTTCAAAATCTTATAATTCAATTTTATTTAAACAATTCAAATGTTGATTCAAGTTCGTATATAAGTTTCACTTCGAAATCATTTAAATTAATTTAATTTAACGTTCAAATCTATTTAAATTCATTGATCTATTTCATTCAATATTCGTTAAGTAAATTTGTCATTCAAAACATTTTCTATTAAATTTCCAATTCATTAAATCGATTACTTGAGTTCAATTTCATTATCAAAGCTTACAAATTTAATTAAATTGGATTCGACAAATCAAATTCATTAAATTACAAGTCTTACATTAATTTCAATAAATCACATTTTCTTGTTCAAGAAATTCAATTTCACTTAGTTACAAAATTTCAAAACTCAATAATAAAGAACAAATATTCAATAAGTTCAATTTCTCTTTCTAAGGAATTCAAAATTTTATTTAATCATCAAATAATCCAATTTTATTCAATTATTTAGATAATTTCAAAACTCAATTATTGAATAATTTCAACCTAATTATTAAATCATTTCAAATTTAATTATAAATTCAACTTAATTATTAAATCATTTCAAACTTAATTCAATGAATAATTCCAAATTTTATTATCGAATAATTTATTTTAAACAATGTTCTTTCAATAACTACTATGTTAATATATTGTTTTAAACATTAAATATTAACATTTTCCTTTTATTAAATTCAAATTCCAACTTCTTTCAAATCTTATTATTTATTTAAATAAAATCTTTATTTTATTTTTATATCAAATTATTGATCAGTCGGGTTTTTATTTAATTTTCTATCCTAAGTCGAGTTCATTTGGGTATTTATCATTTCAACCCGATTTCATGCCAATTCAAAAATCAAAGCATAGCAAAGGGAACTTGCAGTGTGATAACTGGAAGAGTGTCAAAGTAAATAAACAAGCAATAACAACAATCAATAACAATCAAATAATTTATTCCAATAATCTCGAAATAATCGTATTAATTCACATTGTTGTTTGTGCAAATTAATATAATTATTTCTAGAATCTACACTATCATTTCATGTAGATTAAAGATTATTACACTTTTATTTTATACGGTTCTACACTTGACATCAATTATCCAAATTTATACTACAACAATTTATACAATATACATTCAACGGTTCAAGGTGTACTTAACCAAATTCTACGTGTCGATAAATTTATCATTTAAAAGGGGTCATATTTAACTAATCACATTCAACATATAAATCCATTTTAAATTGTTAATTATCGTATATTAAATTCAATTTCATACTATTTATCACTTTAACATTTACAATTAACGTCCAATTTTAACATCATACAACAGTCATTTATCAACCAAACTTGTATAATCATCGCATAAGTAACAGATAATGGTGTCAGATGTGATGACCCAGAATTTTGAGCAATATCAATTTAATAATCTTTGATAATAATTAAATTGATTTGATCATTTTATATTATAAATTGACAAGTTAAATTTATTTTAAAGATTAATAATAATAATTGGTTAATATCTATTAATATTTTTTTCCTTGCAATATGAATAGGCAAGATCAATTCTTTTGAAGTTTATAATAATTTGATTTTTGAAATATTTATTTTGGTAAATAAGAATGTTTAATGTAATAAAAACTTTATATTCAAATTATAATATATATGAATGTATATATTGTAATTTGAGATTTGTTTTAAAATTTAATATGGAAATTAATAAATATAATGTTAGTATGTTTTTCTATTTGAAATGTGTATATATATTTGTATATATATTTGAAATAGGAAAATTATCAATTTAAATTTAACAAGAGTTTTCCAAACTTTATTTAGATATATATATATATATATAGTTTTGAAATTTGAAATGTTAATTTGATTTAATGACTTTGAATTGATAATTGAGATTTAAATTTTAAATAACAAAGTTAATTCCTTATTTATGATAAATATGTACTTTAAGCTTTTAAATAAGATTTAAAATAAAAGTGCATTTGTTTTAATAATCTTTCAATTTTAATTTTAACATAAGATAAATTGTTTTAAATTTTTTATATAAGACTTAAACTCAATTTCTCAAGTTTATAAACATACATTATATAAAATAAATCAAAATATAAGTTATTTAAATTTACATGAATGTTTATTAAAAAGGTAAATACACATTTCCATATTACATAATTACATATACATAGCTTAATAATTATAAAATAAAAAGAAGTAATATTTATAAAACATTAAAAACCACATGTAAGAATATTAATGTATGTTAAAAACACTTGTAATCATATTTGTATAGGTGTAAGTAAATTAGAGTTTCTTTGTGACAAATGTCTTCCTCTCTAGTAATAAAATTTAAAATCTAATTGTAAATAAAAGTTAGGTTTTATTCTTCAGCTGAAAAACACTTTCTTCAAACTCAAACTTAATCAAAACAAAAATCTGAAAAGAAAATGAAAACTGTAATCCATGAAATCAAAAGAAATCTGGAAAAAATAAAATGGGGCAAATGCAAGATTTTCAAATGAAGTTAGAGGCAAGCAACTTGAATAATTCAAGCAATTCAAGAAATTAAAGATAATCAAGCATCAGGATGTAAATCTTCAACATGCAAAAGAAAATTGAAGCCTGGAAAAAAATGCAGTTCTGCCTTCTTCAAGATTCAAGGTGAGTAAAAGGAATTTTAAAAACAGATTTTGATTCTGAATTTCATCTTGATCTAATATATATAATCATGATTATTTGTCTGATTCTTGGAAATATATAGATGCATGTTTGAATTCCTGTGCAGTTGCAATTTATACTTTGTGTTAATAGGAGGGTTACAATTTGATAATAAATTCAATAACTTGTTCTTGAATTCGAATTAGAACTTGAATTGTAAATAGAAGTTGTTTGAATTGAAGTAAACTATCATCTAGAAACAATTTCAAGTTTTAAAGTGAATAAATGATTCTAAATACTTGAATTTACAGTAAAATATAAATTGGGTCAAAATTTGATGAATTCAATTTCAAGTTCTGATTGCATGATTGAATTGCAAATGGAAAATTATGATTTTTAATACGTGAATCATAATTTTTAATGAGTTAATTAGTGAGTATTTTGGGATTTTAGGCCAAATCACGGCAATCCATGGCGAACTGAGTCTAGCCGTTGGTCATGAAGGTGGAGGGGGCTTCAGTGATCATGCGAAAAATGCTTCAAGAATTTTTAGTAGAGTGTGATGATTGTGGATTGAGGAGGTAGGGTTTAACATTCTGTAGATGACTTTGTTGTTCAGTTGGAATTCTCGGCATCATAATACAACCGGAGGCTGTCGCGAGTGGAGCTATGGGTTCGAGGTGACGTGGGGAGGTTACGGCAGTGGTGGCAAGGTTGCTCGAGTTTGGAGTTGCCGTGGAGGGATGGATTTGGGTGATGGTGGTTTCGAACGATTTCAGGTTGAAGGTCGAGATTTTATTCTCGATTGAATTAGTGATTTCTGGGTTTAGTTTGTTGATGTCGAGGTTGAAGTCGACCTGGGGATGATCGGCGTGGAGTTCGCCGTTGGTCATTGACGCCGTGCACGTTTATGGGTTACTGTAGGGATCTGGGAAGAAGGAGGAGAAAACTCGAAGTATGCTCCGTGTTTTTTTGTCGTTCTGGCTCGAAGCAGGGGGTAGGTTGGGGAAACTCGGGGAAGTCACTGGGTTTTTGTGTAGTTTACTCGGGTTTGGGTAGGGGTTTACTCCGGTATTTGGTATTCAGGGATTAGAACAAGTTTTATATGTTGAAATATAAAAGTTTTTAAAATGAAACAAGTGAAATTTTAATAATATGTTTGTAATAAATTTTATTAAATAACTTTGAAAAGTTCAAACATTTTTAATTTTGAATGTTTCAATTGTTTTAGTTAAAATTGATTTCTAAAGTATTTTATTTTAATAGAATAAATAATAAAGATTTAGAGATAAATAAAAATAAAGATTATCTTTAGTTATTTTGAATTTTGATTTAATTAAAGATAATTAAATTTGGAAAGGTAATTAAGATAATTAGATTATTAACCATTTAAAAGTTATTGGTTAATATAAAGGTGTTAATTAAGATAATGGTTTCTTGTTTAAGAATCTTTTTAATATAGTAAATTAAAGAATCATTTAATTAAATTTTAAATGATTAAGTTAAATAATTAATTAAATAATTAATTAGTGATTAATTAAGATAATCACTTAAGGGTTAATCTAATATAATTACTTGGGAGGTAATTAAAGTAATTAAGTGGTTAAGTACTAGAGGTAATTAAGTAAGAGTTAATTACTTTATGAAAAGTAATTAAGTAAATGTGATTAAGAGTTAATCACTTTAGTTATTAATTAAAGAATTAATTAATAATTAGTTAAAGGTTTAAATTATTTGATTAATGATTATTGAATAAAAGGATTAAGAGTAATTAATTAAGTGATTAATTACTTGTTAAAGTAATTAATTAATAAAGAATTTTTAATTATTAAAGAAATCATTAATTAATGGAAATAATTAATTAATTGTTAATTAATAATTTAAGGATAATTAATTTATAATTAAGTTTTAATTACTAAATGTAATTAAAGTAATTAATCAAAGATGATTAATTAAAAGTAATTAATTAAATATGATTAATTAAAAATAGTTAATCAAGTATGGTTAATTAAAAGTAATTAATCAAGTAGTATTTAATTAAAAGTAATTAATCAAGAGTGATTAATTAAAAGTGATTAATCAGGTGTAATTAATTAAAGATAATTAAGGAATAATTATCAGGATAATTAAAGAATAATTAATCAAGGTTGATTAATTTAGAAGGTAATTAAGAGGTAATTACTTAGTATAATTTGGAGTAATTAATCAGGATGATTAATTAATATGGTAATTAAGTAAGAATTTCTTAAAGTAATCAAGTGATAATTAATCAGGGAAGATTAATTGAAATGGATAATTAAGTGATGTTAGTTAATTAATTAATTTGTAATTAATTAATGAATAGTAAAATGGATTGAAGATAATCCAAGTGTTTAAGTAAGAATTAATTTAATTTAAGGATTTATTTAAATTAGTTGAGTTTGGATCAAACTTGTTTATGAATGATTAATGATGGGATGATATATATCATTAGATGAGTTAATGATATTGGTTGTTGTTGGATGACATTGATTGATGGGTGATGATGTGAATATGCTATATCTAAATGTGATATATATGCTGCTTTGTGATATGTATAGATGCATGTGATAATAGATGCTTATCTATCTGTGTAATATAATACATCCATTTATGTTAAGTGATATTTTCTGAAATATCTATTGTTTAAATCCCTTAAGTATAACTTGGACATTAAAATGGCATTTGGATTCGATGAGACCGGGATCGGGTTTCCATATTTGGATATCCGAAAACCACATCGATTCCAATTAAACGTTAGGTCGTTAATCCAAATGGAGTAAGTGAAGACTTGAGGTGTAAGGGCTATACGTCAGTATAACTCTGTGGGTGATTCCGTAATGAGTTTGACGGAATAGTGCTTATAGATTCGAGATGGAGATTTAGAGTGCAAGGGCTATGGTCGTTGACTCTGAGGGTGATTCCAAAATGAGTGCAACGAGATAGTGCCTTCGGTTTCGTTCGAACCCGGAACGAACTTGTATGGATTGAATGCTTTCAGCATATCGTCAGGTGGACGATGAGCATTCTAAGATAATTGGTCTTATAAAGGTAATCGCAGCCTCAAGCCTCATCAACTGGGAATGGCTAAAACAGGGGAGGTGCAGCAAGGCTTCGTGGGTCGCTCCCACTGGAGAGCAAGATACATCCCTGTCTAGAAGTCCCTTTATATTTCAGCTGTGTGGGCAGTTGGTCTGCAGCCAACTGCGGGGTGGTCTTGTTCGGGACTGTTCAGTAAGGAATGGTCCCGGCTTTGTGTTGCAGGGGAGTGGGAGTACTCCTCGGTACGGTGATCTAGGCCACGTACAGTGACGGGCGGTACCCCAGTAGCCCTGCCATTGTTGGAAACCCATTTTCCCTACGAGACCCTACGGTTTTGTTTGTATTACCCACTTTTGTGGCTAGTAGCTGGAATTTAATCATGTAAAAATTTCGGCTATTTCATTTTTATTTGAAAACCCTAGACACTATTATAATATCACTAGATTTCCTATCAAATGTTTTGGTTAGCGTAAGGTAAAAACTTTTCCATGTTTATGTGTGGGAAGTCTTACGTGATACCTTTTGTTTTCAAAGGTTTTTCTAAAGTTAAGCAATCTTAAACCGTTTACTCACACCAGACCCCTGTCTGACCCGAGTGTTTATTTTCTGTTTTATTAAACTCTTGGGTACTCATATTCTGTATGAGTAGTCAAGTGATTCAGGTTATCTCTTGACGAATTCTGGAGGAGTTTGGGAGCAGGAGGCTTCAGCGTGTAGATATATAGTTAGAGTTTTCGCTGTGTTGATATTTTGTATGATGTCTTGTATTGTATTAGACAAAATGTTATAACAGTCTAAATTGAGATGTATAGTCGTGTACTCTGATGTATATGGTACTATGTATATGTTCTATATTATATTTAAATCGTTCCGCTGTGAGATTCTGATGTGTTGTTTCTTTTTCTTCTCTTTCTTTCTTCTTCTATCCCTTTCTTTCTTAATTAGTGATGCGATTTTCCGGGAGTGGAGAGTCGGGTTGCTACATCAGATGTCATAGGTGAACTGATACAGGTAATAGCATATATAATGGTGTAATTAACTAACAACAACATATTTCAATTGTCGTTTCAATTTAAAATCAAATTTAATAAATAAAAGAACATTAATCGTGAGTGATTGCTCACCTTTCGAGGATAGAGAAATGGACAATGAAGCTGATTCGAGTTACGAATCAAAGCGAAGAAAGATCGGCACGAATCCGACGATCAAGATGATAAAGAGAAATCGATGAAATCAAACCAGAATTTGGTTGATGATGATAAATTCGAACGAATAGTATATTATGTTATTATCTTATTATTCCCTTTCAAATATCAAATGTTTAAATCAAGACATGCAATTTAAAATGTACTATATGTACATTTGAACATAAATTTTAAAATGCATACATTTGAAATCCAACTCTACATATGTAATATATACATCACAAAACCAAATTAACTTTTTTTTACTTATATATTTATCTATATATTGACATCAAAATCTATGTACATATATATCAAAATCATGTATAAACTAATATATAATACAACTAAATAATGTACGTAGGTTATATATAAATAACTATACGCTTAAAACCGTATTTTTATACTTAAAGCCATATATAAAGCATGCGTCCACTAGTAAATGTATATGCTATATGAGATACAAAAGTAATATAAAGGACTGTACAAACATATTTTAAGGTGTAAATCGACTAGCTTTTTCAGCTCCTATCTACAAACTCTAACATATACTCTCTTTGGATTATATTATAAATGAACAATTAGAATATGTATCATCTGGCCAGTAAAGGAAATGCGCACATGCGAAATTTTTTATACTATAAACAATATGCAGACCAAACTTTAAATCAACTAACACATATACAAAACACTTACAAACCTAATAAATTAAACTGTTATTATTCTTAAACCAATACCCTATGTATACTGGATGCAAAATAAAATATAAATATATCATATATCATTTTTTTTAAATAATCACGTTATTAATGAATACTGATACAAATCTAGAGTCGTGCCTAACTATGAACCAATACGTGTATATACTTTCATATATAACCATAAAACGTAAACCGAAAAACGAAACCCATTGTATAAAGTAGTTTATTTTAAAATAGTTTTATATTAATCTTGTATATACATAGCATACCATATTATTATTAAACTGTTTCCAATGGTTTGAGTAAACAAGTCACATAATGTATTTTCTCAGGAAACAAAACAAACAAGCTTGATAAAACTTTATATAACTAATATATATACATCCTTAAACAAAACGGTATTACAGATATAAAATAACATCCTTTAATACACCCCATACCTATATTCATGACCTACTGCAACCAATTATTTTAAAATTTTATATATACTTTACAATATGTATACTGTATAACTTTTATAACTTAATATATATAACAAACCATATAAAGTCAGCATCCTTATTAACCCAAGCTTATTTACAACTAACATATATAAATCTCCTTTATAATACATAACATGCTACAAACATAAATATTTTATCTCTATATCTTTAAAGCCGTCCAGATGTAGGATAATATCTTTATATGTATGTATGTATATATATATATAATATTTTAAAACCCACTTAAACAGTTTTATATTCGAAAACAATGCATAAAGCAATAGATATCCTTTTAAATATTTATATAGACTGACAGTTGATCGCCTAAATAACTAACAAAATATTAACGTATGTTTGCAAGTATGTAATAATTTATATATACATAACAGTATACACAAACTAATATGTATATAGATATATAAATATATGTATACTCGCATAAATATACAGACATAATTGCCATGTACACACTAAAATTCAATATACAGTTATCATTTTATCTCATATATATACCTTTAAAAAAGAAGGGAATATGGCGATGGCCGACAGGAAGAGGCATCAGCCATGTTGAAGGGTAAGATGGATGCGATTTGAACTATTGGTTGTAGGCACGGCGACGGGAAGTGGGAGACGCACAGCAAGTTGAGGCCGAGATTGCCGTTAAGTGGGTTCAGCCGGAGGCTTGATATCGTGATGCAAGGTTCTTCGGTCAGGGTATGTGCAACAGTGGGTTTGCGGTCACGGCAGGTGAGGCGGCTGTTAACTTAGGTGGAGGGTGGATCGGGAAGGCTGGGTTGCGGGGGAGATGCACGGCGCGGATCTGGAAGAGGAGCAGGTTGTTCGGTCGGAGGATGGTGATGGGTTTCACTGTTTCAGGGAGGAGGCGGCTGTTGCTCACGGTGGGTGCTGGTGCGATGGCCGTGAGGAGAAGCGGCAGGGGCGGTGAGTGGACGGAGCCGTTGAGGGTGAGATGAGGGGCGGCTGAAGTACAATGATCGGCCCTGAGGGGAAAAGTGACAGGCGGGGATGTGTGTGGAGGATGGAAGCTCGGAAGTGGAGGTGAAAATGAGAATCGGTAGGTGGAGTTTGCATGAAGAAGACAAGGAATGATTAGTGGGTGAAAGCTTCAGCTGTTTTCAAAGTCACAGAGATAGGGTATAAAGGCTATAGAGAAGAACAAAATAAAAGCAACAGCTGACACTCGAAATAAATAGCTCGAATATATTCATAAATGAAACATTTCAATGAAAACAAAGGGTTGGAATTAAATATCAACCAAATATGAATAGTCATGGTCCATAGTTAATTCTGGGAACAAGTGAATAGACATTGGAATTCCAAAGGACCAAAACGAACACCGATATGGCTAGCCACTTCACGGTTTCTGTCACGTATCGAACACCGAAGCACACAGATGAATATATCACGGAGATCAGCACGACGAGACGATCAAAACGGTACATAGATACCAGTGGTGCGATTGAATTATAAAAATTTCAAATTTTCTACTACGGAAAATGCATGAAAAACACAGAAAAATAAGATCGACGGAGCCAAAGATGTCCGAATTTGGAAAAACGAAAAACTGACATCTTGTTCAGAAGATGGTTTAGAATTTTTCTATATAAAATTATTTTGGTTTTGAGAATTTTTTATTTTCATCGCTTTTTAACTGATTAAATTGAAGTAAATTTACGCACAAAATAAACTTTCGTAATTTTGGACGAAAATTTACCAGTTGCTATGTTTAACTAGACGCATTCCAAATATAAAATTTATATTTCAAAATTTTATCGTTTACCCTTCCACACAAATCCAGTTGATTAAATTAATTAAAACCGTTAAAATATCCGGGTTGTTACATCATTTGTCTTTCTAAACAATTTCCAAAGTTTACGTTTCATAACTTCCAAATTTACATATCAAAACTCTATAATTCAATTTCAAAATTTGATTTAAAACAATTCAAATATTCATTTAAATTTGTATATAAGTTTCATTTCGTAATCATTTAAATAAATTTAATTTAACGTTCAAATCAATTTAAACTCATCTATCGATTTCATTCAATATTCGTTAAGTTAATTTATCATTCAAAACAATTTCTATTAAATTTCCAATTTATTAAATCAATTACTTAAGTTCAACCCCATTATATCAAAACTTACAAATTGAATTCAATTAGATTCGTCAATCAAGTTCTTTAAATTACAAGTCTTATATTTATTCCAATAAATCCCATTTTATTTCTTGTTAAAGAAATTCAATTTCACTTATTTATTTAGTTAGTTACAAATTTCAAAACTCAATTAATAAAGAACGAAATTTCACATATTCAAGAAGTTCAATTTCCCTTATTAAAGAAGTTCAGTTTTCCTTGTTAAAAAGTTCAATTTCACTTGTCAAGAATTCCATTTCATTTAATTATCAAATAATTCAATCTTATTTAATTATTAAATAATTTCGAACTTAATTATTAACAAATTTCAAAACTCAATTATTACTTAAATTTAAAACAACGTTCTTTCATCAACTACTATGTTAATATTTTGTTTCAGATTTTTCAATATTAACATTTTCCTTTATTAAAATTTCAAATTCCAACTTCATTTCAAACCTTATTATTTATTCAAATAAAATCTTTATTTTCATTTTAAATCAAATTATTGACCAATCGGGTTTATTTAATTCTCTATCCTAAGTCAATTTCATTTAGGTATTTATCATTTCAACCCGATTCCATTTCAATTCAAAATTCAAAGCATAGCAAAGGGGACTTGCAGTGTGATAACTGGGATGGTGTCAAAGTAAATAAACAAGCAATAACAAACATAAATGACAATCCAATAATTAATTCAAATAATCCCGAAATAATCGTATTAATTTACATTGTTGTTTGTGCAAATTAATATAATTGTTTCTAGAATCTACACTATCATTTCATGTAGGTTAAAGATTGTTACATTACGGTTCTTCACTTGTCATCTATTTACAATTTCATTCATCATTAATTTAAACAACATACATTCAATGGTTCAAGGTGTAATTAACCAAATCCTACGTGTCAATTAATTTAACATTAAAGGGGTAATATTATACGAATTTAACAAATCCAATTCAACACATATTTCAAATTTCAAATTATTAACGATCCTACATCAAATTTCTTTGCATATTATTTATCACTTCAATATTAACAATTTAACGTCTAATGTAAACATCAAACAATCAATCAATCAATTATCAACCAAACTGAATTATCATCGTATAAGTAACAGATAATGGCGTCAGATGTCACAGGTGAACTGATACAAGTAATAACATATATATATATATATATAATAGTGTAAATAACTAGCAGCAGCATATTTCAATTGTCGTTTCAATTGAAATCAAATTTGATAAATAAAAGAGCATTAATCGTGAGTGATTGCTCACCTTTCTAGGCTAGAGAGGATAGACAATGAATTGAGTTACAAATCCAAGTACAAATTCCAAATCAAAGCTGGATTGACACGAATTCGACGAGTAGAGATGATAACAGAAATCGATGAGAACAGATCAAAATTTGGTATAAACTAAAGTATGTATGTTATCACAATGTTATAATATATAAAAAATTATTTTTTTTCTAAAATAAATTTCAAAACATATATATTTAGCAATATTTATTATAAAAATTTCAAACTTATATAACTAACTGTTATATAAACTTATATACATAGACTACAAAAAATGTAGTTTGAAAACCTTTATATATGTAGCAAAATAACCTAGCTTATTAGACTTACAACAGTATATACTGAGATGAACATTATATACATAAACCAGATAGCGTCCACTTATATATATCAAGTAATATAACTTAAATAGATAATATACAAACATAATTATATTGCAAGCATTTATCATTGGTAAATTTAAAACTAAAGACCCAGTAGGAAATTTTCTCTACATCTCAGTCTAAAGCCATCTTAGATTTAACTATACAAGGACGCAGAAATGAAACTTTAGAAAATAATAATAATAACAATAATAATAATAAGTACACATCCACTTTGTAAAATAACTTAGATAACGTGTATGAATAACCATACTTAAAAGTACGTACATGTCCACTTTAAAAAAAAGATTTACGTAAGCCAATATATGACACGTACACTTAGATATACATAACTTGAAAGCTTGTGAACTTTTTATATCAACAAAACCAAAACCAATATACACTTCTCATAAAAAATATATGTAAACTGACATCATATATATACAATATGTAAACTAATAAAATTCCATACTGTACTACAGCCAATAAGCAATGCGTATACAACACAAATATAAACTAAAACATATAATTATACTCTACTGGAAATTTATTAAAATCTGAACCCAATGTATATAAATGTTTTAACACATATATAAATAGATAACTTCAACAGAATATGTACAACAACAACATGCACATACCAAAGGAACTGCATGGGCCGAGGTATGCAAACAAGGAGGAAGCGGAATTTCTGGGTTGACCGATCTATGGGGTGGCTTCACGCAAGCGGGAGAGGGAGGAGAAGAGAGTGAGACGCTCGGCGAAGTGCATAGCTAGAGAATGAAGGTGGAGCAAGACGGGATAGTGGTGTTTGATTAGGTAAAAAAGGAGAGCCTGGTGCGTTGGAGAAGTGAGGTGATGGTGGGCTGGAGTTTGCGGCTAAAGGGATGAAGGCAGTAAGCTTTCTCTCATTCATTTTTTTATGAACAAGTAACAGAAAGAGAAAGGAGGAGGGAAGGCGGTCGGAGTGTTCTTGCATGGGGTGGAGGCTGAACTTTCGGCAGATGGTGGTAGTGCGGCTAAAGTGGCTTTTGGCTCAACTTGGGTGGAGGGTCGGCCTGGAAGCCTATGCGTGGAGGAGACGCAGGCCAAATAAGGTGGTGAGGAGGATTTGGTGGCTGTGCATGTGAAGTGGTGCATGCTTGCGTAGGCGGAGGATGGAAGTGTGGAAGCTCGACGTGGTGGATAGGGCAACGTAGGTGCTTTGATTGTTGTCGTCGTCGGGTGGAGGTGGTCTCATTAAAGGCTATCACGGGAAAAAGGAAGCGGAGATAGGCACGTATGGTAGAGCGGAAGAGTGCTGGGCTTTAGGCAAAAAGGAGAGAGGAAGATTGAACAGCTTCATGTTAATTTGTTTACATATATCTTTCTCTTGGAAATGAAGAATGAAGACCAAATGAAAAGAGATTTGCACGGCACGAAGGTTAAAAGATGGAAGCTGAACTGACTTCAGGGAATAGACAAGTAAATGAATGGCCAAAAAAATAACGCATCGAACCGGTACCAGTTATTGTCTTTTCACGGATTACACAAAATACTGGACTTCCAATCACAGAATTGAATATACCGTATAGATCAGCGCGACGAGACGATCACAATGGTTTACAAATGTTAGCGGTACGATCGAATTATAAAAATTCGAAATCTCTATTAGCGGAAAATGCAGTAAAAACGTAGAAAAATAAGATTGACGGAGCTAAAGAAGTCCGAATTTGGAAAAACGAAAAAAGACATCTTTCTCCGAAGATGATTTAGAATTTGTCTATGTAAAAATTTTTAGGTTTTGGAAACGTTTTATTTTCATCGATTTTTAACCGAATCAATTGAAATACTACGCATGAAAAGAAACTTTCATATTTTCGGATGAAAATTTACCAGTTGCTATGTTTAACTAGATGCATTTCAAATATTAAATTTTTATTTTAAAATTTCATTGTTTAAAATTTCACAAAATTTCAATTAATAATGTTATTAAAACTAGTTAAATTTTACGGGTTGTTGCACTCTCCCCCACTCAAAACGTTTCTTCCTCGAAAAGGAAGGAGGTAGAAGAATAGAACAACTAGAAAGAAAATAGATTTCAAAAACAAAATAAACAATTAATTTAAACCATATAAATTTCCATTTACCTTAATTAATACTCAATATTTGATTTAAAAGTTCAAGGTATTTTAATAAGTTGATTTAATTTCAATTTATTAATATTTGATGCCAAAAGATTCCTTCAAAACAAACTTAATTTTATTTGTCTCATTTATCCATTGTTTGTTACAAAATTTATTTTAAACAACAATTTATTTTAAACAACAATTTATTTTATTAATCCATTTATTATTCAACTAACTTAGTATTCTATTTATCTCTATTAACCATTTTATAATTAAAATTTAAGTGTATAACATTTTTATACGCACCCAGATTTTTATTTATAAAGACAATATATATTGTATATTATCCAATTATCTTAAATTAACCATTTCAAAGATCATAAATTTGAAAAGTCATTTATTATAATCATACTTTATTCGACAAATTTAATTCATCTTTATTCCAAATTATTATTTAATTTATTCTACTTAATATATCTTATCACATATATATTAAGTATATTTAAATTTATTACAACTACTCAAATTTTATTTAAAAATTCCTTTGATATCATTTTCAACTGTATAATATTCAATTACATAGTTAACTTTTGAAAATTTAGGTAAGTTATATTGAATGCACTTGAGTGCTACACAAGTAAATTTCTAATTCAATTCTTTCAAGTTTAAATATTAATTCAAAATTTTGGTTTCATTTATAATTGAAATCATTTTTACCCAAATTTTAAGGGTTTAATTTCCGATTAACTTCAAACAATTTAGAGATAATTATGTACATACTGTTAGGGATGCAGATTAAGGATCTTAAGGCAGAAATAACACTAGGGGGGGTGTGAATAGTGTTTTAAAGAATATATGAACTATATGACTAAATTAAAACTTTCAACACAAATCTAAACAGAATTCTAACACAGAATGATCACAGAACATATAACAAATGCAAATAGTAAAGTAAAGCAAGTAAAAGGAAAGAACACACCGGATTTTATACTGGTTCGGAATCCTCCTACATCCAGTCCTGCACTAAGGCAATATCCTTGTACAGATTTTTATAAGCCAATATCCAAATTACAACCCTCAATTTCTAAGGCCTTGAGGAACCCTCCTATCTCCGAGTCTAGGGTAAACTCTCTTGATTTACGGGACATAAGATCACCCTAATACTTTCTAATACCAATCCTTTTGAATGGATAGACTCTATGGATTTTTTGAATACAAATTAATCCTATAACTCTGAATAGCACTTTGATCTTTAGTAGAATGATGGAGAATCAAATAGAGAGAGTATCTAAATGATTTCCTATTGAGAATTTGGCAGAATGATGCCACGATCTTGAAAATATGAAGTTTTATGGATATGGAATGGTGGAGAAGAAAGAGTGAAGAGAATAAGAAAGTGGTTATTAAAAAAAATTCGTTTTGGAAGCCTTTATATAGATGCACAACAGTCATAACCACTGGCGAAAGGTTTTCGAACGAATGGACACTTCTTTTGAAAAGTTGAATTTTGAATCCAACTGTCACCATGTCGACATGGGGTATCCCCTTATGTCGACATCCCTTAGTTCAAAATTATAGAGATGTTGTTTTGTAAAGACAATTGAATTTAAAACAAGTTGAAACTTCTCTGAAACAAAGTGAAGTGTTTAAACAATATTTTGAGATAGAGAATGAATATAAAACATTATTTTAAATATATATATATATATATATATAATTGATATAGACCGTCAATTATATAAGTAATATTTAAAATCAGAATAAGTTTTGATGTTTTAGAAATAGAAGTTTTTAAAATCAGAATAAAGGAATATTTCAAGGCTAAAACAAAGTTTGAAAATATTTTTGAAAACATGATTTTGAAAGCTAAAACATTTTGAAAACAGATTTAAAAAAATTTTGAAAAATCTATTCAAACTGAAATTGCAAGAACCTTCCTACAGAGCTAGTCCATAGGACTCGAGAACTTGTACAAAGTAGTTTAAATGATTTTGATTTTCGTGGGTTTGTAAGCCACTTGTCGTAGGTTTGTAAGCTACTTGTCGTGGGTTTGTAAGCCACTGGTTTCGATAGAAATTGGGTTCCATCCCAAAAGAAAATTGGAAGAAAGATGAGAGTGCTATCATGAAGTTTTAACAAAATACTAGACACTTATCTTGAGATCTTGAAATCTTGATTCTCTAGAGTCTTGAATCTTGAATCTCTAATCTTCATCTTGATGCTTGAGTCTTTATACTGATCAGTCTTCGATGATACCTGCATATACTTCCTATATACATACATACATACATATATATATAAGGAAATGTTAGTATATATTTTATAAAGTAAAGTATAATAACTATATAAGGTTGTTATCATCAAAACATCATCAACTCAGTTCCTATCACATACAATATATCCGAGTCAAATCTAAATCAAACACTTATATATATATTTTAAATCATGTCATACTTTAGAAATTTCAAATCAAATTCATTTCAAAATAAAATGTAGCTAGCTACTGATGGTCTCTCCACTTCAAAACTCGAAAATGAATATCGATGATGCGGCCGTCATCACCGAAATTATTTTCCAGCGACAAAGAGAAGAGCACTGATTTAAACTTTTAAATTCTTTGAAATGATTCATTTTGAAAATATTTAAATACTGTACACTTTAAAACTTTCAAATCAAAGTTTGAAATTACTGGAAATTAAATTCTCAATTTTAGTTTAAATCCATTTAAATTTCAAATCAATTTTAACCCAGTTTTATTAATTCATTTATTTATATTATTCAATAGTCAACAGTTTACAAACAATAAATGAAAATCAAATATTATTATTTCAGGCAATGAATTCATTTACAATTTAATTTCTGACAAATTTATACTTATATATAATATAATCATACAAAATTTATTTTATTTGCCAAATTTGAAAACAATATTATGTCAGTTTGCTCTGCTCAAGTGTTTTGGAAATCCTATCGTTAGCGTTGATCAGACGAATCGATCGAAAACCCTAATCAACATTAACAATTCAAACAACACAATATATATTAAAACATTTTAGTATAAATACAAATACACTCCCTCTCTCGACGATACAAGTATGGATTTCAAAATACGTATAGAGATTCAAATTTGATGGAAATCAAATCAAAAAGAATTTTGGTTCGATAATAAGTTTGAAACAGAAGATAAGATAATTCAATTAACGAAATAGGGAGATGGATAAGCTAATTTAATTCATGGGCAACCTTAACCGGGTCGACCGTGACTTCAAGAACTAGATCGATGCAGAATTTTGAGGCAAATCTACATTTGATCTTAAGAGAGAATTCAAGCATAGAGGAAGATAGATAACATCGTAAACCGAGGATACAGAAATCTTCGGTAAATCGATGTCTATTGTAAAGGAGTTTCACCCATTTACAAATAATTCGAAGATTGGCGAGACCGTCGATTCATAATAAAGATCATTCGAAGTGGAGTTATGGGGTACTCCAGAATTCAGACGAATACGAATAGTGAGGGACAAGAATGAATTTCGAAACCGAGGAAACGTTCCAAAATTCAAGGGAATCGAGTCAAAAGGAAGAGATTGAAACTCGAATGAGAGCGATTCTCTTACTATATATACACTAAGTTTTGCCTAGAGCTACCAAAGCTCTGATACCAACTGTAACGACTCGATATTTTGGACTATTCGCATCCGCATATGTCGGACTTGAATAATTCAAAATACCGAATTATTAATTTATATTTGGCAAAACTGAACATATACAGTAAATAAATAATTACAGATCACAGACACAGAGTAATAAATGCAGCGGAAACAAAAGATAGTAGTTCATGAAGCTAGAATATATATATAACAGAGTTAAATAAGATAAAACAGAAGTCTCGAATACAATAGTCAAATACAAGAATCAGAATATATCACGGAATCAACTGAATCTCTAAAAGCTGGATAGATAGCCGGACCTCCAAGTAAAGCTCCAACTCCAATGGTGAGTCTCGAATACTGGTATACTCAGTCTGACCCGAGCGTAAAGCAAAACACAAAACACTCGAGTCAGATTTAACATTCTTATATCAATAAATCCAACTCAAGTGAAATAACAACTAAAATACAATATAACTCAAAGGATGTTGGAGTAACCTATTAGTCCATGAGATGATGGTTTTGACGACAACAACCTTAGAATAGATTATAAAATATAAATACTAACATTATGGGTTTAGATATATATATATATATGTATATGCAGAATTTAACCATGTAGGTACTAAGAATGAAGACTGTACAGTATAGAGATTCAAGATATCAAGATAAAATATCAATATAGAAAACTCATGAGTATCGAGACTATCAAGAGTTCAAGATTTCAAGGATAAGGATTTTTTATTACTATTAGGAATTTTTTGATAAAACTCGTAGAAAAGCCCCGACATCTTAAAATCCAATTTATTCGTGGAATGGAATTCACTTCGAGCCCGTTAAAGGGACGGAACCCTAAGTAGGATGGAACCTATGAAAAATCTAGTGGAACATTGTTTTGTATCCGCTAACTTTTAGTCAAAATGATTTTTCAAATTTATATCTTGTTTTCAAAATGTTTTCAAAACATTCCTTTTAAAAGATTCAAAACCCTCGATCCTAATTTTAAATAATTTTAACCTCAAAAACATCTTTATTTTCAAAGTCAATTACTCCTGATTTTAAACTATCTTTTTAAATAATATATTTAACTTTTAAATATTTATACTTAGATTTAAATATAAAATTATAATTAAAATCTATATATATTATTCTTTATATTTACTTATGAATTTTAACTATAGTCTAGTATATTTATAAAGTTTAAAATAGTTTTTATATAATATAAAGGTTATTTTTAAAGAAAATCAAAAACACCAAAAAAATCCTTTGGGATGTTGACATGCCTAGCATGACCATGTCGACATGGTGACAGTTTGATTCAAAATTTCAAATTCCAAAAGAAGTGTCTATTCGCCATAACTCTTCATGAATGGTCATGACTGTTGTTCTTCTATAAATAGGGGTCAGTTTCAACGAATTTTAGTCATAATTTTCTGCTTTTCACTCTTCTTCTTCCTCATTTCTTAATACATATTCTTATCATTACTCTGTCGAAATCAACATTGAATCATACTCGATTACCTCTAGTTTGATTCTCTATCACTATCTCTACAAGATTCTCAGTGCTATTCAGAGTTATAGACTTCTTCGTAATCTATTAAGCGAGAAAAGGTGTGATTGTAACCTTGGAAATCAATCAAAAGGGAAAAGATGTGATTGTAGCCTTGGTAAATCAATTGGGTAAACTTGTGGCCTGAAAATCAAGTATCTCTACCCAGAGGATCGAAATTCTGGAGGGTGTACCTTGTAGCCTTGAAATCGAGGGCGTAATTGTACAAATGCTTTTGAAAGGAAATCCGTACTTGTGTTGTGGGACTGGATGTAGGGTAACTCCGAACCAGTATAAAATCCGATGTGTTCTTTCCTTTACTGCATTTTTTTTGCATCTGTGATTGTTTCTGTGATCATATCTGTGTTTGTATATTGCATACCTTTGTGTCTAAATTAACATAAATAAAAAAGATTTAGTAATTCTTTATTACCACTATTCACCCCCCCTCTAGTGTTAATCTTAGCCTTAAGATCCGTAATCCGCATTTCTCACAATTGGTATCAGAGCGAGGTTTTCAAAGTTTCATAATCTTATTTTTGAAAAGTATTCAAAATGGCTACCAACACAGGTACTGTTATTAACACTAGTATCCCTGTCACAAGTTCATTTGTAGAGGGTCAGTCTACTGTCAGACCACCACTTTTTAATGGCAGTAACTATGCATATTGGGCATGTAGGATGAAAATATATTTACAATCTATAGGATTAGACACTTGGAATATCACACAAACTGAATATTCTGAACCCACAATTGATTTTGCATAGTGGACTGCTGAGCAAAAGACTATTGCACAAAATAATTCTAAGGCTCTGTTTTGTTCACTAGATAGAAATGAATTCAATAGAGTGTCAGTTTGTAAGTCTGCAAATGAAATCTGGAAAACTTTGCAAGTTACTCACGAAGGAACAAGCAAAGTTAAACAGACCAAAATTTCCATGCTCACAAATCAGTTTCAATTATTTAAAATGAATGCTAATGAGTCTATTTCAGATATGTATAGTAGATTTCAGGATATTGTGCATTCTCTAATATCTTTGGGAAAGGAATTTTCTGAAGAAGATCAAGTCAGAAAAAATTTAAATTCTCTAACTCCATAATGGGATCAAAAGACACTTGCGATCGAAGAGGCAAATGACATCAATATTTTGAAGATAGAAGAATTAATTGGAAATCTAATGTCGTATGAAGTTCAAATGATCGGGAGAAGAGAAAGTAAAGCATCTGAAAAGAAATCAATGCATTCAATGCATTGACCGATGGATCAGACTCAAACAGCGATAATGCTGAAGAGATAGCCTTTATGACCAGAAATTTTAGGAGATTCCTGAAGTACGGAAAGATGAATAATCTCAAGAGAAACAACTATAAGAATTCTGGAAATCAGAATATAGTGCCAAATAATGACAAGTGTTACAACTGTGATAAACCAGGCCACTTCAAAAGAGACTGTCCGTATCCAGAAAGGCAGAATCCTCCTATGAACAATGAACCAGCAAAGAAACAAAAGCGTGCAATTACTGCTACTCTAGATGACTCAGACTCGTCCTCAAGTGATGATGACCAGAAGACGGATAATTCGAATTTGAGTTACATAGCTGTTTACGACTCCGACAAATTTAGAGAAACGAACTCAGAAAAAGGTACACGTTTACAATACAATTGGTTGAAATTGCTTGCTTAAGATTAGTTGCTTGATTGATTGATTTTGAATTGGTGTGTTGTTTGAATTTTAAAATTTATTTTCTATTTTTTATTATTTTTTATTATTTTTATTATTTTTAATACTTTCTGAAATATATTATAAGTATAATAATATTTTAGAAATATATAATAAACATTAATAATAATAATATATATATTAGAGGTCTTAGGAAAAATCAATTCATGAAAATTCAAAAGCACATGTCGACATGGTCCCTACCATGATATCGACATGGCTACCTGAATTTGAATTTCAAAATTTGAATTCAAATGTTTGAATTTCCCTCCACCTTTTCACTTCATTCAATTCTATGAAAAGATACCTTTTGACTAGAGAATATGTCCTTTAAGAATCTATTTATTCACTATCTTTTATCATATCTTTTCACTTTCATTTTCAAATTCAAACTCTCTCTCTCTCTTCATAACTGCAAGCTCTCTGCACTCTACTCTAATGGCTTCTTCAAGAAACCCCTCAACCATGAGAATTTCCAGAAAAATCAAAGAGCAATTATTCAATGATCCGAGGCAATTAAAGCATACATCAATTATGCTAACTATGCCAAAGTCCATCTCGGAAAATTTGCTATTTTTCAAGATTTTCTTCTTATGAAATTGATTCTCTTTTTGCAAACAATGGTGTTCTTAGTCTTATTGATGCTTCTCAAAATGATTTTGTTTGCTATCCTAATCTTGTCAAAAATTTCTATGCAAATTTAAATCGCGGATTTTATATTGGAAACGAAGATGAAATTTGGAGTAGTGTCAAAGGCACTCAAATTGTTTTGAATTGTGATCTTTGGGGTACCATTCTCAATTGCAAGAGTTCGGGAATGGATCTTTCTAACTTTAAAATCGATGAACATGTTCGTGAGAAATTTCATCACATTTTCGAAAGAGATGATGATTTTGATTTAAAAATAAAAAAATTCGACCAAAAGCAAGAATTGTTAATCTTCTTTTGCAACATACTTTGACCCCAAGATCGTGAAATTTTAACAATCCTACTTCAAAAGTTTGCAAAGCTCTTTTTGCTATTTTCGAAAACTATGACATAAATTGGGCGCAAGTTATTTTGGATGAACTTCGTCCTAAAAATCTTGAAATGGGTGAGAATACTTTATACCATGGAATTTATCTCACTCGGATTTTTAACTATTTTGGAGTGGATTCAAAGGCGAAGAATTTGTTTATAGAAAAGTTTTCAATCATTCCAACATTTCTCTTATGAAAATTCCATTTGTTTTTAAACCTTATGAGACACTTACCGAAAAGGAAGAGCGTTTGGCTCATGAGGAAATGGAAGAAGAGGAAGTTAGAAGAAGAAGAAGGGGATGAAATAGAAATTGAAGAAGAAGAAGAAGGTGAAACGTCTTTGGAAAGCATTGAACATCCTTCCAATCCATCTAACAAAACCCTTCTCAAAAACCAAAAGATAATTGTGGAGAATCAACGGATTCTAAAACGATCTGTTAGTAAAATGTTGGAGAACATTTCTTCGAAGATGAACAAGTTCTTTTCCAAAGTCAGCAAGAAACTTGGACTATCTTCATCATCTTCATCCTCTAACTAGTTTTATCTTTTTGTATCTTGCTGTATTTGTTTTAGTTCGCTTTATTTCAAATGTTCATGTAGTTTGTTGTGTGCTTAATCATTGTATTATCGTAGTATGCAATGAAATGAAATTTCCTTTCTGTTATCTACCTTATCTTATCTCTAGAATAAATGTTAGTATATATTATATATATATACACACAATTATTCACAAAATCAAATTAGTTATAACATTTCACTGACCCATGTCGACATCCCCTATGTGACCATGTCGACATGTACTGGTCAGAAATGGCAATTGATTTTGAATTTGAAATTTGAATAACTACCACATGTCTATTCAATTCAAACAAATTTCTATACCTATATATACCTGTTTCTTCTAGAATTCTTTGCTGAAATTTATTTCTTATCATCTATATCCTCCATTTCTTTCACCAATTCAACTATGGCTAATCCTATTCACAATTTATCCGAAAATCTTGAAGAAACTCTTAATTCGTTCAAGAATATTCTCTCATTTATTCTACGAAACCAGCGTCATTTGGAATTAAGTCAAATGCAAATGATAAAGGAACAAGAAAGGCACTTCGATGCGATACGATGGATGATCTCCTCTCTGCACAAGGATGATAACGAAGCCATCCTCCTGTCTCTCTCACCAATGACAATGATAATTGGGATGCTATTAAGGCAGACCTAATCTATGGAGAAGAAGGATGGGTGGAAGTTCCATGCAATGTTTGATTTTTTATTTACTTTGTTTGATTTGTTTGAATTGATTTGGTTTGAATTGATACTTTATGTGGATTGATTTCTTATTGATTTGAAGATTGGTGTGTAAAACATATATATACACATTGAAATGTATATAATCTTTAAATTAGTTATGATGCTTAGAAGTATAATTATTTCCTACTTTATATATTCCATTGTATAGTTTATCAATGCAGGTACTAAAGTCCAAGAATGTAGGGGAGTAAGTTTTTGTTGATGACAAAGGGGGAGAAATATAAAATAGGGTAGTTAGGTATGGATTAAGGGGGAGTTGTTAGTTTTAGGGGGAGTTATTAGAATAGAAATAATATTTTATAAACAAAGGTCGTCATCATCAAAAAGGGGGAGATTGTTAGTCCGTGAGATGATGGTTTTGATGACAACAACCTTAGAATAGATTATGAAATATAAATACTAACATTATAAGTTTAGATATATATGTATACGCAGGATTTAACCATGCAGGTACAAAGAATGAAGGCTGTACAGTATAGAGATTTAAGATATCAAGATAAAATATCAAGATAGAAGACTCATGAGTATTGAGAATATCAAGAGTTCAAGATTTCAAGGATAAGTATTTTTTATTATTATTAGGAATTTTGGTTAAAACTCGTAGAAGTGCACTGGCATCTTAAAATCCAATTTATTCGTGGAATGGAATCCACTTCGAGCCCGTTAAAGGGATGGAACCCTAAGTAGGATGGAACCAACGAAAAATCTAGTGGAACATTGTTTTGTATCCGCTAACTTTTATTCAAAATGATTTTTCAAAATTGTATCATGTTTTAAAAACTTTAAAAGATTCAAAACCTTCGATCCTGATTTTAAATAATTTTAACCTCAAAAACATCTTTATTTTCAAAGTCAAATTACTCCTAATTTTAAACTATCTTTTTAAATAATATATTTAACTTTTAAATATTTATACTTAGATTTAAATATAAAATTATAGTTAATATATATATTATTCTTTATATTTACTTATGAATTTTAACTATAGTCAAGGAAATTTATAAAGTTTAAAATAGTTTTTATATAAGATAAAGGTCATTTTCAAAGAAAATCATAAACACCAAAAAATCCTTTGGGATGTCGACATGCCTAGCATGACCATGTCGACATGGTGACAGTTTGATTCAAAAATTCAAATTTCAAAAGAAGTGTCTATTCGCCATAACTCTTCATGAATGGTCATGGCTGTTGTTCTTCTATAAATAGGGGTCAGTTTCAACGAATTTTTAATCATAATTTTCTGGTTTTCACTCCTCTTCTTCTTCCTTATTTCTTAATACATATTCTTATCATTACTCTGCCGAAATCAACATTGAATCATACTCGATTACTTCTAGTTTGATTCTCTGTCACTATCTCTGCAAGATTCTCAGTGCTACTCAGAGTTATAGACTTCTTTGTAATCTATTAAGCGAGAAAATGTGTGATTGTAGCCTTGGAAATCAATCAAAAGGAAAAAGGTATGATTGTAGCCTTGGTAAATCAATTGGGTAAACTTGTGTCCGGAAATCAAGTATCTCTACCCAGAGGATCGAAATTCTGGAGGATGTACCTCGTGGCCTTGAAACCGAGGGTGTAATTGTAAAATTGCTTTTGAAAGGAAATCCGTACTTGTGTTGCAGGACTGGATGTAGGGTAACTCCGAACCAGTATAAAATCTGATGTGTTCTTTCCTTTACTGCTTTTATTTTATTTCTACATCTGTGATTGTTTCTGTTATCATATCTGTGTCTGTATATTGCATAATTTTGTGTCTAAATTAACATAAATTAAAAAGATTTAGTAATTCTTTATTAATACTATTCACCCCCCTCTAGTGTTAATCTTAGCCTTAAGATCCGTAATCCGCATTTCTCACATAACCATCCCCTAAGGATCCGTTAAACTATCTACTATGTAGTAATATAAGCTAGATAGATAATGCCTATCAGTAAAATAAAGTATCAAAATAGTGTTAAGGCGTTACCATTATCCCCCTTAACACATTTTATATAAGTGTCATAGACTATACAACACTGTAAACTCCACCGTAGACTAGTGGGATATCAGTGAGTACTCCATAGGTATAACACAAAACAAATTTGTAGTGGTCGCGTGTATAGGGATACAAGTATGACAAGGCACGTGAGGCAATACTCAAGGTAGTGAAACTATAGTTTGCCTGATCCGGACTGGTGAAAACGCATCGCTGCAACGATCACAACACCGTGAAACAACACTTCAAAAATTTCGAGGGTGCACCAATCAATAACAGGTAATGAGTAGTTTATGAAGAAGTGTGTTCGCTCGAGGTGGTTAACCCCATTTGGCCCTGCACGGCTCCTGTTTTAGTCATTTCCAATTTGACACAAGTGTCAAGGCTATGCATAATCGTTCTCTTTCTTCAGTCATCACGTAAATCATTCCAACCACTACATTTTTGATCACGCTCCGCGTGTATTTATTAAAGTGGTTTTCGGTTTAGACAGAGAGTATGTCCATAACCAATTCCGGTCTCTTTAATAACTTTCGTAATTATTACACCGATCGGTCGTTTAATAAATTTCAAAACTAAATCAAATTCGATTTCAATTAGAATTTTTAAACCATCATTTCATTTGTCTTTCTAAACAATTTCCAAAGTTTACGTTTCATAACTTCCAAATTTCCATATCAAAACTCTATAATTCAATTTCAAATTTTGATTTAAAACAATTCAAATATTCATTTAAATTCGTATATAAGTTTCATTTCGTAATCATTTAAATAAATTTAATTTAACGTTCAAATCAATTTAAACTCATCTATCGATTTCATTCAATATTTGTTAAGTTAATTTATCATTCAAAATAATTTCAATTAAATTTCCAATTTATTAAATCAATTACTTAAGTTCAACCCCATTATATCAAAACTTACAAATTGAATTCAATTAGATTCGTCAATCAAGTTCTTTAAATTACAAGTCTTATATTTATTCCAATAAATCCCATTTTATTTCTTGTTAAAGAAATTCAATTTCACTTATTTATTTACTTAGTTACAAATTTCAAAACTCAATTAATAAAGAATTAAATTTCACATATTCAAGAAGTTCAATTTCCCTTATTAAAGAAGTTCAGTTTTCCTTATTAAAAAGTTTAATTTCACTTATCAAGAATTCCATTTCATTTAATTATCAAATAATTCAATCTTATTTAATTATTAAATAATTTCGAACTTAATTATTAACTACTTTCAAAACTCAATTATTACTTAAATTTAAAACAACGTTCTTTCATCAACTACTGCGTTAATATTTTGTTTCAAATTTTTGAATATTAACATTTTCCTTTATTAAAATTTCAAATTCCAACTTCATTTCAAGCCTTATTATTTATTCAAATAAAATCTTTATTTTATTTTAAATCAAATTATTGACCAATCGGGTTTATTTAATTCTCTATCCTAAGTCAATTTCATTTAGGTATTTATCATTTCAACTCGATTCCATTTCAATTCAAAATTCAAAGCATAGCAAAGGGGACTTGCAGTGTGATAACTGGGATGGTGTCAAAGTAAAAAAATAAGCAATAACAAACATCAATGACAATCCAATAATTAATTCAAATAATCCCGAAATAATCGTATTAATTTACATTGTTGATTGTGTAAATTAATATAATTATTTCTAGAATCTACACTATCATTCATGTAGATTAAAGATTATTACATTACGGTTCTTCACTTGTCATCTATTTACAATTTCATACATCATTAATTTAAACAACATACATTCAATGGTTCAAGGTGTAATTAACCAAATCCTACGTGTCAATTAATTTAACATTAAAGGTGTTATATTATACGAATTTAACAAATCCAATTCAACACATATTTCAAATTTTAAATTATCCTACATAAAATTTCATTGCATATTATTTATCACTTCAATATTAACAATTTAACGTCTAATGTAAACATCAAACAATCAATCAATCATTTATCAACCAAACTGAATTATCATCGTATAAGTAATAGGTAATGGTGTAAGATGTTACAGGTGAACTGATACAGGTAATAACATATATATAACAGTGTAAATAACTAACAGCAGCATATTTCAATTGTCGTTTCAATTGAAATCAAATTTAATAAGTAAAAGAACATTAATCGTGAGTGATTGCTCACCTTTCGAGGCTAGAGAGGATAGACAATGAATTGAGTTACAAATCCAAGCACAAATTCCAAATCAAAGCTGGATTGACGCGAATTCGACGAGTAGAGCTGATAACAGAAATCGATGAGAACAGATCAAAATTTGGTATAAACTAAAGTATGTATGTTATCACAATGTTATAATATATAAAAAATTATTTTTTTTCTAAAATAAATTTCAAAACATATATATTTAACAATATTTATTATAAAAATTTCAAACTTATATAACTAACTGTTATATAAACTTATATACATAGACTACAAAAAATGTAGTTTGAAAACCTTTATATACGTAGCAAAATAACCTAGCTTATCAGACTTACAACAGTATATACTGAGATGAACATTATATACATAAACCAGATAGCGTCCACTAATATATATCAAGTAATATAACTTAAACAGATAATATACAAACATAATTATATTGAAAGCATTTATCATTGGTAAATTTAAAACTAAAGACCCAGTAGGAAATTTTCTCTACATCTCAGTCTAAAGCCATCTTAGATTTGACTATACTAGGACGCAGAAATGAAACTTTAGAAAATAATAATAATAACAATAATAATAATAAGTACACATCCACTTTGTAAAATAACTTAGATAACGTGTATGAATAACCATACTTAAAAGTACGTACACGTCCACTTCTAAAAATTTTTTTACGTAAGCCAATATATGACATGTACACTTAGATATACATAACTTGAAAGCTTGTGAACTTTTTATATCAACAAAACCAAAACCAATATACACTTCTCATAACAAAAATATGTAAACTGACATCATATATATACAATATGTAAACTAATAAAATTCCATACTATACTACAGCCAATAAGCAACGCGTAAACACAAATATAAACTAAAACATATAATTATACTCTACTGGAAATTTATTAAAATCGGAACCCAATGTATTCAAATGTTTTAACACATATATAAATAGATAACTTCAGTAGAATATGTACAACAGCAACATGCACATACCAAAGGAACTACAAGGGTCGAGCATGCAAACAAGAAGGAAGCGGAATTTTCGGATTGACCGATCTATGGGGTGGCTTCACGCAAGCGGGAGGGGGAGGAGAAGAGAGTGAGACGCTCGGTGAAGTGCATAGCTAGAAAATGAAGGTGGAGCAAGACGGGATAGTGGTGTTTGATTGGGTAAAGGCGGAGAGCCTGGTGCGTTGGAGAAGTGAGGTGATGGTGGACTGGAGTTTGCGGCTAAAGGGATGAAGGCAGTAGGGTTTCTCTCGTTCATTTTTTTTATGAACAAGTAACAGAAAGAGAAAGGAGGAGGGGAGGCGGCGGAGTGTGCTTGCATGGGGCGGAGGGTGAACTTTCGGCAGAAGGTGGTGGTGCGGCTAAAGTGGATTTTGGCTCAACTTGGGCGGAGCGATCGGCTTAAAAGCCTGTGCGTAGAGGAGACGCAGGCCAAATGAGGTGGTGAGGGGATTTGGTGGTCATGCATGTGAAGTGGTGCATGCTTGCTTAGGCGGAGGGTGGAAGTGTGGAAGCTTGACGTGGTGGATAGGGCAACGTAGGTGCTTTGATTGTTGTCGTCATCAGGTGGAGGTGGTCTCGTCAAAGGCTATCACGGGAAAAAGGAAGGGGAGATAGGCACATATGGTAGAGGGGAAGAGTGCTGGGCTTCAGGCAAAAAGGAGAGAGGAAGATTGAACAGCTTCATGTTAATTTGTTTACATATATCTTTCTCTTGGAAATGAAGAATGAAGACCAAATGAAAAGAGATTTGCACGGCACAAAGGTTAAAAGATGGAAGCTGAACTGACTTCAGGGAATATAATAAAATAGTGGCCATCTGGTTCCAATAAACAGGTAAATGAATGGCCATAAAATTAACGCATCGAACCGGTACCAGTTATTGTCTTTTCACGGTTTACACAAAATACTGGACTTCCAATCACAGAATTGAATATACCGTATAGATCAGCGCGATGAGACGATCATAACGGTATACAGATGTTAGAGGTATGATCGAATTATAAAAATTCGAAATCTCTACTAGCGGAAAATGCAGTAAAAACGCAGAAAAATAAGATCGACGGAGCTAAAGAAGTCCGAATTTGGAAAAACGAAAAATGACGTCTTGCTCAGAAGATGATTTAGAATTTTTCGATGTAAAAATTTTTAGGTTTCGAAAACGTTTTATTTTCATCCATTTTTAACTGATTAAATTGAAATACTATGCACGAAAATGAACTTTCATATTTTCGGATGAAAATTTACCAGTTGCTATGTTTAACTAGATGCATTTCAAATATTAAAATTTTATTGTTCAAAATTTCACAAAATTTCAATTAATAATGTTATTAAAACCAGTTAAATTTTATAGGTTGTTACATTCAAATTCCAAAAGCCTTAATTTCTCGGAGAAGAACGAACGAAGAAATTGAAAAAAAATGAGCGGCTGATAATATAACAAGAAAATCGGGACTTATTTAATCACAATGTTTTGTTTCTTAGGGTCGGCTTTATAATTTCCATTGGGCTTTAGTTTTAAAATTTAGGGTTTTTGTTTTTGAGTTAGTTTTTAATGTGTATTTTACTTTTATTTTTTTTTAAATTCTAGTCGTGTGACTAGAGACGAACTATGGTGTAGTTCAAGAATTCGCAACTTAGTGGCTGCACAATGTGTGATGATCCAAAATTTTGAGCAATATCATAATCTATATTAATAATTAAATTGATTTGATAATTTTCTATTATAAACTTAATTTAAATCGGCAAGTTTATTCTTTTAAAAAGCAAATAAATATTTAATTGGTGAATTTCATCTTTTAAAGTTAATAAAATGTTTTCTATTTATAATGTATATATATTTGTATATATTGTAAATTGAAAAGCTTTGGTTTGAATTTAACAAATAAAATTATGCTTTCGAATTCTAATATATATACATATTATATATTGGTAATTTGGAAATTATGATTAAATTTAATATAAAACTTTTCAACGGTTATTTAAATAGTTAACTATATAGTTTTAAATACTTAGGTAAATGTTTAATTGTTTAAATTATATTTTAGCTTAAGTTTAATTTTAAATAATATTAACAAAAAGGTTTGTTTTATTTTCTTTTTAAATATTGCTTGATAAATATGATTTGAAAATATATAAACTTTAAAATGCAATTCACAAGCATATAAAACATATGATACATTAATTTATCTAGTAATATAAGTAATTTATAAATAATGAGGTAATCTCTTTTATAAATTATTTAAAATTGACAAAATTGTTATTTTCAAACAATAATAATGTGTTGTTTTTATATATAGATATAAATAGATTTTAAAGAAAATAGAATTGTTATTTTCAAATTGAATGTGTTTTATATATGTATATATATAACTTGATTTTAAATTGGATTTTTTTAAATTTAATTTGAATTTGAATTAGGATTTAAATTTGAAATTCAAAAGGTGGATATTTTAAAATATTTTGGATTCAAAGATTAGGTATAAGATTTTATTTGTATATAATTTGTTTTATAATATTTTCTTTAAAGAAACTTATATATATATATATATAAATTTAGATAAGTATTTATTAACTAGTAGATTAAGTATAAACGCTTTATATTAACATTAAAAATAAGTAAAAAATTACTTAATGACAAGTGTAAATTTATAAAAGCTTGATTATAACAAGTGTTAGATGATAAGCATATGTAATGAAAAATGTTAAGTTTTTAAACATGTGTCATCTTTTAATTTCAGTTTACTTTAATTTTTAATAAATCAAATTTAAATCTATAAATCATTTATCTCCTCTCTTCTCATTCTTTTCCTCTTTAATTCAAAACTAAGAGAAAACTCAAACCAAATTCTCAAAACAAATCTGATTATCAAATATTCCTCAAACCAGAAATTAATCAATTTCAATAGCCTGTAAACCATTTTCAAATTCAAGTAAATAAAAAAAACTGTAACTGCTCAAACCAGAAAAAACCTGTAGCCTGAAATCATCTTCAACTTATACAATCAAAGCTTCAGATATTCATGCATCTTCAAGCTTCAATTTTCAAAAGATCATCAAGAAAACAAAGCATCATCATCTCTGTTTTCAAGTTAAAATATTCTCAGCAACAAAGCAATTCAAGTTTCCAAAATATCTCAAATTAAAGCTCTATTTAACTAATTTCTGGTGAGTAAACTTTTAATTCAAAAACAGTTCAAATCTGAGATTTAAACTTTGATGCATGAATGAAATCTTGAAGTAAACTAGTATGAAATGATTCGCATGTATGCTTAGATTTGAATGTATGTGTATACATATATATGATATATCTGTGCAGGTAGATGATCATCTCTGTTGTTTTACAGTAACACTTTCATCAATAAAAAAATTTATATCTCCCAAACAAATGAATTTTAGGTTAAGATCTTTAAAGTAAAAAGTTTGGTAACTTGGTAACATTAATTTTTAAAATTATCTCAGGATTTTATATGTAGTAAATATTTCAAATTATAAGGAAATACAGTAATGATCTTAATATAAGTTAAAATCAAACATCTTAATTTCTGATTTGGATTTTAGATTCATATTAGAGTTAGAAAATCATGAATTTAGGTACTAAAATCATAATTTTTACTTTAGTAATCATTGAGAAAATCAAAGTTGGAGGGTTTTGGGTTTATTGCCAATTTCTGGTGATCGACGTAGTGGACGACATCGAGTTTGTGGTCGAAGGAGGCTGGTAGATGGATGGACCCAGGAAAAATGTTAGTGGATTTTTCTCGTGATCGTGGCGGCCTATCGGAGGGAAGGTAAGGTATAGTGTTGTGTTTCGTTCATCGATGCTTGCAAAGCTTTGGCAACGACAGTGGGGTATCGGAGCGAATTGCAAGTTGGAGGGACATTGCTGGAGATCGAGGCGAGTCTACGGTGAGAATGGCGGGGTTCATGTCGAGATCGGCTGTAATGGTTGTTTTTTCCGATGATGTTTGTTTCCAAGAATTGGACTGTTGGTTCGATTCGTGATTCGTGGGTGCTATCATCATTCTGCGTGGTTGTGTGTGACGACGAGGTGGTGGTCGACTTGTGGGGGATCGCGATGTTGACCATAGGTGGTCGGAGCCACCGTGCATGTGCATGCGTGTGCATTTATGTTAGAATTTGTTTAGGATCGAGGAAGAAGGTTTTGATCTCGGGTCTGGCTCGTGGTCTTCTCGTGTTTACCTCGAGGATGGTGCGTATGCGAGTGTCGAGGTTTGCTCGAGTTGTTTTGAACAATGGCTCGGTTTGTTTTTGTTAACGTGTATAATTTTTAAATATGAAGGTATTAAGTTTAAGGGTAATGCAAAGAAATTTCAAATTTTAAAGCAAAACAAAAATCAAGTTTACCAAGCTAAATGATATTGAAAATTCCAAGCCAAGTGTTTATACGAATTTTAAAGTTTTAAAGTTATTAAATAATTTGTTTCGAAAGAAAAAGATTAGCTAAGTTTAAAAGTGAATTTAAAATAAATATGTTTTCAAAGAATAATTATTTATTTAATTTATTAAATAAGTTTGATACAAGTTTTCAAAGATTTCAATAATTTGAATCAAATGTTTAAATTGTTTTGTTTTAAAGAAATTATATAATTGATTACAAAATGTTTTTCCAATGAAAAATAATGATGAGATAAAGTATTTAATTAAGATAAGGAATTTATCTTAATTTAAGAAAGGTTGTAATCATTTAGGGATAATTAATTTATAATTAGAGGTTAACGAATTAAGAAATTAGAGATTTATTAATTGGTAATTAGAGATTTATTAATTGGTAATTAGGGATTAATTAATTTGTAATTAAAAATGGTTAATTAAAGTATAATTACTTAATGGAAGTAATTAAAGGGAATTAATTACTCAATGTAATTAATTAAATTAATGTGATTAATTTAATTTAATTAATTGGTTTAATTAGATAATCACTTGATGATTTGTTAAGTATAATTACTTAATGTAATTAATAAAAGTGTAATTACTTAGTGAAGTAATTAATGCGTAATAACTGGATGTAATTAATTGAAGGATAATTAATTTATGGAAGTAATTTGGGTTTAATTACCTTGTGTAATTAATAAGAAGGATAATTACTTAGTAGAAGTAATTAAGAATTAATTACTTAGTGTAATTACTTTAAGAATTAATTAATAAAATTTATTTAGAAGATAATTAAGTAATGTAATTAATTAAGGGTAGTTAATTACTAAATATGATTAATCAAGGGTTATTAATGAATGTGATTAATTAAAGATTAATTATTAAATATGATTAATTATTAAAGAAGTAATTGGAGGATCATTAATTAATGTGATTAATGAAAGTAATTGTAATTAATTAGAATAATTAATTAATGTAATTAATTAAGGATTAATGTAATTAATTAAGGATTAATGTAATTAATTATAGTTGATTAATTAATGAGAGTAATTAAAGGTTAATTACTGTAAATGGTTAAGGATAATTAATTTATTTAATTAATTAAAAGCTAATTACTTAATGTAATTGTAACGACCCACTATTTTGGACCATTCAAATCGACAATAATCCACACATGTCGGACTTGAATAATTCAAAATAACATATTGTAATAAAATTTGGAGCAAATGAAATCATTGACAGAATCATAGATACAGAAATATCAGAATTACTCGCAGCGGAAATTAAAATACCATAGTAGCTCACGAAGCTACTATAAAAAAATCCCAAAACAAAATACATAATATCAGTCCGAAACATATACAATAGATATCCCAAATACATAGAAGTTTATAAATACCAGAGCTGAAATAGAACAACTAAAACTGAAATGGATAGATAACTAGATAAGAAAAATCTCCAGCGATTCCTAACTCTAGAAAAAGAAATCCAAAGCTAAGCTGCAAATACTCAGGCTGACCTGAGCGTAAAATAAAATACAAAACACTCGAGTCAGGACATACATTCTTATATAATGTAAACCAACTCAAGTGAACTGTAATAGCAATGCATAATAACTTAAAGGATGCTTGAGATCGCCCACCCTTTAAGGATCCATTAAACCATCAATTTAATAGAAATAAAAGCTATCATAGAAATGTCCATATTAAGGTAAACCATGAAACTAATAGTGTAAATGTGACTAGGGTAGCGCAAGCTGCAGTAATCGCTCACCTCTAGTCACACTATCAAATTGAAGGTGTGCATCAAAACGATCACTAGGAAATCAAACGACATACAGAGAAGTATACTCGTGGTTATACATTTCAAATGATTTATAATTTCGAATTATAATCATTCATTTAAACCATTAAAAGTGAAGTCATTATATTACAAACCAAATATTCAATTCTAAAAAATTTAGCCTTTTCTGAGCTCATTTATTCACTTGAAAACCGTAAACATTGAAAATTTCAGCCTTTCACACATTTAGAAAATGCTGTAGTAAGTTATACTTAAAATAATTCATTTCAACCAGAGACATCATTTAAATCAAACTGCTGTAATATTTAAGTTCATTTGAAACGGTTTAGTTATAAAAGACAGCATTTAAATAAAACTGCTGTAGTATTCATTACATTTGAAACAGTTCATTTCAGCCTACTGCAACACTTATCAAGTGCTGTTGTATCCCTTTTATTAGTTAAAAGTTTTTGGTTTCATTCAGCAACCACAGCACTTACCAAGTGTTGTAATATGCCTTAGTTAAAATTTAGCTATAGTTCATTTGTATCAACCACCGCACTTACAAAATGCTGTAATATCATTTACTTCAGATTTTAAGTTAACCACAGCAATGATAGAATTTCTGAAGTGCTATTATTAAATTTCCAGATTTTCAATGAATTTCCAGCAACAAATAAACTTTAATTTTAACTCTTTAAACATTATAAAAATCATATTTTAACACTCAAAAATGTTCATTAAAATACCCTTTAACTTATGATATTTATAAAGTAAATTTCTTATAATAAAATCAAATTTCAATAATTCACTTAACAAATTAGAGTGTACAATTTTCTATTCTTCATTTTAACAATTACTTAACACTTAACTTTTTATTACCATTTTCCAAATATAACTTAATTTCCATTTTATTTATATAACTTAAATGTCATGGTAAAAGCCAAAACCCAAATTTCCAAATTTAAGTTATATTTCAAAAATTCAATTTAACCATTCATTTATTCAGCATTTTTAACTTATAGAAATATCATAAATTATTTATTTAAAACATTTTTGGAATTCTATTTAAATCAAATAATCATAAATTTACATTTTAAAATACTTAAAAATATTCAAAAACACTTTAAAATTAACCACGGGTCTGTATATAGTCTTCTAACCTAGGTTAAGTGATACGGATATATATCGTTTCAATCCGCAGTTTACAAAGAAAAATACGAGTTCTATCATTTCAAACCCGCAATCCCAAGTTAGAATAAAATAAATAAAATCATTCAGGTTTATCATTTCAGCCCATAACGATTTTTCCCTATTCTAAAGTCCGTTCGGGTATGTATCATTTCAACCCATAGTGATTTCTATACTAACAGGGAACTTGCAGTGATGATCAAAATAAAATGAACAGTATAACAACATATAGCAATATCAGATGATATGATAGATAAATAAATAGGATTAACATCATATAATTTATAACACAGGCAGGTATAACATGATGTAATAATTTCTACACTTTCACTTGCTATCAATTCACCGTCATATAAGTATAAATGTCAGGTGTGATTACTCACCTTTTAAGCTGAAGTTAACAAGTCAAAGCACATAAACGAATTCCAAAAAGCAAGATATCATGATGCAGCACGACATTTGATTCAAGTGGAGAGAGAAAGAGTAAAGGTATGATCTTGTAAACAACCCATAAACATGACAAAACAAAATATCTCATGAATAAAATTAACACAAGATACATATGGAAACAATTTAAAATAAAAGCAACAAAAGAACACAACAACTTGACCTTGCCTCAACACACAAGTGCTCGGCCTAAGGGTCTCTAATGTTCGTCCATGATGGTGTATTTGGCTTGAGTATGGGTCAAGAAACATGTCAAGCAAGGTGATGAATTGGTGGAAGTTATGACATGAGAATGCAAAGGGTTAAGGCAAATAAGTGAAGATTGGTGCAACATTTGGGCTCGGCCTGAGGTGAATTGGGCTCGGCCATGGCATGAGCAGGTCTGGGGGTGGATGGAGCACCGACCAGAGGTGGTGGAGGATCAGGTGGTGGCGGCTAAGGGGGTGGCCAAGGCAATCTTTGGTGGTGGTGAAGGTGCAAAGGTTGGCTAGGCATTGGTTTAAGGGTTTTTGCAATGTTTGTGTGGAGTTTTTGCGGTGCTATCTTCAAGGGATGGTCATGGACTTGACGGACAGAGGAAGAGAAGGGTAATGTGGCTGTGGATGGTGGTGGTGCTGGTCGTGGAGGTGGTGGAGGAGCTATGGCCGAGCAAAGATAGGAAGAGGCAAGGCTAAATTTCAATAGAAAATTCAATAAAATGAAGGAAAAAGTGAAAAAAACAAAAAAGACATTACCAAAATTTATCAGATCTGAAATTCTTGTGAAAATGAAATGAGAAAGGCGTCTTTTCATATGAAAACAAAAATAAAATACATGGACAAGAGAAACAAAATGAACGGCCAAAATATGAAGAGGCTTGGCTAGTGAGAAGTCATAAGTTATAAGGCTTTAGTCTCTTCAAAATTTTCATTTCTTTAAATCAGATAAAAACAAATGAAATTTAGTAAATTAATTAGAAAATGAAAACAAAGTAAAATAATATGAAAATAAATAAATATCTTCAGAAAATAGAAAAGGAAATAAAGAAATAGTTTATATAAATTGAACTAGACTTAGAAATTACAAACAAAATACAATTAACTTTGGAAAATTATAACTATACTTTTAAAATGTTTTTAAAATAAAATATATACATATGTCATATTAAACATATATAAACAAATTAGAACATGATTTGACAAACAAAATATTGATTATATCAATTAAAATAGACAATTTTGTTAAATAAAACAATTTACACACATTATTGTAAAAAGCATAACTTTCACAATATAAATTAGATTTCAACGAAATGAAAAGTAGTATTCTTGAAATTTTATTTACTTTCATAATAAAAGATAAAATTCAAAATTAAAAAATTTAAATTTTAAATTTAAAAGTCAAAGTTTGACCATTTTGACCAAAATCCACTTTTTTGGAAATATTCCATTTATTCAGGTTCAGACACATAATTCACAAAAAAAATTAAAATTTATATTTAATATAACAAAAATTTAATCATTTTAATAAATAAAATAAATTTTTTAAATCGAAAATTCAAATTAAAATGATTAAAATATACAATTAAAACAATCACAAAATACAGGGTTGTTACACTCTCCCCCACTCATGAGGTACGGAAAACACAGAAAAGATAGAATGAAATAGGATTAAGACAAGATGACAAGAAGAATAAAATTATACCTGATAACCGTTGTTATAGGTAAGTTTAACAAGTTGGAGAATAGAAATAGCTAGAAGGGAAAATAGGTTGAAAGACAAGGATGAACCATTATTTTAAAGCTATATAAATTTCAATTATTTAGAAAGGTAAAATAAATGATCAAAATATCCTTTATATAATACTTTATCAAAATACTTTTATAACTCGATGTCTTAACAAGTTTATCCTCGTTCCTAAAGGCTCTGGCTATGCGTTGATCAGGCGCAAAGCTAGAATTCTCCAGGTACTCAGTAGACTTGTTTCAACACACAGCGAAAATACATGAAAACTTTTAAAAACAGATATGGAAAGTACAATCCAAGAAAAACAACCAAACCAAAATATGTCGATCATGGATTGCGGATACACAATGGTTACACCTGGATCCTCCAAGAAACATCCATACCCGTAGGCTGGCTACCACAGCCCTGCGATTACGCTATGAAGACTGGTAGTACCGCAGATACACAATGGTTACGCCTGGATCCCCCAGGAAACATCCGTACTCGCAGGCTCTCACAGCCCCTACTGATTATGCTACTAAGCGACCCAATAGATCGCAGATACACAATGGTTATGCCAGGATCCCCCAAGAAACATCCGTACCTGTAGGCTCTCGCAGCCCCTGCGAATTACGCTATGCAGTCGCGCTCAAAAGAAAAACCATGGAGATCACCATGGTAGGTGTAACGTCCCGGAAATTTTCGACTTTCGAAAATTCAACATCGATACTCACTTTATCGACTGCCGAGAAATCGAAGGCCGGAAACCCGAAATGTTATGGTTTTTAGAAAAAGAAAAAAATAGAAGAAGATAGAAAAAGATAGAATAGAACAGAAGAAATAACAGAACAACAACAGAATCTCACAATCGCAGCGGAACAACATATAATAGATAAATGAATAATCTTTAAACAAAGAACTATATCAGTTATTACATTACATTTCATTTCATTACATTACATCATATCATCAGAGTGTACAACAACATACAACAAACAGTGCAGCGGAAAAAGAAATACTATATAAATTAGTAATACGCCATGCCATCCAGCTTGCCTCCAGCAACTCCTGAATATCCTGAATAAACCTTAACTCTTGACTGCCCGTGTGAAAATTGGTGGGCACCCAGAGTTTAGGAAGGAAAACAATAAACTCCGAGTCAGTCATGTGACTGGTGTGAGAACTCAAAACAGTTTATTTATCTTTAAAATCAAAATAGAGGGATATTTTTAATTCAATTCGCAATGCTTTTAAAAATGAGACTACCATAAGGCCTCCCGCGCACACACACACATGCAAACGCAGAATCGGAGGAGATTTCTCCTTATGATAGTCAAAGATGCTTGATACGCATTTAAAATAACATTTGATATTATTACTAGTGCATAGTGTAGAAAATTATTTCAAAAGTAGAATATAAATCTTAGCCAGCATAGACATTTCGAACTATGCCTACTATAGCTAACTATGTTCAATAGCAGGTTCTACAACTAAAACCGTACAAGTCTCGTATTGTTTCTTTGGATTTCCAACAAATGGTCAGGCCAAGGAACTTCCCATTGCCACATGGAAACGCCTCTGGAATGACGTTCCGAGAACCAAACCGGATCTCTGCCAACACAAGGCCGGGTTACCCCTAACTGGGTAACTACTGACACGAATATGTCATCCCCCGATCGTAACCGATCTATCCGAGGATCCTCGATTTCCAACAACCACAAAAATATGCAGTAACAACATAGGTTAAGTATCTGGGCTCCATACCATGATACCACCTCTATCCAGAAGGAATGACATACACTAAAGGGCGCTACCCCTAATAACCTTGCTGCATCCTTCCTGTTTTGACCATTTCCGGGGTGTGAGGTCCGACGAAGTCTCGTCCACAAAAACACACTTTATACAAAAGCCGTGCTTTGGGTCAACAAATGATCATAGAGATGATCACAAAGATAAACGATCAAATAAATGATCCTATCACAAATGATCAACACAATGATCATTTCACAGCAACACTCTGCATGCCACACTACCAAATTGGGAGTATATCACTAATAACCTTCAACTATATAACCTCTGAGCTCGTACGTCTCAGAGAAGGGTGTTAAGCTAAAAGAATAAATTCTCCGCCACCAACAGAAATATATTTAAAAGAAATCAGCTTTATATCTCAACTTGTAATGTCAGACATACAATCATACAAGTCTGTTCCGGGATCGAACAGAACCGAAGGCACTTACAAAGAAGTCCTTGCAATCCGGATATTCACTAATCACGACCGGACTTCCCGTCACTAAGGGTGATAAAACCTCTATATCGGAGATCAGCCGATGTAGAGTAACTCGACGGTAATCCTTCCGTTTTCACAAACATCCGGTCTTCAACACCGGTCATCAAATGCAATCCATAACGACGTATCACATACTCGGAATGGGTTATACGACCCCAAGGTCCTTTCCCGGTTAACCCGAATAGTGAGCGCTTATTCAAAAATAAGTGTGGCATTAAATTCAAGCAATTCACAACAAATACCTATTTAAAGGTAAATATTGATAGTCGGATTATTTAACTATCAATAGGCATGCTCAACATCACCAAATCCAAATAATTTCCCCAAATTATTTACTTTCCAAAATATCTTTACTAGATATAGAATTTTCCACACTTCAAACATTTGAAAACAATTCTTCAAATCACTTTTCCTTACTCGGAATTATTTTCATTTCAACATGGTTCATTTAAACCAATTAAATAAATCCTTACCGATTTATTTTATATATTTACGTTCCCAAATTCGTAAATTTATTCCCACACTCTAAAAATAACTCAACGTTTATTTTTAAACTAATTCCCCCTTTCTTTTATAAATTCCATAGTGAATTTATAATCCAAAATATCTATTTATATACGATTTTCTAATCGACTTCTATTATTCATTTTCAATTTATCTTACAAGGATAAATTCTAAATATTCATTTCACATTGGAAAAATATTTCCATACTTATTTAATAATAAGTACATCACAAATCTATTTATTTTCAACATGTGAAAATATTCAATATACTTAAATCAAAATTAAGTATATATATTTCATTCTTTAAGGAAATCATTCTCTTAACACATTTATTTTGGCTAAAACGAATGTTGCGTAAAACATCGTTACGACGACCCAAAAATCACTTGTATAGGGATTCAAAGTTTAAATAGATATATAAATCCCAATACTATACAAAACATTTCCTTTCGGAAACCATTTACTATAACAACAGTGTTATAGTCCATCATTTCCTTCTAATTCTCGAAACGTCTATTTCAACAATGAATGTTGAAATCTATGTATTCGATACTTAATGCATTTTAAAACGTCTTTAAAATCATTAACTTCATTTCATAATATTCCTTCCCCAAAACATATCCATTTCATTTAATTATATATTCACAGTCCAAAATCGTGAATATAATTCCTTTCATACATTCCTATATCCAACTTATCAAATTCAATTGATTTTGGATTTATAAACAACGTTTATAAACTCCATTTATATTTTTATAAACTTCTATTTATAAAGATCCTTTTATATCTCATTTTAAATGCCAAAATCCGATTTATAAGCTAATCTCTTATAAATCTTTTATTTTACAAAACCTATTTATATTTATAACTTCACGATTTATAAATCTATAAATCTTCATTCACTTATAAAGATCCATTTATATTTCTTTTTAACACTTATAAAACGGGTTTCACAATTCTTATATTTTTAATCCATAAATATCAATATTTTAAATCTTTTATATAAATCGTTTATAATAATTCAAAATTCCCAATTTAAACCAATTTATAAATTATCACTATTTATTTCAAAAATCTTAATTTGGTTATATTTTACAAAAATTATAACTTTTATAACATTAAACTTATAACGTTAATTTATTTAAAATAAATCAATTCAAAATTTTAAATAAAACATATACTTTCAAAAATCACTTTAAAACCCTTTTAAAAACCAAATCATTATTTTAAAACTCCAAAATTGGATCCGATGATGCAGCAGCTCCAAATAGTCAATCACGACATCCAAATATCATATATCGATATGATAATCAACAAATATCAAAATATCTGTAAATAAATCAATAAAGTTGAGGAATCCAGTTGGATCCCTCCAACCTGTTTCCCTGCATCCAAAAACATTAGCACAATACCAATTCCGCTCCAGTACGGAATTATCGCGGTATATGGGATTTAATATATTATCCGCTTAATAGACGGCGCAATAGGGTCTCATCCGCTAAAAAATGCGGGAAATCAACAACTGCAATATATACATATGCCAATATATATATATTGATATTATATATAATAGCAATTTCACTGTTTATGAAATATTCGCGGTATATGTTTTTAATAAATAACATCTGCTTACTAACGGCGTATAATGTCTATCTTAACAATCAATAGATAACAATCATTATTGAAACATGCATTCAAATATTTTGAATCTAACTATTTAAAATAAAATCGAAACTAATTCGATTGAGTGAGAAGTTCTCACCTTGGTTTTATTTCCGATTTCAGCGATTTATTTCGAATAAAATTAAACGCGCGTTTAATTTTACCCAAAATTCTCACTAACTCCAAACGACTCCAATCCAATTGCATCGCGTAGTGCTCGTCAATACGAAGCCAACGCAAAAAATCTCGTCCGAAACGGACCTCGTACGAAAGAGTTACAACATTTTGAAGTTAATACGAATTATATAAATTAAATTTACAATTAACATTTTTAAATCTTAACTTAAACTCATCCAGAGCGTTCGTTCTCCTTGCTTAGATCTCGGCCGCGCGTTGCCTTATCTCCTCCCAGTATCTTTTACGAGGCCGAACCCATCTTATATCAACTAGGGTTTAAATTTCCACCATCAACACTCGACGATACTTCATCATACCCTCACCATCTTGAAGCCCATCACCACCACAACACTCGGCCCAAAAACCAAGGAACTCGGCTGCCTGTAGCTCGAGAATGACGAGCTCGAACGCACGACAGTCGCACCCCCCTAGACGCCGCCACGTCGCTCCATATTTGATCATGACCATTGAACTTCAAGATCTCGTCGTGCTCTACCACTTTCTAGTTGGAAGTTTTCTCTAATTGTTAGTGGATTGGAAGAAATCGAGGGGGAAAGGAGAGTGATTTTCGGCCTTCCATTGATGGTGGCGGCGGCTGTTTAGGGTTTTAGTTTTTATTTTTATTTTTTTGTGAATTATGAGCCTATTTATAGGAAATATCGAACACTATTCATCCGGAAATTCCGAACTCCGATTTACGCCTCGAAACTGACGTTCCTAGGGTTTATCCCGCGTTCCGGACACAATGGAACAGGTTTCGGAAGCTAATTCGGACATCTGTGCGAGTTATGGCAACAAACGATCGATTTAAATTAAACCGATTTAAATCGATTTCTAGGCGTTTTAATTTGTACCGGACAAACGGTAAATCCGATTGACTTGAAATTTGAAACCTTACAATAATATCACATTACGGATCCGATGAAACTGGTTTCGTCGAAATCCGAGACAGTTTGAAAAATGGCTATTTTAACTCGCCAAATTAATATTAAAAACAATTCTATGCGTTTCGAGCTGCCACGATCAAACGATAGCTCCGATTGCTACGAAAATTGAAATCCGGTAATAAATAACTATTACGGATCCAATGGAACTGGTTTCGTCCAATTCTGAGACTGTTCAAAAATTGGCTATTTTACAGTCGATAATTAAATATTAAAATATTCAATTTTCACAAATTGACTTTTAATTTGATTTTAAAAGTTCTAAAATATCATTCTAACTTCAACATGATAAAATAAAATTTTACAAATCATTTTCAATCATATTTAACTCAAATTTCAATTATTTCCATAATTTCACATATTAATTATTGATTTAATTATTCAATTTAAATCCAATTATTCGAAATAAAATTTATTCGACTTATAAATTTCACTTATTAATATTTAAAATTAATTAAATATTCATATTTTAATTTAATAAAATTCTGGGTCGTTACAGTAGGACACTCGAGTATCACATCTAGAAAACCAAAAATCAGAGGGAATAATATCAATAGAATGAATCCGCAATGTGGCCACAAAGCGGATATCAAGCAGAAGGCACTTTCCATATCTTTACTTCGAAAATATGTATCATGTAGTACCTTTTCAAATCACTTTCAAGTATCATACTTATATAAAGTCCATTATATATGAGATTCCATTTTCAAATCGAATACTTTCCAAATCAATAGTATATCAATCACACTTATGTAGACTTCGATTATATAAGATTTCTCTTTCCAAATTGAGTACCTTTCAAATCAATAGTTTTCAAATCAACATCATACTTATACAAATCCATTTTATATAATTTTGATAACTTCCAAATCAAGTATTTAGTAACACATGGTTCTCAAATTTCAATCTATTTCAATATTAATTCAGTTTCAAAATCATATATGATTTCACCAAATCATTTCTTCCAAATTAAATATCTTCAGTTTCAAAGTTTCCAAAAATAATAGGTTTAGAAAATAACCCAGATTTCAGAATCAACATAATTTAGGTCAAACAAATACATTTCCAAAATCTTCATATAGATACTGGTTTTAAATTCCAATCTATTTTCAAAATAAAATATTTTTCTCAAAATCAATTATACTCAAAATGGTTCCCAAATTTATAACTATCCCTTTAAAACCTTTAAACTATTTATTTTTATTCAAAAGATCCAAATTTCCTTTTGCAAATTATTTGCTTGACAAAAGTTTCAAATTTATTTAAGTCATACTCTTCATACTTTAAACATACAAAACTGAACTTATATACTTTATCAAACATTTTATACGCTTCGAAATTTCTTAGCTTTGAAAATTAAACCTCGATTTGGAAGTGTTCGAACTTTAAAATAGTCGAAGAAATCATACTAAAAATCTAAAAGTTGGTAATCACCAACAAATCAGTAAATCAATTCCAAAGATAGGGTTATACGAACACAAATCCAAAACTCGAGGGTTGAACACTGGGCTTACTTAAATCATTTCTGTAACGACCCAGAATGTTCAATCCCGAAAATTCCAGATAGTTAGAGAAAAGAAGAAAGAGATAGAAGAAGAAGAACAGAAACACCAAAGCACAATCTCACATTCGCAGTGGATAAAATATAATATTAATAATATCGGTTTATAAAGGAAAACTGTACTTGTCGAATTTCACTTTAATACATCAGAGTTACAAATTACACAAATCCTGGACAGATACAATCCACATGTCCCAGATAAACTACAATAATATACTCAGCGGAAAACGCTCCATATGTTCCTGCCATCCAGCTCGCCTCCTAAGCTCCAGAACGTCCTTACTTGTAAATCTGTAATATTCGGTCTGACTCAAGCATTACATTAAAGTAACACCCGGGTCAGGCTGGAAACCAGCGTGAGTAAACTCATCTAACATGGAATGCAACAGCATAAAAGTCAAATAAAACCTTAATTATTAATCTAATTAATTATTAAAATTAATCACATTAATTAATTAGGTAATAATCCCTAGTTAATGATCTTCATTAACTATTAACAATACTTAATTACTACCTTAAGTAATTATACTTTAATTAACCATTGTTAACTACAAATTAATTTATTATTAATCACAAATTAATTTATCTTTAATTACTTAATTAATTAAGTGCTTAACTGAAACTAATTAATCTTTAATTACTTGATTAATTAATTTATAAACTTAACTTATCTAATTAAAGATCCTTAATTACACATTAATTAACCTCCAATTAATTAACTAACGATCCCTTAATTACTTATTTAAAAATTCTTAATTAATTAAATAGATTAATTACTCTTTAACTTAATCAAATTTCAAACATTTAAATCTTAGTTATCTTTAAGATAAATTTATCCTTATATATGATTTAATTATCATTTACAAAGTCTTTGAAATCTTATCTTATAAATTTACATCTAAAATTTCATTTTAAATTTAAGATTTAAAGATAATTAACTCATTTAACTTTAACAAAACTTAAATCAATTTACAACCCTTTTGAATCAAATGTTAATGAATACTTTTTTACAAAAAAAAACTGTTTTATAGAGTTGCTTCGGGTTCAACCCGCAAGCCACTCAAATACTTACCCAAGAAAATCCCACTTTCCCCCTTTTCAAAACTTTGTTTAAGTTGTTAAAAAAAATTAAAAACCCGAAGCTAATCACTCACGAGCAACTCTCGTCCTTACTACTTCAAGCCAAACACAGGAACACGCGAATTCAAACTCGAGGAAAAGCTTCTTCCCAAACACAAAATGATCACCTGATACACAACGTGCACGGTGCACATGCACCGATGATCGACGGCGCTCAAACCCTCAAAACTCGCCTTAGTACATCACCGATGACCACGTCATCCACCACGGCCACCCAAACGCATGATTCCATTGCTATAAGAAATCGACCAATTCGAAAAACCCAGAGCCTAATACCTCATCTAAAAGGAAGCTCACCTCGATGATCTCGACAGCTGGAAACTCCGGCCTTCCTTCCAGAGCATCACCACGCCTCCTCGCCTCGATCCCTGGCCATGCGACTGAACTCGATACCTCGATATGGACAAAATCACTTTGCCTCTACACTCAACAGAACCACCTCCCAAAACCCTATTTAGTCTTCCTCCGGCCACCACGACCCAAAATAAAATACGAACACATTTTTACCGAAGTCGTCAGACCTCTAGACAGCTTCGACCAGAACCCCGATTAATTCCACCATGTCGATCGCCAGATATTGGTGAAAACCCCAAAATCTTACAATTTCGATTTTCACAAAGAATACTAAACTAAAAATTATGATTTTGGTTTCTAAATTCATCATTTGCAACCTAGAATCATGTTATAGAATTGATTCAAGAATTCTGGACATTTGATTTTAGCCTATTATATGATCAGACCTATAGATTTGAATTTTTAAATAAGTACATCATATATTTATTTAAAACTACTTTTAAAATTAAATTTATATGCTTACAAACAATTTCTATTCTCAGATCCTAGCCTATAATCAAATACATATGAAGATATGAATCCTTTATTGAAAAAGGAATATTGTAAAACAACAAAGATGATCATCAGACATTTCACATAATGTATACACATACATTCAAGTCAAAGCATACATGCAAATCATTTCAAACTATTTTACTCCAAGATTTCATCCATGCTTCAAAATTCAAGTCTAGGATTTAAACTGTTTTTAAATTAAAAATTTACTCACCTCTGGAAGAATCAGCGAAACTCTGGAAATTTTGAATTTGCTTCCTGATCCTGATTTTAACTGTTGCTACTTGATCCAGGCTTTGTTTTGTTAATCTGAATCCAAGGTTTGATTTCTTTTCATTTGAATCTGGTTTGCAGATCTTATATTTGAGATGCTGTATTAGCTTTGATCTGATTTTAATTTCTGATCAGATTTTGAGCTTGAATTTGAAAAGAGTTTTGTTGTGCAAATATTTTTTCCTATTCTTTTTTTTATTTTTTCTCAGATCTGAATTTTTTATATTAAAACACTTACTTTATGATTTAATTTTAAGAAAACTAATGTTGCCATTTGTATTTTGCATGCAACTTTGAACTTACACATGTAAATACATGTTTTCTATTACCTTACAAATGTCAAAGACTCTTTATTCATATTACTTTTATACTTATATATATGTTTTTATATCATATTTTCTTTTTATGCTTAATACCTTTATATATATATACACATCTTATATATATTTAAAGAAAATATGAACCTTAATTAAATCCTATTTTGCTCTATTTAATTTCTAAATGACTTTTTGAAAATCATTAGATTAAATTCAAAACAAAGCTTCCTATTTACAATGTACACATATATCTATAATAATTAGAAAACATTATTTATTAGAATTGTTTGTATATATATGTGTATATATAGACACACACATATATATCCACACCTTTACATCTTTCACAAGTACTACTTCTTATGGAATATATATATGTATATATTCACACATTATATACATGTATGAACATACACTCAAATTTTCAACATTATAAGGTATGCACAAATCTATATATATTTATTAATTTTCTATAAGATTTATAATTCAGCAATTTATAATTCAAATTCATTATGTATAACTAGATATACCATTATTTATCCTTCAGAATTTTTTTATTCAACTATACCCTAGTGTTTCAATAGTTAAAATCTATTAATTATTAATGCCCAAAAATCCAGGTTATCACATTCCTCCCCCCTTTGAATCTTTTCGTCCTCGAAAAGGAACGAAACCAGAATTTATTAAAATGCTTAAAATCAGATAAATTTCCTTTATTCACTTTTAAAACACTTTTAAAATCTATATAATATCACAAAACAGTTTTTATAAAAATACTTTTTATAACTCGATGTCCCAACCAGTCCATCCTTGTTCTCACAGAAATTCGGTCATATGCTAATCAGACATAGGACTGAAAATCTATAAGTACTTGGTAAACCCATTTTCAGCACCCAGTGAAAATACTTGAAAAATAATTTTTAATTGAAAATATAAAAAACATTATTGAAATAGAGGAAATATCTTTGATGAGAATGCTCTGGAAATCATCACTCTCATCCATTGTCGCAGTTACATCCTGGGTTACGTTGCCATCGCAGCAGAATTCCATGTAACTGTAGGCGCTCCGCCCCTCGATTACGCCATGGAAACCGCGGTAGATCGCTGTTACATTCCAAGGTTACGTTGCCATCACAGCAAAAGTCCATGTAGCTGTAGGTATCGGCGCCCTCGGTTTTCGCTGCCAAATGAAAATTCTCCACTCCTACATAGGTCATAGTCTACCGATGTAAAATCAAACGTAGATTGTTGGCTCTCAACAACACACACGACTTCCGCTATGTCACCATAGATCGCAGTCTACCGATATAAATCAAACGTAGACCGTTGGCTCTCAACAGCACACATGACTTTCGCTATGGTCTGCAGTAGATCGTAGTGACATCGAGTTACACTGTCGTCACAGCATAACCCAAATGCCTCTGTAGGCATCAGCGCCCTCGACTTTCGCTCCACACTACACATAATCCTCAGGAACTAGTTTTGTCTGGACTTCTCACAGGATCAACTTTAGAATCTCCCCTTAGGTTTTAAGGCCGTACCACCCTGTGGCACTCCTGAGAAGTTCATTTTAAGGGAGCGCCTTTTTCTCCAGAGCCATTTTCGAAACACTTTATACTATACACATATAGTATTTTCCAAATCATACACCTAGTATGAATCCCATGTAAATCTTCTTTTCACAAAATCGATTATCCCAAAATCGATAATTATCAGCTAGGCTTTTCCAAATCCAATATTGATTTTACCCAAAAATTAAAAGCCTTTTCCAAATTCATAGGTTCCCAAAACCATTTCCAAAATCATCCTCATAAGAACCATTATATATATAGATAGATATATATAACTTTTAAAAACTTTGGATCTCTTCAAACTTGTATAAATTCCATTTTTATACTTCAATTACTTTCAAAAATCCTTTCCTTCCGACAATAGACTCAACAAGGAGAGATTTATCTTATATAACAAAGATATATAACTTTGTTTATTCAAATCAAATATTCAAATTTGATTGCTCTATAAAGTCACTAACCATATTACTTACTTTCATAAAGTAAATTTCTATCATAGAAATATCCAATTTCTACTTAATTTCATCATATATTTCACAAAATATACTTTTCATTTCAAAAACCATTTCACATTTCTCATCCACAAATTCCAAAATCAATTTCGTTCAAACCCGTACGATGTATACATATCATTCGTATGCTATACCAATCTGATCACCTACTCGATCACACAATTTCCCTTTCGAACTAGTATTGTCCACCCGACTTCCTAGTGTGGACTCAGATCTAATTTCTTGATCAAAAACTGTCATTCTCCTTGCATAACCATAACTATGATAGAGAATATCCAAAACCAATCAACAATCCATATCCATGTTCGCCGTCGAAAATCGAGTGAAAAATCCCCATTCGGATCGATAATACTATCTCGAAATTATGTGCTCGAATCTGGATCAAATCACTATACGAATAGAGTAATATACGTACATCCTACGTATTTATCTTTATTGGTTATTAGCCAAATCAATCTCCTTTTCTATTCACATTCATTTTAATTTTCATTCACTTACTTACAATTCTTAAATCCTTATTTGGATTATCCCTTCAATTCTTATCTCAAATTGATATTTAATCATAAATAGTTCGAACTCTGTCCAGTTTAGATTTAGAAAATAGCTTGAATTTTTTTAAAATAGATAAGTAGTTGAAAAATAATTATTAGATTTTTTTTAAAAATAGCTGTAAAATAGTTAAGTAGTTGTGAAATAGTGGGAAATAGTCAAATAGTTATGGAAAATTTTAAATTATTGCAAAATAGTTGTAAAATAGTAATTAGTTGTAAAATAGTTGAAAGATAGTAATTAGTTTATAAAACAGTTGTAAAATAGTTAAATTGTTTCAAAATAATTGTAAAATAGTTTGGGCTTTAAAAAAAAGTTGTACAGTAAATAGTTTGGAAAAATAGATTTGTATTAAAACAATTTATTTTGAAAATAGTCCAGAGCCGAACTGTTCAACTTCCCAATCTCCATTTCCAATTAATTTCCCATCAATTCAATTTAAGTTTCCACTCCCATTTAAATTGACTCAATTCCAATTTAAATAACTTCAATTTCCATTGAAATGGATTTAACCTCAATTCAAGTTGAATTAATCCTCAATTTCTTTCCAAATTCAAATCAAATTCCATTTGATTTTACTTATTCAACTTTAATCACAATTTTAAATAATTCAAATAAATTTCAAATTGAACCAATTTCAATCCATATCATTCCAATTTGAATTAATCCCAACTCCCATTGAATTTGAACTTATTCAATTTCAATTTCATTTCAAATTTATCCAATTCAAATTCCAAATTTAAACCATCTCGAATTATATAAATTCGAGTTAAATTTTAAATGTTGATTTAATCCTTTAAATCAAATCAACTTATATCTTTAAACTATTTAATTCTGAATCCAAATTCCATTTTTAACCTATTTCAAAGTTCAAATAATAATTCGAATCCCTTTTAAACAACTAAATCTTTGAAATTCAATTTATCATCAATTTCAAATTTTGAAACCAAACCTTTGAAGTGCTATCTTAATCATTCAAATCTTATGTCCGAAATGATTCCATTTCATCCTAATAATGGATATATTATCACACTCCATTTCTTCATTCATTTAAACAAATCCAATTTCAGCTTAAAGATTATTAATAACAACAGGATGGTATCATTCAAATTATTTTAAAAAATCCACCCATTTCCAATTTCTAGATCTCAAACCCATTTTGAGATCACACAAACTCCCAATTCAAATCAACCATTTAACTTTCCATGTTAAATTTCCATTTCATCTTTAAATTTCCAATTCAGGTTGTTTGTCTAAAACTTATTTAACTTTCCCAAAGTTAAATTTCAATTTACTTAATCCAGCAAACCTTACCCAATTTGAATTCCCATTTCAAATTATAAACATCACAATAATAATCTTCCCACTTATAAGTTCAAAATCCTATTACTTTGGATATCACATCTCATTCCAAATTTAAAACTCAACTTTTAGAGTTTATTTCAAATCATCTTTGATATTATGTATATTCCTCATATATACATATTATTTCCTTTACACACTAAGTCATCCTTAAATTTTATACCACCTTTGGTTTTTAATTCAAAACAAATTCTTTTGAATTTTCAAACAACTCTTGTTTGAAATATGACCCTTTTATTCAAATACATTAAATAATATTCTTTAAATTTTGAACCCAGATTTAAAACTTCACAATTCAGATCATTTTCAATTCCAATTTATAAGTCATACTTACCTAAATGTTTTACTTTCCTAAAACATTTCATTTTTCTTACTCATTAATATCCATTTTATTATCAAACACAATAATCATTTATGATAATAACCAAGGAAACCAATTCATTATTATCTTATTCTGAAACTCTTCTCCAAATTCAAGATTTTAATTTCAGTTTGAATCCATTTCAAACTTGTCTTTATTCAATTTAAATTTGGTTGTATTTCTATTACCACTTAATTCTCATTATTAAAATTTTCAAATAATACAACAACCAATTACCTTAATATATAATGGTTAAAAGAATCATTGCTTTATATATATAAACTTATATAAAAATCATTTACTTTAAAAACCATTATGTAAGAAAATAACAAGTACGCTCTCTCATATATATATATATATATATACACACACACACACTCAACTCATTCTAGGGTACCATTGACCCTATCCTTAATGAGTATTTCCACCAGCGCCAAGGTTGTCGCTTAAACTGGATTTGATACCAAATGTAACGACCTGGAACTTTCAATCCCGAAAATTCCATATAGTTAGAGAAAAGAAGAAAGAGATAGAAGAAGAAGAAAAACAGAAACACCAAAGCATAATCTCACATTCGCGGCGGATAAAATATAATATTAATAATATCGGTTTACAAAGGAAAACTGTACTTGTCAAATTTCACTTTAATACATCAGAGTTACAACTTACACAAATCCTGGACGATACAATCCACATGTTCTAAATAAACTACAATAATATACTCAGCGGAAAACACTCTATACGTTCCTGCCATCCAACTCGCCTCCTAAGCTCCAGAACGTCCTTACTTGGAAATTTGTAATACTCGGTCTGACCAGAGCATTACATCAAAGTAACACCCGGGTCAGGCTGGAAACCAGCGTGAGTAAACTCATCTAACATGGAATGCAAGAGCATAAAAGTCAAATAAAACCCGGGTAACTCATTCATCACTTTAAGTTCACAACTTGCTATAGTCAACACATATATTCACAATCAATCCATAAGTACCTTTACTTAGTTTTTAAAGGGTCTAGTCATTTAAATTATTACATTTTAGCCTATTGATTTCACATATCAATTTATAAGAATCATTGTAGGCTACAAATCGAAGTGGGTTCGGGTATTTACTGATACCCGACCCCGGTCTCTTCGAGTTCAATACCATCCTAACCCAAGTTATTCAAGTGAGATACCATTCAACTTTAAATACAAGATGTCACTTTACTCAGCAATTTATCATCGATAAATAACTACATTATCACAAAAATATTCATATCATGAATATCAACCAATTCAAGGCATTTACATCATTCAATCATTCATAAGCAAGATGGATCATTTCCAAAATTAATCTAATTTATCCCTAATTAAATTAATTTCTAACCTTTAATCACTTAGATTACCTTTACTTAACATTAATTAATTGCAAACCAATTAATTATTTAATAATTAATCTTTATTCATTAATCAACCTTGATCAATCACAATCAGTAATTAATTATCCTTATTTAATTATATTACGTAACTATCTTCAAATAACTTTAATCAATTCTTAAATTAATTACATTAAGTAATTTATTATTAATTACTTTCACTAAGTAATTATCCTTCTTAATTAATTACACTAAGTAATTAAACCCAAATTATTTTCAATCTTCAATTAATTACATCCTGTAATTATCCACTAATTACTTCACTAAGTAATTATACCTAATAAATTACACCATCTAATGATACTTAACCCATCATCTAATGATTATATAAATTAACTAAACCAATTAATTAACTTATACTGATCACATTAATTTAATTAATTACATTAAATAATTAATCCCTTTAATTACTTTCATTAAGTAATTATACTTAAACTATCCCACTAATGATTATCTTAATTAATCTAATTAATTATTAAAATTAATCACATTAATTAATTAGGTAATAATCCCTAGTTAATGATCTTCATTAACTATTAACAATACTTAATTACTACCTTAAGTAATTATACTTTAATTAACCATTGTTAATTACAAATTAATTTATTATTAATCACAAATTAATTTATCTTTAATTACTTAATTAATTAAGTGCTTAACTGAAACTATTTAATCTTTAATTACTTGATTAATTAATTTCTAAACACTAATTTATAAACTTAACTTAACTAATTAAAGATCCTTAACTACACATTAATTAACCTCCAATTAATTAACTAATGATCCCTTAATTACTTATTTAAAAATTCTTAATTAATTAAATAGATTAATTACTCTTTAACTTAACCAAATTTCAAATATTTAAATCTAAATTATCTTTAAGATAAAGTATTATCCTTATATGTGATTTAATTATCATTTACAAAGTCTTTGAAATCGTACCTTTTAAATTTATGTTTAAAATTTCATTTTAAATTTAAGATTTAAAGATAATTAACTCATTTAACTTTAACAAAATTTAAATCAATTTACAACCCTTTTGAACCAAATGTTAAAGAATACTTTTAAAAAAACTGTTTTATAGAGTTGCTTCGAGTTCAACCCATAAGCCACTCGAATACTTACCCGAGAAAATCCCACTTTCCCCTTTTTCAAAACATAGATTAAGTTTTAAAAAAAAATTAAAAACCCAAAGCTAATCACTCACAAGCATCTCTCATCCTCGCTACTTCGAGCCAAACACAGGAACACGCGAATTCAAACTCGAGGAAAAGCTTCTTTTCAAACATAAAACGATCGCCTGATACAACAACATGCACGGTGCACGTACACTAATGAACGGCGTCGCTCCGACCCTTAAAACTCGCCTCAGCACATCACGGATGAACACGTCATCCACCACGGCCCCCAGACACCATGATTCCACTGCTATATGAAATCGACCCATTCGAACAACCCATAGCCAAATACCTCATCCAAAAGGAAGCTCGCCTCGATGATCTTGACAGCTAGAAACTCCGACCATCCTTTCATTGCATCACCACGCCTCCTCACTGTAATAACCCGGATTTTTGGGTATCAGATAATTGAATAATTATCTGATTTTAACTATTGAAATGTGATATCCCTGAAATTTGAAGCAATTCAAGGTGAAAATCGCCTTTATAAATTTAATCAAAATTGGCAAACTTTTTATTTCGACAATAATAATGTATGTATATGTGATTGTAAATTTTAAGTAGAATATTATTTTCAAATTGAAATGGTGGTTGTTTAATACATATATCAAATTGATTTTAAAATTGATTTAAATTGTATTTAAAAATTAAATTGAATTTAAATTTGGATTTCAAAAGAGATGATATATATATATATATTGAATTTAAAAGTATGTCATGAATGATTTTGTATAAATATAGTTTTTCTTATTCTATTTTCTTTAAAAGGATTTTTTTGTTTATATAAATTAAAAAATATATTTAGATATTAGGAAATTAATTAATAAAAGCTTTATTTACATTTATAAATTGATTTTGCATGTAAAGTTACAAATGTAAGATAATTAACAAATTCAAATGACAAGTGTTAGTAAATTAAACAAGTGTCTTCTTTCTTTAATATCAAGTAGTTTTTCCCTTTCTTCATTTTTGGGAAAAAGGAAGGTAAAACTAAAAAAACTATAAACCAAGAAAAGGAAAATATAACTGATGAATCAAAAGCGAAAAGCCTGTAACAAAAATCAGAAATCCAACTTCCTTTAAACTTCAACTTGAGCTAAGGGTCAATTCAGATTCTCAGCTCAACTTAAAACCAGTGAGGAAAAGACCTGTAGCATAGTCAAGATCAAGTGGATTCAACTCAACAAATAACAGCAAGAAGTCACAAAATATCAAAGAAAAGGATCAATTAAGTTTCCAGTTTAAATCAAAACCAGACTTCTCTGTTCAAAGCAGGTGAGTAGACAACCATTTTTTTTACTTAATCGATTGCTATCTGGTTGCATGTGGTAAAATTGTGAAGTAATATGAATGCATGAACGTAAACTATAGAGGAATATCTGAATCACTTTAAATATATATGTGAATGTCTGTATATGGACATTTTTCTTTGTCTTTGTTTAAACAGGCAAAAACAGTTTAAAAATCCTAGTCTCCTTTTCTAACTCTTTGGGAATTTGATCTCTTGATGAATTATGTTATTATTAAATTGGATTGATTTTTAAAAATGTTTTTAGGCAAAATCAGTAAGTAAATTTTCTGAAAAGAATTTACAGTGGAAAAAAAATCCTTTTCAAATCAGGAAATCGATTTTATAAATTCTACGTTTTGATTATAGGTCTGGATTCGTACGGTTAAATGATGAATTATGGTTATGGTTTGATGATTTTTAGTTGTGAATTTAGGGAAGTAAGGGAAGATGACCGTGATTTGCGTTTTCGGTGAAATTTAGGTGGTTGAGGTGATGGATGGGTTTGCCACTAGTTAGGGAGGTGGTTGGGGGAGGCGATGGAGTTGGAAAAAAATTGCACGGCAAATTTAGAATGGGCGTAGTGGCCGGTGAGATTGAATTAGGGTTTTTGCTGTACCTTGTTAAAGGTTCAGGTCACACGGCAAGTGTAGCATCGAGCAAGTGATAGTGAAGCACGCACGGTTGGAGATTGAAGGGGTGATCGTGGTGAGGATTTGGGCAGATTTGGGTGAAGATCGGTGGGAGCTAGTGGCGTAACGAGGCAGGTTTGTGGCTCATCGCTGTTTTTGGGTTGAGGGAACAACTCGATTTTTGGTACGGAGGAGTAGCGGTGTTCGTAGGAAGGTGATTGTGTTTGGGTGGTCAGGGTCGATGTGTAGAGACGTTCGGCGATGGAAATGGATGGCCGTGGTTGATGTATATGTGCATGGTGGTGCACAGATTCATGCACAAAAGGGGGATGGGTTTTATTGGAACGAAGAAGAGATTAGGGGATAAAGAAGAAGCGGAATTGGGCCGTGAAATCTGGGCCAAGAAAGTAAAGTTATGGTAAATTATTAGATAAGGAAATTGAGAGGTTTCCTTTGGGCTTTGGGTCTGAATTTAAATAAGTATTTATCAAGGTATTTAAAAAAAATAAGGAATTAAATGATGTAAGCAAATATGTTTCAGAAAGAATGTTTTCAAACAAGTTTCAAAGCAAAATTTGGAACAAGTTTTCAAAGTAAATTTGAAGACAAAGGATTTTGAAGTTAAATAAAAATCAAGTTTTAAACTGATGATTAAATTATTTCTTTAAAAATAATAATGTTATTTAGAATCATTTGATAATTAAAAGTTATGTAATTTATTTTAACTTAAAGGTCTTATGTTAAATTATCAATTAATAAATTAATTCCAAGATTATTTTGATAATTAAGAAGTAATTGAGATTAATTAGTGAAATTAATTAATGAGATTAATATAGATTAATTAATTGATGTTGATAATAAAAAGGTAATTACTTAGGATAAGTAATTAGAGAATAGTTAATGATTGTAATTAATTTAAACTAGTGAATATGAGAAGATTAATTAAGGTAAATAATTTAAGATAATTTAATACGTTTAATTAACTAAGTTTAATAAATTAAGGATAATTACTCATGAAATTGATTAAGTAAATTAACTAATGAAAGAAGTTAAGGGATAGTTAATTACTGAATGAGATTACTTAAGGATCAATTACTTAGTGTATAAATTAAAGGATCGATTAATTAAGGGAATTAATAAAAGAGTTAGTTAATTAATGAAGATGATTAATTAGAGGATAATTAATCAATGTAAGTAATTATAGAATTATTAATTTGAGTAATTAATTATGGATCAATGTAATCAATGTGCATGGGTAAGGTTAATTAATTTGTGTAATTAATTAAGTTAAAGTGGTTAATTCTAGTTAAATAATCAAGTTTAATTAATTAAAGGTAATCATTTGATGTTGGGTTAAGTATAATTACTTAAGGTAATTAATAAGGTATAATTACTTAGTGAAGTAATTAGTGGATAATTACTCGATGTAATTAATAAAAAGGAAATTACTTGATGGGAAGTAATTAAAGGTAATTGCTTGGTGGAAGAAATTAAGTGTTAATTACTCAAGGTAATTAAAGGGTTAATTAATATAATTAATCATGGAGTTGGTTTAATTGATGGAGAAATAAAGGAAAGTTAATTTCTAATTGTGATTAATCAAGGTTGATTAACGAATCTAATTAAGTTAAAGATTAATTATTAGATGAAATTTAAGAATAATTAACTAATAGAAGTAATTAGAGGTTCATTAATTAATGTAATTAATGGAAATGATCAATCTTGCTTATGAATGATTGAATGATGATAAGTGCTTTGGATTGGTTGGTATCTCTGATATGAATTGCTTTGTGATATGAAATGTTGGATGTATAGTGATAATGTGATTATCAATCAATTTTAAATTGCTGTGTAAAAGTGTTATCCGGTAATTAAAATTGAATTATATTCAATTGAATAACTTGGGTTTAGAAGATATTGTATTCGAGAAGACCGGAATCGGGTATTAGTAAATATCCGAAATCACTTCGATTCTTTATAGATTGATATGTGAAATCAATAAGCTAGAATGGATTGATTTAAATGAATTGGACTATTTAATCTATGTTTTGGTACTTAGAAATTTGTGAGTGAAATAACAAGTTACCCGGGTTTTCTTTACGGTTTGAGCTTAGTACTTCAAATTATATGGATTTACTCACGCTGGTTTCCAGCCTGACCCAGGTGTTACTTTGATGTAATGTTCGGGTCAGACCGAGTATTACAGATTTTCAGGTAAGGACGTTCTGGAGCTCAGGAGACAAGCTGGAAGACATTAACGTATGGAGTGTTTTCGCTGTTTTATACTATTGTATATATCTGAGACATGTTGATTGTATCTACCCAGTGTTTGTATATATGTTGTAACTCTGATGTAAAAAAAGTGAAATTTGACAAGTACAGTTTTCCTTTATATAAATATTATTATTTGATATATTATATTTTGTCCGCTGCGAATGTGAGAATCTGTGATTTTGGTGTTTCTTTTCTTCTTCTATCTCTTTTCTTTCTTTTCCTTAACTATTCGGAATTTTCGAGATCGAAAATCCTGGGTCATTACATTTGGTATCAGCAGAAGGTCAAGCGAGAACCTTGGCTCTGGTGGGATTACTCATTAAGGTTAGGGTAAGTAATACCCTAAGATGAGTTGAGTGTGTGTGTGTGTATGAGAGCGTACTTGTTATTTTCTTATATAAAGATTTTAAATGATTTTATATAAGAATGTATTTTGATATATAAAGCAATATTTCTTTCTGATAAATATTAAGGTAATTGGTTGTTAAATTGGAATAAATTAAGTGGTAATAGAAATATAACCAAATTGAAATTAAATAAAGATGAGTTTGAAATAGATTCAAACTGAAAGTCAAATCTTGAATTTGGGAAAGAGTTTCAGAATAAGATAATAATGAATTGGTTTTCAGATATGATAATCTTGATTGTTATCATAAATGATTGTTGTGTTTAATAACAAAATGTGTGTTAATGAGTACGTAAAATGAAATGTTTTAAGGAAGTAAAACATTTGGATAAGTATGACTTAAAAATTGGAATTTAAGATGATCTGAATTGTGAAGATTTAAATCTGGGTCCAGAATTTGAAAATTGTATCAAAGTGATAAAGAAATAATAAATAATGTTATTTAATGTATTTGAATGAAGGTCTGTTTCAAACAAGAGTCCTTTGAAAATTTTAAAGGAATTTGTTTGAATTCAAAAAACCAAAGGTGGTTTAAAATTTAAAAGTAACATGGCGTGTAAAGGAAATAAATATGAAATAAACTCTAAGGATGGGTTTTGAATATTCCTTGGAATGTGATGTGAAACCCAAAGTGAAGTAAGTTTTAAACTTAAGTGGGAAGGTTATTTACTTGAAGTTTAAAATTTGAATGGGAATTCAAATTGTGTAAATTTGACTGGATTAAGTAAATTGAATTTAACTTGGAAGAAGTTAAATAAGTTTGAACAATCAACCTGATTTGGAAATTTCAAGATAAAATTAAGATTTAACTTGGGAAGTTAAATGGTGATTTGAATTGGGAGTTTGAGTGATCTCAAAATGGGTTTGAGATCCGAAAATTGGAAATGACGGATGTTTTAAAATAATTGGATAATATTACCCTATTGTTATTAAAAATCTTTAAACCGTGAATTGGATTTGTTAAAAGAAATGGGATGTGGTAATATATATCCATTATTAAGATAAAATGGAATCATTTTTAATTTAATATTTTAAAGTTTAAGATAAAACTTCAAAGGTTTGGTTTCAAAATTGAAATTTGGTGATAAATTGAATTTCAAAGATTTAGTTGTTTAAAAAGGATTTGAATTATTATTTGAACTTTGAAATAGGTTAAAAATGGAATTTGGATTCAGAATTAGATGGTTTAAGGATATAAGTTGATTTGATTTAAAGGATTATATCAACATTTAAAATTTAACTCGAATTTATACAATTCGGGATGGTTTAAATTTGAAATTTAAATTGAATTAGTTCAAATTGAATTTGATTTGAATTAATTGAAATTGCGATTGAAGATGGATAAGTTAAAAAAATTCAAATGGAAATTTGAATTGGATTGATTTGAAATAAAATTGAAGTTGAATGAGTTCAAATTCAAATAGGAATTGGGATTAATTCAAACAGGAATTGAGATGATTTGAAATTGAAGTGGGTTCAATTTGATATTAGTCCAAATTGATTTGAATAATTTGGAATTATGATTAAAGTTGAATAGGTTTAAAATCAAGTGGAATTTGATTTGAATTTGGAAAGAAATTGAGATTTATTCAACTTGAATTGGGGTTAAATCAATTTCAATGGAAATTGAAGTTGTTTAAATTAGAATTGAATCAATTTAAATGAGAATGGAAATTTAAATGGAATTGTGGGGAATGGAGATTGGGAGTTGAACAGTTTGGCTCTGGACTATTTTCAAAATAAATTGTTTTAATATAAATCTATTTTTTTCCAAACTATTTATTATACAACTTTTTTTTAAACCTAAAACTATCCTATACTTGTTTTACAATTATTTTTGGAACTGTTTAACAATTTTTCAGCTGTTTTATAATCTAATTACTGTTTTTCAACTACTTTATAAATAATTATTATTTACAATTATTTTACCTCTACTTAACTATTTTACAAACTAATAATTATTTTTCAACTACTTATCTATTTTAAAATTTTCAAGCTATTTCCTAAATTTAAGTTGGACCGAGTTCAAACTGTCTATGATTAAATATCCATTTGAGGAAAGAATTGAGGTGATAATCTAAATAGGATTGAAGCAACTGTGAATTGGTGAATAGAAATTAAAGTCAATGTGAATAGAAAAGGCGATTGATTTGGCTAATAACCAATAAAGATAAATACGTAGGATGTACGTATATTATTCTATTTGCATAGTGATTTGATCCAGATTCGAGCACATAATTTAGAGATAGTGTGTAGCGAAAGTCGTGGGCACTGAGGCCTACAGAGGCATTTGAGTTATGTTGTGACGACAGTGTAACTCGATGTCACTGCGTTCTACTGCAGACCATAGCGAAAGTCGTGTATGCCGCTGAGAGCCAACAGTCAGCGTTTGATTTTATATCGTTAGATTGCGACCTATGGTAACATAAGGAAAGTTGTGTGTGCCGCTGAGAGCCAACAGTCTGCGTTTGATTTTATATCGGTAGACCACGACCTATGTGGGAGTGGAAAAGTTTCATTTTGGCAGTGAAAATCCAGGGCGCTGATGCCTACAGTTACATGGACTTTTACTGTGATAGCAACGTAACCCTGGAATGTAATTGCGATCTGCCATTGGTTCTATGGCGTAATCGAGGGGCGCCGAGTGCCTACAGTTACATGGACTTTTGCTGAGACGGCAACGTAACCCAGGATGTAACTGCGACCATGGATGGGGGTGATTATTTCCAGAGATTCTTACCATAGATATTTCCTCTATTTTCAAAATGTTTTCGATATTTTAAATAAAATTATTTTTCAAGTATTTTCACTAGATGTTGAAAATGGGTATACCAAGTACTTATAGATTTTCAGTCTTACGCCTGATCAACGTATGACCGAATTTCTGTAAGAACGAGGACGGACTTGTTGAAACATCGAGTTATAAAAAAGGTATTTTTATAAAATTATTTTGGTGATATTATTTAGATTTTAAAGTGTTTTCAAGTTTTAAATAAAAAGAAGATTATAGTTAAAAGGGTTTAACGGATAATTTTAATAAATTCTGGCTTCGTTCCTTTTCGAGGACGAAAAGATTCAAAGGGGGAGGAATGTAATAATCCGGATTTTTGGGTATCAGATAATTGAATAATTATCTGATTTTAACTATTGTAATGTGATATCCCTGAAATTTGAAGCAATTCAAGGTGATAATCTCCTTTATAAATTTAATCAAAATTGGAAAATTTGTTATTTCAACAATAATAATGTATATATATGTGAGTATAAATTTTAAGTAGAATATTATTTTCAAATTGAAAAGGTGGTTGTTTAAATACATATATCAAATTGATTTTAAAATTGATACAAATTGTATTTAAAAATTGAATTGAATTTATATTTGGATTTCAAAAGAGATGATATATATCTTAATATATATATATTTTGAATTTAAAAGTATGTCATAGATGATTTTGTATAAATATAGTTTTTCTTATTCTATTTTCTTTAAAAGGATTTTTTGTTTATATAAATTAAAATAAATATTTAGATATTAGGAAATTAATTAATAAAAGTTTTATTTACATTTATAAATTAATTTTGCATGCAGAGTTACAAATGTAAGATAATTAACAAATTCAAATGACAAGTGTTAGTAAATTAAACAAGTGTCTTCTTTCTTTAATATCAAGTAGTTTTTCCCTTTCTTCATTTTTGGGAAAAAGGAAGGTAAAACTGAGAAAAACTATAAACCAGGAAAAGGAAATCTAACTCAAAAATCAGAAAACCAATTTCCTTTAAACTTCAACTTAAGCTAAGGTTCAATTCAGATTCTCAGCTCAACTTAAAACCAGTGAGGAAAAGATCTGTAGCAAACTCAAGATCAAGTGGATTCAACTCAACAAATAACAGCAAGAAGTCTTAAAATTTCAAAGAAAAGGATCGATTAATTTTCCAGTTTAAATCAAAACCAGACTTCTCTGTTCAAAGAAGGTGAGTAGACAAGCATTTTTTTAACTTAATCGATTGCTATCTGGTTGCATGTGGTAAAATTGTGAAGTAATATGAATGCATGAATGTAAACTATTGAGGAATATCTGAATCACTTTAAATATGCACATTTTGCTCTGTCTTTGTTTAAACAGGCAAAAACAGTTTAAAAATCGTAATCTCATTTTGTAATCTCTTTGGGAAATTGATCTCTTGATGAATTATTTTAATATTAAATAGGATTGATTTTTAAAAATGTTTTTAGGCAAAATTAGTAAGTAGATTTTCTGAAAAGAATTTACAGTGGAAAAAAATCCTTTTCAAATCAGGAAATCGATTTTATAAATTCTACGTTTTGATTATAGGTCTGGATTCGTACGGTTAAATGATGAATTATGGTTATGGTTTGATGATGTTTAGCTGTGAATTTTGGGAAGTAAGGGAAGATGACCGTGATTTGGGTTTTCGGTGAAATTTAGATGGCCGAGGTGATGGATGGGTTTGCCATTGGTTAGGGAGGTGGTTGGGGAGGCGATGGAGTTGGAAAAAAATTGCACGGCAAATTTAGAATGGGCGTGGTGGCCAGTGAGATTAAATTAGGGATTTTGTTGTACCTTGTTAAGGGTTCAGGTCGCACGGCAAGTGTGGCATCGAGCAAGTGATAGTGAAGCGCGCACAGTAGGAGATTGAAGGGGTGATCATGGTGAGGATTTGGGCAGATTTAGGTGAAGATCGGTGGGAGGTAGTGGCGAGACAAGGATTTTGAAGTTTTCAAAGTAAATTTGAAGCCAAAGGATTTTGAAGTTAAATGAAAATCAAGTTTTAAACTGATGCTTAAACTATTTCTTTAAAAATAATAATGTTATTTAGAATGATTTGATAATTAAAAGTTATGTAATTTGTTTTAACTTAAAGGTCTTAAGTTAAATTATCAATTAATAAATTAATTCCAAGATTATTTGATAATTAAGAAGTAATTGAGATTAATTTGTCAAATTAATTAATGAGATTAATATAGATTAATTAATTGATGTTGATAATAAAAAGGTAATTACTTAGGATAAGTAATTAGAGAATAGTTAATGATTGTAATTAATTTAAACTAGTGAATATGAGACGATTAATTAAGGTAAATAATTTAAGATAATTTATCAAGTTTAATTAACTAAATTTAATAAATTAAGTATAATTACTCATGAAATTGATTAAGTAAATTAACTAATGAAAGTAGTCAAGGGATAGTTAATTCCTGAATGAGATTACTTAAGGATTAATTACTTAGTGTAATAAATTAAAGGATTGATTAATTATGGGAATTAATAAAAGGGTTAGTTAATTAATGAAGATGATTAATTAGAGGATAATTAATAAATATAAGTAATTATAGAATAATTAATTCGAGTAATTAATTATGGATCAATGTAATCAATGTGTATGGGTAAGGTTAATTAATTTGTGTAATTAATTAAGTTAAAGTGGTTAATTCTAGTTAAATAATCAAGTTTAATTAATTAAAGGTAATCATTTGATGTTGGGTTAAGTATAATTACTTAAGGTAATTAATGAGGTATAATTACTTAGTGAAGTAATTAGTGGATAATTACTCGATGTAATTAATAAAAAGGAAATTACTTGATGGGAAGTAATTAAAGGATAATTACTTGGTGGAAGAAATTAAGTGTTAATTACTCAGGTTAATTAAAGGATTAATTAATATGATTAATCATGGAGTTGGTTTAATTGATGGAGAAATTAAGGAAAGTTAATTTCTGATTGTGATTAATCAAGGTTGATTAATGATTGTAATTAAGTTGAAGATTAATTATTAGATGAAATTTAAGAATAATCAACTAATGGAAGTAATTAGAGGTTCATTAATTAATGTAATTAATAGAAACGATCAATCTTGCTTATGAATGATTGAATGATGATAAGTGGTTTGGATTGGTTGATATCTCTGATATGAATTGATTTGTGATATGAAATGTTGGATGGATAGTGATAATGTGATTATCTATCAATTTTGAAATGCTGTGTAAAAGTGTTATCCGGTAATTAAAATTGAATTATATTCAATTGAATAACTTGGGTTTAGATGACATTGTATTCGAGAAGACCGGAGTCGGGTATTAGTAAATACCCGAAATCACTTCGATTCTTCATAGATTGATATGTGAAATCAATAAGGTAGAATGGAATGATTTAACTGAATTGGACTATTTAATCTATGTTTTGGTACTTAGAAATTTGTGAGTGAAATAAGGAATGTCTATAACAATTTTTGAATCTGTAATTGATACAAGTTACCTGGTTTTTCTTTACGGTTTAAGCTAGTACTTCAAATTATATGGATTTAATCACGCTGGTTTCCTGCCTGACCCGGATGTTACTTTGATGTAATGCTTGGGTCAGACTGAGTATTACAAATTTTCAAGTAAGGACGTTTTGGAGCTCAGGAGACGAGCTGGATGACATGAACGTATGGAGTGTTTCCGCTGTGTTATTTTATTGTATATATCTGAGACATGTTGATTCTATCTGCCCAGTGTTTGTATATATGTTGTAACTCTTACGTAAAAAAAAGTGAAATTTGACAAGTACAGTTTTCCTTTGTATAAATATTATTATTTGATATATTATATTTTGTCCGCTGCGAATGTGAGAATCTGTGTTTTTGGTGTTTCTTTTCTTCTTCTATCTCTTTTCTTTCTTTTCCTTAACTATCCGGAATTTTCGAGATCGAAAATCCCGGGTCGTTACACTCGCCTCGATCCCTGGCCATGCGATCGAACTCGATAACCCGATATGGACGTATCACTTCGCCTCTACACTCAACAGAACCACCTCCCAAAACCCTATTTAGTCTTACTCCGGCTACCAAGAACCAAAATAAAATACGAACTCATTTTTTCCGAAGTCATCACACCTCCATACAGCTTTGACTACAACCCCGATGAATTCTACCATGTTGATCGCCATGTATTGGTGAAAACCTCAAAATCTTACAATTTCGATTTTCACATAGAATACTAAACTAAAAATTATGATTTTGGTTTCTAAATTCATCATTTGCAACCTAGAATCATGTTATAGAATTGATTCAAGAATTCTGGACATTTGATTTTAGCCTATTATATGATCAGACCTATAGATTTCAATTTTTAAATAAATACATCATATATTTATTTAAAACTACTTTTAAAATTAAATTTATATGCTTACAAACAATTTCTATTCTCAGATCCTAGCCTATAATCAAATACGTATGAAGTTATGAATCCTTTATTGAAAAAGGAATACTGTAAAACAACAAAGATGATCATCAGACATTTCACATAATGTATACACATATATTCAAGTCAAAACATACGTGCAAATCATTTCATACTATTTTACTTCAAGATTTCATCCATGTATCAAAATTCAAGTCTCAGATTTAAAATGTTTTTAAATTAAAAATTTACTCACCACTGGAAGAATCAAAGAAGCTCTGAAAATTTTGAATTTGCTTCCTGATCTTGATTTTAACTGTTGCTGCTTGATCCAGGCTTTGTTTTGTTAATCTGAATCCAAATTTTGATTTCTTTTCATTTGAATCTGGTCTGAAGATCTTGTTTTTGAGATGTTGTATTAGCTTTGATCTGATTTTAATTTCTAATCAAATTTTGAGTTTGAATTTGAAAAGAGTTTGTTTTGCAAATCTTTTTTTCTATTCATTTTTTTAAATTTTTCTCAGATCTGATTTTTTTTTTATTAAAACACTTACTTTATGATTTAATTTTAAGAAAACAAATGCTGCCATTTGTATTTTGCATGCAGCTTTGAACTTACACATGTAAATACATGTTTTTATTACCTTACAAATGTCAAAAACTCTTTATTCATATTACTTTTATACTTATATATATACATATGTTTTTATATCATATTTTCTTTTTAAGCTCAATGCCTTTTTATGTATATACATCTTATATATATTTAAAGAAAATATGAACCTTAATTAAATCCTATTTTGCTCTATTTAATTTTTAAATAACCTTTTGAAAATCATTAGATTAAATTCAAAACAAAGCTTCCTATTTACAATGTACATATATATTTGTAATAATTAGAAAACATTATTTATTAGAATTGTTTGTATATACACACACACACACACACACACACACACACACACACACACATATATATATATATATCCACACCTTTATAGCTTTCACAAGTACTACTTCTTATGGCATATATATATGTATATATTCACACATTATATACATGTATGAATATACACTCAAATTTTCAACATTATACGGTTTTCACAAATCTATATATATATATATATATATATATATATATATTAATTTTCTATAAGATTTATAGTTCAGCAATTTATAATTCAAATTCATTATGTATAACTAGATATACCATTATTTATCCTTCAGAATTTATTTATTCAACTTATACCCTAGTGTTTCAATAGTAAAATCTGTTAATTATTAATCCCCAAAAATTCGGGTTATCACAATTTCAAATATATATACATATATCTTTCGAATATCAAATCATACTTCGGAATTTGAAATCAAAATTTGTTTCACAGCATCACCTGCATAGCAAAGCTACTAGAGTGGCCTCTCCCCCACTCCGAAACTCGAAAATCAATGTCGATGATGCGTGCACTCATCACCAAAATTATTTTCCAGCGACATAAGTGAGTTATGGACTTCTATTTTCTTGAAAACTTCTTTGAAATTTCTTCGAAATCATTGGAATTCATTGAAATCTTTTGAAACATTTCTTATTCGGAAAAATACTTTCAAATCGTAATATTATATATTTTTTCCTTAAACTAATTTTCAAAATACTGGAGTTCAGTCTCTCGAACTTTAAATTAAAACCATTTCAGTTATAAATTATTTTTATATAAATCGAATTTCTTATAAAATTTCAAAATTTTAAATCCTTTCTAAACATCAAATTCTAGTTTTTAAAAGATATATAATCCTTATCGAAAACCTTTCACTTATGTATATATAAAATGTGGTCATCCTTATCAAAATAATAATTCTGATGTATGCACAATTTAAAAATACAACGAAACACAAATTTCCAAAGGATGATTCAAGGATGGATTTTAAACAAACAGAGATTCAAATTTAGAGGAACTCTAATCAAATCGAATTATGGTTCGAAGATAAGCTCGAACAAAGATGAGATAATTAAATTACGAAATAGAAGATGGATAAGCCCATATAAATCACGGGCGACCTTAACAGGGTCAACGACGACTTCAGATATATAATCAATTCGAAAATCTAAGGCAAATCGACATTCGATCGCAAGAGATAGAATCCCGGTAGAGTTGGAGATAGATAGCATCGTAAACCGAGGATACAGAAATCTCTGGTAAATCAATGCCAATTGTAAAGGAGTTTCACACCTTTACAAATCATTCAAAGATTTTCGGAATCACCGATCTTTATAGTGGTCGTTCCAAAGTGGAGTTATGGAATGCCCAAAATCAAAAGGATAAAAATAAGGAAGACAAGACTGGATTTCAAAACAAGTGGGAGCATTCCAAAATTCAAGGAATCCTAATCGATAAGAATTCTAACCAAAGAGATTACTAACAAGGTGGATATAGAAGGGATGAAGTTTAGAAAATTTTGATTTCAAAATAAGAAAATTTATACCAAAATAATATTTAAAAATCCTTCAAAATCATTTGAAAATCATTTTATACTTTCAAAGTACGTACTCTCCCAAAGAAATGATTCTGAGATTGATTTCACTCATTCTAGGGTATTTCTACCCTATCTCTAATGAGTTTTTGCTCCGCAGGGTTTGCCTAAAACCAAAGCTCTGATACGAAATATAACGACCCACTATTTTAGACCATTCAAATCGACAATAATCCACACATGTCGGACTTGAATTATTCAAAATAACATATTGTAATAAAATTTGGAGCAAATGAAATCATTCATAGAATCACAGACACAGAAATATCAGAATAACTCGCAGCGTAAATTAAAATACCATAGTTGTTCATGAAGCTACTATAACAAAATCTCAAAACAAAATACATAATATCAGTCCGAAACATATACAATAGAAATCCCAAATACATAGAAGTTTATAAATTCCAAAGCTGAAATGGAACAGCTGAAACTGAAATGGATAGATAACTAGATAAGCAAAATCTCCAGCGATTCCTAGCTCCAGAAAAAGAAATCCAAAGCTAAGCTGTAAATACTCAGGATGACCTGAGCGTAAAGTAAAACACAAAACACTCGAGTCATGACATACATACTTATATAATGTAAACCAACTCAAGTGAACTGTAATAGCAATGCATAATAACTTAAAGTATGCTTGAGATCGCCCATCCTTTAAGGATCCATTAAACCATCAATTAAATAGAAATAAACGCTATCGTAGAAATGTTCATATTAAGGTAAACCATGCAACTAATAGTGTAAATATGACTAGGGTAGCGCAGAGCTGCAGTAATCGATCACCTCTAGTCACACTATCAAATTGAAGGTGTGCATCAAAACAATCACTAGGAAATCAAACGACATACAGAAAAGTATACCCGTGGTTATACATTTCAAATGGCTTATAATTTCGAAGTACAATCATTCATTCAAACCATTAAAAGTGAAGTCATTATACTTACAAATAAAATATTCCATTCCCAAAATTTTAGCCTTCTCTGAGCTCATTTATTCACTTAAAAACCGTAAACATTGAAAATTTCAGCCTTTCACAGCATTTAGAAAATGTTGCAGTAAGTTATACTTGAAACAATTCATTTCAGCCAAAGACAGCATTTAAATCAAACTGCTGTAATATTTAAGTTCATTTTAAACGGTTCAATTATAAAGACAGCATTTAAATAGAACTGATGTAGTATTATACATTTGAAACAGTTCATTTCAGCCTACCGCAGCACTTATCAAGTGCTGTCGTAGCCCTTTTATTAGTTTAAAGTTTTTGGTTTCATTCGGCAACCACAGCACTTACCAAGTGCTGTAATATGCCTTAGTTAAAATTTAGTTATAGTTCATTTGTATCAACCACGACACTTACAAAATGCTGTAATATCATTTACTTCAGATTTTAAGTTAACTACAGCAATGATAGCATTTCTGAAGTGCTGTTATTAAATTTCCAGATTTTCACTGTATTTCCAGCAATAAATAAACTTTGATTTTAACCCTTTAAACATTACAAAAATCATATTTTAACCTCAAAAATGTTCATTAAAATACCCTTTAACTTATGATATTTATAAAGTAAATTTCTTATAATAAAATCAAATTTCAATAATTCACTTAACAAATTCAAGTGTACAATTTTCTATTCTTCACATTTAAACAATTTCTTAACATTTAAATTTTTATTACCATTTTCCAAATATAACTTCATTTCCATTTTATTTATATAACTTAAATGTCATGGTAAAAGCCAAAATCCAAATTTTAAATTTAAGTTATATTTCAAAAATTCAATTTAACCATTCATTTATTCAGCATTTTTAACTTATAGAAATATCATAAATTCTTTATTTAAAACGTTTTTAAATTTCTATTTAAATCAAATAATCATAAATTTACATTTTAAAATACTTAAAAATATTCAAAAACACTTTAAAATTAACCACGGGTCTGTATATAGTCTTCTAACCTAGGTCAAGTGATACAGATATTTATCGTTTCAATCCGTAGTTTACAAAGATAAATACGGTTCTATCATTTCAAACCCGCAATCCCAAGTTAGAATAAAATAAATAAAAATCGTTCAAGCCTATAATTTCAGCCCATAACGATTTTTCCCTATTCTAAAGTCCCTTCGGGTATATATCATTTCAACCCATAGTGATTTCTATACTAACAGAGAACTTGCAGTGATGATCAAAATAAATGAACAGTATAACAACATATAGCAGTATCAGATGATATGATAGATAAATAAACAGGATTAACATCATATAATTTATAACACAAGCAGCTATAACATGATGCAATATTTTCTACACTTTCACTTGCTATCAATTCACAGTCATATAAGTATAAAAGTCGGGCATGATTACTCACCTTTTAAGCTGAAGTTAACAAATCAAAGCACACAAACGAATTCCAAAAAGCATGATATCATGACGCAGCACAGCATTTGATTCAAGTGGAGAGAGAGAGAGTCAAGGTGCGATCTTGTAAACAACCCATAAACAAGACAAAACAAAATATCTCATGAATAAAATTAACATAAGATACATATGGAAACAATTTAAAATAAAAGCAACAAAAGAACACAACAACTTGACCTTGCCTCAACACTCAAGTGCTCGGCCTAGGGATCTCTAATGTTTGGCCATGATGGTGTATTGGGCTCAAGTATGGGTCAAGACACTTGTCTAGCAAGGTGATGAAATGGTGGAAGTTATGACATGAGAATGCAAAGGGTTAAGGGAAATAAGTGGAGATTGGCGCAACAATTGGGCTCGGGCTGAGATGAATTGGGCTCGGCCATGGCATGAGCAGGTCTGGTGGTGGCTGGAGCAGTGGCCAGAGGTGGTAGAGGAGCAGGTGGTGGTGGCTAAGGGGGTGGCCAAGGCAATCTGTGGTGGTGGTGAATGTGCTAACGTTGGCTAGGCATTGGTTTAAGGGTTTTTGCAATGTTTGTGTGGAGTTTTTGTGGTGTTATCTTCAAGGGATGGTCACAGCCTTGACTGGACAGAGGAAGAGGAGTGTGATGTGGCTGTGGATGGTGGTTGTTCCGGTCGTGGAGGTGGTGGAGGAGCTATGGCCGAGCAAAGATAGGAAGAGGCAAGGCTAAATTTCAATAGAAAATTCAATAAAATGATGGAAAAAGTGAAAATAAAAAAGAAGACATTACCAAAATTTCTCAGATCTAAAATTCTTGTGAAAATGAAATGAGAAAGTTTTTTTTTCATGTGAAAACAAAAAAAATACATGGCCAAGAGAAACAAAATGAACGGCCAAAATATGAAGAGGCTTGGCTAGTGAAAAGTCATAAGTTATAAGGCTTTAGTCTCTTCAAATTTCCCATTTCTTTAAATCAAATAAAAACAAATGAAATTTAGTACATGAATTAGAAAATGAAAAAAAAGTAAAATAAAATGAAAATAAATCAATATTTTCAGAAAATAGAAAAAGAAATAAAGAAATAGTTTATATAAATTGAACTAGACTTAGAAATTATAAACAAAATACAATTAACTTTGGAAAATTATAACTATACTTTTAAAATGTTTTTAAAAATAAAATATATACATACATTTCATATTAAACATATATACACAAATTAGAACATGATTTGACAAAAAAAATATTATTTATATCAATTAAAATAGACAATTTTGTTAAATAAAAAATTTACACATAATATTGTAAAAAGCATAACTTTCACAATATAAATCAGATTTCAACGAAACGAAAAGCAGTATTCTTGAAATTTTATTTAATTTCATAACAAAAGATAAAATTAAAAAATTCAAATATTTAAATTTTAAATTTAAAAGTCAAAGTTTGACCATTTTGACGAAAATCCATTTTTTTGGAAATATTCCATTTATTCAGGTTCCGACATATAATTCGCAAAAAATCAAAATTTATATTTAATATAACAAAATTTGTATCCATTTTAATAAATAAAATAAAGTTTTTAAATCAGTAATTCAAATTAAAATGATTAAAATGTAGAATTAAAATAATCACAAAATTTACAGGGTTGTTACAGTAATTAAAGAATAATTAATCAAGGATGATTAATTAAGATGGATAATTAAAGGATGATTAATTAATTGGTTTGTAATTAATTAATGGTTAAGTAAGCTAGATTTATAGTAATGAAGTAATTAATTTAACTTATTTTAAATTAATTAGAGATGGTGTGATTAATTAATCTTTGCTTATGAATGGCTAAATGACATTGAATGCCTTGGATTATTTGATATCTCTGATATGAGGTATGTGCTAATCTGTGATATGAGATGCTTTGGTTCAATTGTGATGTTGTGGATTATTTATTTGTGATAATGTGAATTATCTATTTGTGTGAATATATATATATATATAATGAATTAAATTGTTTTAATTTAAAATAACTTGGCTTTAAAAGACGGCGTTTTGGATTTCGGTGAGACCGGGATTGGATTTCCAGATTTGGAGATCCGCAAACCACATCGATCCAAATTAAACGATAGGTCATGAATCTCAAGTGAAGACGAAGATTCAGAGTGCAAGAGCTATTATAGTTAACTCCGAGGATGATTCTAAAATGAGTGTAACGAGATAGTGCCTTCGGTTTCGTTCGAACCCGAAACGAACTTGTATGGATTGAATGCTTTCAGAACATCGTCATTGGAGGACGATGAGCATTTTAAGTTATATGTTCTGATAAGGTAATCGTAGCCTCAAGCCTCATCAACCGGGAATGGCTAAAACAAGGGAGATGCAGCAAGGCTAAGTGAGTCGCGCTCAAGTAGGATAAGATTTCCTCTGTCTAGAGGTTCCTTTTTATTCGACTGTGTGGGCAGTTGATTGCAACAACAACTGGGGTTGTCTTAGTCGGGACTATCCAGTAAGGAATGGTTCCGACCTTGTGTTGCAGGGGATTTAGGGTAGATCCTCGGTACGGTGATCTAGGCCACGTACTGTGACGAGCGGTACCCCAGTAGCCCAGCCATTGTAGAGAATCCAATCTCTAATAAATGCCATACGTACTGATTGTGCTCAACTATGTTGGAACGTGAGATGTAAGCACTCCAGCTATTTCTATATTTTACTTGAAAACCCTAGACCCTATTATAATATAACTGGATTTCTTATCAAATGTTTTGGTTATCGTAAGGTAAAAAAATTTCCGTGTTTATGTACGGGAAGTCTTACGAGATACCTTTTGTTTTCAAAGGTTTTCAAAGTTAAGCAACTTTAACCCGTTTACTCACACCAGACCCATGTCTGAGCCAGAGTTTATTTTTTGTTTTAATAAACTCTTGGGTACTCAAATTTTTACGAGTAGCCAAGGGATTCTGGTTAGCTTTGACCAACTCTGGAGGAGAAATGGAGCAGGAGGCTTCAACGTTTATAGATATATAGTGTTTCCGCTGTGTTGGTATCTCTGTGTTGTATTTTGAGATGTATGATAGACAAGTTGTATAACTGTCTAATGTATTGTGATATAAAGTTGTATAACTCTAATGTATATGATACTATGTAATACTTATGTGATTAATATAATTTATTCGTTCCGTTGTGAGATTCTGATGTTGTTTAGTTCTTTCTTTCTATCTTTTCACTTTTCTATCCTTTTCTTTCTTATTAATGATGCATCTTCTGTGGAATGAAAGGCGGATCGTTTCAGTTGGTATCAGAGCGCTAGGTTGAGTGAATACCTAGGCTTTGGAGGGATTTCTTTCTTGAGAGATCATACTTGTAATTTTGATACATATATTTGTTTCTACCTATTTGTTGGGTTACCTGTTTGGGTTTTCCAATATGAGTTCTAGAGGTCGGAAGGGTAGTGGTGTGTGTAGCACAACTACCAATGGAAGAAGTTCGAGTGTTGAGGTTGGAAATGTATCTGCCGAGGCTGTAGATCCAATACCATCTCGACTAAGATTTACAGTGGTGTAAGGATTTCACCAATCTCTGAAGGAAACTTTTTAAGGTTCAAATTCTATCATTGAAGTGCAAGTTTGGATGAGTGAGAGTTTGCATCTATTGGATGAGCAGAAGCGAGTGATGATATCTTGGCAACTTCAAGAAGAAGCAGCTGCATGGTGAGACGTTGTGACTTTGGATGTATCCGAAGATGTTTCTTTTGAAGCAAGTTTAAGGAAGTGTGTCAGCATCGGTGATGACTCAGTTCAGCAGTGTGTTTGTGTTTAGTTTGAGACCCGAGTTTCTTAAGGAGATGTCTTCCCATCTCTAGGCTTTGTGGGATTGTATGATATGGCTTTGAGGTTCGAAAAGCTTTGGATAGAAAGTATTTGGCATCCGTGTTAGCAGTGCAGCTCGGAGGTGTTCTGTGTACCATCAGGAAGATCTTCTTGCTAAGCAGTGTTCTAGAGGTGGAGTTCAGAAGCAATGAGTGGACCCATTTCTTCGATGGATTGGCTAGATAAGCATAAGCTGTTCTGATTGGTAAAGTGTAACGACCGGATATTTTTAAACATTCGCATCCACACATGCCGGACTTGAATTGCTCAAAATAACAAATTGTTAATTTAAATTTGGCAAAACTCAGCATATAAAGTAAATAAATCAATCACAGAATCACAGACACCGAGTAATATAATAATAACGCAGCGGAATAGATAAATAGTAGTTCATGAAGCTACTATATAAACATAGAGTTTGAAATAAAATACAACAGAATATCTCGAATACAGTGAAGTCTCTAGTACGAACAGATGACTTATCTGAACCAATCATCTGGAAAGCTGAATCGATAGTTGGATCTCTAAACGAAGCTCCAAACTCCAAAGGTGCATCTCAAATGCTGTATCACTCAGTCTGACCCGAGCGTAAAGCAAAACACAAAACACTCGAGTCAGGATTAACATTCTTATATCAATAAATCCAACTCAAATGAAATATCAACTGAAATACAAGTAATTTAAAGGATGTTTGGGATAACCATCCTCTAAGGATCTGTGTAACTATCTACAATATAGAAATATACACTACAACACCTTGGTCATTTCAATTAAATTTGTACTTCAGGACCAAAATATCATTTTCATTTCCAATATGTCTATTTTCCAAAATAGTATCCACCTATGAAATAATTTACAAAGTACAGTATTTAAAATTTCCTCAAATCTCGCAGATTGATTCAAATCAACTCAAATTCCAAATTTACATTTATTCGAAGCTCAATTCATTAATTCTATTCGGTTCTAAATAAACCATTTAAATTTTCATTATGTTCAAAGCTTTAATTATATTCCACGATTTCAAAACTAATTTCGATCATCTCATATATATCAAAATTTTATTTCATTATCGCTTAGTTTTTTTAAAAAACCATTTAAATAATTCCAATATTATTTAAATAACCTTAAATTTGGCTAAACTAAATTTTTCCTTCGATTTATTTAAACTTGAAATACTCATTTAATCCCTTTTACTTAAACCAAACCAAGTTATAAAATCATATCTTAAATCTTGAATCTAAGAGTTCCAAATCGATTTAATTAAATAAAATTATTAATTAAATACCATTTTCAATTAATTCAACTTTATCATCTCAACCTTACTTATTCAAATTATTACAAAAAATCTATTTTGATAAATAAATTTAAAAAAAATGCTTAAACATATTATATGTATTAAATCAATCTCAACAATATTATTATTAAATCTATACTCTATTATATATATATATATATTAAGAATCAATATTTATCAAAACCCATATATTTCTTTTCAAAACCATAGAAATTAATTTCAAAACATTTATATATATGGACCAACGGTGTCTATATATATATTTCCCATGTTATGGTCAAATAATACGAATATTTATCACTTCAATCTGTAATTTAAATATATACAGGTAGATATCATTTCGATCGGCAATCCCAAATTCAATTCAACGTCTCTCATTTCAACCCATAACGATTTTCTCCTATTCTAAAGTCCGTTCAGGTATCAATCATTTCAACCCATAGTGAATTCTATACTAACAGGGAACTTGCAGAATGATAACCGATTATATAAAATATAGCAACAGGCATATATCATCAATAACAATATAATATAAAACAACAGGATATGGTGTCATATCCCACATGTGAAATGTAACGACCCGGGATTTTGGGCAATAACAATTTAATAATCTGTATTAATAATTTAACTGGTTTGATAATTTTCTTTATAATTTTAATTTAAAATGATAAATTTATTCTTTTTAAAAAGGTTAATGAATTTTTAATCTGACAATTTTGATAAGGTTTGTTTGTCAAAACTAATACAATTTTACTCTATTTATAATATATACATTTGATATATATATTGTGAATAGGAGATCTTTTGTTTCAAATTAAAGATTGAGTTTTGCAAATTGTAATATATATGTATGTATATGTTATAATTTGAGTTGTTTTAAAATTTTAGTTTAATCTATTAAATTTTATGTGTATGAATTTTAAATTAAAAGCTTTGTTTTAAAACTAAATATTTTTCAAAGATTAATTTAAAGATTTATTCATTTGTTTTCAAAATGTAAGATAATTGTTTATTTTTTAAATATGATAGTTTATAAAGGAAATTTATCAATGTTTTATTTTTGTTTTCTTTAAAATGTTCAAATTAAAATGGTTATTAATGTTTAGGTATAATTGTTTTAGATTTTAAATACATATATAAGAATTATTTGCATTTTTATTAGTTTATATTATTTTCTTCAAAAGGTAAGCTATTATTAAATAAAGGTTTACAAAGATTTCACACTTGTATTTATTAAAATTCAAAAGCTTATTTTCATAAAAACATTTCACTCATGTGTATAAACATTTTATAAATACATATAAATACATAAGTAAACATTTATTAACAAAGTAACTTAATTATGTAAGTTTATATTACATTTAAATTAAATGATAAATTAATTAAAAATATTCAAACATGTGTAAACATGTTATCATCTCAAAAACACATGTAAAGTAAGTAAGCTAATAGGATGACAATTGTAAATTCTTAAGGGACATGTGTCTTTATTTTAAAAAAATTTACTTTCTTTAATTTTAAATAAACATAACACTTTGTCTTCATTTCATTTCTTAGTTTACTTTTCTTAACCAAAAATAATGGCAACCAGAATTTTATCAAACCTGAGAATTAAAATCTGCAAATTGAAAATCCATAAGCAAATCAATCTGTAATTCCAATCTGCAATCAACCTTCAACTTCAAATCTGCATCTTCATATCATCTTCAACATGCAAAGTGAAAACCTGCATTCAAATAAGGCTCAAACCTGCAAATTCTTAAGAAGTTTTCAACATGCAAGGGATTTTCTACAGCAAGTGCATCTTTCTAGATTTAAATTTCTAGTGCTTGGAATAATAAATCAAAGCCTGTTCTGGTCTGCATATTTCAATAAGGTGAGTAAACTTCTTTGAAAAACAGTTTGAATTGTTTTTAACTACCATGCATGTGGTGTTATAATTTGTATTGAAGTCTGATGCTTTGAATTTCATATGAATTGTGTTGTGTGAGCTTGTTATTCTGTTCTTTGTTGATTCAATGGTGTGTTCTGCTTAAAAAAAATGTATATATATAGAATTCATATCTACAAATCTAATCCATATTAGGCTTAAGTATTTGAATGAAATTACTTTGTACTTGTATGATAAAGGTTATAAAACATTCCGGGAATTTTAAATATCACAAATCATGATTTAAGTAAAGGTTTACAGAGGAACATGAATATTTGTTAAAAACTTATTATCTTAAATTCAAAATTCAACTCCATGCATGTAATCTGGATGGTAAAATCATGAATTTAGAGACGAAGTTTGTAATTTATAGTTTAGTAATTCATTTGAAATTTGGGTTTAAATGAAATTGGGAATTTTGTTGATTTCTGATTATATGTACATTGATTTGATTTGATTTTTGAATCGTAGCTAGATTGTAAGCTATAGATTTTAGGAAAAATGCATAAGAATTTTTCAGTTGAATAATTTGATGGGAATCAATGAAACTAGGGTTTAAGTTTGTGTGATGTTCGGCTTGGTTGCCGAAGTGTTTTCGTCATCAGTAGTGAACCGAGTTCAATCGCATTTGGGGTGTTGAAGCTCGTGGTCATGGCGAGTTGGTGTGGGGGGTCAGCAGAGTTAACCGGCGTTGAGATGGCCGTGGAGGGGAGATTTGGGGTCGACGTTTTTTCTGCAGTGGTTCGAGTTTTGGTTCGATTGTTCGAATTTCGATTCGCGTATTGTTTGTTGGATCTGGGGTTACATTTGAGTTCGCGAGCATAGGTGCGACAGTCACCGATGGTCGCGACGACCAAAGATCGCCGGAGGATGATGGACACGTGCACCGTGTCTTTCGTGCACGGTTTTGGATGCTGGGGAGTTTTTTTTTGGGGTAGAAGGGTTCGTACCGAAGGAGCTCTCGCGTTTTCTCAAATGCGACTCGAAGTGGGATGGTAGTTCGTTTGCTTCGGTGTTGCCTCGGCTAGTTTAGGTGTCTGTCTCGAGTTATTAAGAAAGTTTACTCGGGTCTGGTCCGAGAGGAACTTTTGTTCCCAAACTGAAACCTGATTTCGATGAAATCAAGTATTTAACTATAAACAAGTTTTATAAAAGAGACGAATGAATAACGTTAAAACTTGTTGTTTTAAAAATCAAGTTAATCAAACTTTAAAATTTAATCAAAATTTTCATTTCAAATCTAAAATGTTTTAAGATGATTGTTTTTTTTAAAAGGTAATTATCTTAATTAAAATTTGAAATTTAATTTAAAGAGTGTTTTGAATTTAAATAGTGGATCAAAGTTTTAAGATAAATTTCTAAGTAATGTTTAAAACTAAGTTCTATTTATATTGAAAATAAATTAGTTTAAAATTTGATAATTTACAGTATTTTAAATTTGGAAATGATTTATAAATGCTTTTATTTCAAGTAAGGCTATTATTAGGATTTTGTAAATCAAGTTTAATAATTTGTCTTTGAATTAATAAGATTTAAATTTATTCAAATAATTTATTTATAAAGATAATTAAGGTTAAATTATTTGAATATGACTTTAGAATACTTAGTTAAGTTAATTGTTAATAAGTAAGAGATTAAATAAGATGTATGCTTTTCTTAATTAATTAAAGATTTTCTTTAATTATAAGAAGATTAGTTAATTAATTAATGGTTTAATTAATTTTAAATAATTAGTTAATTATTTAATTAATTTTAATAATCACTTAATTATGGATTAATTAAGCGTAATTACTTAATAAAGTAATTAATGGTTAGTTATTGAATGTAATTAAGAATTTGTAATTACTTATGGAAGAAATTAATGGTAATTACTCATGGAGTAATTAGTTGAAGTGGTTATTGGTTAATCACTTAATGATATTATTTAAAGAATTAATTAATATAATTGTTTTAAAGATAATTAATTATGAAGTAATTAATTAAAGGATTAAGGATTATTTAATAATGGAATTAATTAAGGAAGTAATTAAGAGTAATTAATGAAAGTAATTAAAAGATAATTACTTATGTAAGTAATTAAGAGTTAATTACTTAATTATTTTAGTTAATTAATTAATGTGATTAATTAATTAATGAATGTGACTAATTTTGGATTAATTACTAAGTGTAATTAATTAAAATTGTAATTAATAAAGTAATTAATTAAGGATGAATTGTTAATTTAAGTGGATTAATGAAGTAATTAAAGATTAATTAATTATATTAATTAATCAAGGATTAATATAATTAAATTAGAAATTAATTAATTAAGAATTTAATTAATTAAGATAAGTAAATACAAATTGTTAATTACTAATTATGATTAATGAGTTGATTAATTATAAATTAATTAGTTAATTAATTAAAGTAATTTTTAATTACTAAGGATCATCAATTAATTAAGGTGATTAATGATATTAATCAAGGTTGATTAATATAAGTAAATAATTTAAATATGATTAATTAATTGTAATTAATTAAGAATTAATGTAATTAATTATAGTTAATTAATTAATGAAGGATCATTAATTATTGTAATTAATGATAGTAATTAAAGGTTAATTACTAAATATGGTTAAGGATAATTACTTGAATGTAATTAAAGGATAATTAATCAAGGAAGATTGATTAAGGAAAATCATTAGAGATGATTTATTTATTTGAAATAAATAAATGAAGAAGGTTTTAAGTAATTCAATTGATTAATAGATAATCAATTCTGTTTTGGATGTTTGATTAATATGGATTGATTGATTAATATTGGTTAATTGATTGATATTGGATGATCAATATTTGGAGATTGATACTGTATGATTGGTTGATATTGGATGTTTGAAATTGGATTGATACAGGATGATTGGGATATATATGTTATGCGATATGTTGTTTATGAAGATGAATATTGATATGAATTATCTCTTGTAATGATATGATTCATCTATCTGCTTATATATCATCCTGAATATAAGTTTAAATTGTTTAAACCCTTAAGTACAACTTGGACATTAAAATTGCGTTTGGTTTCGGTGAGACCGGGATCGGGTTTGCTACATTACAGCGTGATAGAGGGTTCTCGCTTTGCATTAGGTGGAGAACGGGAGACTCTTACCCCTACATGCCCCCGGGGATAGTATAAGGTCTTGCGGGGTTGGTTGCGAGTCGAGAGGCTGGCCGTAAAAGCTAACCCGAGGTACCACTGGGAGCCACGGCGGGGCTGGGATGGTTGAAAAGCCTACCTGTCAAGTGAGCCGTTGTTGATGGTTGCAAAGCCTAGACTATCACATTTGGTATCAGAGCATTAGGCTCTGAAGTATGTCTTTCTTAAGGGAGCATTAGGTTGAGTGAATACCTAGGCCCTGGAGTGGTGTCTTTCTTGAGAGAGCGTACTTGTAATTTTTATATATAACTATATATATATATATATCTGTATCTAACTGATTTGTTGGGTTATCTGTTCGGATTTTCCAACATAAACTTTAGAGGTGGATGGAGTAGTGGTGTGTGTGTGTAACACGATTACCACTGATGGAAGAGGTCCATATGTTTGAGGTTTGAAGTATTTGTCGAGACTGTAGACCTAATACCGTCTCGAGGAAGATTTGTAGTTTGGAGTAAGGATTTCTCTGATGTCCGAAGGAAATCTTTTTAAAGATTTGGAGTTTGTCTTTGAAGTGTAAGTTTGGATTTCGCTCGAGTAAGCGAATTTTTCTAGTGTTTGGATTTGTTGGAAGTGCAGAAGTAAGTAATGATATCTCGGTAACTGTGTGATGAGATGCAGTATCCTTGGATATTTTCTGAAGGTGTTTTCTCTTGAAGCGGTTTTAGAAGTGGTTGAGGAGCAGTCTTTATCTGCCGTAGAGATGATTCGTTTGTGTAGAAGTTATCTGGATCTTTAGCATGGAGATTAGCTGTTTTGGGATATGAGACTAAGGTCTATGAGTTGTTTCTCTACAGGCATGGTCTCATTGTTATTCCTTAAGGAGAGCGTGATGGGATGCTTGGTTTGGAGACCGAGTTTCTTGAGAAGTTGTCTGCCATCTTGGAAGTCAGTTGTGTGGTTTGTTGAAGGTTTTGGAGTTGAGAAACCTTTGGATTAGAGTCTTGGGTTAGTTGTGGTAGCAGTTTCAGCTCGAAGTGTTCGGTGTGCTGACGAGAAGGTCTTTTAGCTTCGCTGTATCGTCGAGGTAGAGTTTGGAAGCAGCAGTGTGGTTTGTTTCTCCGATGATTCAGGAATTTTGTGATTCTTCTTTCAGCAGTCCGGGCTGAAGGTGGAAGTTTTCTTGGAAGTTAACCTTGTTTGGAAAAGTTTAAAGCTGTTCTAATTGGTAAAGAGAGGACAGTTTCTTTGGAATCTGAACTAGGTTGGATCGCAAAAGTGACTTGCGATTAGTTTGGGAATTTATCTGAGCAATCTTTTGTTTGAGTCTGAAGATTCTCATGAGAGGTAGGAGCTACTGAGGTAATCAGAAGTTTGTCTGCATCTGGAGTTGAGTTCCCTATTGTTTTGATTCCAGAAGCAATTTTGGTAGTTAGCATGATAGTTGGATGGTTTTTGAAGTAAGAAGAGTTGGTATAGCAGCTCAGAATTATTTTTGGGAATTGGATTAGTCTGATCTAGCTTTTGGAATAGGATTCTGTTTTGAGGTTATGTGACCAAGTATGATGTGTCACTCAGATTTTTATGGATTTGATGAACAAAGTTTTCCAAATATTGGATAAGTTTGTATTTGTTTTCATCAGCAGTATTCTCATCTATTTCAGAATCAGAGTTGTGCAGCGGAAGCAAGGTAGCAGCTGTGCAAGAAAGGAAGCAAGTTCTGTTTGCTATTGCTTGAGTAGTAGAGCTTGTGTTTTGGATTTCGATGGATTTTGGAAGACTTTTCTGTTGAATAGGATCTAGGAACTGCTTTGTTTTGGTTTAGTTGTTTCTGGAAGTATCAGCATAGGTTGAGCTGATCAGGAAGAATATTGGCAGCCCAGGAATATCTGTTGAGTTATGCAGATAAGAGATAATGAGTTTTGGAATTCGAAGTTAGAGACTTCATTGTTGTTCAAATTCTCTGGTTAAGAGAACAGATATTGGATAAGATAGGTTGGTTAGTGTTGTGGCATTTGAAATATTCTTATCTGTGTTTTGATAGGATAAGATTGAATTGCCAGTTTGGATAGCTGGAATTCATTTTGTAACACGTGTCTCTGAGGGAGTACGTGTATGATTCATCGATTGGTTGTTGAATCTGTAGTTCAGTTGGATTTGGAAGTTGTGCTAGACTTGGGTATAGTCTGATGTGATGTTCTGCTCAGATTGATTGATCTAGAGATGAGTGGAGCTCTGGATTTTGGTTGTGTAGTTAGTTTGTTGGCTTTTGTAGAGCGAGTCTCCCGGTGATTTATACTTGGGAAACTCGAGATAGTATTAGAGATTTATTCTGATTTGTGTCAGAATAATTAGTTAAGTTTGTTTGTTTATTTGGTTGCTATGGATGTTAGTTACTGGTTGATAAGTATGTTTTGTTATTTGAAATTAAAATCTGTACTGGGTTATTAAATTACCTTTGCTTTTAAATTTCGGGGGCGAAATTCTTTTAAGGGGGGAGGATTGTAACTACCCGGGATTTTGGGCAATAACAATTTAATAATCTGTATTAATAATTTAACTGGTTTGATAATTTTCTTTATAATTTTAATTTAAAATGATAAATTTATTCTTTTTAAAAAGGTTAATGAATTTTTAATCTGACAATTTTGATAAGGTTTGTTTGTCAAAGCTAATACAATTTTATTCTATTTATAATATATACATTTGTTATATATATTGTGAATAGGAGATCTTTTGTTTCAAATTAAAGATTGAGTTTTGCAAATTGTAATATATATGTATGTATATGTTATAATTTGAGTTGTTTTAAAATTTTAGTTTAATCTATTAAATTTTATGTGTATGAATTTTAAATTAAAAGCTTTGTTTTAAAACTAAATATTTTTCAAAGATTAATTTAAAGATTTATTCATTTGTTTTCAAAATGTAAGATAATTGTTTATTTTTTAAATATGATAGTTTATAAAGGAAATTTATCAATGTTTTATTTTTGTTTTCTTTAAAATGTTCAAATTAAAATGGTTATTAATGTTTAGGTATAATTGTTTTAGATTTTAAATACATATATAAGAATTATTTGCATTTTTATTAGTTTATATTATTTTCTTCAAAAGGTAAGCTATTATTAAATAAAGGTTTACAAAGATTTCACACTTGTATTTATTAAAATTCAAAAGCTTATTTTCATAAAAACATTTCACTCATGTGTATAAACATTTTATAAATACATATAAATACATAAGTAAACATTTATTAACAAAGTAACTTAATTATGTAAGTTTATATTACATTTAAATTAAATGATAAATTAATTAAAAATATTCAAACATGTGTAAACATGTTATCATCTCAAAAACACATGTAAAGTAAGTAAGCTAATAGGATGACAATTGTAAATTCTTAAGGGACATGTGTCTTTATTTTAAAAAAATTTACTTTCTTTAATTTTAAATAAACATAACACTTTGTCTTCATTTCATTTCTTAGTTTATGGCAACTAGAATTTTATCAAACCTGAGAATTAAAATCTGCAAATTAAAAATCCATAAGCAAATCAATCTGTAATTCCAATCTGCAATCAACCTTCAACTTCAAATCTGCATCTTCATATCATCTTCAACCTGCAAAGTGAAAACCTGCATTCAAATAAGGCTCAAAACCTGCAAATTCTTAAGAAGTTTTCAACATGCAAGGGATTTTCTACAGCAAGTGCATCTTTCCAGATTTAAATTTCTACTTCCTGGAATAATAAATCAAAGCCTGTTCTGGTCTGCATATTTCAATAAGGTGAGTAAACTTCTTTTAAAAACAGTTTGAATTGTTTTTAACTACCATGCATGTGGTGTTATAATTTGTATTGAAGTCTGATGCTTTGAATTTCATATGAATTGTGTTGTGTGAGCTTGTTATTCTGTTCTCTGTTGATTCAATGGTGTTTTCTGCTTAAAAATATATATATATATATATATATATATATATAGAATTCATATCTACAAATCTAATCCATATTAGGCTTAAGTATTTGAATGAAATTAGTTTGTACTTGTATGATAAAGGTTATAAAACAGTCCGAGAATTTTAAATATCATAAATCATGATTTAAGTAAAGGTTTACAAAGGAAAATGAATATTTGTTAAAAATTTATTATCTTAAATTCAAAATTCAACTCCATGCATGTAATCTGGATGGTAAAATCATGAATTTAGAGACGAAGTTTGTAATTTATAGTTTAGTAATTCATTTGAAATTTGGGTTTAAAATGAAATTGGGAATTTTGTTGATTTCTGATTATATGTACATTGATTCAATTTGATTTTTGAATCGTAGCTAGATTGTAAGCTATAGATTTTAGGAAAAACGCATAAGAATTTTTCAGTTGAATAATTTGATGGGAATCAATGAAACTAGGGTTTAAGTTTGTTTGTTGTTCGGCTTGGTTGCCAAAGTGTATTCGTCATGAGTAGTGAACCGAGTTCAATCGCATTTGGGGTGTTGAAGCTCGTGGTCATGGCGAGTTGGTGTGGGGGGTCAGCGGAGTTAACCGGCGTTGAGATGGCCGTGGAGGGGAGATTTGGGCTCGACGTTTTTTCTGCAGTGGTTCGAGTTTTGGTTCGGTTGTTCGAATTTCGATTCGCGTATTGTTTGTTGGATCTGGGGTTAGATTTGAGTTCGCGTGCATAGGTGCGACAGTCACCGATGGTCGCGACGACCAAAGATCGCCGGGGGACGATGGACACGTGCACCGTGTCTTTCGTGCACGGTTTTGGATGCTGGGGAGTTTTTGTTTTAGGGAAGAAGGGTTCGTACCGAAGGAGCTCTCGCGTTTTCTCAAATGCGACTCGAAGTGGGATGGTAGTTCGTTTGCTTCGGTGTTGCCTCGGCTAGTTTAGGTGTCTGTCTCGAGTTATTAAGAAAGTTTACTCGGGTCTGGTCCGAGAGGAACTTTTGTTCCCAACCTGAAACCTGATTTCGATGAAATCAAGTATTTAACTATAAACAAGTTTTATAAAAGAGACGAATGAATAACGTTAAAACTTGTTGTTTTGAAAATCAAGTTAATCAAACTTTAAAATTTAATCAAAATTTTCATTTCAAATCTAAAATGTTTTAAGATGATTGTTTTTTTTAAAAGGTAATTATCTTAATTAAAATTTGAAATTTAATTTAAAGAGTGTTTTGAATTTAAATAGTGGATCAAAGTTTTAAGATAAATTTCTAAGTAATGTTTAAAACTAAGTTCTATTTATATTGAAAATAAATTAGTTTAAAATTTGATAATTTAAAGTATTTTAAATTTGGAAATGATTTATAAATACTTTTATTTCAATAAGGCTATTATTAGGATTTTGTAAATCAAGTTTAATCATTTGTCTTTGAACTAATAAGATTTAAATTTATTCAAATAATTTATTTATAAAGATAATTAAGGTTAAATTATTTGAATATTACTTAAGAATACTTAGTTAAGTATAATTGTTAATAAGTAAGAGATTGAATAAGATGTATGCTTTTCTTAATTAATTAAAGATTTTCTTTAATTATAAAAAGATTAGTTAATTAATTAATGGTTTAATTAATTTTAAATAATTAGTTAATTATTTAATTAATTTTAATAATCACTTAATTATGGATTAATTAAGCGTAATTACTTAATAAAGTAATTAATGGTTAGTTATTGAATGTAATTAAGAATTTGTAATTACTTATGGAAGAAATTAATGGTAATTACTCATGGAGTAATTAGTTGAAGTGGTTATTGGTTAATCACTTAATGATATTATTTAAAGAATTAATTAATATAATTGTTTTAAAGATAATTAATTATGAAGTAATTAATTAAAGGATTAAGGATTATTTAATAATGGAATTAATTAAGGAAGTAATTAAGAGTAATTAATGAAAGTAATTAAAAGATAATTACTTATGTAAGTAATTAAGAGTTAATTACTTAATTATTTTAGTTAATTAATTAATGTGATTAATTAATTAATGAATGTGACTAATTTTGGATTAATTACTAAGTGTAATTAATTAAAATTGTAATTAATAAAGTAATTAATTAAGGATGAATTGTTAATTTAAGTGGATTAATGAAGTAATTAAAGATTAATTAATTATATTAATTAATCAAGGATTAATATAATTAAATTAGAAATTAATTAATTAAGAATTTAATTAATTAAGATAAGTAAATACAAATTGTTAATTACTAATTATGATTAATGAGTTGATTAATTATAAATTAATTAGTTAATTAATTAAAGTAATTTTTAATTACTAAGGATCATCAATTAATTAAGGTGATTAATGATATTAATCAAGGTTGATTAATATAAGTAAATAATTTAAATATGATTAATTAATTGTAATTAATTAAGAATTAATGTAATTAATTATAGTTAATTAATTAATGAAGGATCATTAATTATTGTAATTAATGATAGTAATTAAAGGTTAATTACTAAATATGGTTAAGGATAATTACTTGAATGTAATTAAAGGATAATTAATCAAGGAAGATTGATTAAGGAAAATCATTAGAGATGATTTATTTATTTGAAATAAATAAATGAAGAAGGTTTTAAGTAATTCAATTGATTAAAAGATAATCAATTCTGTTTTGGATGTTTGATTAATATGGATTGATTGATTAATATTGGTTAATTGATTGATATTGGATGATCAATATTTGGGGATTGATACTGTATGATTGGTTGATATTGGATGTTTGAAATTGGATTGATACTGGATGATTGGGATATATATGTTATGTGATATGTTGTTTATGAAGATGAATATTGATATGAATAATCTCTTGTAATAATATGATTCATCTATCTGCTTATATATCGTCCTGAATATAAGTTTAAATTGTTTAAACCCTTAAGTACAACTTGGACATTAAAATGGCGTTTGATTTCGGTGAGACCGGGATCGGGTTTCCATATTTGGATATCCGAAAACCACATCGATTCCAATTAAACGTTAGGTCCTGTATCCAAGTGGAGCAAGTGAAGACTCGAGGTGTAAGGGCTATACGTCAGTATAACTCTGTGGGTGATTCCGTAATGAGTTTGACGGAATAGTGCTTATAGATTCGAGATGGTGAATCAAAGTGCAAGGGCTATGGTCGTTGACTCTGAGGGTGATTCCAATAATGAGTGCAACGAGATAGTGCCTTCGGTTTCGTTCGAACCCGGAACGAACTTGTATGGATTGAATGCTTTCAGCACATCGTCAGGTGGACGATGAGAACTCTAAGATAGATGTGTTCTATAAAGGTAATCGTAGCCTCAAGCCTCATCAACCGGGAATGGATAAAACAGGGGAGGTGCAGCAAGGCTTCGTGGGTATCCCCCACTTGAGAGCGAGATTTACCCCTGTCTAGAGGTCCCTTTCTATTTCGGCTTAGTGTGTGGTTGGTCGCGCCAACTACGGGGTGGTCTTGTTCGGGACTGACCAGTAAGGGATGGTCCCGGCCTTGTGTTGCAGGGGAGTGGGAGTACTCCTCGGTACGTTGATCTAGGCCACGTGCTGTGACGGACGGTACCCCAGTAGCCCTGCCATTGATGGAAACTCATTCTTCCTACGAGACCCTACGGTTTTGATTGTATTACCCACTTTTGTGGCTAGTAGCTGCAATTTAATAGATGTAACAATTTCGGCTATTTATTATTTACTTGAAAACCCTAGACACTATTATAATATCACCAGATTTCCTATCAAATGTTTTGGTTAGCGTAAGGTAAAAACTTTTCCATGTTTATGTGTGGGAAGTCTTACGTGATACCTTTTCTTTTCAAAGGTTTTTCTAAAGTTAAGCAATTTTAACCCGTTTACTCACACCAGACCCCTGTCTGACCCGAGTGTTTATTTCTGTTTTATTAAACTCTTGGGTACTCATATTATGTATGAGTAGTCAAGTGGATCAGGTTAGCTTGACGAATTCTGAAGGAGATATGGAGCAGGAGGCTTCGACGTGTAGTTATATATTGGTGCCGCTGTGTTTGTTTGGTATCTGTTTCCTGTAGTTCTTGAGTTGTATAGTTAGACAGAAGTTTATAACTGTCTAATCTGTGTTGTTTAAGTTGTGTACTCTGATGCAATAAGATACTATGTAATATTATAAGTGATATATTATATTTTATTCGTTCCGCTGTGAGTTTCTCTGATGTTGTTGTTTTCTTCCATCTCTTTCTTTTCTTCTTCTATCCCTTTATTTCTTCAAGATGATGCGATTTCCTGGAGTTAGGAAGTCAGGTCGTCACATGAACAGTTACAGATAATAGCATAGCATGATTATTAAATAATTAACAGCTCAAATTAGTAGCATATTTCAATTGTCGTTCCAATTGAAATCAAATTTAATAAATATAAGAATCGTGAGTTATTACTCACCTTTCAAGGCTAGAGGAGTTTTGACAAAGAAATGGGTAACGAATCCAGGCACGAATCTTAAAACGGGGCACGATGGACTCGAGTTCGACGAACGAGCTGATAATGAGAATCGATGGAACTATTAGAATCAGTTTGATATAAATTAAAACGAGATGTAAATTATATTGTTATACGTTTTCTCCACTATTTAATACATAATAAGCTAATATCTAATAAGGATAAAATATTTATTTATTCTTCAAAATTTTCTATATATATTTCTAACGAATCAAAATATCAAAATATACATATAGTTTTAAAAATCAATGTTATTAGAAAACAAATTCATAACATATGCAAACCCACTAAGATATGTGTATCGACTATATGATAAAACTCAGATCAATATGCAGAGCTTGTAAATAAGATCAATATATTAATTATTGTCATTCCCATAAATTCAATATTTAATTTAAAACAAATATTACTATATATATTTGTTGATATAATCATTTTTTAATTAAACACATAGGACCAACATATATACATCATATATATATTTTGAAATAAACACACATATAAACAACATCTACCCTTTTTAAATTCATTACAAAATAATCGAACAAATTGCATATCCATAACATATATAACTTAAAAAGCTGACACTTATACAAATATGCAACTATATACTTTTCTATAAAATGTACTATAACACCTAAAGATCTATCTTAATAAAGCCCATTGCTAAATCAAAATGTTTTAAATACTGTTGACATACCAATATAGTATACATATAACAGAACATGTGAATCATAAACTAACTCATATATAATTAGTACAACATATGTCATGCAGACAGCTGAAAACATATATAAGCACCGCAGACTACATACATACTCAGACAACATAGTAATATATAAACCAAAAAATACATATATAAACAAACTTACCTAGTTTTATAAATGACCAAATACACGCATAATCACCACAACGTTTAATATAAACAACTCAGAACATATGATATAAATATTATATGCTCTGTATAAATATTACGTTGTAAACAACTAAAGAATCAAACTATATATTACTGAAGATATAATAGTAAAATCTATATATCTATATATATATATATATATATGTGTGTGTGTGTGTGTGACCCTTCCTTTAAAATAAAATGCTTCATTTACTGTTTGTACCATAACCAAATACATAATGCATTTTATCCTCAACCATATTACAACCAATATATATAGTAGACACTTGTACAGCAAACCATAATAACATATATAATCAACACTATATAAAAGATTTTACGCATATATGTACAAATAGCAATATATAACTTACAGTTTCATCCGAAGGAGAGAAAAGTTGGGGGAAAGGAAAACACGGCAGAGGCTAGCCATGTGCACGACATTTATTACAAGTTAAAATATATCATATACTTGAAAACTATGATGCATTTGCCATGCGTGTTAGCGCTAGGAATGAAGAGCAGAGACGTCGGCCATGGAAAAATGCGTTTGCGGAGGAGGCGGTCGAGGTGAAGCATCCGTCGATTGTGGCTTGGGCATAGTCTCAGGATATGGTGTACTCGGTTGGTGATGGGTTCCTCAGTTTCAGGGAGGAGGCGGAGAGGCAGAGGCTAGCCATGTGCACGACATTTATTACAAGTTAAAATATATCATATACTTGAAAACTATGATGCATTTGCCATGCGTGTTAGCGCTAGGAATGAAGAGCAGAGACGTCGGCCATGGAAAAATGCGTTTGCGGAGGAGGCGGTCGAGGTGAAGCATCCGTCGATTGTGGCTTGGGCATAGTCTCAGGATATGGTGTACTCGGTTGGTGATGGGTTCCTCGGTTTCAGGGAGGAGGCGGAGAGGCAGTGCACAGCGAGGTTGCGTGGAGGCGCAAGGCCGATCTCAGCTATAGGCGGTAGGCTAGGTCAGAGGAGGAGAAAGAGCGGGGGGTGTGAGTGGGAGGCAAAGCGTGGAAGTGGAGGCTGGGTGGTGGCCGTCGTTAGGAAGGCAGAGGAAAAGGTTGGAGGCGAGATGAAGTATTCGGTTTGGAAAATGTTGGACGTGGCAGAGCTATATATATAAATACTTTAAGTAATGTTCTAGCCACGGTGAAATAATGCAAGCAGGTAGAGGTAAAGTAGAGGAGAAGAGGAGAGGCCACTGCACGTTACAATTTATATTCTTTAAAAACGAAATTAACAGTCGAATTCAGCCGTTTTATTTATTTTTTTTAAAAGCAACTTCAACATAAATGAATTGATGAAGAGTCAAAAAGTAAAAGAAATAATAGCCTACAGACTAAGTATAAATGTATGAATTGGTATTATAATGCGTGTTCTCGGGCAAACTGAAAGGAAATGAAACGAACCGATAGAAAAGTAGAATAGCAACTGTTGATGAATTCAGAGAAACATTTATGGTTAGAGGCGGATGAATTAATATACACTGGAATATAAAGGGAATGAATGGAAACAGACAAAGTTATAAAGATAAATAAATATCAATCGTTCAAAATCGAAACACAAATGCAAACAAATTCATTCTTTTGATTTTTTAAACAACTAGGATGGCAATGGCCAAGTTCAGTAACCGATGAAATAAATATTAAAAATTCGAATTTCCGCTAGCGAAAAATGCAGCAAAAACGCAGAAAAATAAGATTGTCGGAGCTAAAGAAGTCCGAATTTGAAAATCGAAAGATGACGTCTCACTCAAAAGAGGATTTAGAATTTTTCTATGTAAAAATATTCAGGTTTGGAAAATATTTTATTATCAATAATTATTAACTGACTTGAATTTAACAGGATTTCACAATAAAATAAACTTTCATAAAATCAGATGAAAATACCATCCGCTATATTTAAATATACGTATTCCAAATATAAATTTTTATTTCCAAAATTTATTATTTAAAATTTCTCCAAAATTCAATTAAATATGTTAATTAAAACCATTAAAACTTATTGAAATTTTATGGGTTGTTACACTCTCCCCCACTCAAAACTTTTCGTTCCCGTAAAGGAAGAAGGTAGGAGAATAGAACTACCAGAAAGAAAAATAGACTAGAAGACAAGGATAGACAATAATTTTCAAAACTATATAAATTTCACTTTAAGTTAATTAATATACAATAATTTGTTTAAACCCGTTTATTATGTCCATAAATAGTCATTTATAAACTTTGCAAATAAAAATATTTCCATTTATGTTATTGAACCATCAAATCCATAATTCATAAATTTATTAATTTTATCTAAAATACCTTTCAGATATTATTAATAAATCAATAATTATTTGCTTTAAATATGTTTTTATTTAATTAATACTTCTAAAATATTAATAAATTTTTTCTATTAAACCATATATTATATAAATAATCAATATTTTAAAGATTATATTCAAAAGGAAAGGAAGTTAGATTCCAAAAAACAAAATATATGTGAATAAATAAAGCTAAGCAGATAACGTAGATTCAAAAGAATAGTATCGGGCACGAATAATTAATTTAGAACCATAAGAATTTCAACTTCAAATATTAATACAAAATTTCTTTGTTGGAAATACTTTTATAATGGAATACCTTTATAATAAAACACTTTTATATTGAAACCAATTTTCCTTCCGAAAATACTTTTATAACTCGATGTTTTAACAAGTTGATCCTTGTTTTTGCAACTCTGCCTATGCGTTGATCAAGCGCAAAGCTAGAATTCTCCAGGTACTTAGTAGACTTGTTTCAACACCCAGTGAAAATACTGGAAAACTTTTAAAAACATATGTGGAAAGTACAATCCAAAAAAAACAACCAAACCAAAACATTGTCTAAGCATGGATCGTAGATTCGCAATGGTTACGCCTGGATTCTCCAGGAAACATCTGTATTCGTAAGCTATCTCAGCCCTGTGAATTACGCTATGATGACAAGTAGACCGTAGATACACAATGGTTATGCCTGGATCCCCCAGGAAACATCCGTACCTGTAAGCTACCTCATCCTTCGGATTTCGCTACTAAAAACGACCTGCGTCGATCACAAATACACAATGGTTACGCCTGGATCCCCCAAGAAACATCCGTACCCTCAATCCATCTCAGCCAGGCGAATTACGCTATGCAGTCACGCTCGTAAGACCATGAAAATCGCCATGGAATTCGATGGACACTCGAGTATCATATCCGGAAAATCAAAAATCAGAGAAAATAATATTGATAAAATGAATCCACAATGTGGCCACAAAGCGGATATCAAGCAGAAGGTACTTTCCATATCTTTACTTCGAAAATATGTATCATATAGTACTTTCAAGTCACTTTCAGTATCATACTTATACAAAGTCCATCATATACAAGATTTTATTTTCAAACTGAATACTTTCCAAATCAATAGTATATCAAATCACACTTATATAGACTTCAATTATATAGGATTTCTCTTTCCAAAACGATTATCTTTCCAAAACGATAGTTTTCAAATCAACTTCATACTTATACAAATCAATTTTATAGAAGTTCGATAACTCCCAAATCAAGTATTTAATAAAATAAGGTTCTCAATTTCAATTCCTTTCAATAACGTTTCAGTTTCAAAATCACATATGAATTCGCCAAATCATTTCTTCCAAATTACATATATTCAGTTTCAAAATCATATATGATTTTGCCAAATCATTTCTTCCAAATTACATATATTCAGTTTCAAAGTTTCTCAAAACAATAGGTTTAGAAAATAATCCTAGTTTCCAAATCGAAAAAAAATTAGGTCAAACAAATTCATTTCCAAAACCATCATATAAATACTATGTTTTACTATCCAATCTATTTTCAAAACCTAATATTTTTCTTAAAAATCAATTACCCAAAATGATTTCCAATTCTATAACCTTTCCTTTAAATCCTTTTTATTTATATATTCAAAATATTTTGAAAACTAAATTTTTATGTTCAAAACGTTTCAAAACTAAATTTCATATTAGTATAATTCAAAATAGTTTTATTCATTAACTTAACAAAATAGTTTCAAACTTTTTAAATTATATTAGAACATACAAAGCTAAACTTATATACTTTATCAAACTTACATACAAATCTAAATTAAATTAAACCTTGATTTGGAAGTGCTCGAACTTTAAAAATAGTCGAAGAAACCAAATTTTTCAATCCAAGAGTTGGAAAACAACAACAAATCAGTAAATCAATTTCAATAGATAAGGTTATACCAAAACAAATCTGAAACTCGAGGACTGAACACCAGCTTACTTTAAATCATTTCAAATACACACACACACACACACACACACACATATCTTTCAAACATCAAACCATACTTCGAAATCTGAAATCAAAATTTGTTTCACAAAATCACTCGTATAGCAAAGCTACTAGAGTGGCCTCTCCCCCACTAAAAATCTCGAAAATCAATGTCGATGATGCATGCATTCATCACCGAAATTATTTTCCAGCGACATAAGTGGGTTCTGGACTTCTATTTTCTCGAAGACTTCTTTTGAAATTTCGTCAAAATCATTGGAACTTATTGAAATCCTTTGAAACATTTCTTATTCGGAAAAATACTTTCAAATCGTATTATTATATATTTTCAAAACCTTAAACTAATTTAAAAATGCCGGAGTTTAATCACTTAAATTCATATTCAAAACCTTCAGTTATAAATCATTTTGTATGAAACCATTTCTTATATAATTTTCCAAATTTCAAATCCTTTCGAAACTTCAAATTTTCATTTTAGAATGGTATGTAATCCTTATCGAAAACATTTCCACCTTTACATATAGAATATAACCATACTTGTCAAAATAATAATTTCGATATATAAAACAATTTCAAAAAAAAAAAAAAAAACAAACCCGATTTTCAAGGAATGAATCAGGAATGGATTACAAAATAAAGAGAGAGATTCAATGTAGGGTGACTCCAATCAAATAGAATTCTGATTCGAAGATAGGCTCGATCGATGATGAGATAACTAAGTTTCAAAATAGAAGATGGATATACTTACATAAATCGTGGGTGACCTCAACCGGGTCAACCGTGACTTCAAAATAAGATCGGTGCAGAATTATGTGGCAAATCGACATTCGATCGCCAGAGATAGAATTCGGCATAACAAGAGATAGCAGCATCTAAACCGAGGGATATATAAATCTTCAGTGAATCAATGCCAATTGTAAAGAAGTTTCACCCCTTTACAAATCATGCAAATATTGGTGGGATCGTCTATTCTTATAGAGATCATTCGAAGTGGAGTTATGGGATACTCCAGAATCAAGAAATACGAATAGGAAGAGAAGATAATGGATTTTGGAACCGTAGAGAACGTTCCAAAGTCCAAAGGAAACCAAATCAAAGAGGAAGAAATTCAAGCTCGAACGAAAGTGAGTATGCAAATAAATTTACTATGTATGCTATGTTTGCCTAGAGCCAAAGCTCTGATACTAACTGTAACGACCAGATATTTTCAACCATTCGCATCCACACACGCCGGACTTGAATTGCTTAAAATATCATATTGTTAATTTAAACTTGGCAAAACTCAGCATATACAGTAAATAAATCAATCACAGAATCACAGACACAAAGTAATATAATAATAATGCAGCGGAATAGATAAATAGTAGTTCATGAAGCTACTATATAAACACAGAGTTTAAAATAAAATACAACAGAATATCTCAAATACAGTGAAGTCTCCAGTACGAACAGATGACTTCTTTGAACCAATCATCTGGAAAGATAAAAGCTGAATCGATATTTGGATCTCCAAACGAAGCTCCAAACTCCAAAGGCGCATCTCAAATGCTGTATCACTCAGTCTGACCCGAGCGTAAAGCAAAACACAAAACACTTGAGTCAGGATTAACATTCTTACATCAATAAATCCAACTCAAGTGAAACGTCAACTGAAATACAAGTAACTTAAAGGATATTGGGATAACCATCCTCTAAGGATCTGTGGAACTATCTACAATGTAGAAATATACACTATAACACCTTAGTCATTTCAATTAAATTTATACTTCAAAACCAAAATATCATGTTCATTTCCAATATGTCGATTTTCCAAAATAGTATCCATCTATGAAATAATTTATAAACTACAGTATTTAAAGTTTCCTCAAATCTCATAAATTGATTCAAATCAACTCAAATTCCAAATTTACATTTATTCAAAGCTCAATTCATTAATTCTATTCAGTTCTAAATAAACCATTTAAATTTTCAATATGTCAAAGCTTTAATTATATTCCATAATTTCAAAACTAATTTCGATCATCTCATATATATCAAAATTTTATTTCATTATCGCTTAGTTTTTTAAAAATCATTTAAATAATTCCAATCTATTTAAATAACCTTAAATTTCGCTAAAATAAATATTTCCTTTGATTTATTTAAATTTGAAATACACATTTAATCCTTTTTACTTAAAACAAACCAAGTTATAAAATCATATCTTAAATCTCGAATCCAATAGTTTCAAATCGATTTAAATAAATAAAATTCTTAATTAAATACCATTTTCAATTAATTCGACTTTATCTTCTCAACCTTAACTTATTCAAATTATTATAAAAAATTTATTTTGAAATATAAATTTAAACAAATGCTTAAACATATTATATGTATTAAATCAATCTCAACAATATTATTATTAAATCTATATACATATATAAAATTTCCATTATATATATATATATATATATATATATATATATATATATATATATATTAAGAACAATATTTATTAAAAACCATATATTTCTTTTCAAAACCATAGAAATTAATTTCAAAACATTTATATATATGGACCAATGGTGTCTATATATATATTTCCCATCTTATGGTCAAATAATACGGATATTTATCATTTCAATCCGTAATTTAATATATACAGGTAGATATCATTTCGACCGGCAATCCCAAATTCAATTCAAGTGAAAAATCGCTTAGGTCCTTCATTTCAACCCATAACGATTTTCTCCTATTCTAAAGTCCGTTCAGGTATCTATCATTTCAACCCATAGTGAATTCTATACTAACAAGGAACTTGCAGATTGATAACCGATTATATAAAATATAGCAACAGGCATATATCATCAATAACAATACAATATAAACAACAGGATATGGTGTCATATCCCACATGTGAACAGTTACAGATAATAGCATATACAACGATTATTAAATAATTAACAGCTCAAATTAGTAGCATATTTCAATTGTCGTTCCAGTTAAAATCAAATTTAATAAATATAAGAAACATTAATCGTGAGTGATTACTCACCTTTCAAGGCTAGAGGAGTTTTGACAAAGAAATGTGCAACGAATTCAGGCACGAATCTTAAAACAGGGCACGATGGACTCGAGTTCGACGAACGAGCTGATAATGAGATCGGTGGAACTATTAGAATCGGTTTGATATAAATTAAACGAGATGTAAATTATATTGTTATATGTTTTCTCCACTATTTAATACATAATAAGCTTATATCTAATAAGCATAAAATATTTATTTATTCTTCAAAATTTTCTATATATATTTCTAACGAATCAAAATATCAAAATATACATATAGTTTTAAAAATCAATGTTATTAGAAAACAAATTCATAACATATGCAAACCCACTAAGATATGTGTATCGACTATATGATATAAACTCAGATCAATATGTAGAGCTTGTAAATAAGATCTATATATCCATTATTATCATTCCCAAAAAATCAATATTTAATTTAAAACAAATATTACAATATATATATATATATATTATTAAAATCATTGTTTTACTTAACACATAAAACCAACATATATACATCATATATATATATATATATAAAATAAACACACATATAAACAACATCTACCCTTTTTAAATTCATTATAAAATAATCGAACGGATTGCATATCATAATATATATAACTTACAGAGCTGACACTTATACAAATATGCAACTATATACTTTTATATACATTGTACTATAACACCTAAAGATCTATCTTTATAAAGCCCATTGCCTATCACCTCTACAAATAAGACTTTAAAATCAAAATGCTTTAAATACTATTGACATACACAATATAGTATACATATAACAGAACATATGAATCATAAACTAACTCATATATTATTAGTACAACATATGTCATGCAGACAGCAGAAAACATATATATGCACTGCAGACTACATACATACTCAGACAACATACTAATATATGAACTGAAAAATACATATATAAACAAACTTACCCAGCCTTATAAATGACCAAAAACACACATAATCACCACAATGTTTAATATAAACAACCCAGAACATATGCTATAAATATTATATTCTCTGTATAAATATTATGTTGTAAACAACTAAAGAATCAAACTATATATTATTGAAGATATAATAGTAAAATCTATATATATACATACATATATATATGTGTGTGTGTGTGTGTGTGTGTGTGTGTGACCCTTCCTTTAAAATAAAATGCTTCATTTATTGTTTGTACCATAACCAAATACATAAACTTCAAATGTGTTTTATCCTCAACCATATTACAATTATATCTATAGTAGACACTTATACAGCAAACTATAATAACATATATAATCAACACTATATAAAAGATTTTACGCATATATGTATAAATAGCAATATATAACTTACAGTTTCAACCGAAGGAGAGAAAAGCTGGGCGAAAAGAAAACACGGCAGAGGCTAGCCACGTGCACGACATTTATTACAAGTTAAAATATATCATATACTTGAAAACTGTGATGCATTGGCCATGCGTGCTAGCGCCAAGAATGAAGAGCAGAGACATCGGCCATAGAAAAATGGTTTTGCGGAGGAGGGAGTCGAGGTGAAGCATGGGTCGATGGTGGCTTGGGAGTAGTCGCGGGATATGGAGAACTCGGTTGGTGATGGGTTCCTCAGTTTCAAGGAGGAGGTGGAGAGGCAATGCACGGCGAGGTTGCGTGGAGGCATAAGGCCGAACTCGGCTACAGGCGGTAGGCTAGTTCAGAGGGGGAGAAAGAGCGGGGCACGTGAGTAGGAGGCGACGCGTAGAAGTGGAGGGTGGGTGGTGGTCATTGTCAGGGAGGCAGAGGAAAAGGTTGGAGGCGAGATGAAGTATTCGGTTTGGAAAATGTTGAACGTGACAGAGCTATATATATAAATACTTTAAGTAATGTTCTAGCCACAGTGAAATAATGCAAGCAGGTAGAGGTAAAGTAGAGGAGAAGAGGTGTAATATCCCAGAATTTCAAGGAGTTTAAAATGTTGATAATCTCTTAATTTAATTATTTGAAATTGATAAATTTTTATTTTCAAAGATAAATAACCAAGTAATAATAATATAATGTTTAAATTTTGGTTATAGATTGGTTTTATAAGAATAATTATTTTTGAATAAATCCTAAATGATTTATTCTTTTCAAAATTGATAAGTATGTTTAAAAATATTTATATCTGTGTATTTTAAATTTATTTTTAAATAGGATAAATTAATTGTAAATAATAATGAGCTTATTTGAAAATTTATATTTATTTATTTAAATTGATTCTAGGTTTGGATTTTTAAATTTGACTTTGAATTTAATATAAATTAGAATTCAAGGACATACATACATATTAAGATAAAAATAATATATAGTTTGAATTTAAAATATATAGATGATGTTTTTAATTAAAAATAAGATTTGTTTTATTTCTTTTTATAGAAATTTATATATAGAAATTTGGATTTGTATTTATTTAATAAGGATAAATGCATGGCTTTTGAAAAAGCATCTTTAAAATAAGTTTGCAATTTTGTATATAATTTTTATTTAAATTATATTTGGTTCATTCTTTTCAAAGATTGTATTTTATATAAATTTAACACACATTTATAAATGTATAAGTGTATTTGCTTATTTGATATTTAATTAGAGAGTATTTTTAAAATTAAGAAAACATGTTTGTTAATTAGGAAAATAATTTAAAAAGCTTTTTAAATTTCTTTAGAATTAAAAACAAATTCATTTCGACAAATGTTTAGTTCTAAAACACTATGTTAACAAGTGTTAAATATTTATGATTTATAAGACAAGTGTCCATATGTTTTTCCATTTTCCTCTTCTTTCTCTTTGTTTGTTTTCTCAAATCTGAAACTTGCCTATATAAACACCATTTCCTCCATCTTTCTTTTTCTTTAAAACTTTTTTTCATTCCTGAAAAATAAACTTGAATCATCAATGCAAACTTTTACTCATCCAAAATCAGAAAATCTTTAAAACCATGCTCAAAACAAAAACCTGAGATCCTCCTCAAAACAAATCTGCAAATTTTGTTACCTGTACAACTTTTTCCCATGCCTGCATCTACTCTTCAATTCAAACAAATGCTCAAACAAAGCCTGAAAACTAAATTCAAACCTATTTGCATACAAGTGTAATGATACTCTCTGTTTACAAAGCCTGTAACCCTTTTCTAGTGCAAATCAAACTGCATGCCTGCAGTTGTTCTCAAAACAAAATCACAGCATGTTTTCAAGCATTTCAAGTATCTGCAAATTTTTCAAATGCATGCAAGTTATCAATTTAGATCTGCAATTTTCCATGTCTACATCAACTTTCAAATACATGCAAGTGAATGGGTCAAGGCAATCTGAAGCAAATTTGTTGAAGCAATTTTAAAGGGTTGAGTGCATTTCTATTTTAAGGGCTTCAGGTTCATAGCATTTTGCAAATTTCCAGTTCATCTTCAAAACCCCTGCACTGCCTTTCTTTTAAATTGAGGTGAGTAAACATTTAAGTTTAAAACTTAAGTACTTGATGGTAGTTGCATGTAAGTTGCTGTGTAGATATAATAATGCAATAGGTTTTTTTAGTAGAAACTGTGCATGTTGATTTTCATTTTTTTCGTCTCTATATTACTGTAGAATCTGAGAAAAGGAATCAAATCTTCAAACAATTCTATTCAAAAATTGTTAAGTCATAGTTTTAAACTAAAACAAGTTAGTTCAAGTATAAACTAAAAACAAAAATAGATCTAAGTCTCTGGTTTTTGAAATGTACCTGGGAATTTAACTATGCAGTAACAAATTTATCATCAATGTTTGAAACCAAGTATTTAATTTGGTTAAAATAATTATATAAATTAAAGTGTCATTGGAAATTATGAATTTTGAAAAGAAATTCACAATTTTTAAAACTGTATTAAGTGGGTATTTGGGTATTAACTGGAAATTTGATTTCTGCCCAATTCTGTTGATCTGTGCATCTGGGTTGCTCGAGATTGTTGATGGAGCTAGGTGAAGCATTGGAGAGTGTGGGAAAAATAGTTGTAGTATTTGAAATTCATTGTGGAATTTGGAATTTTTAGATTATGATTTTAACCCTAGTTCAGTTTAGACATGGGAAATCTGACTACTGCATCTTCAAAATTGCATCGAGTTGTATGAATTTTTGGGAAGAGGATGCGCGGTGAGTTAGCAAGCTATGGTCGGAGTGGTGGCGATTTTAGATGATCGGAGGCATGGGATTTGGGGTTTTATGATGATTGGGTTTGGGTTCAGTTCAACCATGGGTACTCGATTTTGAATCGAGGCAAGAGGTGATATTCTGTTGGTCATAGGGGTTTTCGGGGTGCTTGGGTGACTTGTCGGTGGGTTCGCCGATGACCAGAGATAGTTCCGGCACCGGTGCAGGTGCACAAGTGGGTTGGAGTTAATGAGGTGTGTTTCGTTGGGGTTTGATGTTTTTTCTCGAAGTAGGACTCGAGACATATGGTAGATGGCTCGGGAGGGAACTCGTGTTGTTCTGGGGTATTTGCTGATGGGTTAAACTGTTATGTTTTAACAGTTTTTATATTTTAAATTACACAGTTTTTAAAATTTTAAAAATCAAGTTTGTTTAAAAAAGTAAGAAAGGATAGTATACTTTGTTCTTGAATTCAAGTATATATGGGTTGAACTCAATGGAATGTTCAACCAGGTTTTTAATTTAAAATAAATATGTATTAAACTTTAAATAATTTAAGCTAAGTTAAATTCTTGTTGTTAAATTAATTTGTTTTTTATAATTGAATTGGTAAGAATAGTTTAAATGTTTTAAGTTAACGTTATTTTCAAACTTACTTTGGAAATATAAAAGGGAAATTTATAAATGTTTTTATTTATTAATAATTAAAGGTTTAAGTAATTTATAAATTTAATGATCGTTAATTAATAATTAAAGATAGGTAATTAAAGATTACTTTATGTTTTAAACTAATTTATGATTAAGTTAAGTAAAGTTTTCCAAGGTTAAATAACGAAAATGTTTTATCTTAAATATTAATTAAGTGTTAATGATTTATAATTAATTAGTTAATTAAGAAATTTAAGTTAATTAATTATTTTAATTAATTATTTTAAAAAGGGTTGATTAAGTAATTTAATTAAATAATAATTATGATAATTTAATTTATGTCAAATGATTAATTAAATTGTAATTACTTATTAATTTAGTAATGAAGGGTTAATTAAAATAGAAATTAATTAATACTTAATAAAGGTTTTATTGAGTAATTAAGTTTTTAATTTGGTTTTCTTAATTAATTAATAATTAAAAGATTATTAATCTAATGCAAGTTAATTAAGAATTAATTAACTATTAGTCAAGGATAATTAATTGTAATTAAGGATTAATTAATTATATTTATGGATTGCTTAATTTGTATATAAGGTTGTTAATTAATAATTAAGTTTATTAATTAATGATTAAGAGATGATTAATTTGTTAATTAAGTTTAAATAATTAATTATAAAAGTAATTAGTGATTAATTACTTTGTATTAAAGGATTGATAAATAATTAAGGTTTATTTATTAATAGTTGAAGATAATTAATCTGTTAATTGATGATTAATTTGGTTAACGAGTAATTAAGGGATGAATTACTCGATTATGTTTTATGAGATGAGTATGATCAAGTAAGTTAATTAATTTGTTAATTAATTAAATATAGTCACTTGAGAATGATTAAGTATGTTTACTTAATAAATTTGATAAGGTAATTACTTAAGATAAGTAATTGATAAATTACAGAGGAAATTGAGATAAGTAAAATTACTTATTGGGAAGAAATTTTAAATGGATAATTATTTGGTTAAAGTAATTAAGGGTTTATTACTTGGTGTAATAAATCAAAGAATTTATCAAATAATTAAGAAGTAATTAAGAATAATTAATTACTGTATTTATTTATTTTAGTTGATTAATTAAGCATGATTAATTAATTTTAAATTAATTAAGAGATAATGTAATTAATTATAGTTAATTAATTGATGGAAGTAAGTAATTAAGGTTCATTAATTGATATAATTAATGAGAATAATTAAGAATTAATTACTTGATTAAGATTTAATTAATCAAGGCTGATTAATTAGGATGATGGTTAATTAATTGGTTTAATAATGTTTATTTAAGCAAGATTTATTGTGATGAAGTTAGTTAATTTAATTCACTTTAAATTAATTAGAGATTATAGATAGTTAGTTTAATTCATTTTAAATTAATTATGTTGTGATTAAGTAAATCATTGCTTATGTCTGAATAGATGACATTGATTGTTTTGTATGGATGTAATCTCAGAAATGAGATAAGTGATGTTGTGTGGTATGAATGCTTGGTTGCATTGTGATGGTAATATAGATTATCTATTGCGATAATGATGTGGATTACCTATTTTGTTATGGATCATCTGTTTATTTTGATAATGTGGTTATCAATTGTGACTTGTGAATTATCTATTATGTGTGTATATAGATAGTTGAATTTAATTGTTTTAAACTTAAAACAACTTGGGCCTAAAAGACACGTTTTGGATTGCGATGAGACCGGGATCGGGTTTCCATATTTGGATATCCGAAAACCACATCGATTCCAATTAAACGTTAGGTCGTAAATCAAAGTGGAGCTTTGTGAAGACTCGAGGTGTAAGGGCAATACGTCAGTATAACTCTGTGGGTGATTCCGTGATGAGTTTGACGGAACTAGTTCTTATAGGTTCGATATGAAGGTTCAAAGTGCAAGGGTTATTGTCGTTAACTCTGTGGGTGATTCCAAAATGAGTGTAACGAGATAATGCCTTTGGTTTCGTTCAAACCCGGAACGAACTTGTATGGATTGAATGCTTTCAGAACATCGTCAGGTGGACGATGAGCATTCTAAGTGATGTGTTCACTAATGGTAATCATAGCCTCAAGCCTCATCAACCGGGAATGGCTAAAATACGGGAGGTGCAGAAAGGCTTCGTGGGTAGCCTCCACTTGAGAGTATGATTTACCCCTGTCTAGAGGTCCCTTTTATTTGGGTTGTGTGGGCGGTTGAATAGCTACATCTGCCGGGGTTGTCTTATTTGGAACTGTTCAGTAAGGAATGGGTCCGGCCTTGTGTTGCAGGGGAGCGGGCGTACTCCTCGGTACGTTGATCTAGGCCACGTACTGTGATGGGCGGTACCCCAGTATCCCTGCCATTGTATGGAATTCAAAATCCAATAAGTGCCAACGGTTTTGATTGTATTACCCACTTTTGTGGCTAGTAGCTGGAATTTAATGAATGTAACAATTTCGGCTATTTCATATTTATTTGAAAACCCTAGACCCTATTATAATATCATCGGATTTCCTATCAAATGTTTGGTTAGCGTAAGGTAAAATTTTTTCCATGTTTATGTGTGGGAAGTCTTACGTGATACCTTTCTTTCAAAAAGTTTTTAAAGTTAAGCAACTTTAACCGTTTACTCACACCAGACCCATGTCTGACCTGGAGTTTATTATGTTTTTCTTAAACTCTTGGGTACTCAAATTTTTACGAGTAGCCAGGGGATTTCAGGTTGGCTTTGACGAATTCTGGAGGAGCAATGGAGCAGGAGGCTTCTGCGATGTAGATATATAGTTTTCCGCTGTGTGTTCTCTGAGTTGTTGTTTTTGAGTTGTATAACTAGACAGGTGTTTATAACTGTCTAGTATGTGTTGTTTAGCTGTGTATCTCAGATGTATATGATACTATGTAATGTATTATGCGATTAATATAATTTATTCGTTCCGCTGTTTAGATTCTGATGTTGTTTCTCTCTTCTTCTCTATCTTTTCTCTTTTCTATCCCTTTCTTTCTTAAAGATGATGCGATTTCCTGGAGATAGGAAGTCGGGTCGTCACATTTGATATCAGAGCATTAGGTTGAGTGAATACCTAGGCTCTGTAGTGGTGTCTTTCTTGAGAGAGCGTACTTGTAATTTTTATATATAACTATATATATATATATGTGTGTGTGTGTGTATATATATTTCTACCTATCTGTTGGGTTACCTGTTCGGGTTTTCCAATATAAGTTATAAAGGTAGATAGAGTAGTGGTGTGTAACACAACTACCAATGGTTGGAGTTTGAATGTTTGAGATTGGAAGTGTATTTGTCGAGACTGTAGACCTAATACCATCTCGAGTAATCTTTGCAATTTGGTATAAGATTTCATTTGATCTCTGAAGGAAACCTATTAAGGTTCGGAGTTCATCTTTGAAGTGTAAGTTTGATTACGCTCGTGTGAGCGGATTTTTGAGGAATTGGATCTGTCGGTTAGGCAGAAGTAAGTGATGGTATCTTGTCAACTTCAGGAAGTAGTAGTGCGTGATGAGATGCAGTGACTACGGATGTCTCCGAAGATATTTTCTTTCGAAGCAAGTTTAAGGAAGTGTGTATGCTTCGGAGTTGTAGCTGAGTTCAGCAGGATGTCTGTGTTTAGTTGGAGGTCCGAGTTTCTAAAGAACTCTGGATAAGAAGTCTTTGGCATATGTGCTAGCAGTGTAGCTCGGAAGTGTTCTGTGTTTCAGCAGGAAGACCTTTTTGGCTTAGTAATTTCCTAGAGGTGGAATTCAGAAGCAGCAGTGAGGATCTGTTTCTTCGACGAATTAGTTGGTCAAGGATAAGCTGTTCCGATTAGTGGAGAGAGAACAGTATCTTGGATATTGGATTGGATGATCGCAAAAGTGACTTGCGATGGTTTGGTGATTATCTCAGATAGTCTTTTTCTTGGATTTGTTGCATTTCTAGAGGATATAGAAGTTGTGGAGTTGTCGAAGATTTCCTGGATATATCTTCAGGAAAGTTAAAGATTTGCCCACATTGGAGTTTGAGTTCTGAATCGACTTGATAGGAGTGATACCAGTGATTCAGCTGGGTAGAAGGTTGTCTTCTAGGTTGATTGTTTGTTGAAGCAGCTCTGTATTTCTTGGAATTTCCGTTGAACCTTATTTCCGAGATGTGATGTTTAGTTTGTGCCTGTGTTCTTTCGACGGCATTTTCATCTGCTCCGGATCAGAGTTGTGCAGTGAAAGCAAGGTGGCTGTTGTTCTTGAGTAGAAGCAACTGGAAGTTGCAGTATTTTGGATTAGAGAGTTTCTACTGAATTTATTTTTCAGGATCTGAGGCAAGTTGGCGAGTGATTATGTTTTGTCTTTTCCAGATGGAAGAAGTTGTTTTCTACTATTGACAATAAAGTTTGGTTTTGATTTTGGATTGATCTTGTGAGGATCAGTTTGTTGAGTTGTTTTGATCCAGTTTGTTGTAGAAGCATCAGCGAAGTTTGAGCTGATCAGGAAGGATCTGTAGGGAGCCCGGATCATCTGGGAAGTTTTTTGAGGTTTAGAAACGGAAGAATTTGGAATTCGAAGTTGGAGGCTTCAATATTGTTGAGATTTTCTTCGGTAAAAAGGAAGCAATAGGATTTGGTGAGCTCCGAGGTATATTAGATTCTTATGAGTTTTCGTAATGATCAGTGCTTTGGTTTAAAGAGTTGAATTGCCAGATTTGGAAGACTGTAATTCAAAATATTTCACGTGTCTCTGAGGGAGTACGTGTTTGGTCATCACTGGTTCTGGAACCAGTAGTTCAGAAGGATTTTGTTGTTGATCAGACATGTCTATGGTATGGTATCTTGTGCAGATTATAGATCTAGCTGAGTAGGAACTCAGTAGCTTAGCAATATAGTTAGTTTGGGTTTAGTAGAGCGAGTATTCCTGTGTCTGGACTGGGGAAACTCGAGATAATTTTAGGAAGTTTATCTGGATCTGTGTCCGGATAGCTAGTGTTATTATTTGATTGAATTGGTTTTTTGGATGAAATTGTTTGTTTGATTGATAGTGTATGGCTGTTATGAATGTTTGAATGGGTTGTAATAAAATAAAACTTTGGATTATCTTTGTTTTCTATTCAAGTGTTTATAAACCCCTTCGGCATAGTTGTACAGACCATGTTGACGAAGGTTCATACGCCACTCAATAAACCAATCATCACAATATAAAACAATTTTATATTTACTAACAAATACGCTCTCATAGCTATTATTACACTCAAACTCATTCTAGAGTACTACTGACTCTATCTCTAATGAGTAACACCCAACAGAGCCATGGTTGTCGCTTAACCATATGCTCTGATACCACATTGTCAGGACCCGATTCTTCGACTTCCGAAAATCGACATCAATACGTTCACTGTATCAACTGCCGAGCAATCGAATGCCGGAAAACCGAACCATGAGGGTTTAAGAAGAAGAAAAAGACAGAAGAAGAGAGAAAAAATAGAAAATAGAACGGAACAGAACACAACACAACAATATCAGAATCTCACAATCGCAGCGGAACAACATATAATAGATAAATTAATAATCTTTAAACAAAGAACTACATCAGTTATTACATTACATCATATCATCAGAGTGTACAACAACAAACAAATGAGCAGCGGAAAAAGAAATATTATATACTAGTAATACGCCATGCCATCCAGCTTGCTTCTAGCAACTCCTGAATTCCAGAATATCCTGATAAACCTATCTCTTGACTGCCCGTGTGGAAATTGGTGGGCACCCAGAGTTTAGGAAGGAAAACAATAAACTCCGAGTCAGTCATGTGACTGGTGTGAGAACTAAAACAGTTTATTTTTCTTTAAAATCAAAATAGAGGAATATTTTTAAAGTCAATTCGCAATGCTTTTTAAAAAATGAGACTACCAATAAGGCCTCCCGCCACATACACAATGCAAACGCAGGATTGGAGGAGATTTCTCCTTATGATAGTCAAAGATGCTTGATACGCATTAAAAAGAACATTTGATATTATTACTAGTGCATAGTGTAGAAAACATTTCGGAAGTAGAATATAAATTTTAGCCAGCATAGTTACCATTATAGTATGCTTACTATAGCTACCATATTAAATGGCAGGTTCTACAACTAAAACCGTACAAGGCACGTATTGTTTTGTTTTGGATTTCCAACAAATGATCGGGCAAAGGAACTTCCCAAGTAAAATAGAACGCCTCTGGAGAAACATTCCCGGATCTAACGTTACGGTTAGATCTCTGCTACACAAGGCCGGGTTACCCCTAACTGGGTAACAACTGACACGAGTATGTCATCCCTCGGTCCTTTGGAACCTTAAACCGAGCGCTCGTAATCAACATCACACCAAAATAATAAATATAGTGTGTCCACAAAGTAAGTATCTGGGCTCCATACCATGATACTACTTATAATCCAGATAGGAAATGACATACCCTATGGAGGTGAGACCCCCAAATAACCTTGCTGCCATGATTCCTGTTTCGACCACAACCGGTCTGTGAGGCTTGACGAAGTCTCGTTCACAAAGCCACGCTTTATATAAAAGCTGTGCTTTAATTCACAAATGCTCAATAGCACTTATATGCCACATTACCAATTTGGGAATGTATCACTAGTAACCATCAACTACATAACCTTTGAGCTCGTACGTCTCAGAGAAGGGTGTTAAGCTAAGAGAATAAATTCTCCGCCACCAACAGAAATATATTTGATAGAAACCAGCTTTACATCTCAAATTGTAATGTAAGACACACATCCATACAAGTACGTTCCGGGATCGAACGTAACCGAAGGCACTTCCAAAGAAGTCCTTGCAATCCGGGTATTCACAAACCCGATCGAATTTCCCATCACAAAGGAAATCTCCATACCGTAGCTAACGGTGCGGAAACAATCGATAGGTCATTCTATCGTTTCCACAATTACCCGGTCTTCAACACCGGTCTTCAAATGCAATCCATAACGACATATCACATACTCGGAATGGGTTATACGACCCCAAGGTCCTTTCCCGGCTAACCCGAATAGTGAGCGCTTATATTAAAAATAAGTGTGGCATTCAAATTCAAGAAATTCACAACAAATACCTATTTAAAGGTAAATATTGATAGTCGGATTATTTAACTATCAATAGGCATGCTCAACATCACCAAATTCCAAATAATTTTCCAAGTTATTTACTTTCCAAAATATCTTTACTAGATATAAAATTTCCCACACTTCAAACATTTGAAAACTAATTTTCAAATCACTTTTCAATCCTTTACCATTTTTGAAAACAAATTTCAATCATTTTCCTTTCTCGGAAATATTTTCATTTCAAAATGGTTTATTTAAACCAATTAAATAAATCCTTAACGATTTACTTTATATTTACGTTCCAAATCCGTAAATTAATTCCCACCCTTCAAAAATAAATCAACGTTTATTTTTAAGCAAATTCCCCTTTTTTTTATAAATTCCATAGTGAATTTATAATCCCAAAATATCTATGATGTACGATTTTCAATCGATTTTCAATATTCACTTTCAATTTATCTTACAAGGATAAATTCTAAAACGTTCATTTCACATTGGAAAAATATTTCCATACTTATTTAATAATAAGTCCATCACAAATCTATTTATTTTCAACATTTGAAAATATTCAATATACTTAAATCAAAATTTAGTATATATTTCATTCCCTAAGGAAATCATTCTCTTAAACATATTTATTTGGGCCAAAACAAATGTTGCGTAAAACATCGTTACGACAAGCAAAAATCACTAGTATAGGGATTCGAAATTAGAATAGATATATAAATCCCAATACTATGCAAAACATTTCCTTTCGGAAATCATTTACTATAACAACAGTGTTATAGTTCACCATTTCCTTCTATTTCTCGAAAACGTCTATTTCAACAATAAATGTTGAAATCTAGGGTTTCGATTCATAATATATTTTAAAACATCTTTAAAATAATTAACTTCATTTTATAATATTTATTTTTCCAAACATGATCATTTTATTCAATAATGTATTCACTGTCCAAAATCATGAATATATTTCCTTTAATAAACTTCAATATTCAATTTATCAAATTCAATTGATTTCGAATTTATAAACAATGTTTATAAATTCCATTTCTATTTATAAGCTTCGATTTATAAATCTCATTATTAACAAATTCCATTTATATCTCATTTAAATGCCAAAATCCGATTTATAAGATAATTACTTATAAATCTTCTATTTTACAAAATCTATTCATTTTATAACTTCACAATTTATAAATCTATAAATTCCGTTCACTTATGAAATCCATTTTTATTTCATTTTTTAACACTTATAAAAAAACTCGTTTTAATATTCCAATATTTTTAATTTATAAAATATCAGTTTTATAAGTCTTTTATATACATCGTTTTTAATAATTCAAAAATCCCAATTTAAACCAATTTATTCTTTTAATAACTTAAAAATCGTTATTTAAAGCTTATATATTTCAAAATCATACTTAAGCATTATTTTCCAAAACTCATAACTTTTATGAAAATGAAATTTTAACGTTTGTTTATTTTAACAATTCAAAATTTAATAAAACGAATACTTTTGAAAATCACTTTAAAATTCCTTTTAAAACCAAAAATCATTATTTTAAAACTTCAGAAATGGATCCGATGATGCAGCAGCACCAAATAGTCAATCACGACATCCAAATTTCATATATCGATATGATAATCAACAAATATCAAAATATCTGTAAATAAATCAATACAGTTGAGGAATCCAGCTGGATCCCTCCAACCTGTTTCCCTGCATCCACAAACATTAGCACAATACCAATTCCGCTCCAGTACGGAATTATCGCGGTGTATGGGATTTAAAATATTATCCGCTTAATAGACGACGCAATAGGGTCTCATCCGCTATACAATGCGGGAAATCAATTCCAAGTACATAAATAATACCAATTTCACTGTTTATGAAATATTCGTGGTATATGTTTTTAATAAATAACATCCGCTTACTAACGGCGCATAATGTCTATTTTAACAATCAATAGATATCAATCATCATTCAAACATGCATTCAAATATTTGAAATATAACTATTTAAAATAAAATCGAAATCGATTCGATTGAGTGAGAAGTTCTCACCTTGATTTCAATTCCGTTTTAGCGATTTATTTCGAATAAAATTAAACGGACGTTTAATTTTACCCAAAATTCTCACTAACTCGAAACGACTCCAATCTAATTCCATAGCGTAGTGCTCGTCCATACGATTCCAACGCAACTGGTTTCGCACTTTTTCGACCTCGTATGAAAAAGATATGAATATTTGAAGTTACACGATTTTATATACATAAATTTACAACTTTTCTTTTATAATTTTCAACCTAACTTCTTTCTGGCCGTTGGATCTCCTGCACCTGCATCATAGCCGCACGTCTTCTCCTCTCCCCCCTTACGTTCTTCTTCCAGAAACAAATCACGCACTTGAACCCATAATAGCCGAGACTAGGGTTTAATTATGCTCCTTCCACAAGCAACTTCAACTCGATCAGCCACTGCCATTTGAAAGCTCGTGACAAGAGCTTCCTTCGGCTGCAAGCATAGAGAGCTCGGCCTCCCCATCTTCAAGAAAAGACGTGCACAGCACGCAGCTGTCGGCCCCTTTTTTCTCCCCCTCTGACGCTTCAAACACGATCATCACCGTATAGAATCAAAGCTCTCATCGAGCTCTTCGACTTGGTAGTTGAGCACTTCACGTAATTCCTTGTAGATTGAGAGTGATTGAGGAGAGAAGGATATTAATTTCTGGCCATTCGTTGTTATGGAGGCGGCCTGCAGATTTTTTGACCTAGGGTTTTTATTTTTGTTGCAAAATGAAATTTACAAGTCCTTATATAGAAAATTCCAACGACACTATTCATCCCGGATTTTTCGAACTCCAAACGAAGCGCGCCGGTTGGCGTTCCTAAGGTTTACCCCGCGTTCCGAACGCAATGGAATATGTTTCGAAAGCTAATTCGGTCATTTGTGCGAGTTATGGCAATAAACGTTCGATTTAAAATTAAACCGATTAAACGATTTTCTAGGTGTTTTAACTTGTACCGGACAAACGATAAATCTGATTGACACGAAATTTGAAACCATACAATAATATCACATTACGGATCCAATGAAACTAGTTTCATCGAAATCCGAGACTTTTTGAAAAATGACTATTTTAACTCGCCAAATTAATATTAAAACAATTTCGATGCGTTTCGAGCTGCCACGATCAAACGATAACTCCGATTGCTACGAAAATTGAAATCCGATAATAACAAACTATTACGGATCCAATGGAACTAGTTTTGTCCAATTCTGAGACTGTTCGAAAATTGGCTATTTTCAGTAGTCGATTAAATATTAAAATATTCAATTTTCACAAATTAACTCTTAATTCGATTTTAAAAGTTCTAAAAGATCATTCTAACTCCAATATGATATAATAAAATTTTACAAATCATTTTCAATCATATTTAACCCAATTTTCAATTATTTCTATAATTTCACATATTAAATTATCGATTTAATTATTCAATTAAATCCAATTATTCGAATAAAATTTATTCGACTTATAAATTCAGTTATTAATATTTAAAATTAATTAAATATTCAAATTTTAATTGATAAAAATTCTGGGTTGTTACATACTTCCACCCTTAAAAGAATTTCGTCCTCGAAATTACCAAGTAAGAAAAGTTACAGAATCCATTAACTTTCCCAAAATTCATAGTTAAATTTCTTACAATACTTCACTAAGTTTTAAAATCATACTTAGTTATCTTTTCAAAAACAACTACTATTAACTTTCAATTCCAAAATCAAAGTTAAAGTTTTCAAAATTTTCAAATTTTCTCAAATTTTTCTAACGCCTTAAATTTTCGGAAAAATTCGTCAGTGTCTCCTTTGCGCGGCTCGATCCGAAAAAAATGACAGTATCTATATCACAAATATACATCTCATCAAGTTATGAGGCATCCCGCAGGGGAAAAAAGTGTAAAAGTACGATATTTAATCCGAGATATGTACCTTATATTTTATTAGCGAGCATATAAGGCTAATATAGCGCGAAAGCGAGCTCCAAATGCGAAGCAAACGCGATCCGCACCTACTAAACACTCAACAAACAAATGAGAAACATGTATATAGACAATAGTATCGATATACAACATATAGCAACATAATAACTATATATGCCAACATAGCAAATGCAGTAAAACAACAAATGCAAACATCAACCAACTATCATCCATAACCAAATCAATATTCATTCATATTCTCATTAATATTCAATGAATTGGTTTTCAATTTAAATCACATTTGATTTATTTACATTGGAATTTTACTAACATTCATTCATTCATATTCAATTAGTCTATGTTCACTAATTTATATTCAAGTTGGTTCACTTCCAAATCAAATTCAAATTCAAATTCACTTAACTTCCAATTTGATTTATAGCTTTCAATTTCGCTAATTCACTTTCATTAACACTTAATGAATTATATACAATAATTCAACAATCAAATAACAACCAATGTTTATTCAATACAACCAAATTTATTCACTTTACACTTAATTTGGTTCAACACTTTTAATTCCAATTGGATCATATTTAAACGGACTTCCATTCAATTTATTCAACTACCAATAACATTAGCTTTTAATAAATTAACACTTACATCCATTATTTCATATCAATTATTTACATTTAATTGATTAACATTCAATCCATTTTATCAATTCAATTGCTAATTCCTTTAAGAATATAATGTTGAATTTCATTTATATAACTCAAGTTCAAATTCTTAATGACTTCATTTCATTAATTCACTTATTAATCTACTTCAATACCAAAATTAACTTCATTCAACTCTACTTAAGTTATATTTCATTTCAACCACCTTATCAAATCCAAATCAATTTATTTAACTTTCCTTTTGTTAAATTTCAAATTACATGTCTTTGATGACAACTCAAATTTATTTCAACTTGGATTTTATTGATTTACTTATACTTCCTTTAATTTAACTTCATCCTTTAAGTTAAATTTATTCTATCAAAATTCAAATTGTACAAGTTATCAACTCATTTATTATTCACATAATATTTTACATAGGATTCCAGAGTCTTTTCAACCTTTCAAAACCATTTTTTTTTTGAAATCAATTCAAATTATCTTTTGAATTTCCAAAACCAAACCCAAATTTTCCAAACAACTTTCTTTTAAACAATTTGGCAGCAATCCCTCTTTTGGAAACCCGAAAATGAACACCAATGATGTCATGATCATCATCGGAATTATTTTCCAGCGACCGAAAAGAGTTTGGAGCTTTTATCTTTCCAAAACAATTTTCCAAAATATATAATCCTTTCAAAACACTTCTCTGGAATTTTATTTTCAGATTATAAATTCTAAAGTAAATTTTTTTTATTTAACCTTTACCAAAGTCAAATTTCATTACTTATTCAAACTCATTTTTATTTACAACTCATATTCATAAATATATTCATATAGTTTCACTTCTTATATATATAAGTTTATTTCACAATTGTAAATCACTTTAATTATAATTCAATTCTTATAATTCTTTTGCTTATACAATTATTCCTTTATAACATGTTTTTATTTAACTTATTCAACAACCAAACAATCAACTTATATACACACTTTAATAATTCTGAAAAATTATTCCTTTATATTCAAAATATAATCAAGATAAAATTATTTCATTTACCCAATTTAAAACAATATTATGTCGAATTGTTCTATTCAATTGTTTATAAACCCCTTCGGCATAGTTGTACAGACCGTGCTGACGAAGGTTCATACGCCACTCAATAAACCAATCATCACAATTAAAACAATTTTATATTTACTAACAAATACGCTCTCATAGCTACTATTACACTCAAACTCGTTCTAGAGTACTACTGACTCTATCTCTAATGAGTAACACCCAACAGAGCCATGGTTGTCGTTTAACCATATGCTCTGATACCACATTGTCAGGACCCGATTCTTCGACTTCCGAAAATCGACATCAATACGTTCACTGTATCAACTGTCGAGCAATCGAATGCCGGAAAACCGAACCATGAGGGTTTAAGAAGAAGAAAAAAACAGAAGAAGAGAGAAAAAATAGAAAATAGAACGGAACAGAACAGAACACAACACAACAATATCAGAATCTCACAATCGCAGCGGAACAACATATAATAGATAAATGAATAATCTTTAAACAAAGAACTACATCAATTATTACATTACATCATATCATCAGAGTGTACAACAACAAACAAATGAGCAGCGGAAAAATAAATACTATATACTAGTAATATGCCATGCCATCCAGCTTGCTTCTAGCAACTCCTGAATTCCAGAATATCCTGATAAACCTGTCTCTTGACTGCCCGTGTGGAAATTGGTGGGCACCCAGAGTTTAGGAAGGAAAACAATAAACTCCGAGTCAGTCATGTGACTGGTGTGAGAACTAAAACAGTTTATTTTTCTTTAAAATCAAAATAGAGGAATATTTTTAAAGTCAATTCGCAATGCATTTTAAAAAATGAGACTACCAATAAGGCCTCCCGCCACACACACAATGCAAACGCAGGATTGGAGGAGATTTCTCCTTATGATAGTCAAAGATTCTTGATACGCATTAAAAAGAACATTTGATATTATTACTAGTGCATAGTGTAGAAAACATTTCGAAAGTAGAATATAAATTTTAGCCAGCATAGTTACCATTATAGTATGCTTACTATAGCTACCATATTAAATGGCAGGTTCTACAACTAAAACCGTACAAGGCACGTATTGTTTTGTTTTGGATTTCCAACAAATGATCAGACAAAGGAACTTCCCAAGTAAAATAGAACGCCTCTGGAGAAACGTTTTCGGATCTAACGTTACGGTTAGATCTCTTCTACACAAGGCCGGGTTACCCCTAACTGGGTAACAACTGACACGAGTATGTCATCCCCCGGTCCTTTGGAACCTTAAACCGAGCTCTCGTAATCAACATCACACCAAAATAATAAATATAGTGTGTCCACAAAGTAAGTATCTGGGCTCCATACCATGATACTACTTATAATCCAGATAGGAAATGACATACCCTATGGAGGTGCGACCCCCAAATAACCTTGCTGCCACGATTCCTGTTTCGACCACAACCGGTCTGTTAGGCTTGACGAAGTATCGTTCACAAAGCCACGCTTTATATAAAAGCTGTGCTTTAATTCACAAATGCTCAATAGCACTTATATGCCACATTACCAATTTGGGAATGTATCACTAGTAACCATCAACTACATAACCTCTGAGCTCGTACGTCTCAGAGAAGGGTGTTAAGCTAAGAGAATAAATTCTCCGCCACCAACAGAAATATATTTGATAGAAACCAGCTTTACATCTCAAATTGTAATGTAAGACACACATCCATACAAGTACGTTCCGGGATCGAACGTAACCGAAGGCACTTCCAAAGAAGTCCTTGCAATCCGGGTATTCACAAACCCGATCGAATTTCCCATCACAAAGGAAATCTCCATACCGTAGCTAACGATGCGGAAACAATCGATGGGTCATTCTATCGTTTCCACAATTACCCGGTCTTCAACACCGGTCCTCAAATGCAATCCATAACGACATATCACATACTCGGAATGGGTTATACGACCCCAAGGTCCTTTCCCGGCTAACCCGAATAGTGAGCGCTTATATTAAAAATAAGTGTGGCATTCAAATTCAAGAAATTCACAACAAATACCTATTTAAAGGTAAATATTGATAGTCGGATTATTTAACTATCAATAGGCATGCTCAACATCACCAAATTCCAAATAATTTTCCAAGTTATTTACTTTCCAAAATATCTTTACTAGATATAAAATTTCCCACACTTCAAACATTTGAAAACTAATTTTCAAATCACTTTTCAATCCTTTACCATTTTTGAAAACAAATTTCAATCATTTTCCTTTCTCGGAAATATTTTCATTTCAAAATGGTTTATTTAAACCAATTAAATAAATCCTTAACGATTTACTTTATATTTACGTTCCAAATCCGTAAATTAATTCTCACACTTCAAAAATAAATCAACGTTTATTTTTAAGCAAATTCCCCTTTTTTTTATAAATTCCATAGTGAGTTTATAATCCCAAAATATCTATGATGTACGATTTTCAATCGATTTTCAATATTCACTTTCAATTTATCGTACAAGGATAAATTCTAAAACGTTCATTTCACATTGGAAAAATATTTCCATACTTATTTAATAATAAGTCCATCACAAATCTATTTATTTTCAACATTTGAAAATATTCGATATACTTAAATCAAAATTTAGTATATATTTCATTCCTTAAGGAAATCATTCTCATAAACATATTTATTTGGGCCAAAACGAATGTTGCGTAAAACATCGTTACGACAACCCAAAATCACTAGTATAGGGATTCGGAATTAAAATAGATATATAAATCCCAATACTATGCAAAACATTTCCTTTCGGAAATCATTTACTATAACAACAGTGCTATAGTCCACCATTTCCTTCTATTTCTCGAAAACGTCTATTTCAACAATAAATGTTGAAATCTAGGGTTTCGATTCATAATACATTTTAAAACATCTTTAAAATAATTAACTTCATTTTATAATATTTATTTTGCCAAACATGATCATTTTATTCAATAATGTATTCACTGTCCAAAATCATGAATATATTTCCTTTAATAAACTTCAATATTCAATTTATCAAATTCAATTGATTTCGAATTTATAAACAATGTTTATAAATTCCATTTCTATTTATAAGCTTCGATTTATAAATCTCATTATTAACAAATTCCATTTATATCTCATTTAAATGCCAAAATCCGATTTATAAGATAATTACTTATAAATCTTCTATTTTACAAAATCTATTCATTTTATAACTTCACAATTTATAAATCTATAAATTCCGTTCACTTATGAAATCTATTTTTATTTCATTTTTTAACACTTATAAAAAAACTCGTTTTAATATTCCAATATTTTTAATTTATAAAATATCAGTTTTATAAGTCTTTTATATACATCGTTTTTAATAATTCAAAAATCCCAATTTAAACCAATTTATTCTTTTAATAACTTAAAAATCGTTATTTAAAGCTTATATATTTCAAAATCATACTTAAGCATTATTTTCCAAAACTCATAACTTTTATGAAAATGAAATTTTAACGTTTGTTTATTTTAACAATTCAAAATTTAATAAAACAAATACTTTTGAAAATCACTTTAAAATTCCTTTTAAAACCAAAAATCATTATTTTAAAACTTCAGAAATGGATCCGATGATGCAGCAGCACCAAATAGTCAATCACGACATCCAAATATCATATATCGATATGATAATCAACAAATATCAAAATATCTGTAAATAAATCAATACAGTTGAGGAATCCAGCTGGATCCCTCCAACCTGTTTCCCTGCATCCACAAACATTAGCACAATACCAATTCCGCTCCAGTACGGAATTATCGCGGTGTATGGGATTTAAAATATTATCCGCTTAATAGACGACGCAATAGGGTCTCATCCGCTATACAATGCGGGAAATCAATTCCAAGTACATAAATAATACCAATTTCACTGTTTATGAAATATTCGCGGTATATGTTTTTAATAAATAACATCCGCTTACTAACGGCGCATAATGTCTATTTTAACAATCAATAGATATCAATCATCATTCAAACATGCATTCAAATATTTTAAATATAACTATTTAAAATAAAATCGAAATCGATTCGATTGAGTGAGAAGTTCTCACCTTGATTTCAATTCCGTTTTAGCGATTTATTTCGAATAAAATTAAACGGACGTTTAATTTTACCCAAAATTCTCACTAACTCCAAACGACTCTAATCCAATTCCATAGCATAGTGCTCGTCCGTACGATTCCAACGCAACTGGTTTCGCGCGTTTTCGACCTCATATGAAAACGATATGAATATTTGAAGTTACACGATTTTATATACATAAATTTACAACTTTTCTTTTATAATTTTCAACCTAACTTCTTTCTGGCCGTTGGATCTCCTGCACCTGCATCATAGCCGCACGTCTTCTCCTCTCCCCCCTTACGTTCTTCTTCCAGAAACAAATCACGCACTTGAACCCATAATAGCCGAGACTAGGGTTTAATTATGCTCCTTCCACAAGCAACTTCAACTCGATCAGTCACTGCCATTTGAAAGCTCGTGACAAGAGCTTCCTTCGGCTGCAAGCATAGAGAGCTCGGCCTCCCCATCTTCAAGAAAAGACGTGCGCAATACGCAGCTGTCGTCCCCCTTTTTCTCCCCCTCTGACGCTCCAAACACGATCATCACCGTATAGAATCAAAGCTCTCATCGAGCTCTTCGACTTTGTAGTTGAGCACTTCGCGTAATTCCTTGTAGATTGAGAGTGATTGAGGAGAGAAGGATATTAATTTCTGGTCATTCGTTGTTATGGAGGCGACCTGCAGATTTTTTGACCTATGGTTTTTATTTTTGTTGCAAAATGAAATTTACAAGTCCTTATATAGAAAATTCCAACGACACTATTCATCCCGGATTTTCCGAACTCCAAACGAAGCGTGCCGGTTGGTGTTCGTAAGGTTTACCCCGCGTTCCGTATGCAATGGAACATGTTTCGGAAGCTAATTCGGTCATTTGTGCGAGTTATGGCAATAAACGTTCGATTTAAAATTAAACCGATTAAACGATTTTCCAGGCGTTTTAGCTTGCACCGGACAAACGATAAATCCGATTGACACGAAATTTGAAACCATACAATAATATCACATTACGGATCCGGTGAAACTAGTTCCGTCGAAATCCGAGACTTTTTGAAAAATGACTATTTTAACTCGCCAAATTAATATTAAAACAATTTCGATGCGTTTCGAGCTGCCACGATCAAACGATAACTCCGATTGCTACGAAAATTAAAATCTGATAATAACAAACTATTACGGATCAAATGGAACTAGTTTCGTCCAATTATGAGACTGTTCGAAAATTGGCTATTTTCACTAGTCGATTAAATATTAAAATATTCAATTTTCACAAATTAACTCTTAATTCGATTTTAAAAGTTCTAAAACATCATTCTAACTCCAATATGATATAATAAAATTTTACAAATCATTTTCAATCATATTTAACCCAATTTTCAATTATTTATATAATTTCACATATTAAATTATCGATTTAATTATTCAATTAAATCCAATTATTCGAATAAAATTTATTCGACTTATAAATTCACTTATTAATATTTAAAATTAATTAAATATTCAAATTTTAATTAATAAAAATTCTGGGTTGTTACATATTATCTGTGACGCAATTATTCTACATATTTTCGTATTAATTTTTATAATTATTAGTATTACCCTATTCACCCCCCCCCCTCCCTCTAGGGTGAAATCGATCCTACAAGTAGTATCAAAGCTTGGAATAAAAGCCTATTTTTGTTTTAAAAATTTGATTTTTTAAAAATAAATTATTGTTTTAAATATTTGATTTTTTAAATGGCTTCTTTTAATAATGCTTTTGCTGAGGGTCGGTCCATGGTTAAACCACCAATGTTCAATGGTGAATATGCTTACTGGAAATAAGATGAAATTTTTTCTGAAAACCATTGATGCTTGGAATATAATTAAGACATAATATATGACACCAACTCTAGTGGTAAATAATCAGGAAATAGAAAAACCGATGGATCAATGGACAAATCTTGAAATAAACTACAGAATGCTAACGCTAAAGCTATGAATTCTATTATATGTTTATTAGATCAAATTGGATTTAATCGTGTCTCATATTGTCTAACTGCACAGGAAATCTGGCACACACTTGAAGTGACTCACGAAGGAACATCTCAAGTCAAAGAATCTTGCCTTGCCATGCTTAGTAGCGAATACAAGAACTTCACAATGGCCAAGCATGAAAATGTCAAAGAGCTGTATGGATGACTTTCCAATCTCATATACAAATCAAAAGCTCTCTAAAAATCATACACAAATTTGAAAATAGTCCAAAAAATCCTCAAAGTCCTTCCATGAAATTTTGAAGCAAAAGTTACTGTCGTTCAAGAATCAAAAGATCTGAAACAAATCAAAGTTGAAGAACTATCGGAAATCTCACCATTTATAAGCTAGAAATGAAATTCAAGGAAGAACGTGAAGGAGGTGATACTAGAAAGAAATCAATAGCTTTTAAAAGAACAACGGAAAGTGATGATGATGATGGAGTAGCTGAGTTGGCGCTGTTAATGAAGAGATTCAAAAAGTGGAACCACAAGTTCAAAAACCCAGCTCTAAATCAACAATTGGAAAGCAGAATAGTTAAAGTACTAGACAACTCAGAAGCGCAGGAGATCATTTGTCACAAGTGCAATAAACCAGGTCATATCAAACCCAATTGTCCACAGAATTGATTCAGCCAAGGAAAGAAACCGAAAAGGAGAAGTTTTGCAGCCACTTGGGATGAAACCAATGAAGTTGATAAAAGCATTGGCACTGAGAGTAAAAAAGAAAATTTGTGTCTTCAAGGAGAAACAACTCATGGTGATGATGACGAGTTAAGCGAGGTATCAAAACTTACTCATTAAGAATTACTTATATATTTTCACGAAATAAATGGTTGTTTCGAAAGACTTGGGTAGAAATACGCTAAAATTGAATCACAAAGAGATAGTTTGATAGAACTAAATAAACAATTTGATCAATTGGTTAAAAACTATTGAAATAAGCCCTAAGTGTGACAGTGTCCATCATTCGAAGAAGAAAAATCAAAAATTAAAATTAAATCATTTGAAAATGAAATTCTCATTTTGAAAGAAAGTGAAAACATGAGGAGAGAAAATTCTATTACAAATTGTACACAATTTTTGAATGAAAATGAATCTCTCAAAACACGAGTCCAATAATTGTCTTCAACTTTAGAAAAATTTTCCAAAGGAGAAAGATCGTCAAATATGCTATTAGAGAAATAAACTGTTAATACTGTTAGACAAGGACTTGGATATAATCAATCTGAACCTGTTAGAAGCAAAACTAATCAAGTCAAATCCGAGTGCACAATTTTGTAGAAAAATTGGACACAATCAAAACAATTGTTGGTACAGACCCAAAAACGTGAAAACCATACCAATTTGGGTTCCAAAAGGCACGAATATAAAATCCCTTGAAGTCAAACAAATCTGGGTGCCAAAAGGAACAAATATAAATAGTCTTGGGTCTACTCAAACATATTTTTCAAAATCTTTTACCACTAATAAGCATGGACCTATAAAACAAATAGGTCATAAAAATCTTTTCTCCTGTAGGTGTGGTGGCAGGCTAAGGAACAACAACAGTGTTATTTGGATTCTGGCTGTTCCAGGCACATGACATGCGACAAATCACAGTTCCTTAGCCTAGTATGAAGGTGGCAGAACCACAATGGGCAACAATGAACAATTATCGTAAAGGTAAAATAGGTAACGACACATTTATTTTGAACGATATATTAAATGTGAAAATATGCACCATAATCTGATTTAATTCAGCCAGTTATGTAATAATGAAATAAATGTTGATTTTAATTTTAAAAATGTAGAACAAATCATCTTTGAACTATTTCATGTAGATCTATTTGGACTAACGGCATTGAAAGTTTAGGTGGTAAGAGATAGTGTTTTGTGTTGATTGATGATTACTCAAGATACACGTGGATATATTTATTTATCTTACTGATTCTAGACTTGACATTATGTTCACTGTTTTTTTTAGTTGCACGGTTTCAATTCAAATTCAAAAAAATTCATTTCAAAGCTATAAAAAGATTTTAAGGTATTTATTGCAACTTCACGGCCTGGTCTATAAGCTCCAACTAACGATTCTTGAATCAAAGGAAAATTCGAAGGCAGATTACATTGATAATCTAGTTGATAGAAAAATTACTAGCGGAACGTGATTTATGTTGGGACATTCAGTAGTTGCATTGTTTTTCGAAGAAAATATCTACATATTTTCATTTCAACTAATTTTCAATTAGCAGACTTTTTTCTTATAAAACCCCTTCCATAAAATAGTTTTTGTTGACCTTGTTTCGGATTAGTCATTTTAGAAATTTTGATTTTATAATTATTTTTGGATTTGATTTTGAATGACTACATTAACTAATCTGACTTCCTACTGATTATCAAAAAGATAAATAGTGATTGAAAAAGTGATGAATGTTGACATTGATCATATATTATAACTTGAGAAAGTATATCTAGTAAATTTCCTTAAAAATTTAAACAATATTTATAATAACTCTTGTTTTGGTAAAAAAATCCATGACCGTCTCTATTCTATCATATTTTTATCGACCATCGCTCATTAAAATCCAATATAGTATGTCAAAATGTGGTATTTTAAACAGGGAATTATTCGTTTTTATTTTACTTATTTATTTTCTAAAAACATCCAAAGTATTCACTCTCATTTAAAAGTCCTCATGGTTATGCATGGGTGAATTATTTGGAATATTATGTGCTTTCATACTCATTTAAAAGTCCTCACGGTTATGCATGTACGAAATAGATATCAAAATTGATTATTAAATAGACAAGTTGATTCTAATCCCATTTATAAGTCCTCATGGTTATGCGTGGTTAGAAGATGCTTGAATTCATTTTTTATTTTTTTTATTTTTTTGGGAATACTACTAGTCTTATTTAATAGTCCTAACAGTTATGCATGGTTAGTAGATATTCAAATTCTTGATATAAATATACCACAAATAGAACAACTGTATGGTTTTATATGCTGACATCATCTCTATCCTTCTAAAGTGGAATATGTGTTAAACAGAGTATTTATGATTTTTGTTTGATTTTTTAATTGAAATTTAATATTTATACTCGATTGGGTATTAATATTATATTGATGTCTGCCACTTTATATCTATTTTTACTAACACTTTTACTCTTTTGCTGATAATAAAAATGGGAGAGAAAAGTTAAGATTTTGGCAAATAAATGTCAAATGTTTTATTTTTTATTTGCATATTTCCATCTAGGTCCATTTGAATATTTTTATTTATTTTAATGCATATATGAAGGAGGAGCCTTATTGTAGAGAGGGATCATTCAAATAGGGCAGCAAATTGAATGATCAAATACATTTAATAAACTCAAAATCTAAATATATGTTTGTTATCATCAAAATGTGGAGGTTGTTGAATATGCTAGTATATGATTTTCATTTGATGATAATATATATATATATATATATATATTGATTTAAATGTATTTATTATTGTACTATTTTATGTTCGCATAATTAAATAAATATTTATTGAATACAATAAAAAACACAGAATTTAAATTCAAACACATATTTTATTCAAACAAACATTTTATAACAATTTTGAATAGTAAAAATTTGAGCTCTCACTATATATATATACATTTTTCGATTACATCACAAAATTGACCTTACATTGTTCACCTCACTACATATCACTCATTCACTCGTATTTTATCTTCGACTTTGCTCTAACATGAATCCTGCATTTGAGTTATCTGCAAAATAAAAACTGACGCAGTAAAATTGAAAGAGAAATATTTTTGCAGTGTTAAATAAAATGTGTTTTTGAAAATATTATTTACCTCAATTATTTTGGCTGTTCGTCGTCATTTAATTTGAATTCGTTCATACATGAACAAGCGTATGACATGCACAATGTATCACTGTACATGCCACAAGGCCATGTACACCGATATACACTTGATAAAATTGCAGGGACAAGTGAGCACAAGGTCAAACCTGGGCCGAGGTTAGATTCAACTCAGCGCAATACAAATACGTCACAAAATTGGCGAGTACAAGTTCTCATGGTACAAGAATCCAAAAACCAACATAAAATAAGCCTTGACCAAAAATTAAATGTGTACACTTGAAAAATACACAACCATTCAAACTCAAGGCAAGTGCATACCTAGACTTCAATATGTTCCAAGTGGTGCACCAAACAGTTCAAATGTTCGAGCTAGTCGCATGGCATAAAGGCAAAGACCACAACAAGTAACACACACACACACACACAGATATATATATATATATATATATATAATATATATATATATGCAACCAGACCTGACTACAAGAAACTGCATAGACATTCATCAAGCAAACCTTGAACTGACTCAAAGAATCACATGAAAATAGAGGCTAGACGGACCAACCAAACTCAAGTACACATGAAGACATCACGAACCAAAATTCAAAAGGAATCCAAGTTTTATCAACCCAAATCAATAAAATGAAAACTCTAGACTGCAATTCCAAAAATCAAGATGAAGTGACATGCACAAGTAAAGCTCTGAAACAATATAAATGGCACCAGGTCAGTACAACATTGCAACAGAGAGAAAAGCAACAACCAGAAAGGATTTAAAAAATAAGAAGAAAGCGGTCGAAGCAAACAGTACTGTACACATGAAACACAAAGCCATATGAAGACTAGCATTCAAAGTACAGCATGAAATCAACGATAGCATGCAAGTGGAACACAAAGACCACATAAACCTGTATATATATATATATGCACATATACTTGTATACACATATATGAGTTCAAAAGCACCAGCATGAATAATCAGAAGCTAAAAGTGCTCAAATGTACACACCAGTACAACAAGGTATATATGCAAAGACATCAAAGTGGTAAACCAAACAAAAAGTGGTGGACAAGACACAATGCTACAGGGGTGACATCAATATACATGAAGACCAAAAGAAGCTCAACAATCATGTAACACGTTCAATAAAATGGACAGAGCACTAATATACATATATACAAACCCGAGAACAACAACCATGAAGTACACAAGCAAATCCAGGCAACAAGAAGTACATGATGCAGTAAAGCAGTAGACACAAAGTCAACCTGAAAGCATTTTAGAAATTAAGCAGTGGAATAGTACTGGTGCAAAGAACGGTGAGGCAAAAACACAACAGTGAACAGGAGATTAGAGTATAAGCTTGGATCAAGTGAACATGTACTGGTAATTAAGCAACCGAGCATTTAACAGTTTTAACAAAGTTAAGGCATCACAACATACATATATACATGCGTGAACATGCTTGTATATATGTAGTAGATACCGGAATTCATTCCAAGCAAACAATGAATGGCGATATACAAATGTTATAACATGAAGCAAGTTTTACAAAAATCAAGGTAGCAGTTTTTTCAAACAAAGTTAATGATCGTGCCAGAATCGAAGCCGTAGTGACCAAGATAATAACAAGTTCGAATTGAACAAGTCGAACTAAATTTTTATCACAAAGTCAGAAAATTCAAATAACAAAGTCACAGGAAAAAAGAAATTCATGGAGCAAGTTCAAATTCATGAAGTCGTGGCGAACAAGCAAGCAAAACAGAAAATATATGAATTGAACAAGTCAGAGTAATCATAAGCGCTCAAGCAAAACCGAATGTGCAAGTCTAAACAACGTGAAGAATTCAAACGAAATATACGAACGTAGTTATAGGGTTTACATCCCTATTTATCCATCAACATCATCGGCATGAAAATCATCGAGTTCAAGCATATCAACGAAAGGAATAAAGCAAAATCGCATACCAGTATTATTCGATTCGAACTCGATCGAGAAGCAGCTGCAAAGGAACGAAAGCAACAGAAGATTCGAGCATCTTTTCCTACAAGCGTGGAGCATTCAATTTGATTAAATTCAAGGCAGCTACTTTAAATTCTAGAAGCCCCAATTTCTCAAAGAAGAACGAACGAAGAAATTGAACAAAAGACAAAGCAGCCACTAATATAAAAAGAAAAGGGGAACTTATTTTATCACGGTATTTAGTTTCTCAGAGCCGGCTTTATAATTTCTATTGGGATTTAGTTTTAAAATTTTGGGTTTTTGTTATTGAGTTAGTTTTTGTTGTGTATTTTGCTTTCAAAATTTTGTTAGTTCTAGTCGTGTGACTAGAGACGAACTACGGTGGTGTAGTTCGAGAATTTGCAACTCAGTGGCTGAGTTGTGGTAGGGTTTTGAGCATAGAGTTAGGTTAATCGATAGCGGGTGTCACAAGTTTACGTGTGTAAGCGTCTGACTACTTAATCTCTAGAAGAATTCTTGGGAGCAGCACGTAAGCAGGGTTTTGCCGAAGCTCAGTAGATCTTTGTTATTCTATTTCTGTTTTTATTATTCTGCTACTATCTGTGCTGTAGTTATTTAATATATGTTCGTATTATAATTATAGTATCACCCTATTCACGCCTCTCTATGGAGAAATCGATCCTATAGCCTCATCCTCGAAGATGAGATGTATATTTATGATTATATATTCACACACACACACACACACACACACACATATATATATATATATATATATTTGATTTTTTCCGATCGAACCGCACAAAGGATACGGGGGCGAAATTATCCATAAATTTAAGGCGTTGGAAATTTTTTGAGAATTTTGGGAAAAATTTTGATAGCTAAAATTTTGATCTTGAGTTATAAGTTTAAATGATATTAGTTGAATTTTTGAATGGTATTAGAAATAACCATGAATGAATTTGAAGACTTACAAAATGTTTTTATAAGAAGTTTCAACTAATTGATCTCGAAAGTTAAAAGATTTAAATGAATTTGGTAATCCATTTTAACTAATTGTTTTGAAAAGTAAATAGGGTTTGTGACATCTTTCCTACCTGGTAATTTCTGGGACGAAATTCTTTTAAAGGGGGAGAATGTAATGACCCAGAATTTTAGTCATTTGAATTTGGAATAATTAATTGATTTTAAATATTTTAAAGTAAATTTTATAAGTTAAATAACATATATTTCAAATATAGTGATTTATTTGATAATTAAATTGTAAAATTTAATATTTGAAATTGTTGAATAATTGAATCTTGGATTTAAAATGAATGAAAACAATTTCTAAAGTTGATTCAAATTCTGTTTAAATTAGAATGAGGAAATAAAATTTTAATTTAGATTTAAAAGTGATTAATTTTATTTTGGAAATTTTATATTTTAATTAATGTGTAAAAATAGTCATTATTGTTGCTATCTCAGATTTTGACGTAACCGGTTTCATTGGATCCATAATAGTGAGTTATTATAGTATTTCAAGTTTCGTAGCAATTGGACTTATCGTTTGACCATGCGAGCTTGAAACACGTAGAATTTAATTAAAGGAATTTAATTTAAATAACTCGATTTGAAAAGATATCTCTGTATATAATGGAACTGGCTTCCGATACATATTCGATTGGTTCGGAGTAGGGGTATAACATATAAAATGCCAGGCGGCGTGCTTCGTTTGGAGTTTGAAAATTTAACGCGTGGATGGTATTTGGATATTTTTCTATAAATGGACTTGGTCATTTCATATTTGCAAAACCTAAAAAAATAACAACTTCACAACTGCCATTAGGGCAAACCCATCCAATGGCCATCACAAAATTGCGCCACCACATGCCGATTTAGGTTCGACCCAAAATGCAAAAATGTACACGACGTCGATATGATGCAGATGGACCGTGGAGATGGGTCGCGATGGCCCATGGTGGCGGCTGTGGGAGCTTGAACGTCGATGACGATAGCAGCTCGATCTTGAGCTAGAGGACGTCGGAGGTGGCAGCGGTTGTGGGGATGGAGACGTTATGGCTAGGGCTTCGATTTGGGAGCATGCGGTGGTAGGTGGTTGCTCCAGGTAGCGGCGGCGATCGTTCAAAGTCGCGATTTCGATTTGGGTGTCATCCCAGATGGAACGACGAGATAATGAAGGGGTTAAGCTCGGGTAATTAACAAATTAATGATGCAATTAGCGAGTAATTATATTATTTAAAATCAATATCGTATAAAATGTATAACACTTTCATACAAGTTCTGATTGAGATGGAACTTTATGTGTTGTGCTCGTGATGACGAAAGCTTCGCTATGGAGTTGGATTAGACGAATTCCAAGTTAGTTTGAATTTTGGGTTAAATTGAACGACTATTCATTTTTAATCCAGGACAGAGCGCTTAGGCGATCTTTGGAATTTTGCGAGTTAACTCACCTCTCCAGCCTACTTATATTTTTATATAAGTGGGAATAATTTTATTTATGATAATTGTAGCTTGTTTGGACGATATACTATATTTATTGGTTGGTTTGGATATATTCCCACCCTTCGAGCGAGGAAGACATTATAAATTTCCATGTATGAGCGTATGACCCTTAGTTTACAAATTCTGTCTCGAAGCAGTTGATTTTTATATTATTTGACTATATGTTGTATTTGATGCAAGATTGTAGGTTGGACGGATCCAATAGGATTCCTCACACTTTTGACTTTATAATCTTATATATGTTGATATATGATGTTGTGATGGATGCCATATTTGATGACATGAATTTGTTTTTTATTTAGTGCTACGTTAGCACCGACGCATATTTTAGTATTTTTAAATATTAAAAATAGTGAATTTGAATTGAAATGTTTTCAAACTGATTTCGGAGAAGTATATGTTTTAATAATTTTTAAATTATTAAAAGGAGGAATTTATTTTTAAACAAATAAAAAGTATGATTTTTAATGTTATAAAAATATGGTTTTGAAGAAATATTTTTAAATAGAGACTTTAAATAAGTTTGTAAAGGATTTTTAAAGGCGATATTTTATAAATAAAGAAATAAATTTAAAATCAGAGTTTGTAAATATTTTATAAATTGATTTGAAGTTTATTTGTTAAATGAATCTTTGAAAAGATTTTATAAATAAACATATTTTATAGAGAAATATTTTATAAGTGGATTCTATAGAAAAAATTAGTTTTATAAAGAAATGGATATAAAGATGGATTTTTGATAGTAAATGAGCTTTTATAAAAGAATGATTTATAAGTAGAATTTTATAAAAGAAGTGAATTTATAAAATAAAAGTTTTATAAAATAGAAAGGAGATTTATAATGTAGTTTTATAAAATATGGAAATGATTTATGTTGAGATTTAAATATGGATTTTAATATGAAGAAAATATATTCGAGTTTAATAGTTTAACAATCATTTAAAAGATTGTTTTGGAAATATGTTTTCGATGGAGTTAACGGCTTTAAAAAGTTGGAAAGTTAAAACAATCTTTCAAAGGATTGTTTAAAAATAATGTTTGTTTTGAAAAGCTAATGGCTTTGAAAAGTAAATTATGTTTTAAAGCGAAGTTTTGGAAATTAATTATTCCAAATGGAATTTAATAGTTCTAAAAATGTTTTAAAATGAGATATGTATCGAAAACATAGATTTCAACATTTACTGTTGTTATAGACGTTTTCGGAGAAGTTATGGAAGTCATGGACTATAACACTGTTATTATAGTAGATGATTTCCGAAAGAATTTTTTTTATATAGTATAAGGGATACACACAGAAAATTTATCAAGTCCTTATACTAGTGTTTTGGCTTGTTTTAACGATGTTTTACGCAGCATTCTTTTTGATCCAATAAAGCGTGTTTTGGAAAATATGAAGCATTCCTAAAAAATGATTGGTAAATATACTTATTACAAATTTAAGTATATGAAGATATTTTCTAAATGTTGTAAATGATATAGTTTGTGAATTTACTTATACCATTAAGATAAGTATATGGAAATGTTTTCCAATATCGAGGATTGAAATGGTTTTGAAGATGTATCTTTTTAAGGATAATTTGGAGTAAATATTTGGAAATTGATATTTAATTGATAAAAGATTAATTAAATGGCCTAGTAACTGCTTATGTGCTAGATATTGTTCGTTGCTTTAATAGTTAAATAATCGACTATCAAATTTGGCCTTTTTGTCGTTGTTGGTTCAGAGAGAGCGGAGTCGGATTTATCCGAGAACCACTTCGGACCAATGTATGCATTCAAAAGTGCAGGTTTATGATTATGATTTAGAAGACAGAGATCTTCATGATGCAAGGCTGCTTGCCACTAGTCCCTCGAGGTGAAATTTACCATATCATGTATGTATGGTGGCAGTAGTGCTTTGTTATGAAAATCTACGATATGCAAGGACTTCTCGCTACTAATTTAGGGGGATCCCCGATTGGATGTGGTAGGAGAGTGACTTGGTTTGTCCTATTCCTAGACAGCATGTATGGAAGAAGGTCTGACATTGCATTTTGGAGATTACATCGTTGACTTTTACAAACATACATTTGTTTGGTGGCGAAGAAAGCAACTTCTCTTAGCTTAACACCCTTCTCTATGACGTATGAGCTCGAAGGTTGTATGTTCGTGAAAGTCAATAGTGATCGAAGGAATGACAACGTGGCATTCAAAGTGGAATGTGCTATGTGAAAGGTAACTGTTGCCTTATGCCTCATCACCCGAAAATGATGGAAACAGTAGGGCTACGTGGATCGGTCCTATATAGATATGGTCATCACCTTTTTAGATATATTTATTCCCGTTATGACGTCGGGTATTAAATAAATGTAGTGTATGTGATGAGAGCTTTCAGATAGGTTAGAAAACGACCGAGGTGATGTCATATTCGGTACTATCGAGGAAGGGGTAGGGCGCTTCAGTGTTGGTTTAGACATTCAGTATCTGGACCCTAGGTGCATTTCGCTAGAGATTTTCCATCGGAAGGTAGTCCCTTACATTGTCATTTGAATGAAAATCCATTCTCCACTACGTGCCTACCAGTCTGTTTATAAACTTATCACGCCGATAAATTTAACCGATGCAACAATTTCGGCTATTTGAATATTATTTGTATATTAGACACTAGTATAATATCATAGGATTTGATATGAAATGTTTTGGTTATCGTAAGATAAAAACTCATTTGGGTTTATATGCGGCGTGGTCTTACGAGATACTTTGTTTTGATAAAGTAAAGTTTTGATAACTTTAAAATAAATTTGAGATGTGTTTTCTCACGCTGGTTTACCAGACTGATCCGGACGTTCTTCCATTTCGATGCTCGGGTCAAACTGAGTATATTTACAGGTTCAATTTTGATGCTTTGGAGGTTCAGTAGATGATCAGGAAGTCTTCAAGTCGTATTCCACATATATGCTTATTTTCCACGACATTGTTGTTTAAATTATCAGCAATTGTGAGGACATGTTAATATAACTGTCCAGTCTAATGATTTTGGTTTGATTGGTGTACTCTGATTAATGTATGAATAATAAAGATTATAGTTTTCTTTTATATTATATTATATGTTGTTTTGCTATGATTGTGAGATTCTATGTTTGTTTTTGGTTTCTCTTTCTTCTTCTCTTGTCTTCTTCTTTCTTCTTTCTTTCTCATAACGATGCGGTTTTCCATTCAGTTTGACTGGACATGCGTGGTTTATTGTTAGTTTGAACTGTGTGGATATTTGGGTCATTACAAAATTCCTCCTTACTATTTAAATAAGCCCAAAAACTCAACAATTCATCATTATCAACATTCCCCTCCTTGGAACTACCTCTACTGAGATCATTGTACTAGAATTAATATTATCAAGCAAAGTATCATTAGAACCAGGAATTTCATATTTATTCTGGAAGTTAATACTAAACACCACATCCTCGTTCTTTATAGATATATGTTTTATTAAGGATACAAAGCCCACTTTATCTTCCAAACGTCTAATCACCTTATAATGCATTTTTTTTTGCAATGAGTTGTATTGGGCACATCCCCATCCTCTACCTTCATAGTTTCAATGGAATTTTGACAAGATTTATTCAAAGTAACAATAGGACTTACCACTTCATTATCCATCCCTTTCCCAATCTTAATATTAGCCTTAAGAAAACTATCTTCTTTTATATCAAAAATGAAGATGGATCCTCTTTTCTTCGGCAAAAGAAAATCCCTTTCCTTTAGAAACAAAACCCAAAAGAATGAAATGTTTACAACATTATTCTTCAAAATTGAACCCCAACCATCCGTACTTTCTTTAACATGCATTTCTTTAGTAAAAAAATTGAAATCTCATAATAGTTTATGAAAGTGATATGCAATTTCTTCCCTTCTATCCGAATATTCTTCAAGAAACATATGCCTTAATTTAAGAAATTCAAAACGAAAATAAACACCATGTTTTATGGTACTTGAAGGCTTTAGAAGTGGAGGAGTACAATACCCCTTACAATAAAATTGTTTATGATGAAAGAAATCGCATATAAAACATATCCTGGCTTGTAACAATCTTTTCAAAATGAGAAGCACCCCCACAGTGAAAGAAAGATCGACGATTGAACCTTTAATTTCCAAGAAATATCATGGAAACAATGAGTCAATTTGGAGATAGATAGAAGAAGCGAATCTCTAACAGCATTGAAATACAAGGGATCAATAACCATTAAAGCAGGAATCAGATGGAGGAGAAGAGGAAAAAAGGAAATGTGAAAGATGACCTAGTAGAAGAAAAGAAAATTTCAAATCCTTCCGGCTCCTTTTTCTTGCACCGAATTCGTTTTTAACATATATTTCAACTTACATGAGAAGAGGATATAAATCATTCCTAAAATAAGGATTAAATCACTCCAATAGCTCCAAATCATTATGAATCCAAAATGAGCAACAAAGCTAACAAATTTCCTTCCTAAAATGATGCTTAGTTGATCTCTGATGATATCTCAAGCTTTGATCTCTTAATTTACCAATATCCCTTTAGATGGTAATGTTTTTAGTTGAATTTTGATGAAGAGATGTTAACGGACATTTAGGGATATTTTTAGACCTAAAATTAAATGAAATAGTTGTTTTTAAAATTCTCTTTTACCCCTACCTAAAATTAAAAAAGAGAAGCCGAAGTTATTGGCTTTCGGCTAAGACATAAAATCTATCCGGTCTAACTAGAAACTTAACGTTGTTATAACTCTCAAATTGATGCGTCAAATCACTATCATGACCATTCTATGGAATCAAGATACACTAAATCTCTCATTTGAAATAAGAGTCAATTCCTAGTTCTGTTTTTATCAAAGATGTGGCTACTACAAGGTTTTAGAATCAAATATGTATGCATTTCAAATTAAAGTTCATAAATATCAAAATACATTATTTCCTAAAGTTTTAACTTATTTCAAAGTCATCTGGTTATGTGAATAATATTATATCTATATCTCTATGTAAAATTGTGGGTCTATCGCCCCTTTTAAGAGCTTTGCTTTTGAAATTCCATCATCAAGCAAGCACATAACCTAAACATCCAAGAAATTAAGAATGCACTATAAAAGTGTTGCAATCAATCCATATTATCATTCTATTATGTATGATATACTAGCATCCAAATCAAAATTAAAAAAACTTTACCAAATGAAGAGCTTCAGATAGGCAGTCGGCATGCTCCCCTCGAACTCCTAGATACTATCACCCTTGTTCTTGGTCCATCAAGTCCTTACTAATTTTTACGATCTTCCTTCCTGGTTATTTTGCTTTTTGGACTATACGAATAAGCCTATGAGGTTGTGTCTCTTCAGGTTTAACTTACAAATCATCGAGTTGATTTAGTTCAACTTCACATCGGAGTCATGCATAAACACTCTAAGATGCTTAAGACGGAAGATGTTGCGCACATCCCCTCCATCTTCTTAGGTAATTTGACAATGCAATCAAGTTTCCTAATCCTCTTGAGTATAGGAAAAGGGCCTACAAATCTCAGCGCTAACTAATTACATTTCACAATGGGAATTTTATAACAAAAGCTATATCCCTAACAAAGAACTCTAGGTAGCGTCTCTTACCAGAGTAACTCTTTTGTCCTGTCCAGAGGTCATTCATTTCTGAATGATTATTATCGTCTCCATCGTCTCTCTAATCGTATCTAGCCCATGTATTATCTTCTCTTCTTTTCCCACTAACACGATGGTGTATTGCATGGTCAGCCATATAAAGGTTTGGATGGTGTCATAACAACGCTTAATTGATAGCTATTATGGTATGCAAACTGTACTAGATGCAAAGGACCCTCCCAAAATCCTCCAATATAAAGAATGCAAGCTCATAAAAGATCCTCAATTATGTGATTCATCTCCCTATTTGACCATCCATTTATGGTTGCTAAGATATGCTCAAATTCAGCTTTGTTCGCAATGCCTTTTGCGAACTTTTCCAAAATACACCTGTAATAGTGGCTCACCATCTCTCACAATGCTCTTCGGTACCCTAAGCAATCGTACTATCCAATGCACATACAATTTATCCAGTTTAATTATCATTTATTGGACTTTAAAGGTATGAAATGATCACTTTTCATCAAACTATCCATGATAACCCAAATAGTGTCGTATACCTCGTTAGTCCTAGGTAATCCATCGATGAAGTCCATAGATACCTTCTCCTATTTCCATAGCGAAAATTCAAGCGGTTGCAGCAAACTACTTGTTTCCTTTGTTTAGGTTTAACTTCCAACATTTCATACACTTGGAGATGAATATTGCAACATCTTTTTTCATACCTCCCTACTAAATTGTTTGCTTCATTTCACTATACATTTTCTTACCTCCCGAACGGATCATCGCTGTAACAACTACCCTACACCTTCGGTATCTAATATACCTATAAAGTGCGCTGTAATGGTAGCAGAATGATGTAGAGTGGCATATAATAATAGCCCATCGAGCATCCACAACACATCAAGCCTATTTTGTTGCATAAAAAAGAGAATATGAGACTATTAGTATTCTCACTTCTCGATCAATTTCAAATCATATACTCGACTCTTATTAGTTTAAGAAAACTTTTTCATTAGCTCCTCCATTTTATTTTATGTAACACTCAATGTTATTACAATTTACTTACTATAAACAATCAAGGGTTGCACTATTATTTCTATTATTTTGATTAATTAAACTTTGAGGTCTTTGTGTATGCCATACAGATTTTACACTATTTGGAAGCGAAGTCCGTTAAGGCATAACCCAAGTCTTTGCCAACGACCGCTCGAGATTGGTGGTGGTCATAGCCTATATGCCAGCCCTATTATCAAATATTGGTTCGTCAACCACACTGACATAGATCATCAACCTCCCACATCCAAAATCCTATTTAGACTAACATAATATAAGTCAAGGAAAATTCATATTCTGCTTACGTAATACCTCTTGTTAGAATTGAAGAAGACCCCATTTCCCTATTAAGTACCGTTGTAAGTTATTTAAAACTTCTTAAGTAGGGATTAGGCAGACCCAAAGGCCATTTAATACCTTCCACCCTGAAGTAAACCCCTTGACATCCCTAAAGATACATAGTCATTTAATACTTCAAATCCGAGGCGAACCCTAAATAAATTTTCTTCCACCTAAATACAGACGTATATCCTTCTCCAAGGGTCATATGGTTGGAGATGCCCCTACATCAGTATTAAGTATACACAACCGGTAGTAGCTTATAAGTGAAAGGCAGACCTCTGTTGTGTAACTCTATCGACCTCGCATCCCTACCCTTACTAAACCAAACCAACCATCCTAGCCCAAATATTGGGCTATGCCCACTAATTCATTCTCGTCATAAAAAATGTTATTAAGGCTATATAATTTCCTATATGAAAATTATAATGTCTCCTATCATTTAATTCCTATCTTACACGCTTATTACGTATATTCCTTATTTTTCTCATATGTTACATTTATGTTAATTGTCCATAATAAAGGGTCATTATTATTCTAATTGGACAATCATTAATGACATTTATTTATTCGTTCTAATTCAACCTATTAGCCTATTTCATTTTCCCATAAATGACTCATTAAATCCATTAACATGTCCTATTAACTGCATTTATGTCCTCATTTAATTCATGTAACTTTCTATTAACTGCATATTTATTGCTCTACTAATTTTAGGGTTGCTAACTCTTTTCCCATCTTAACCTCCTACACTGCAAGAAAACTAGCCTTTGGTTGCATAAATTGGTGGCATTTGTTTGTGAATGCAGCTAAAAACATTTCATCCTATAGTTAAAACGCGCAGAAACTATTCTACCTTTGGCGCCTTACCAAAAATTTTCCGCCTAAATCTTATAAATGTAACAAATACACTCCCTATCATTAAATTACTACACACTTATAAATTTTCTAGCCCTAAGGAACAAAATTTCCCAAATCGCTTCAAAATAATTTCCCAAACCGTGTTTTGATTTTAATCCCACCTCAAATGAATGGAATTCTCCAACTAGCCTTGCTTTTCAGCGCCACCTGGGAAGTCACGATTTTTTTCATCGATGAGAAGGTCGCCTGGAGAAAACCCCAAAAAACGTTGCCTGAAGGAGACGTGTCGTTGCCTCGATAAAGCTACCGAGTTTATCCCAAGGTCGCCACTGTCTCGGTTATCTTCCCTACGCTTAAACTTACGGTTAATTTATGTTGTGTCGATGTTGTGGATTGGTGAAGATGCTACCGATAAACCACTCGATGTCGATTGTTTGTGTCAAAATTGGACACAACACTCTTCGAAAGTTTTTGAAGAGATAATAAATGAAGAAAGCAAATTAAAATGAGGATTATCTAACAAAAACTCCAAGCAACAGAAAGTAAATTGCGCAGAAGACGACAATTTAGAGTGGTTCGGTGATTTGCCTACGTCCACTATGAAGTTATGTTGTTTTATTGCTCGATATTCGGAGAATACAACTTTTATATGACTAAATACAGCAGTTCTTAAGCAAAAATTCGAAGGCAAAGGCAGAAGTGGTGCTCTGAAGCAATTCTGGCAGCGTCTAGTCGTGCTTTGTCTTCACAATTCTCCGATCCCCTTTCTGAATGACCAGGGGCTCTATTTATAAGTGCTGGAGGCTGATATTTCTCCTAAAATTCGGGAAGACCACTTCTGGCACGTGTGGGGGGGGGCCCACATGGCCGAATTCTGGAGATCTGGGCCTACTTTTGGATCGATTCGACCCTTGGTTCGAATCAATCAAAAAAGTGTCCAATCGTGATGAAACTTGGCATGGACATTCTTCTATGTACGTGCAAGCTCCTGTGAAAATTTCATAGCATTTGGACTTGTAGGTCTCAAGTTATGATCGATTCAAGATTGCATTTTTAGTTGATATGCGTGCTTCGAATCCATGTTCTTCGAATCGATAGGGTCGAGTCCTTGGTTTCAGCTGCTACAACTTGATGGATTCGATGTGTTGGATTCGAGGGTTATCTTCTTTCGAATCGATGATGTTGGCACTTGTTCGGATCGATCGTTGTTAGCTACTGCAGATCGATTCGAAGTTGCTTCAGTATGTTGGATTCGAAGAACTCTCGCTTGATGGATTCGAAGACAGGAGCACTCTGATGGATTCGAAGACAGGAACACCCTGATGGATTCGAAACAAGGCATGCCCTCGATGGATTCGAACCTACATTCTTTGGATGGAGTCGAACTGAGACATACATAGATGGATTCGAACGTAGATATGTGAGATGGGTTCGAGACAAGGGCTCGCTCCTGGGTTCGAAGCTATGCGTGCCTTGATGGATTCGAACTCTGATCGATTCGAGCCTGGGTCTCTCGTATGGATTTGAAATAAGGCCTACCCTCCTTATTTTCTTTTTGCGACATCTTGAATATACGAACTCGGATTTCCCCGAAATTCGGGACATTGGTTTCTATAGCTTTGCTTGACGTGTCTTATCAATTGTAGCCCAATCCGGACTCGGATAAAATTCGTCGATATCTGTAGTTGCCCAACGATCATTCAAAGCTGAAGATGTATGATCCTGTTTCTTTCTAGTCAGTTCCTTGGTATCTCGGCCTTGCCAAAAGGCGGGATAACATTTGCCCCCCAAAGTACGTCTTGTGTAAACATGACGTGCTTTGAAAGGCTACAATCTAACGCTGAACAATTGGGACATGCTCTGCTGAAAGCTGTATTCTTTATTGCTGTTATCAACTGTCGTATGATTGTGATCGGTTGTTCGTCGTTGAAACCATGACAAGATGGATGTCTGATCCCTGTGAATGATAAAGATCAAATATTAGTCAAACATATGCGTATACGTGTATCACCTTGACTTTGGTTAGCGTTGCGTGATTGCAAGTTGTTGCCAGTTTGGCTTGTTATCGAATTATGCATCGGCCCTCTCCTGAACCGATTTGAGATTAGGGTTAACGTATTATTGTTATAGCCATCTATGATCATCCTTTCGTATCGATCCTCTCCTAAATCGGTGTAAAAGGTAGACCAGTTAATTTTTCATATCGAAGTGTTGTATCCATTCTCATCGACGGTGCTAAATGGATTCGAAGCATGCTTGTTCGAACCGATAGGGTTTCGAATCGATGGAATTGCTGGTTATGGAATAGGTTGTTCGAATCGATAGGATTTTTCAACTCAGTCCTCATTCAAGTGCTTCGAATCGATGCTGTCTTGATGGATTCGAAGTCATGTATTTTCGAATCAATGGTCTTACCTTTGCTCAGTGTTTCATCAAATCGATGGTGCCTCGCATCGATTAAACTGGGATGGATTCGGTTGTGTAAAAGATTGGAAGGTAATGGATTCGAAGCGGAGTATGGATTCGGCCATGTGATGGATTCGAAATAACGACTTTACACTGTGATGGATTCGAGCGCAATGGGTTATCGAGCGTTTGTTCGAATCGATGGGGTTTGGCTTGTGACCGGCGGTAGGAAGTAAACACAACCGGGAGTCGAAGAGCCACGCGTTTTCTGTGGAACCCATATAAATATCCAAGGCCGTCTTCATTTTTAACTTCTTACTTTTCACTTTTTGCTGTTGTTATATCTCCGAATCGATCCTCCAACGCCAGATACAACTGCATTCTGCACGAGTCGATCCAATTTTTCCAAGTTTTTACCTGTAATCGAATCCAATCAGGTAAGTCAAGGGATCGATCCGAGTATAGAACGATGAAAACTGAAAATTTGACATCGATTTCAATCTTTTCTTACGAAAACCATGAGTGATAGTGAGATCTGAAATGGGTTGACTCGATGGATCTGGGGATCGAAACCATTCAAGTCGTATTGATTCTGAGTGTTATCAGGGAGAAGTATAGGCAATGTTGGATGTCATCTTCCTTCCTTGCTTCGCATCGATTAGGGCATAAGTAGTTCGAACCGATCAAGAAGGCGAGACTTCGAATCGATGTAGGAATAGGTAGTTCGAATCGATCAAGATTGCGAGATTTCGAACCGATGGATTCGAAGGACCGTGCCGATCGATTCGAGGTGATAATACCCTGATCGATTCGAAGGTGCTCAGTGTGGATCGATTCGAAGTTATGCATAGCTCATGGATTCGAAGTACTTCTCCACCCTAAAGCTGCATTGAGTCGACCTTCTTGGATTCGAGGTGCATGGATTCGAACGTCTTCGATTCGACTCGTATTGATTCGAGTCGATCGATTTGAACGTTCGAACATCGGAAACATCTGATTCTACGATTGGCTCCAACATCTGAGCTATGACCAATTTCAAGTTTGAACTTTTTGTCGAGCTTAATGAACTTTAGCATACTTGACCCCGACGAGCTTCGGCCTTGCATAATCGAATTTAACTTGACCTCTCCGTTGAAGCTTGTTGATGGCACCATGACTTAAACAAAATATAACGAATTTATTACTTGAATTGGCCAATAGCTTCTGGGTGGCGTGAAAATGACGGTCAGCGATGACGGTCGTCTTCATTCTCAAATTCCAAAGTTTCGTCGTTCGGACACCTCGTTTCATCTTGTAAAATCTGCTTAAATTTTTTGCCTAGCACTTGCATTGCACAACATACTCATACACTTTGCACCACGGGAATGCATGGGTTTTTTACGTTTTTAACGCCGCTTTCTGGTGAGTTAGTTAATTATGGAGTCTTCGAGTTCTCAACAACAAGAAGCACAAAGCTCGCCTCTTCCAGCGCTTGAGATTCCGGACATCCCTCCTGAAGTCGTAGATCCGGCCCCGGATGAATTGCCGGAGGCCATATTTATCGAAGATCCGGTTGATTCTGTTCAATCCAATATTTCAGAGTCTCTGTTGGGCCGGATATGTTCGAAACACAACATATCTCTGGACGATGTTTTATTACCCAGTGCTAGTGATAGACCACACAACCCTCCTGAAGGATATACTGCCTTCTACCGCCATGCCTGTGCGGCTGGATCTCTTCCTCCTTTTAACCAATATATCAGAGAGATGCTGTCGTATTTGGGAATCGCTCCTTCACAGCTTCATCCCAATGGGCATGCACTACTAAACAGTGTCTTCGTCATATTTATGGATTGCCTTTTTCGCCCGCCAAGACCTAACGAGATCAGGCACATCTTCAACTTTAAGAGTAGGGGTGATAGCCCGTCTTTCACTTTTCTGGAGGCGGTCAGGAACTGTCAGGTCGTGACTGGGGCATGGACCAGGCTTAGTTATTTCAAGAACAAGTGGTTTTTTATTCGATGCCCCCCAGGGTTTGCCAGGAGATGGTTATCCAGACATAAACATCATAATTCGTTATTGAATGGTCACTTTTAATACTTTACACTAATACTCTGCCATTCTTGCAGCCATCATTTCGAGACCTACTGGTCGGCATTATAGGGGTGTCGTTCAAAGCTTGCAAAGGGTTCCCCATGACTTAAGGCACATAGATTTGCTATTGACTGATGATAACTTAAGGACATTGGGTTTGATTGAGATGGGCCAGAGTATTGTGATTGAAGGTTTGGCGAAATCGGCCTCGAGGAAGAAGAAGAAAGTGGCAAAGAGAAAAACTGGCGTTGTAATAAGAGAAATGAGCGATGATGAAAGAACACCCACAAACACTGATATAGCAGCCGACCTTTCCCGAATAGAAGAGGGTCAGAAAGGAAAGGCTGCTGTACCTAGGTTTAAGAGATGGAAGTCTGTAGTCGTAACCCGTTCCCAACCTGGGGTTACTGTTTCCAGCGCCTCTCCTTGTCAGTCCGGAGACCTTTTCACAGGGTTGGACGATATTCCCATTCCGGACTACGTATATCTCCACCACGGGTCCGGGTTGGAAGAGCTCCGGGGAGCGCTTGATATAAGCGAATCTTTACCCGTTAGTGCAATCGACGCTTCTGGTTGGTCGGGGGGTTTGCGCATTTATACACTTTTCACAACACTTCACGACTTCCACACGCATTGCAGTTTTTTTTTTGGTACTTAATCGAATCGTTCCTTTTTTACAGGTGCCATGTCGAATCGTCCTTCTACACTTGATAAACTTCGGCGAGTACACCATTCTTCATCCTACTATGAGTCTCGCCGCAGGGATTCTGACCGAGATCGTGAGCGGAGGTATTATGAGCAGGAGCATCGTGATAGGGACCATTCCCGACACTATTCTAGCCAGGAGCATTCTGATAGGGACCGAAGGTATTGTTCACCCTCTCGTTCTCCTCCGTCATCCAGGGGCCAAGCACCTGCAGTCGAAACTTCGCGGCAACAACCATCTCAACAAATTTCTAAACCTGGTCCACATCGTTCAAGGACCGATACGGCCACGACCGTAACCGTGGAAGAGACACCTCTTGAACCGTCTGGTGAAGGGGCTATTAGAATTGCTCAGTTGAAAAAAGACTTTCCAGAAATATGCTTTGACGCCTATATCTTTCCACCCAATCTTAAAAGAATTCCCGAAGAGGCCGTGCACACCGCCCTCGGCTATACCCGGGATTTTTATGCTCAGTATAAAGAATGGTATAGGGCGGCTGTTAAAGCCTCGAAAGTAGCCTTCGAACGAGCCAAATTTATTGAGAACTTGGAAGCAGACTTGGCTCAGAAGAACCGTATTGTTGACGTACTTCAATCTGAAACGGAATCTTCTCGCAAGGTTGAACTGGAGTCGCTACAGAAGGTCGACGAGACACTAGCTGAGATGGCGAAAATGCAACAAGCGCATTGTACTTTAGTTGAGGATTTAGGCCATCGGTACAAAAACGTTGAGGCCGAGCGAGATGCGGTGGTCAGGGAACTTGAGGAGTTAAAAGCTAAATTCGCCAGTTTAAACAAGGAAAAAGATGATGCTAATGCGGCCGCACAGGAAGCGTGCGAGCAAGCTGTGTCTCTCCAAGCTGAGCGAGACGCGGCGGTTGCTAAGGTTGAAGCGGTGGAAGCAGAGGTAGAAGGAAGAGTTCAAGCGGAGATATTCAGAGTAGAAGCTGAGTTTGACGATCTTCTCGACACTTATAATGCTAATGTACTTGAGCACAGGAATCTCTCGTGGCTCGAAGATTATTCTACGCTTCTACTCAGTGCTTGGAAAAAATTGGTGGCGAATAAAAGAGTATCTCTCCCTGAAGGCGCCGTAGACGAATTTGAACTTGAATCTCGCTTGTTGAGTGAAGAGGAAAGGAAACTCCTCCATGATGCGATGATCTCCGCTGAGAGAGAGAGACTTGGGTTTCATCATGTAGAGACTGGTGAAGGTTCTGGAGCCGCACATTACAGTGAGAATGTTCCAGTTGATGCCCCAACCTCATCTAGAGTCGTCACTACAGCTGGTCCACAGGTTATCCCTGCTTATAACCCGGATCGACCGGAACTGTCTCTGGGTACATCTACCGTTTCTGAACCTGTTCTATCACCGAGCCGTAGCAAAGAAAGTATTATAAATGTTGCTTAAGTGTTTCTGGAATTTTGAACTTGTAGCCGATCATTTGCCTAATCATCTTCTTTTCTGTTTAATCAGTGACTGAAAGCGATGCGCCAGCACTTCCAATACCACAAGCTTCGCAGCCAATGCTAGGAGCCGTTGTTACTGAGGCCATCACGACCACTATTTTTACCAGCGAGATGGGAGAAGGGAGCTCGATGTCGTTTGATGTTCAGATGATTGAGGAGCTTCTCAAGCAACCTTGTGAACCTTTTCCTGATCCTTCCTTTACAATGGGTGGAGTTGCCTCATCTTTTAGCTCGTTTATGCCGACGGCCAGTGTTTCCAGTGCTACTCGATCTACCCGAGAAGAAGAAATTCTTGCAGAGATAAGCGCCGAAATGGCTACGGTGGCGACAGTTGGTGGTTCTAGAGGCGATGTTGCTCCACCAAGCTTAACTTCTTCAATCGTTACTTCCCTTACCGGCACAACTGCAACTTCTAGCGTCGAAGCTTTGCCACCTGTTACGGCTTCCCCGCCTCCGGTTCGTCCTCACAAAAGGATCTCTATCCCTTCCGGCTCTGAGGAAGATGTGGACATCATGCCAGATCCTGAGGATGCTCCAAAGAAAGACAAGAAATCCCACAAGAAGCCGGGTAGTGGATCCAGTGGCTCAACTCCGAAGAAGAAACATCGGAAGAAGAAAGAATGAACTTCTTGTTTTACCATGTAGTTGCAAAAGAGCAATTCTCTCTCTTTTTTTTTGTAGGCCGTGTATAAGTGTGGATTTGGCACCCACTTATAAATTGTTTCTACTTTTATCATGTAATCGAACTTCTCTTTTTATTTGTTGATAACATGGATAACAACTCTTTTTTTTTTCAAGTGTTACATTAATTAGCTTATGCCCACATATGCTATAAGCCTTGTATACATGTCCACACTTCGGGGACTTAACATAATCTGTAGTTAACAGTTCGGTGTACTTGTGGTGTCTTCATCGTCAAGTAGAGTTTGTTTTTATTTGCCAAGTCTACGAATCTTAGTCGCAAGTCGTAGTCGATGAATAATCGGACTTCGGATATTGTATCACTTTGATTTGCGATTAACACTTAGATTTTTTTTGCTCCCTAGTCTCGGGGAATAACATTTGTGTTTTGGTGGTTGAGTGCATATTTGTATACTCTGAGTACATGTCCACATTCTAGGGACTTAGGATAATTTGTAATCGATAACTTGATTCGCACCACAGGAGTTTGGGAGTTATCGATGTTTGTAGTATGGTTCGCGTTCCGGGAACCTGGAATTGATGTTTATACCACAATTCATGCTTTGGGAACTTAGAGTTAGCCGATAGATGGTCAGTCATACCTATTTGGGCTTTTTAGGAATTCGTTTACACTCTGGGGACGATGGATTTGATGTTTATACTCCAATTAATACTCTGGGAAGTTGGAGTCCGTTCACGCTCTGGGAACGAATTGTTGAATATTTATACTCCGATTTACACTCTGGGAAGTCGGAGTCCGTTCACGCTCTGGGAACGAATTGTTGAATGTTTATACTCCAATTCACACTCTGGGAAGTTTGGAGTTCGTTCACACTCTGGGAACGAATTGTTGAATGTTTATACTCCAATTCACTCTCTGGGAAGTTGGAGTTAGCTCACACTCTGGGAGCGATGGATTTATACTCCGGTTCACACTCCGGGAACCGAAAGTTAAAGTTTATACCCCAATTCACACTCTGGGAATTTGGGGTAGGACGAGGGATTGTCGTGTATCAATCCCTGTGAATGTTGATGTAGTGTTCTGCCCCCGAGCTCGGGTTTCACTTAGCGAGTGGCCGGTCGCATCACGGTCACTCCCTATTTGAATAAATCCCACCGCGTGATGGAACTTAGCTCTCCGTGCATTGTGATATTGTATGTCATATTCAGTAAATCACAGCTTTGGCTCGAAGAGATGGCATTTTATTGCTGAAACGAGAAAATATGGCAAAGTCAGCTTCCTTATTACAAATTTAAGTCTCGAAATGCTAGAATAAAATGCAAAGAAATAAATTGACAGAAAGTAAATAAGTAAAATCTTTCATATGTAGTAGCGACGAAGACTTTCTCTATTCCAAGCTCTCGGCAGGGTAAAACCGTCAACTATTGATAATTTGAACGTGCCATCTCCGAGCTTTTGTGAAATCACATACGGCCCTTCCCAATTTGGCTTCATGTGTGAAGGGACCGGATAAACCCTTTTAAGTACGAGATCGCCGAGTTCGAAGGTTCGCGGACGGACCTTGGTGTTGTACAGTCGGGCGACTCGATTTCGATATGTGGCTGCCCTCAAATCAGCCTCTTCACGCTTTTCATCGAGTAAATCCAAAGATTCAGCAAGTAATATGGCATTTGTTTTCGGATCGTAATACGTTACACGATGAGAATGCACTTCCATTTCGACCGGAATAACGGCTTCAGAACCATAAGATAGGGAAAACGGGGTATGACCAGTTGCAGTTTTATGAGTCGTTCGATAGGCCCATAGTGCCATAGGAAGTTCGTCGACCCAATTGCCCCCAGCTTTTTCCAGTCGCTTCTTTAGAATGGACTTGATAACTTTATTAACAGCTTCAACCTGACCATTTGCTTGAGGGTGCGCTATTACAGAGAATTTCTTATGGATGTGGAATCGTTGACAGAAATTCTTGAATTCAGCACTGTCGAATTGAGTTCCGTTATCGGTGATGATAGTATGTGGAAGACCAAAACGGCAGATGATGTTACGCACTACAAAGTTGATTACTTTCTTTGTTGTAATTGTCGCAAGGGGTTCAGCTTCAGCCCATTTGGTGAAATAATCAACTGCGACGATGGCGTACTTCGCGCCACCTTTGGCCAGAGGCAATGTGCCGATGATGTCCATTCCCCACAACGAAAATGGCCAAGGACTGACCATTTGGGTTGCCCCCCAGTGTAATTCGAGCATGTTTCTGGCCAAGAACTGACCATCTCAGTAGGCGGGGCTCTTGGAATTCGAGCATGTTTCTGGCATTTGTCACATTTTCTAGCGTAGTCTGCAGCATCGCGATTAACAATAGGCCAATAATACCCATATCGAAGCATCTTCTTTGCCAGTGCTTGCCCCCCAGTGTAATCACCACATTCTCCTTCGTGTACATCGTGTAACACTTGTTTGACTTCCTCGTGCGCGATACACCGGAGGAGAGGGATAGAGTATCCTCTCCGGTACATGATTCCATTTTGAATAACAAATCGTGAGGCCTTTCGTAGGACTTGTCTTTTTTCGCTTCGACGCTCAGGCAATACACCATCTTCGATATAATCTCGATAAGGGGTCATCCCTGACTCCTTACTGGAGGTAGCTTCAAACGTGAAATCAGTCTCCCTTTGATCAATGCTCGGAGAGGATAGGGTTTCGATCGGAACAGCCCCCAACCGTTGAGCCTCTCCCGTACTTGCTAACTTTGCCAATGAATCAGCATTTTGATTGTGCTCTCGGGGTATGTAGAAAATGGCTAGTAATCGAATTGGTTGAGAATCTCCATAACCCGAGTCAGATAAGCAGCTAATCTTCGGTCTTTGGCCTGATATTCTCCTCGAACTTGGTATACTACTAACTGGGAATCACAGTAGATCTCTACAGCAATGATTTTCAGATCACGGGCAAGCTTTAGCCCGGTAAGTAGGGCTTCGTACTCAGCTTCGTTGTTGGTTGCACAGAACTCGAACTTTAAAGCATAACATATGGATCGTCCTTCGGGGGTTTCAAGCACTACCCCAGCTCCTGAGCACCGATCGTTTGACGCACCATCGGTGTACAACTTCAAGAGGTATTTGGGAGGTTTGCTGGTCTCGGGCAAGTCTTCAGGGATAGTGAATTCGGCTATAAAATCTGCTAGGACTTGGCCGTGAATGGCTCTTCTTGGAGTATAAGTGATGTCGAATTGACTCAGTTCGATGTTCCATTTTAACAACCTACCAGACGTCTCAGGCCGCGTAAGGACCTGTCGTAACGGCTGGTCGGTGTACACAGTAATAGGATGAGCCTGAAAATATGGACGGAGCTTCCTCGAGGCAATGACTAGGCAATATGCCAACTTTTCAAGCTTTGGATAATTTCTCTCGGCTCCGGTTAATCGCTTACTCACGTAGTAGACCGGCTTTTGCACTTGGTCTTCCTCCCGAATCAATGCAGCACGGATTGCATTATCTGATACTGCCAGGTAAAGATATAACTGTTCATGATCAACAGGCTTTGAGAGGATTGGTGGTACGGAAAGATGTTGGATTAGTGATTGAAATGCGCCCTCACATTCTGCGGTCCATTCGAAGTTTCGTTTCCCCTTTCGAATCAAATCAAAAAAGGGAATACATTTGTCGGTCGATTTTGAGATAAACCTGCTCAGTGCTGCGACTTTTCCATTAAGACTCTGAACTTGTTTCATGGTTTTCGGAGTTTGGAGATTTCTGATTGCCCAGATCTTTTTGGGGTTGGCCTCTATTCCTCGGGCATTGACAATGAACCCAAGAAATTTTCCGGATGCGACTCCGAAATGACATTTAAGTGGATTAAGCTTCATCCCGTATTTCCGAAGGATATTGAACATTGACTCCAAGTCTTTGACATGCTCATCAGAATATCATGACTTCACCAATATATCATCTACATAGACCTCCATAGTTTTCCCAATCTGATTGGCAAACATTCGGTTGACCAAGCGTTGATAAGTTGTGCCAGCATTCTTTAATCCAAAAGGCATGACCTTGTAGCAATACAACCCCAAGTCGGTTATGAAGCTCGTGTGCTCTTGGTCTGGTACATGCATGGGTATCTGGTTGTAACCTGAGTAAGCATCCATGAAGGATAATAATTCATCTCCGGCGGTTGAATCCACCAGTTGATCGATCCGAGGAAGTGGAAAGATGTCTTTCGGGCAGGCTTTATTCAGGTCGGAGTAATCGATACACGTTCTCCATTTCCCGTTTGGTTTTCGGACGAGTACGGGATTGGACACCCACTCTGGATATAAAGCGTCTCTAATAAACCCATTTGATTTTAACTTGTCGACCTCTTCTCTCAGGGCGGCAGATCTCTCTGGATCCATACCACGTCTTTTTTGCTTGACCGGGATATACCGCGGGTCAATGTTCAAGGTGTGGCTCGCGATGTCAGGCGAGATTCCACACATATCAGAATGCGTCCAGGCGAACACGTCAAGATTCGCCCGGAGAAAATCAACCAATTCCAGTTGTGTCTTTTGATTAAGCTGAGACCCAATCTTCAACATTCTCGAGTCATCGTGATCATCGTCAATCGGGACATCAATGGTTAGCTCGGCCGGAGAAGCCTGACTTTCCGTAGATTCTTCTTTATTGTCATTGTCCCTTGGATCAAGATCCTTTTGGAATTGGTTGTGGTGCCCAGGCCGAAGCCCAGGCGCTAATTGTCAATTGTCAGTAAAACGGACTCAGAGAGATTCCTCTACGCCTTTTCCTTTCTCTTTTCGCTGCGCCTCCCGCAGCTCAGAAACATAACAGGCTCTTCCAGCAGCCTGATCTCCTTGTACAACTCCTATTCCGTGGTCAGTAGGGAACTTCAGAGTTAAACACCATGGGGCAATAGCAGCCCTAAATTCGGCAAGGGCCGGTCGGCCCAAAAAAGCATTGTACGGGGAAGGAATATCTAAGACAACAAATTGCAACATCTGAACTCTTCGGCATTCTCCCGCTCCCAACTCTACTGGTAATTCAACTATTCCAGTTGGTATTGTTGCACTCCCATTGAAGCCGTGGACTCGTGATTGACAAGGCTTTAAGTCCTTAGCTTCCATTTTCATTAAATCATATGCTCTTTTAAATAATATATTTACGGAACTTCCGCTGTCTACCAAGATCCTCTTCATCCAAGCAGGACCAACTTGAGCGGATATAACCAATGGGTCAATTGTGGGAGCTTCTACTTTATCGGCATCTCGATTTCTAAACACGATTTCATCAGCCATCGTCCTTTGTTGTTTAGTCGGAGTTTCGTCTTCCGAGTTACTGTAGCATTCAAAGTTCACATGCCTGATTGAGCTAGCATATGACTCCATTTCTCTCCAGTTCTGTCTGCTGGATGAGGACCACCACTTATTGTATTGATAACCAACCTTCCGCCCGTGCGAGCGGGTTCACCTTGTCTTTCCTGATTCTGCGTTCGATTTTGATTAGATGGGCCCGCTCCACCAGACTGCGGCGCCCGAACAAACTGGTCCAACTTTCTTTCTCTGATCAGCTTTTCAATGAGGTCTTGCAAATGTCTACATTCATTGGTATTATGCCCATAACTTTCATGAAACCTACATAACTTCCCTGTCTGAATTTGCTTCTCCGACGAAGGCTTCGGAGCAGGCTTCTTGTATTGCATAGTATTACAAGTCTGTAAGTATACGTTTTCCAGTGACGTGTTAAGCGGTGTATAACTGTCAAACATTGCGGCCCTACGTCTCGGACCACGATTCTGATCTTGCTTCTTGCTTCGGTTATCACCGTTTCTTGATCGCTGGGCCTGTTTATTTTGGATATTCAATTCGACTTTTCCCGAATTTTCTCCGGATTGTTTAACCGCAACATTACTCTGAATCCCTTCGCTGCTGGGCCTTGCATCGTCCTGCTTCCTAGACTGTTTCGCATCCTCTCGCCTCAAGAATTGAGCAGCTTTGGAATAGAAACGGTCCAACGATGCGGGAGGTTTTCCGGCTAACCAATTTTCGAACTCGGAATCAGGGTCGATTCCTTTGGTCAAAGCCATTAGAATGGAATTATCATTGGGGTTGGTGATCTCTGCGCATGCAGCATTGAATCTCTCCAAATATCGTCTAAGTGTTTCTCTGGGAGCTTGAGTGACACTTGATAGGGTATTAACATCTTTAGGTTGGGCAATATGCATGCGAAATTGTTCAACAAATTTAGTAGCTAACTGGTCAAACGAAGAAATAGATCGTGGCGGTAATCGGATGAACCACATTGTCGCAATTCCTCCTAAGGAAATAGGAAAACTGCGGCACTTTACTGCGTCATCAGCTCTTGCAGCAGTCATCGACCATTCATATTTTAGAATATGTTGATTTGGATCGGAATTTCCTTCATATATGGGAAGGGTTGGCATTCTGAATCGCCGAGGAGGTTCAGCGTATAATATGTCATCGGTAAATGGGGTATGACTGCGGGAGATCCCCCAATCATCATTTGTTAGGCCTTGACTCTCGCGAATCATTCGTCGTACCATGGCTGAGAAATCTGGTATTGGAAAATTCTGTGGGTGGTGAGCCAAGGTATGGTCGGGTTCCATAGTGCGAGGTGGGATCGGGCGCTGTCGACGATCCTCATCTCGCCTCCTTGGCTCGATGTCTTATGGGACGTAAGGCTCCGGAGCCTGTCCCTGCTGATGATAATTTTGATTGTAGTGATCTCGAGCATCAACTCCCATGTTGACTGCAGCGGCTGTAGCAGCTCGATCATCTGCAGTGTATTGTGGAATAGTGCCTCCTCGGGAGGAGGGTCCGGTGTGGAAGCTGGTAGATGGGCCAACCCTTATTTGCCCAACGGTTACTGCCTGTTGACAGTCAGCGGCTTGCGTATGATTTCCATCTAGCCTGGGACGGATAGATCTGGTATTGTAATCAGAGGAAGCGGAGCTTTCGGTGGAAGAATGAGGAGCTTGATCCCTTCTGGATCTTCTTCGCTTTTGGCGATTCAGTTGATTGGTTAACTCAGCGTTAGCGCGCAACTGTTCAGTTAGCTGTTGTCGGCTTTGGGTTAGTTCCTGGAGCAGCGCCTGGAACTCTTGCCTTGTGACCGGACCTGACTGATCCGTATGTCCAGCAGCATCTTGGTTAGTGGATTGTAGCTGTGTGGGATTTTGCCTATCCCGGCCTTCCTGATCACCAATGTTAGAAGTGGTTCTTGTACTCACCATTCTGAAACGTTGAATTCTTTCCTAGACTTTTAACAAATCTGAGTAGAATGGAAGGAATTTGAATATGAGGTCTGGATCTCTCTCTTAGATTTATGCAATCCGGTATCGAAGATAAATCCAAGGAGCGGGAGAAAAAACTGGGTTTTTTCTCAATGAAAGCACCAAAGTGTTTGTGTCAAAATTGGGCACAACACTCTTCGAAAGTTTTTGAAGAGATAATAAATGAAGAAAGCAAATTAAAATGAGGATTATCTAACAAAAACTCCAAGCAACAGAAAGTAAATTGCGCAGAAGACGACAATTTAGAATGGTTCGGCGATTTGCCTACGTCCACTATGAAGTTATGTTGTTTTATTGCTCGATATTCGGAGAATACAACTTTTATATGACTAAATACAGCAGTTCTTAAGCAAAAATTCGAAGGCAAAGGCAGAAGTGGTGCTCTGAAGCAATTCTGGCAGCGTCTAGTCGTGCTTTATCTTCACAATTCTCCGATCCCCTTTCTGAATGACCAGGGGCTCTATTTATAGGTGCTGGAGGCTGATATTTCTCCTAAAATTCGGGAAGACCACTTCTGGCACGTGTGGGGGGCCCACATGGCCGAATTCTGGAGATCTGGGCCCACTTTTGGATCAATTCGACCCTTGGTTCGAATCGATCAAAAAAGTGTCCAATCGTGATGAAACTTGGCATGGACATTCTTCTATGTACGTGCAAGCTCCTGTGAAAATTTCATAGCATTTGGACTTGTAGATCTCAAGTTATGATCGATTCAAAATTGCATTTTTAGTTGATATGCGTGCTTCGAATCCATGTTCTTCGAATCGATAGGGTAGAGTCCTTGGTTTCAGCTGCTACAACTTGATGGATTCGATGTGTTGGATTCGAGGGTTATCTTCTTTCGAATCGATGATGTTGGCACTTGTTCGGATCGATCGTTGTTAGCTACTGCAGATCGATTCGAAGTTGCTTCAGTATGTTGGATTCGAAGAACTCTCGCTTGATGGATTCGAAGACAGGAGCACTCTGATGGATTCGAAGACAGGAACACCCTGATGGATTCGAAACAAGGCGTGCCCTCGATGGATTCGAACCTACATTCTTTGGATGGAGTCGAACTGAGACATACATAGATGGATTCGAACGTAGATATGTGAGATGGGTTCGAGACAAGGGCTCGCTCCTGGGTTCGAAGCTATGCGTGCCTTGATGGATTCGAACTCTGATCGATTCGAGTCTGGGTCTCTCGTATGGATTTGAAATAAGGCCTACCCTCCTTATTTTCTTTTTGCGACATCTTGAATATACGAACTCGGATTTCCCCGAAATTTGAAACGTTGGTTTCTACAGCTTTGCTTGACGTGTCTTATCAATTGTAGCCCAATCCGGACTCGGATAAAATTCGTCGATATTTGTAGTTGCCCAACGATCAATCAAAGCTGAAGATGTATGATCCTATTTCTTTCTAGTCAGTTCCTTGGTATCTCGGCCTTGCCAAAAGGCAGGATAACATCGATGAAGCTAAAGTTGTCAAATTTAACGTTGATCGATGAGAGTGGAAAATTTAGATATTGAATCATCAACGGTGGAAATTCACAAAGTTGGAGTGCCACAGGAGAAGACTACATTGCAATCTTTGAAAAATCGGTTAGGGGAAATATTTTTCACTAATGATCCTATGCATCAATTCAAGAATCAAAGTTTTTAGAGAAAAGTAATACTTGGTCCTCAATTTCTTTTCCCAATATTCAAATGGGGGTCTGAATATAATTTGAGGCTTCTGAGATCTGATGTTATTTTCGGACTTACTATTGCTAGTTTGGCTATTCCCCAGAGTAGTTTTTCTTTCTATGCTGGCTTGATTTATTCATATTTGTTTATTTATTTATTATCATATGATTTGTTGGACAAATGTTTATCAAATTTGTGTTCCATGTTCATATTTTCTATGATCGTGTAAAAAAGGACAAAATTCATTGCATAACACTAGTTTTGTTTGTATCACCTTCATAAAGCTGCTTAATCCTGAAGAACACTAAACGCAATAAATAATTGGTAGTAATTTTTATTTTTTTATGCATTAACCAATTCTTATATCCTTATTGAAGTTTCTAATTTGTACATTATAACAAAACTTTAAAGTTCAAATGTTTGATTGTAAACAAACACATATAATTGAAACTGATTATAATATTATTACTCAGCAATCAGACATCCTACTTGAACAAACTTAATCTTTTGATGGAAATTCATTGTTTTTTCATTAATGTTTGGTTCAATTTAAGCATGGAGTTACGCTGAGTGCAATATTAATTTACTGTTCAAAGAATGAAAGATTGTAATCAGTTCATAACTGTTATGCTAATATTTATTGTTGTTCTTACATGTATATTCATGAACATCAATTTCATATACACAGGCCATCAGTTATGCAAAGCTTGCAAGTTTTCCACCAGTGATTGGTTTATGGAAGTATCTTAGTTGATTGATTTGCCTAATCTTGTAATGTGCTGGAAATGCAAGCAAATTTACTCTTTTTTTTCTCTCCAGATTCGAGCTTTGTACCCCCACTGATATATTCGGTGCTTGGAAGCTCAAGAGATCTTGCAGTGGGAATCACCGATTGTATTGATTTTTCTTATAGGAACAATAGTTAAATAGACACCCTCACTTTCAATGGTGGAGAGAGTATCAGCTGCAACATTTCTTGTGTGAAAGTATGGTACATTTTACCATTCATATATGTGCAAAAAGGGAATATTACAAACCTGAATTTGAATTGCAGGACAATTACATAAACGGTTTGGTACTAAACTTAGTAGCTGAAAATGGAAACACAGCCACAAATACAACACTGGGACTGCATGCACTTGACCTATTTCGCGGAAGTCTACTTAGTCTAGAACCCGAACTGTAACCAACTCATTCTGAACCACCACAATGTCTATTGGAACAAACTGATATAATCCGTTGTGCCATAGAACTCGATGAAGCCGGAGTGAGGTTCAACAAAACTGAAACAAACAACCTCAAAAACATAAGGCTCGACTCCAAAACAGGCAAGTTCTAGCTCTCATTCCTAATGTTGGATGACACAACAGAATGCTCCCTCCTCAACGTTATAACATTCGAGTATTTGCATTTTAACCTGGCTCCTGATGTCACAACCTATGTTACTGTGATGAATGAGATTATCGATTCTCCCAACGATGTTCGTTTGTTGCATGGCACAGGACTGATATCAAACACATTGGGAAGTGATGAGGAGGTTGCTCAAATTTTTAACAGGATTGGCAAGGAGATCACCATGCATCACGATGATAATTTGTCCAGGGTAAGGGCAGACGTTTCCAAGTATTGCAAGAGGAGAAGGAATAGATGGAGAGCTTATTTGATGAGTACTTATTTTAGAAATCCATGGACTATCATTTCCCTTGCTGGTGCTCTCCTTGTCATCGTACTTACTGTTGCCCAAACTGTTTATACTTCCCGTGACAATTAGTACACTTTGGTTCAGGAATTAAATCACTGTTTAATTACTGAGGATGATCAACTTCGAAATTCATATCGGCCAGGGCATTCTCAGTCCAGAAGGTTTGTGTTTATTTGAAATCAGAATGATGCACGTTTTTTTACTGCTAAGTATCGCAACTGTATGGTATCATGTTTGTTTACTGCTACATGGAGGCACGGTATTCTCTGGCTGTCTTTTGTTTCCCTGTTTCTTTTGTGTCATTGGCTTTGTATAAAACTATAAGCCCATGATTGCTAATAATTTTCATCATTTTATTAAGTGTAAGCAAACTTTCTGGTGCTTGGCATAGAAGCCGATTATAAAAATAATTTATAATATACTTGAGAATCATTTCATAACAAGTAGAAGTCCATACGAATGTGTTCCTTGCTGACTTACTGATGCTTCTTGAAAAAGGCTTATAAACACGGATGTACTCTGCTAATAAAAGGTGAGATTTTGTTAAATACTTAAGGTTGCTGATTTAGCAATGCTTCTTCAAAACACTCGTAAACAGATGTACTTTGCCAATAAAATTTAAGATTTATTAACGCCATTGCTCCGTATGCTTCAATGCATGATAATTTGCGACTGTGCGCAGCTGCCAATAAAAATTGACAAATCAGTACAATCTTCGCATATTAAGTTGCACGATAATTCACAGGCTTTGGTTGGCCATTGAATGCTCCATTTATTACGTTCTTTATGAGTGCGATTTTGCACCACACAATTTTTACAGTGAATCCGTGAAAATTATAAACCGAGGTTTGTATGTACGCCGATATATTAATTAGGCAACATCCTTACAATAGCTGTATGAGTTTCAATGCAAGTTCCTATCATAGATTCATGTTGCAATATGGTGGATGAATCATTAATTCAAGTCTTTCAGTTATGTAACTGGCAGCCTTACAATAATTATATAATACAGTTATTTTTCGCTATATTGTGATCCATGATTGGAATTTGGAAGTTGGGCAAGGATCTGGTATACCTCTTTGTCGCTACATTTCATTGCGCAACTCTGAAAATTTCAAAGCTACACAATTTGAAATCAAATTAAACTTATGGTTGTTCAATTAACATTGTGAACATCATGTTCATAAAAATTGAGAACATTTCAAAATTTTAGACATGTTTAAAATGTTGAATCAATGTTAATCGCTAAACCATTTATTTCAACTATTAATCTAAATATTATTTTGAATATGTTAGGACTACCCAGGTTTACCTATATTTTATGAAGGTGATCTTCAATTAGGTAAAAAAAAAATGTACAAATTTTCATTTGATTTTGCATGGTGTAGCTAAATATCCCAGGGGCATACATAGATGGGTATAGTGGAACCCTTTCCTTTGAGAGTTAAGGGTAGTGGATATTAGTATTCAATATAGAAAATTACCCTCGTTACAATGCAAATTTCATTACTATTATTGTTGTTGATTAATTTAAATTTATGAAGGTTTTACTTGAAATTTGCAGTGCGCATGGCAGAAAGTGCTCATGGGAGCATCATTTTTAGCATTCCTACTGATAACCAAGCAAATTATAAGTTTTTTGTACTTGGAGTTTCCCGTAAAAAAATTGTGATAATCACGATACCTGAATAATTAAGTATATACTGTCATGACAAGTGCAAACAACATTTTTTTAGCATTCTAAGGTAGGTAAGCGGATGAAGTTCAGTTAATTTTTGTAAACTGTATTCTAATCAGTGCTGCCTTTCATTTTGAAAAGGAAAAAAAAAAAGTTTGGTCAGAAGAATTTTATGGTCATAAATTCTTTCTCTTATACCTAGTTTCACGTTAAGTTTGAATCATAGTAGTCATACTAATACCTTAAACCATTTAAACAGATTGGTCATCTAGATAAAGTAGTGAATCCCTTTTCAGTAAACATGCTTACTTTTGAAAAGTTTTATTTAGCACTTGCAGTCAAAACAGGAATCATCACTGGCATTCTTTATCATCTGTAAGCATTTCTTTTTGTTATTGAAATCAGTGATACAAACATAAGAGAATATTCTGTGTTATACTACTTTATTTTATGGGACATTTTGTCGAACGCCCTTTACAAGTTTCCAAATACACTTGCACCCCTTTATAAAATCAGGGATCATGAAAAACCGTTGTAATTATTTTCAGCGAAAATATGTCATTTTAACTGCAAATATTTATTTTATAAAAATTTACATTGCAGTTTTAACCGCAACTATTTGCAGTATAAACTGTATGTTTCTATTGAAACTAGTTGCACAGATGTTTCGTGAAATTTGATTTTTAGAAGGGTTTTTTGTGTCTTATGTTTGAAAATAAGGGGCGGATCATGATTTCCATTTATTTTATACCATATAAGTACAATTGTAAGGAGCAAAGAGAAAATTACAGGAAGGGATAGCAGTTGGAAGAACATTTGCATCACTCAAGAACTATCAAGTGGATGGAAATAAAGAAATGATGGCAATTGGAATAATGAACATGGCAGGCTCATGTGCTTCATGTTATGTCACTACATGTTTGAACACAGACGCCTCTAAGTATATTTTTATGTGCACATATTATGTGTTCACAAACCTATCTTTCTTTGGCTACAGGATCATTTTCTCGATCAGCGGTGAATTACAATGCCGGATCGAAGACGGCAGTGAATTACAATTGCTAAGTAATTTGCTAAGTAGAAATTTATTTGTTTGTTAAAATAAACCATCTTTATATTTATTTGTTTGTTAAAATTACACTTCTCATTTTATAACCTGTGAATGATTTGCTAAGTAATTTGCTAAGTAGAAATTTATTTGTTTGTTAAAATAAACCATCTTTATATTTATTTGTTTGTTAAAATTACACTTTTCATTTTTAGAGTAACAGCAGGCAATAAAATCAGATGTGTTTATATATTATGTTATTGTATAAGTTTTGAATTGGAGGTGAAATCAGATGTAGTCGTGGAATAGCAGACAATAAAATCGAAACATACAGTGGCGGAGAAAAAACGTCACCAAAAATATATTTTTATAGTGTTTAAAAAGCATACAGAATCAGCAATTATAGTAACTCAGATAATCTCCGTGGCGTTCAAAAAACGCTGCAAAAAATAATAATAAGTGCAACAAAAAAATAAGATAGTAAACGGCACCTTTTCGGTGGCGTTGCTTAAACGCTGTAAAAAGATCTTTAGTAACGTTTAAAAAACGCTGCAAAAATTCATTTATTGTAGCGTCAAAATAAATGCAACAAAAAATCATGGATTTTTAGTCGCATGTTTTCTAGCGGCGTTTATCAAAACGCCACCAAAACTTTTTGTAGCGTTTTTTGAGCGCCACTAAAAATCAAATTTCTTGTAGTGCTAGTCTTATGGTTTACTATGCTATTAATAATTCTTCACCATAATTATAACTAACATGAATATCGTTGCATATTATATATATGTGTGTGTGTATGTGTGTGTGTGTGTGTATATAATCGGTTGGCATAGTTATACATGTGTGTGTATTCCTGTTTCTAATTCATTGATTCCTATGCTTAGGAATTCCATAACATACTTATATGTTCATTCCGAAAGGAACATTTATTTCCACATTTTAATATATTAGAGCTATATTTCCCAAAAAAAGTTACTATTTCAACCTTCCATAAATTACCTAGAAATGAGACCTTGCTCCGTTTGAAATTACTAAGCATTATCTCTTTTCTTTTATTGAAATAGATAGTGCAAATTACGGAGAAGAACATCTATACTTTACAAGGAATTATCAAACAATGCACTTCTTTACATGGGCATGTTATTAGATAATCTATGAAAATTACATAAAAATAGATACAACTAGATTGTATCTGAAATGTTCCCAACAAATTAAAATATAGAACTTCATATTTTAGGTCAAATTAGGGCAATCTAAATCTATATGGACAATTTTACCACTCAATTATAATAAATTTGGAATAAATCTTGCAATCTCATCAACATTCTCTTTTAATAAATTTAGGGATAGGTTTCCAATTTTCAAATTAGGGCGTAAATACCATCCAATTCCAATTACCTAGCTTACAGAATATGTAGGCGGGATTTCCATTGAATACGTTCTTCTTAAGCCTACAACTCAACAAATCTTGTATATGCATAGTAATTAAATATAACTCAAAGATATAAATGTTATATATAAATCATGTAATTTTTCCATCCACCTTTATAGCTTTCCAAATCTCCCAAATCTGAATTCACCGTTTTAATTGGCTCCTTTTCCTTTTCAATCCAAATATAAAAATGTATATACATACCATTAGAATTACTATCTGAGAAGAGATTTGGGTTAAGTGGATAATAGACTTATAATTACAAAAATTACCATTTTCTGCAATATCGATTCACTCCTTTTATTACTCTCTTTTATTTTCCGGCCTTCTCCGGCTATATGTGTGTGTATATATAATATTATATAATTGACAGAAATAGTAGATAAGCAAAATGGCACAGCTCCGCACTTTGATGAGAAAATAAGAGAAGAAAAGTGAGGGGTATGCTTATATTTCTAGGCATTCAAATCAATTTTATCCATTAGATTTAGAATAATTGAATCCAGGTCGATGGACCAAGATTCAGCCATAGCCACCAACAGTAGACCGATCGACCGCTTCCCTATAGGCAGTCAACCGCTAGTGATCGACCGGTGGAGTCCACGTGATTATTACTATTTATTTCATTTTTTCTGTTTTAGTTACTTATGTTTCGAAAACTTCAAATTCAAATAGCTTCATGGTTTGAACTTCGATCGCAAAATTCCATATATGAAAGTTACTTAGAAAATCTTGCAATGGTGCAAGTTTCATGATCAATTTCTAAAGTTCACTCAAATTCCATTTCTAAGCCTTAGTAGTTATTTATTTATTACCATTAATCTTACAATGTGTTACGTTCTCACCCTTAAAAAGAATTTCATCTCCGAAATTGGTACGGGTTAAATCATATTACGTAGCACACAACCATTCTAAACTATCCAACCAATTAGTGTACAACCAATTTTGCAGCCAAACATGTACAAGTGCATGTTGTATCACAACATATATGATATGCATGCCAAATAATTCTAGATCAGCGCCTCCTATATGACGCATTCATTAGAAAAGATTTCGAAAATATGATGCAAACAACTTATGTATACTGGCATTTCTATATGTATGTAAGTTTTCAAAGATCAAAAATCCTTGTATTTACATTATAATTTTCACTTCTACGAGTAGGAGTATGGTTCAACCAATTTTGCATCCAATCCCTACCGTTCAATTCCCAACACACGGTTTCTAACATCCAAAATTTTGAAAATCTATTTTCCCTAAATCTATACTTCTATGCCGAAAAAGGAATTTTGATGGAAAAATTTTCATTTCCATATTCCTTTCGGATACATATTATTTTGTACATTATAACCTTCCCTTTTGCTTCCAAACTTTTTCCAATTTTTCCAAGTTCAATTTGTATACGAAGGTTTATTTTTGGATGTTAAAACAGAATTATACTAGATGCAAGTTTTTGTGCACTTTCAACAAGTATGGAAATAAAAATTCCAAGGCTAACACGAATTTTTTCCCTTGTTATTCCCTATGTCTTGTATATTGTCACCCTTGTCGGCCACTCTACATTAAGCATGTGGTATTATAAAATTGGAATATTTTCATTTTCTATCAAATTTCCCCCCTTCAATCAAACATTGAAAATAGTTTGAAAATTCGAATTTCTAGAAGCATTTAAACACCATTTTTTTCAAAAGCACTTGAACAAAATTTCCCAAAAGCATTTGAACTCATCCTTTTAAAAGAATTCAAAAATATATTTCAAAAGCATTTGAATACAATTTTTTTCAAAACATTTATTGCTCTGTCCTTAAAAAAATCAAATTACATCATAATTGGGACACCATCAATGAGTTAGTGCATATGATCGACCGTAGCATTATGCAGTTAATCTTAAAAATAACTTCCGTTTAACTTTAAAACAACAAACATCACATAAGATTATTTATAAATGTTAGCTTTTAAGGCATAGTAATAGTGACCTGTGATTTCACAACAACCTTTTCTTGTTCTTTGCTTCCAAAATTTATTTATCCTAAAATCCTAATGTTTTTGGGATTTGAGCGTTCTCTATTTTTGGCTGCTAACTTAATATCCTAATTCATTTTATAAACTTCCAACTCTAATAACATTCATCGCAAGTTAAGTGTCCTTATTAGATTTCCTTATTTATACTGTTTTCGAATATATATGTAGCAATCAAAGCTTATCCAGAAAATCAGCACAGTAATAAAATAGGAACATATCTCATATCATATCATATATACTTTTCCAATACCCAAAAAGAGACAACAAGTGATTACAACCCAAAAAACCTAAAAGAAACAATTGATGGAAGTTGCCCTCCAACATCAACTAGTGTTAATGATGTTGTGGCTATATCACTTCTTATTCAATTAAGATGGACATTTCTAGTATGTCATTCAACTGCAATCCATATGTCTTAACTTACCTTCTTGGCACCCAATAAATAAGATCCATTCATTACTCTAACCATTACAATCGATCATGTGATAAATTGTGCATTCCAACACTACAGTGGATAGGGAATATAAATTATGCACATTTAGAATAACTCATCAAAAATATTGCTTGATGAATAACTTTCCTACCACTTATCTTACTTTCTTTAACCATGATTCTACCAACATCCTTTGAGTGTTTGCCATCTCAGCACTCTCTTCTTCAATCATAGTACTACCTTCTTTCATTCGACATTTCTTGATAATATTCTCAAACTTTGGTATCTACCTTATTTATCTTGATCTTTCATGTGAGTAAACCCTAAGACTCGCAAAAGTGCACTTTGATACCATTCCCTATTCCTTTGAGAGTTCTTATTTTTCCATTCACACATGTCTAATAAAATATTCCTATGTTCTTATCAATATTCCTTATATTCATAGGGATTCCTTGTTGCTATCCTATGAGCATTCGTAACTATTTTATTTATATCCTTGACCTCTACCCCGCCTTTCCAAGGCAGTCATCCCTAACTAATATTTAATGACCTACCTTTTTGGACGGTTTAAATCAACACACATGCTAACTCAAAACATTCAAAGGGGCAGATTATTATGGGGTAAATAAGAAAAAAGCAGAGAAAGAAAGAATATAAACACAAAATCTCATGGCGGAATGATAAAATATAATAGTCAAATAAACCGTTCATGAAGCCGTTTTAAAAATAACATTTGATTACACATTTACAATACAGATCAAAGTTACATACAACAGAAGTATATAAATAATGTTATGGAACAACATGATGTAGTGGAATAAATATAATAAATAATAACAGTATTAAATCTTCGTCTTCGCCCTCCAAAAAGCAGTCTTCGAGCAACTGAAAAGCTCAGACTAACCCGAGCGAATTGAAAAGACAAAACATTCGGGTCAGAACTAAAAGATCTTACGTAACTTAAATCGATAGTACATAAATATGAGTGTAACAGCCTCGGAGATGTTTATGATGTTTGACATCTTCGATCCAATGTCAAATGTGAGTGCAGTAACTTAAGAGATGTTCAAGATTACCATCTCCTAAGGATCCATTAAACTATCTACTATGTAGCACAGTACGCTATTATAATATGTCTATAGTAAAATAAAGTATTAAAATAGCATTAAGGCGTTACCCATATCCCCCTTAACACATTTTATATATTCCCATAGTCTATACGGTACCATAGGCTCCTCCATGAGGTTTACACAGAGGGCACTCCATAGGTATCGTACAAAACAAACTCAGATAAAGCGCGATAGGGCATGTGGACACGGCACTCGAGGCAATGCCAGGGTAGGATTCTACCATTTTTGGATCCAGACTGGTAGTAACGCATAGCAGCTACTACCGCCCACCTCGGAACACATTCCCATAATCAAAACAAGGGGTGGCTACCAAATCATCACAAAGTTCATAATATTGTATCGAAGAATCATGTCTGATAGGAGGAATGGCCTCACTTGGTCTGGCGTGGCTCCTGTTTTAGTCACATCTAAGTTGACTCATGGGAGTCAGGGCTACCTAAATACCTCATACAGAATCGTTCACCAAGCCATCCTACTTCATTATGGAATCTCCACCACGTACATAGTTGTTAAAGTGGTTTTCAGTATTGGCAGAGAGTATGATAATATCAGATCTCGGTCTCTTTAACAACCAAATGCTTATTTCACTCCAGATGGTTCTCGTAAATTTCCAAAATCAATTCATAATTGATATCAAGATATCATATTCAATTCAAACCATATCATTTCCAAAATCATATTCACTACCAAAAATTTATTCACAAAATAGGTTAAATCTTTATTTCAAAATCATCATACTTACTCAAATATGTTGTTTCACTAGTAATTATTATTTCAAATCCCAACTTGGATTATAAGAACATTCGACCATATTTGCTTTTAAATCAAGGATTTAAATATAAACATTTTGAAAGCAGTTTAGATAATTAAAATAGTTCAAATACTTTAAAATAGTTTAAATGCTTTAAAATAGTTTTAATGGTTTAAAATAATTTAAAATAGATTAAAATAATTTTAAATAGTTAAAATAGTTTAATATAGTTTAAAAATACTTTAAATTAATTTAAAATACTTTAATATAGTTAAAATACTTTAAAATAGTTTAAATACTTCAAAATAGCTTAATATAGATAAATAGTTTTAAATGATTTAAAATAGTTAAATAGGTTTAATATAATTTAATATAAAATGGTAAAATCTAATAACTCTGAATTTAAAATAATATATTTCGACATGGTATATATTAAAATAATTAATTTGAAATTACTATCAAATTTAAACTATTTCTTCCATTTCAACAATCTGGACTATATCCATATTCAACAAAGCTAAATTTTCTTTCAATTAAAATTCCTAAAAATCATTTAAATTTATACCGGTTTCACTCATATGCGACTTTAATTTTAAAACACTTCAAATTCATAGATTTTAAAGTTTAATCATTCAAACATTCTCAATAACTCAATTTCAATAAATTTCATTTATATTTCAAAATTCAACTTTTAAATTTCCATTTTAATTCTTTAAACCATTCATTAAATCAATTCCAATTTCCACATTTAAATTTTGGATTTTTGGATATAATTCAATGTATATAAATCAAGTTTTATTCCAAAATATCATCTAACTCAACTCAAAAATTAAGGAATAAAATTATTTAATTTAACCAGTCCGGTGTCCGTATATAATTCTCTACCCTAGGTCAAGTGATACAGATATATATATATATATATATATATTATTTCAGTCGACAATTTAAAATTTAATATTTACGGGTATATGTCATTTTAACCCGCAAACCCGAACTATATTTAAATCCATAAAATCGTTTGAGTCTATCATTTCAACTCATAACGATTTTCCCTAATCTATCAGATCGTTCGGGTACGTGTCATTTCAACCCATAGGGAACTTGCAGTGTTATAACAATATTAAATATAACATCCAGTCATCTAGTATCAACAATCAAACATCCATCACAATGATCATTCAAACCAACCAATAAACATCAATAGATAAATGATCATCAATAACAGGCATAAAAGGTAAATTATAATTTAATATTAAATTAATAACGATTAAATTCAATAAAAGTTAGATTTAACTGGAATGACAATTTAAATATACCAAACATCAACCAATCAACTTCTAATTGCATCATAAATTCAATTTAACTAACATAAGAAAATTTAATAGTTGCGAGTGGGTTAAAACAATCACCTTTTACTACAAATCGATTTGAAATCCAAAATAAAGCCCAAAGTTGTACTGCCTCAGAATTCATCCGAACCAGTTCTATAATGTTCGGAATTTCGATATGATCACCGCGGAGAAAACTGCGTGTAAATTGGACCTCGTATGCAAAAGTTATGACTATTAAGACGATTTAAATTTAAATTTAAGTAAATAAATGAAAACAAAAAAATACCACGTCACCATTAGAAAACCTTAGCACGCACAGTAACATGTTCAAACTCGCCTTGATCCATACATAGCCGCCACAAACCCTGCCGTTGACCACCGAACGCACGCCCAAAGCTTCGCCCGACCCAAGTTTGACCCACGCCGCCATGACCTACACCTCAGCGCGACCCTACAGCCCAAGCGCGCCACCCTCCGGTGTTTCCTAGCTCTACCATCGTCATTGATAGAAAATATCCATTTCTGGTGATTTCTGAGCATGATACGATGAACGACGACCAATATAAAGCATGCTCGACCTCCTCTTCCCAACGCCACCTCCCGATCGTTGATGGGATGAAGATCCAACGTAGGATCAAAACACTAACCAATGGATGGCCGAAATTAAATCACTGATTCCTAGACAAAAAGTGATTCAAACAAGAAATGAATTGCACCCATGAATTACGCTCATCGATAGCTTTGAAATGGTATATAATATGTTGGGGTCCGGAGGAGTTTGAATTTTTTGAAATTGAATTAGGGTTTGTATCTGCAGTCATTGGGAAGAAAAAGAAGCTGATAGATGGAATAGACAGATACATACAGAAGTGAGAAGTAATAAGGCTGCTAGGGTTCGAACAGAACCATTTATATTAATAAAGCCCAACAAGAAAATACATATCGAATTTGTACGAACGACAAATAACGGCCCAAAGAGCCCGTTCTGACCCTGAAACGAAAGTAGGTCATCCCATATACCAAAAGAGATGTTTTCAATATTTTTAAACTTAATGGAATAGGTTTCATGTCTTAATACCATTGTATGAAGAAATTAGCTTTAAATCGGCTTATTTCAAATTGATTTCATTAAATTGATTTCTACACGTTTTCTAGTCCGTACGATCAAACGACAAGTCTGATCGCTACGAAACTTGAAATCCTGCAATAATTCACCATTAAAGATCCGATAAAACTGGTTTCATCGAAAGTCTGAGACAGTGGCGAAAATGGCTATTTTCACGTTAATTGAATAATTACTATTAAATTGATTAAATCGCTTTTTAACTTCAAATTTAATAACTATCCATTTTCATAATTTTTAATTACTTGGATATATACAATAATTTAAAACAAATTTACATGTCAATTCAATGTTAATTATTTTACTAATTACATTGTTTAATTTCAATTGAAATAAATACAGTGATTATTACTTTAAATTCCAATAAATCCATTTATTTTCCTTTTCATATTGTTATTCAATCTATTGTCATCTCATGGCTGTAATTAACATTTGTTTATATCTTATTACATTAATATTCTTCGGTCACTGTCTTAATTCATATTAATGCTATATTTAATTACATTTATTGCGATTTATTTTTAATTTGATTTCAACAAGTCAAACACATAGGTAACAAATAACAATTATCACCATTAGCTTAATCTAACCACATTTATAAGTTGATTGTCTACACAAAAGTTATGATTATTTACACGATACTAACTTTATTCAATAACCATTAGTTACATACTATATCATTAATTAATACAACATTTACATTTATTTACTTAAATTCAATTTATAACCAAGTATAACATTTAAATCATTTCAATGGATTGGAGTTTCATTAAAATTGTTAATAATTAACTTAAATTAACATTGTTACATTTCCTTCCACTTATCATTTCCATTAATAAATCTTGAATTTTAATTTTCTCACATTAATTAAGTCATAAATTTTTATTTCTTCCAATATTAAATTATAAACGTTATTAAATTAAATAAATAAATTATTGGAAAACTACGGGTTTTTACATACTACATATCAAAATTGGTTTGGTTTTCACCACTTTTTATAAAAATAAAACTTCACAGTCAAGTAGCACTTCATCTAAAACGTTTATCTTTGAAAACATAAACATAGAAACTCTTTTATTAAATTCAAAAATTGTTTGGTTTCCGAAGGAAGCCATGAAAAATTTACCATTATATCCAACTTTCCATTTTCAAAGACTTTCTACAATAGGAACTTACTTCCTTTAAAAGTAAGGTATTTAACTCAAAACAATTAACATGTTTGCATCTAAAAAATCAATTGTCATACCAAAACATTTTTCAAAAACATTTTCTATAACATTAAACAAATGAAAACTAGATTAGACAAGGATAACTTCATCGTATTATTTTCCTATTACTCGTGCTATTTTTTCTTTCAACCTTAGTGGAGATTCCGACAGCATATGAGGGAGACTTCTAAAAGATATTCGCAATTACTATACATATTTATGGAAATTATCTATTTTTACCTACGCATAGCCTCTAATTTTCTTCTTCGTTCCTGATTAGAATACAAATCTTATTTTAATATTAATTCCTAATGTTGTTTCTATTAAAAATTTCTCCCCCTGTCATGTCCCTGATATTGAGATTCCAGTTTCTCCCCCTTTGGATTTAGTTACCAAAACTGTAGACGGCGATTCTGTTGATGAGATCATTTACTGGGAGCTGAAGGAATGTTCTTAGGTTCACACGGCCACAGAAATGAGGTATGTCCCATGGTTACATTGTTAACAAATGTTCCTTGGTGGCTATGATGAGTCTAGACGACTTATTTATCATGTTGAGGGTGATGGTCAATCTCTTACGTCCTCAGGTATTGATGATGCTTTCAATTGGTGGACACTCTTAGATCCTACTTGGGATAGGATTTATCTCTACTATACTCTCTCGAGATCTTTTGATCCATTATTTGCTACGTCTTTTATTGATGTCCAGCATGTTATAGGTCATGGTACTGCCACTGATATCAGTAATGACAAGGGGATTTTCTTCCTTCTGTGTAGTCTAGACTCACTGTCTAGCCTCCGTTCTTTGTTTTTTTGTTTGTATTTAGTGGTTTGTCCACTATAAAAACATTCTTAGTTTTTCTGTGAACGTGTAGAGCACCTGTTTTCCTTTATATACACAGCGGCATGGCCCACTATAAAGTTGGCTAGCTTTGCTAAAAAAAAATTCTAATATTGGTATTATTAAACTTTCTTCTACCTAAATTGCCTTTAAGTGGCTTCCTCTTACATAGCTCTTTCCCTCTTTTGTTGTTCCCCCCACTGACTCGTTGTAATGTTTTCACCTACTACTTTAGTTATGGGCTTTCCTTCATGCAAAAAGATACGTATAAATCTATTTCAGTTGTTTCTCTTCATATCTTCCTTATAGGAGAGTATTCTTACTATCTTCATTATCGAACGTTCATACCTTTTATTCTATTTACCCCATTTCAATCAAGTACCATTTTCATTTATCTACCCCCCGGAAAGAATTTAAAAAGGAAATTTCAAAAATAGGAAAAATTATCGAGTCAAACATATGCTCTCTTTTCCATTCACTTAAAATACAAAAAAAAAAACTTTACAAAAACCTTTTCGATAACTTTTGACCCACCAAATTTCAAGCTAAAAATTTCCAGATTTCCTTGCTTTTTTAAAACAAAAACTTCCTAATAATCCTTTAAAAAAATCATTCAAAAGTTTAGAAGGAATTTTAAAAATCCTTTGTCAAAATCTATCATGAGGTCGGATTCAGAAATGAACTTTAGTTCTCCTTTCTTTCGGACTTTCCTTCTTTTCCTTTTACTCTTAACCTCTTCTTATTAAAAGTATGTATTAAAGTTTTGAGTATACTCTTATAGTGATTAGTTAACACATTCTGTGGGAACTTGCACAATCATTTTTCTTATTTTACTTATGCCTACTCGCAACATATGGGATCTTACTTTTCATATGTCTGGATGAAATGTACGTCTTTAATCAGCGGTCCATCAAAATCCATAATCATGAGGCAGCCTACGCCCAACAAAGGAGGCAAGTACCTTCCAGTTTTCAAGGTTCTTCTATATGCCATGCTCATACTCTTCTTGGTCAATGCCTTATGATACGACTTACAATCCGTAGGGCAACTAGGGTAGGTGTATAAATTTAACTCTATTTATTGTTCAAACTCATAGTTGTTGTTATCCCGCCTTTTGGCAAGGCCGTGACACCAAGAACTTGACTACAAACCAAGGATAGTTCGTCCTGGAGATCAGTTACACATAGGTTTACTATGGATACTGGTAAATTTTTCCCAAGTTCGGATCGAGCTACAATTGACATGAAAACCAAAGCTATGCCAATGTCTCAAATTTCAAGTCTATCGGAGTTCGTACACTCAAGATATGGATCGATAAAAATCAAGAGAGAGAGAGCATCGGTTCGTATCCATTAATTTCTTATCTACTTCGTATCCATCATATTTATCTCACTTCGTATCCATCATATGTATCCATCATATTTTCTCCACTTCATATCCATCAAATGAAGGCAGTTTGTATCAGTTCCGCCAAATGATCGATACAAAGTAGCACTTAAAAGCATCGATACGAAGTAAGATGAAATCCATCGATACGAAGCGGCTACATACAATCGATACGAAGCAGTCACCAAATCATCGATACGAAGTATAGCACAGAGTATTGATATGAAAAGAGTTGCCCAGATCGATATGAATTGTATCGATACGAGTTCGGCATCACATTGAAAATCCAAACTTGCATCGGTCATAACTCGAGATCTACAAGTCCAAATGCCACCAAATTTTCACGGGAGCTTTCCTACAACATCAAGAATGTAGCAGATCAATTTTTGCCAAAAAGGATCAGTTCTTGATCGATACGAATGGACGATCCATACGAATTCCATTCGTATCGCTCCTAGATGGAGACGAAATCCCCTGAGCTCAATCCCGTGGGCCCACCCATGTGAGAGAAGAAGTCCTCCAAGATTCGGGCGAGATATTTTCAGCCTACGCTTATAAATAGCAGCCATATGCATCTAGAAAAGGGACCTTTGGGAAGCCTCTACGCTGTCATTCTGCTGAAACTCCATTGTAACTCAAGTATTGGCTATTTTATCATTGTAATTCAGTTGAGAATCATGAATAAACAACAATCTCTTCAAAGTGGGTGTAGGCTACAATGCCGAACCACTATAAACGCTTGTCTTCTTCTATTTATGCATGCTTTTATTGGTGTGATTATTAAATTAGCCTTATTTTCCCTATAATTTCCGTGTTCTAATCTCTTTAATTACATCGATGAGTGTTGTATCCAATTTTGGTACAAATACTTTGGTGCTTTCACTGAGAAAACCCAACTTTTCTTTTGCTCTATAGATCTACTACAGTCATTCGATTGCAAAAATATAAGGAGAAGATCCAGATCTATCGTTCAGTGGTTCTTTCTGTTCTATTCATATTGCTTCAGATCTAAGAGGAACTATATTCAGCATGATTTTCGTATCCATATTTTCGTATCCAGAAAATATGATGATTTTCGTATTCATATTTTCATATTCAAAAAAATATGACGATTTTCGTATCCATATTTTCGTATCCAGAAAATATGATAATTTACATATCTAGGAAAATATGATGATTTTCGTATTCATATTTTCGTATCCAAAAAGTATGATGATTTTCGTATACATATTTAGTATCCAAGAAAATATCATGATTTTAGTATCCATGAAGATGTCATGATTTTGGTATTCATATTTTCTTATCTAGAAAATGTGATGATTTTCGTATCCACATTTTAGGATCCATGAAAATATCATGATTTTCGTATCCATGAAGATGTCATGATTTTCGTATCTATATTTTCGTATCCATAAAATATGATGATTTTCCTATCCATATTTTCGTCTCCAGAAAATATGACGATTTTCGTATCAATATTTTAGTATCCATGAAAAATATCATGAGTTTTGTATCCATGAAGATGTCATGATTTTCGTGTCCATATTTTCATATCCAGAAAATATGATGATTTTCGTATCCATATTTTCATATCCAGAAAATATCATGATTCTCGTATGAAAAATATCATGATTTTCATATCTATATCTTCGTATCGATTCAACTTTGTCCAATTCGTATCAATACTCAGATACACTTTGTATCGATCCAGCTACGTCCAATTCGTATCGATACTCATATACACTTCGTATCAATCAAGCTGGGTCCAAATCGTATCGATCCTCGGATACACTTCGTATCGATCCAGCTGCGTCCAATTCGTACCAATAGTCCAATACACTTCGTATCAATCCAGCTACATCCAATTCATATCGATCCTCACATATCACTTTGTATCAATCCAGCTGTGTGCATTTCGTATCAGATACCACATCATATCGATCCAGCTATGTGCCTTCGTTTCAATCGAAGTGTCAACTTTTCGAATCGTTCAATTTCACCAACATTTGTATCGTCTAAACATTGCTGAGAACGACATAAAATTTCAAAAAAAAAATCGGGTACGACCCAAAATTCCGAGTCGCAGCACAGAGCACCCACATAGTGAATTCAAATCTCAACTTAGTGAAGGAACATTCCGTCCACGCTCTTGATCGTTTCATGACTGAACGGGACATGGGATTACAATAGCGCATGTTGAATTGCAATCAAGGAATGGCTAAAGAAATACTACCCAACCGGCGCTCCCAAAAGCTAGAGAACCTAGCTAATATGCCAAGAACTAGGCTGGTTAATATATCATTCTTCTAAGGTGGACTGCAACTTCCCCCAATTGACCAACCTTTAAACTCCTGAATTGACAACTATGGTACGATGGCTAATATTATGACGACTACTCTACAGTGTCTACTCTGCCAACTCAAAGCATAGCTAGTCACCACTGAACCATCTTAAGATGCCCGCATCTTAATCATACCATGTCCATATTACTAAAAGCATGGCATACAACCCCAAGAGGACTTCCTTAATACCCTATATAGGTCTCCTATCTGGATGAAAGTTTGGGACAATCACCAATCTATCAGCCCTTCTTAACCAACTCATCGTCCAATCGGCGTTACCAACCACTCAAACGTTGGGCAATCATGCATGCATCATTCATCGGTATTACAAGACCTCGTATCCATAAAATGAACCTGATTATAATGATGATTGGAGAATCTTCCTAGGTTGAGACCTATTCATTGAAATCATCCTACCTGTAGAATTTTCAATGAAAACTCAACATGTTGACTATGTCAGTATACTATAGAAATACAACCCCCGACACTACGTCATGAATTGAGAATGGCACATGGATTCCACCTAGAGTGATGAATGTCATTAAAAGCAGATGTCTTCCCTCATTCCTCAAAGAAGATGGTCAATCACTGTTAGACATACCAATTTTATTTCTCATATCGCTGAAGGAATAAAGAAGCTGACCGCCAACGAATCGATCAAAGTCCACAGCCAGTTGCCACCGATGCCCATAAATGGATTCATTAAGAGCTTATTTCTAGACTTTGATAAGAGAACTGGTGGATAGCCGCTAACAACTACACCAACATATCCAGGCCAATATTGAGTTGATGAACCAGATGAAGGATGAACATGGCAAGATAAGGAGGGAAACTACTCCATAATCTAGATTGAAAAAATCCTCTTCTTTAGATGGCTACCATGGATGCCAGCGCCATAAGGTTGCTTTGGAAAGGATAGCTCTAACAATATGTGCAAGCCCCATAAAGCGAAGGGCAGGGAACCCCGACCCCTATCGATCAAGAACTTTGATCAAACGGAACCACTTGCATTAGACTTCCAACTGAGAAGGGCTGGACGGAAGTGCAATATCGAGCATATGACGCTGCTTAACTTATCAATGAGATTTGATCTGTCTCTTTTGAGTTATTTCTATTTCAATTTCATTTATGTTGCAAAGTATGACCAACTTGAATTAAACTACTTGCAAATGGTGCAGGTAACCGAGCACTCAAGGTTCGGTGCCAAACAACCTCCGCGGACTATGATCAAGTCATTGAGGTGTCATTATGGCGAGCATGATTCAACCACACATCGGCTACTATATACCTCTGACTTGGGGGCAGGGCATCAAAGCGGGAGAGACTGACAAGGTCAGGAATCTAGTACAAAGTGGATGCAACCGACCATCCACTCATCCGCCTATGCAACTTAATTAGGAGATCTGAGAAATAATTGGAGTCATATGTCTCAACAATGCACTCTCCATCTCATACTTGAAGCTCGCCAAAATACTTACTCTTCTTGTGACACCCAGTAAGATTGGAATCACACCAAGGGTGGACGTGGATGTGACGTGGCCATTCACGCATCCAATCCTACATTAAACACTTGGGGTTATTTGAGAACACATGTTTAAATGGATATGATTTGACTATTCACTATCCAGTTTGCATCTGTGATTCAGAAAAACAATCATGCCTTAAAATGACTTCATCAGGGGCCAACCCTCAATTTAAACTCATCAAGGACTGACTGCCTACTCGCCAACCATCATGAGCCATCATTTCAACTCTCTTCCTCAACTTGACCGAAAGAACGCAAAATTTAAAGTGGACATGACTCGACCGTCTGCTCTCTAATTCTTGCACCAGAATTAAGGGAAAATACACAACTCAAATGGATGTAGTTTGACCATCCTCTCCTCCGTTCGAGCTCAAAGCTTGCTAGAACATTAATCTTACCCCCTTAGGCTTGGCAAAAGCGGAATCCAAATGAACATGGACGCGATCCAACTGTCCATAAACTAAATCTTATCCTTCGTTGAGGGCAGATAAGTGGAAAGTAATCGGGATCCCACCGATCACTCGCTAAGTGAAACCCCAAGCTCAGGGATAAGCCATCACACTGCAGCCAAAAGGGATTGATACACGACAATCCTCTAACTAATTCCGGCTCCAAGAGTGCGACCTGGAGCATAAACTTATGGATGTAGGCTCGAGGAGGGTGGATCCATCCACCTAACGACTTCGCCCATGTTCAACCTAAGCCCGAGGAGGATGGATCCATCCATCTAATGACCTTGCCTTTCATACTTACAAATGTGGGCTCGAGGAAGGTGGATCCGTCCACCTACCGACTTCGCTCATGTTCAACCTATATCCGAGGAGGATGGATCCGTCCATCTAATGACCTCGCCTTTTATATTTACAAGCTCGAGGAGGGTAAATTCATCCATCTAACGACTTCGCTTGCCTACTCTGGGTGGATGTGATACGACTGTCCACATACCTGATAAACTTCTTGTTCCTAGAGTGTGGAAAATCCTAAAGCTTAAACAGATGTGGCTAACCATTTGTTGGCTAACTCTAGATTGCCGGAGTGCGAACTGGAGTATAAACATTAACTGGAATGGGTGTGACTGACCACCCATCAACTAACTCTAGTCCTAAGAACTTGGACTGGAGTATAAACGCCAAATGAGCATGACTGACCACCCATCAACTAACTCCAAATTCTCAGAGTGCAAATTGGAGTGTAAACATCAACTAACTCTAAGTCCCCAAAGTGTGGACCGGAGTATAAACATCAACTAACTCTAAGTCTCCAGAGTGTGGACTGAAGTATAAACACCAACTGGGTTCAAATGACCACCCATCAAATAAATTTGGCCCTGAGAGCACAAACTGGAGTATAAACACCAAATGGTGGACTGACAACCCATCTACCAACTCCATTCCTCAAGGCATGGTTTGGAGTATAAATACCAGAAGGGATGTGATTCGACTCCCCATCTATCAACTCTGATTCCTCAGCAAGTTCTGTAGTACAAAAAGCAGATATGGTTCGACCGTCTGCTTTCCAACTCTTCCCCTGACATGGGGTCACACTTATCACACAAAATCGGATACGATCCAACCATCCAGCACTAGGCGGGCAAGACACTACCATCCATGCATCAACTCTTGTCTTTGGCATGAGACCCATAACATAAATTTAAAAAGATGCTCTCCAACCCTACAAGACAAAATTTCTTCTTTGATTCGACAAGAAGACGCGGATACGCAAAAAAGACCAAGCTGGATGTCCTATTTTGAATTGATATTACTACCATTCAACCGCAAATGAATGCGACATAAACGTTCATCCGCTAAATGTCGCCTGTGATCCGATGGATTATGTGTGCAACATGAAAGGGTATGAACCAACCAGCCACCAATCAATTCCTTCCTATAATTTAGTGGGAGAAACATCAAATTAAAAGTTTTCGCAATGTGACCGACTACACTTCGACTTTCTCCATTGACTAGTGCTAGAGAAATTAATTAGGGAAAATATGGTTCAACCATTTTCTACTAAAATTCGTAGTCTTCGGAGTGTGGACAGGGGTATAAACATCAAATAGATGTGATTAATGACCCTTCAACTGACTCTGATCCCCAAGGTGCGGCTACAAGCATAGACAAATGAACGAATGTGATTCGACCATTCATTCACCAATTCTGACCTAAAGTTGATGGGAGGAGTATAAATTTACTACAGATGTAATTAGACCGTCCACAAACTAACTCTGCCAACCCAAGACTGAGGGCATAAGAACAAATCACTGAAAGAAGAGAAAGATGACTCGTGGCATCTCCATCTTAGCGTCCTTTACCACTTAAGGCAACGACTACAAGGAGGACTTAATGTTAACCAATCAGAATGATGCCCGAAGTTATGGGAAATCGATTATATCATACCAGCAGATCAACGGGCAATATCAATCTGCACTTTTCATATCATATCAATGGATCGACAGGAAACGTGGTCCGAGAATTCTATATCGTGCCGTTGATCGATGGTCAATATCGACCCTCTTCGACTACAAATCGATGTGACCCGAACGCCTATCGAATACCATTGACCAACAGAGCATGGATAGAAGAATAAACCACGAATGAGTGTGACTTGACCATTCGTCCTCTGTAGCCTTCCTTCGATCCGTCAGGGAGAGCATGAGAGCAGATGAGCATGACATGACTGCATTTGAGTTAACTTTATCCCTAGATCTAATGGAAGAACGTAAATCGAAATGGACATGGTTGATCGCCCAACTCCAAAAGAATGCAATGCGATCATTCATTCCTTGACTCTTACCACGATCCAACTAAACGAGCAATTCACAACAGGTGCAACCTAAATGTCTGCGCGCCGATTCTTACCCTGGATTCGACAAGGGAAGCATCAATACTGTATTGGATCTGACTAGACGATTCACTCTTCAGTTTTTTCCCAGAGCATGGCATAAGCGGCTAAGTGAATGCGATTGACCTTCCAAAACATAGCTCATGTTCAGATGTCAATGAAGTATTCTGCCTAGCGGAAAGAACTAGAACATATTGTAGGATGGGCATGACTCAGCCCTCCATCAATTAACCGAATCCCATGGTTCAACGGGACAGAATACGAAATTAAAGCAGACATTATCTACCTTGCCACTTATCGGGGTATTCCCCAGACTTGGGGGCACGGGCAAGAAGATAGGATGAATGTGATTCAACCATTCATCAATCAGCTCTGATTCTTAAAGCTTGAATTACAGTATAAACACAACTGGAAAGACACTCGACTGTCCACGTAATGCATCTGCCAACCTGAGACTGGGGGCAAAAGAGTGATTATCCAAGAGTTGGCTATAACAACTTGAAGCTATGACCCATGCCCGATATTCATAACAACTCTAGGGTGCGGCCGAAAGGATGCCTAGAGATAGACTCATCGGATCAATACCCGACCTTATGGGCAATTGATCATCATTTTGACCCTAACAACAAGCAATGGATCATGGGTACATTGAATGGAAAGAGCATCACTTGGAAACACAAGTAGATTAAAACTCATAGCTGGAGCCAGCTATGTACCAGCACGTAATACAAGGCTAAACTCTACTGAGCCTTTGATTCGACATGCTATAAGGCTGATCATTAACCATTGCTAATAAGCATATGAAGTGCCTACGACCCATCATGAGTTTTGAAGATCAAATCATAACTCAGCGTGATGATAATGAAAGAGTTAACAACTTTGCTCCAACTGAATCATGATGTGTTCGCTTGGACTCAACCTCATATATACATATGGACTCTCAACAGCTATTGAGAACCCTGCATTAAATGTTGATCTGAAGCTTGTCTCGATGAATAAAAGCGATGTGACGTGGATCCAGAGAGATCTGCTGCACTTAAAGAGGAGGTGAATCTACTCAAAACCAATGGATTTATCTACGGTACCCTCTACCCAACATGAATATCCAATTCTTTTCTTACAAGAAAAAAAACGGAGAGTGACGGACGTAAGTCGACCATTCATAATTGCACAAGACATGAAGAAACATAGTCTTACACTTTCAAGGCTCAACCAACCAATGGACTCGACCATTGGACATGAATTACTCACTTCCATGGACGTAAACTCCATATACAATCAGATACTGAAGCATGTCCTAAACCAGAAATGCAACAGTTTCTTTACTGACCTACGCCTATAGTGCTATGTCGCAATCCATGGATTCAGACTTAAGGAAACTGATGGTACTTACCAAAGGACGATCACTCAAAAATCAGATCAGCCGATCGATGAAAGTATATATGTTTAATATGCTCGTGAGATCACGACTATCAAATGACCACATCAATGACTGGGAAGAGAAATTCAGTGTTCTCCAAAAATAAATGCTAAATGAAACTTGATCCTTTGAAATGCTCTTTCAGTGTTGTGTAAGAATAATTCTCGAATTCCGTCATCAATTCTTATGGGATTTAGGCTAATGTCAGAAAATTCTGAAGATTAGGGTCATCCATGTACCGAGGGAACTAAGTAGGTACAGAGCTAAGTTACCATCCTAAGCTGATTCAACTCTAGGGCCATCTACAAGTATATTCTCTTCTTCAACCTGACCAAGAGAGGGAAGATAACTTTTGAATGGACTAAACTGCATTGGTGCAATTCTAGCTCTAATAGATCGCTTAGAGATTTGGTCCAAGCTGTTGGATCGCGACGATTTATACATCAATTGGGCCATGTCAACACACACCATAAGCATTGCATTGCTATGTGAACAGAAACGAATCCAAAGAACAGTATATGATGAAAGCTAGCTATTGACAAGCTCACCCGTTAACGTCTGTATCGACCAGCCGTTATGATAGGTCCTATGGTAACCTTGGATGTCTGGAAGGTTACTCAAATAGAGTATCGAGCTAAGCCAATTTGATATCACTTATCTCCCTCGGAGCGCTATCCATGGTCAAACATTAACATACTTTATATCTGAATTCACTACATCAGACGATTATCCAAAGAACCGTCCAACCTATAGAGAATGTACATAGATGGATTTTTCAATAATAAGATTTCTAACGTCGAAGTTGGGTTGATGACTCTTGAGGAACGATTGATCTGCTACCCCCTGAAACTCAACTTCCCTACAACAAATAACGAAGCTAAGTATGAAGCCTTGGTCACCACGCCCAAACTTGCAAGAAAATTAGGAGTGGAAACTTTACATGTCTTATGTGATTACTGGTTAGTTGGTATGCTAAGGCAGGGAGGATTATCGAACTAGGGGGCAATGTCTTGCTCCTTACCTTAGCTGGATCCAAAAGCTACTAGCCGACTTCGAGAATTATATCATTACACACATCTTCGGAGAGAAAATTGAAAAAGCCAAGTCACTGGCCAAGCTAGCCAGTTCTGGGGATGCGTAGCAAAAAGACTTTGTCCCAGTTGAAATACTTATTATTCTAAGAACTAACATATGAAGATCAACTAGATCTTAGAGATGGATCTAGGGAAGGAGTCATGGATGACTCCTATCAAAGATTATCCACAATCAAGGATTCTTCTTGAATAAAGGAATGAGAAATGGCATATCCTCTGTGAAGCATCACTGCATGACTATGTCTAAATCGTTCAACTCCATCGATACGAAGCATACATTCCAACATCTCAGATTGATCCATGAGAGGATCGATACGAAGGAAGGACTTAAAATGACCATCGATACAACTCGAATTTAATATCAATCCAGGAGAGGATCGATACGAAACTCAATCGAAACAAAAACTAAAGAACTTGAGAACAACCGTGAATGTACAAACATGAACATGAGTCGGGTTAACATATGTGCATGTATGATAAACTAACATTCGATTTCCAAAGTTAAAAGAGATTGAATGCCCATCTTATGACAATCAAAACAGTGAACAACAAATCGCTAGCACTCAACACTCAGTTACAACAAAACACTACGTGATCATTGACAATCAACAGTTCGACATCAACATCACTGAAGATCAATCAAAGGTTACATCTTTTGACGAAAAGATAGCTACTACTCAACGAATCTGATAGAACTTTTTCAGAATAAAGAATGTGGCTTTTCAAAGCATGTCATTTTCACCCAAGGCGTATTTTGGGGGGTAAATATTATCCTGCCTTTTGGCAAGGCCGTGACACCAAGAATTGACTAGAAACCAAGAATAGTTCGTCCTAGAGATCGGTTATACATAGGTTTACTATGGATAGTGGTAAATTTTTTCCGAGTCCAAATCGAGCTACAATTGATATGATATGAAAACCAAAGATATGGAAAGCCAACATTTCAAATTTCAAGTCAATCGGAGTTCGTATGCTCAAGATATGGATCGATAAAAATCAAGAGAGAGAGAGAGAGCATCAGTTCGTATCCATTAATGGCTGATCTACTTCGTATCCATCATATTTATCCCACTTTGTATCCATCATATTTATTCCACTTCGTATCCATCATATTTACTCCACTTCATATCCATCAAATGCAGGTAGTTCGTATTGGTTCCCCAAATGATCGATACGAAGTAGCACTTAAAAGCATCGATACGAAGTAAGATGCAATCCATGGATACGAAGCGGCTACACATAATCGATATGAAGTAGTCACTAAATCATTGATACAAAGTAGAGCATGGAGCATCGATATGAAAAGAGTTTCCCAGACCGCTACAAATCGTATCGATACGAGTTCGACAGCACATTGTTTATGTAAACTTGCACCAATCATAACTCGAGATCTACAAGTCCAAATGCCACCAAATTTTCACAGAAGCTTTCATACAACGTCCAAAAAGGATCAATTCTTGATCGATACGAATTCCATTCGTATCGCTCCTAGTTCGATCGAAGTCACCTAAACTCGATCCCGTGGGCCTACCCATGTGAGAGAAGAAGTCCTCCAAGATCTGGATGAGATATTTTCAGCCTACGCCTATAAATAGCAGCCATATGCATCTAGAAAAGGGACTTTTGGGAAGCCTCTATGTCATTATTCTGCTGACACTCCATTATAACTTGAGTATTAACTATTATATCATTGTAATCCTGTTGAGAATCATGAATAAACAGCTATCTCTTCAAAGTGGACGTAGGCTACAATGCCGAACCACTTTAAACGCTTGTCTTCTTCTATTTGTGCATGCTTTTATTGGTGTGATTGTTAGATTAGCCTTATTTTCCCTATAATTTCTGCATTCTGACCTCTTCAATTACATCAGATGAGTGTTGTGCCTAATTTTGGTACAAAAGTTGCCTCATCCATCTCTTTGGAATATAGTCGCAACTACTTATATAGTCGAAATTTATAGAGTTTGGCAATATAATTATAGGTGAAAATACAAATACGTTCTCTCAGTGTATCCTAATTCTTATGATCAGCCAAACTAAGATTTGATACTAAATGCAATAACCATAACTTAATGGGCCCGAGTTTCGATTAAACTGAAACCTAAGTCCATTAGGATACAAATCGTTGGTTTTAGTGACTTATAATAAGTATACAAAGAGCTATCTATATAAGCTCATAGTGGAATAGAAAAATATAATAAAACATATATGACTCGAAAACCTAAACTAATAAAAATGGTTTATAAAAGAAAGATCGATCCTTAGACACAACTCCTTGTTTTACTGAGAGTGGTATGAGAAGAAATCATATTTTGAAAATCCAATTTTTCTTCCAAAGAAATATTTCATGTTTGAAAAGTTGAAGTTTTAGTTAAATCTTCTTTCAAAAAAGGTTTTCCTAAATCTGCTAGTAAACAATTATATGAGGACTTTCTTTACTTTAGTGGAAAAGAGTCATGACAAGAAAAGCCTCCTCAAAAAGTTATAATAGTAATAATAACTCGATACTCTGCCGAGTATTGGGAAACCCTCGGTTCAAGGTGCACTTTGCTTATTGAAACTTTTGACCCGTCGAGGTTAATAAAGATTCCTTGAGCAAAAGCATATCTTGTATCCATCCGTTGTACACCCTAGATCAGATTTTCGAGGGAATGCCCAACTACAGACATTGGAAGAAGCTGTTACTAATGCAACTGGCACAAGAAGTCAGTGTAGAGGCCTAAATTACTAGTAAGGGTCATCTATTAATAAAACCAGAGACACGACATCTTTGGTTTTGTTGATAGTCAGAGAGACTATCAATAAAACTAGAGATGTCATGTCTCTGGTTTTATTAATAGTCTAGTTAAAAGCCTAAATCACTAGTCATGGGCCAAAATCAGTAGTAAGGGGTCTAAATCACTAGTAAGAAGCGAAAAAGTTAAAAGCCTAAATCACAAGTAAGGGGCCTAAATCACTAGAAAGGGACAAAAAAGTCCAAAGCCTAAAGAAGCGGTAAAAGAATCATTCAAAGCCTAAATTCTTACCAAAGGAGTAAAAAGGAACGAAGAAATCAAAAGCCTAAAGAAGGGGCAAAAGGAATTAATCAATGCCTATATCCTTACCAAAGGAGTAAGAAGGAACGAAGAAGTCCAAAGCCTAAAGAAGGGCAAAAGGAATTAATCAAAGCCTTAATATTTACCAAAAAGGCATAGAAGGGGTAACCTTATATAAAGAAGTTAGTATAATTTTCCATCAAGGGACACAAATGCCCAACTCAAGATGTTGGAAGAAGCTATCACCAACACAACTGGAGGAAGAAGTCGGTATAAAATAAAACTCTGGATTAAAATTCTAGATGACTGATTAAGGAGACCGGTATAAAAGGTAAGCCCCAGGTGGCTAATTGCGCCCAAAAAAATCAAACCCGGATTACATCCAAAAGGGGTTGCAGATAACCAATTAACAAAAAAAGCCTAAGATGTATTCTAGGGTGAACCAAATGGATATGTGTTTAAGATAAGATGAACTTACCTAGTGGTTATTGATAGAACACTACATTCTCAAGGGAACATTAACCGAAATCCAAATATATATCCCCTTGAAAGGAAAGAGTGACAAGAACAGGTCATCGAAAAGGAAAAAATTTCCACTAATTTATGAGAGAATATAAAGAATGATCCCATGAAAAACCCATCATATTCAGGTAAAATTTCTAACCTCAGAAGATCAGTAGAAATTTTTATAGCTTTCCAAAATCATTTTCAAGGTGTATTCTCTGAAAAATCCAAAAGCTGGTTTATCTTACCAGTTCGTTAATAGTCAATTTTTATGAAATTCGCTGTTGGGAATGTTTTATTCAATGAAACTACAAAATCGCTTATGATTTAGAAGATATTCGATCTCTTAACGAAGATGGAGTATACTTTCTTCAAATTTAGAAAGTATTTTCTCTCCTAAATATATTTACGACAAATATCAAAAGCTTTTTCCAATTGTTTCTCTTCAAAGGTTTCAAGTAAGAGTTTTCCAATGGGGAACTTCCAAATTCCATAAGAAGAAAGAAAACGAGTGTTGAAAAGGAAAAGTTAAGAAAAAGAGAAGTTGTAAAAATATGCACAGAAAAGAAAGGAAAAATTACTTTGTATAAGGAGAAGGAGGAAGGAAAGAAGTAAAAATGAAAAAAATGATTCAAGAAGGAAGGAGAAAGTCAAATCATAAAGACATAATTATCGTGAAGATAGGGAACCGCGGAATTGAAAAATTCCCAACATCTTGAGAAGACCAAGATATCAAGTGGATGTTATTGTCAATACTAGGAGCTATTGGTAATATACCAAAGAAGCTACCAACAATGAAAAGCATATGGTTGTTCTATTCATAGATGTACAAAAGGATCGAACCAAATCAAGTGAGAACAAGAAGAGGTTTGAGGAAGAAGGGACTCTGGAACAAAAGAAAACATTAGAGGAAATGAAAGAAGAAGAAGAATAATCTTTGGTTTCACATTAAAGTGTGAAATGCTTCTTTTATATAAGAAGGGGGACAAATGTTATCTATATATTTCCTGAATACCAAATTTTCTAGAAGAAATATCAAGGGAAAGGAAAAGCAACCATGTAAATGGAAGGATATGGATGCATTACAATGGGAAGAGACGTCAAAGATCTAAAGAAGAGGAAATGTCGAGCATATCAGGAATGTCAAAAGTCTAAAGAAGAGATGCATAACATCTAGGAGATGTCGAGTATCTAAAGCAGGAGGTGAGGTCAAGCCTCCAAGCAAAGGATAACAAGCTTCTACAACAAAGAAGTGAAGTTGAACTAGAAGAGAAGTCGGGCCTTAACCATGAAAGTTATCAAGCATATGAGAAATAGGGGATGTATAGCATCTGGATGATGCCGAGTCTACTAGGGCATAAGAGCCAACAAACGTGCTATGATCTTAGCAACTAATTTGAGGCTATGCAAAGAAAAAGCATTAAAAATTATCAACACAAGGGAAGCTAATTCAGGAGGACTAGCGTATTTTCCTTAGTTAAGCTTCAACTACATTCACATTCCATCACATAGTCCTTGTTAAGGCCATCACTAAGATGGTAATCCATGTAGAGTATTCAAATTTAAAGAGACCATGACAAGTGGCATCGTCAAGGTCGTCCACTATTCCAAGTCATCAATCCATGCAACCTCACATCAGCCGACGAAAGCTAGCCTCACGTCCTCCCACTACTATAAATAAGGATGCACCCCTTCATGGAAAGAGACCCTAACTTCTTTCTCTTTCTTGGCATAAATCTCTTTTTGGACAAGAACTTTCCTAAGCTCTCTCAAGAGCTTGAGAACTATTTTAATGGCTAACGACCAATGACGAAGAAGATAATATAGGACATTTGCATATAAAGATTTGGACAACTATGAATTTACATATTTGACTTCTTTTTGACATACCTTATCATCAAACAAGGGACATGATTTGTACATATTGCCTATTTTACCCGTTGACATCAAGATTTATTGCATATTTGACTTTCTATTTTACCCTTAAACACATGACATGAATTTCGAATAATTTCGTGAATAATTTGAAACCAAGGGGTATTACTGGAATTTCTTCGAATATGTCTCCTTGTAAAATATCATGGGTGTTGAACCAATTTTAGTTTAGCGTTCTTATACATGTGTGTGTGTGTGTGTGTGAGTGTGTGTGTGTTTAACTCATTAATTCATATGCTTAGGAATTACAAAACATAAATATATGTACATTCTACAAGGAACATTTATTTCCACATTTTAATATATATATCAGAGCTATCCTTCCTAAAATGTTTACCATTATAACTTTTCATAAATTATCCAAAAATGAAACTTTTGTTCTGTTTGAAATTACAAGGAATTTTTATTGAAATAAACAGTGCAAACTACGGAGAAGAACATCCATACTTTACACATCTATTTCTTTTTGGTATATTCCTTATTATTTGAAAAGACACACTTCTTTACGTGGTTGTGGAATTATATGACCTATGGAAATTTTAGGAAAATAGATACAACTAGATTATACCCAAAATGCTTCAAATAAATTAAAACATAGAAATTCACATTCCAAGATAAATTCAGAAAAATCTAAATCTATACTAAGAAGTCACAACTCAGTCATCATAAACTTGGAACAAATCTTGCGATCTCATTAATATTCTACTTTAATAAACTTAGGGATTGATTTCAAAATTTCCAAATTAGGGTTTAAATACCATTCATATTCCAATTACCTAGCTTGCATAATATGTAGGCTTCAATTAAATACATTCTTCCTAAACCTACAACTCCATAGATATTGCATAGGCATATAATTAAATAAAATTCGATATTATATATAATCATATTATTTCTCACTCACCTTTCTAGATTTCTAAATCTCCCAAATCCGAATTCACCCTTTTAATTTGACTCTTTTTCCTTTCCAATCTGAAAATATATATATGAGTATATACATACCTTTAGAATTATATATCTAAGAAGAGATTTGATTAAGTGGAATATAGATTTATAATTATAAAAAAACTACCTTTTTCCGCAATATCGATTCACTCCTTCTCTTCTTCACTTTTATTTTATGCTTTCTTCAATATATATATATATATATATATATATATATTAATAGAAATAGCGGGGAAGGAAAAATGGCAGAGTTCCGCTGCTTTGATCAAAAAATATGAGAAGAAAAGAGAGGGGATAGGCCTGTATTTATAGACGCTTGAATAAATCGTATTCATTAGACTAAAATAACTAAATTCAGTCCGTTCGGTCGAGGTTCAACCCTAGCCACCAGTAATAGACCAGTCGACCGCTCCCCTATATGCGGTTAATCAGCCCAAGGAATAGAACGACCGAGTGGGGTCCATCCAATCATTATTATTATTATTATTTCTTTTAATTATTTTCATTTCGAAATCTTCAAACGCTAATAACTTCTTTGTTTGAACTTCGATCGAAAAACTCCAAATATGAAAGTTGCTTAGAAAATCTTCATGAATGCAATGATGCAAGTTTCATGGCCACATTTTAAAGTTTTATCAAATTTTATTTTTGAGCCTTAGTAATTATTTATTAGTTACCATTAATTCTATGGGGTGTTACACAGTAAGAAGGTCAGTGACACATTGTGTCGCAATTGGATTTCGTGCTCAATCACATTCCATCACATAGGTGTTTCCATTGCTAAAGTAGGCTGGACCATCACGTAGGTTTAGGGCACATAGGCGAGGGTTCTCACACACCCTTGTCCCATGAAACACACATCACATCTAAAGTTATCAACAATCACTTCGATACTAGACTCGATGGTAGAATACAATACATCCATCCCCATTGTTTCATTATGTCGTTTGTGCCTTCCCGGACCATCACTAAGTCCCACTAATGCTTCTCACTTGAAGTACTCAACCCATAAGATGCATGTTGTCGGCTCATCGAAGGTTGGAACACTCACACGGCTCCTTGGATTCTCTACGTTTGGCCCGAAGTAAACAATGAGTATTCCCAGTCGATCCTAAAATCAACCTAGAGAATCCCCATGTCCTTCACCAAAAACTATATCTATCGTCCAATTTCCATAGCTCCACATCAATGGTGCAACCACCTTGCGATCGATCGCTAGGCTCCCCTAGCCATAGCAACCTTGCTATATTAGTTGCAGCTCCATTGCCACAATTTCGATCATTCGATGATGAACGATTCTTCTCATCACTTAGCAGAATTCCTAGCACCTTAGCCCACTACAAAGCTTCGCTAAACTTTCTTGAAGTACCACTTTGCTTGCCCTTAAGCTTCCTCTTCAAGAAAAAACCTAAAAAAATAAATCTAAGATTGATATGTAAAAGAAAATATACTTTAAGAAATAAAAAGTAAACCAACTTCTTTGTGTTCATCAATATTTGGATCCACTATATATTCACTTATTTTCATTTATTAGACCGTTAAATTTGGGTGATACAATATTACATAAATGAAGTATATTTTTGAAGATATTTTGTGTCAACGTGAAATTGTGGCTCAAATATATTTCCTCTTTTATTGCATTAAAGAGGACAACAGATTATTTACATGGATAGAAATTATTTTAAGAAATCAAAGTAATAAATCAATCCCTAATCTGCTCTTTGGTTTTTTTTTTTGACCAAACTTCCTATAATAATAAATCAAAGTAGTATTATTTTGCATGTTGATTCATGTAAATGATGTTACACTAAATATTAAGTTTTGTTATATTAGCACGGTGCTAACAAATATATCAAAAATTATTGAAACAAAATTGCTTCGGTACTTTCACTTTTGCAGGCCAAAAGTTAAAAGCTTAGGTAGCGTTTAATTTGTTATTTTTAGTTTTAATTTTTCGTGTTTACAAAAAAGCACACGACGCATTTATATTGTCGAAAACGACCAATTTAGAAAATGAAGCTAACATACAAAATAGAAAACAACTTTTTTTTGTTTTCTACGTTTCGGGAAATAACACAAGCACATGAAACAACTCGTTTTTCTGTCGTCTCTCTATCATCTTCGTCCTCTCATCCATCTTTTTTTCATCTCTTCCGTCATCCCTCCATTCTTTTCATATTTGAAATACATATTGAAAACCGAAAACACGAAATTCGTTTTTAAACTAAACACTGCCTTAACTACTAGAATTACCTACAATGAATAGTTAAAATTAAAAATAAAAAGAATCATCTCATGACAATTATATCATCAGAAGCATAAGCTATTAATTTCCCATCCTTGAATTATAAGTAAACTATTTCTACAATTTTTCACATATGCACAATCTTCAATATGCTCCTAGTCCATAGGATCAGTGTCTAACGCCAGTCAATTGGAATTTTTGTTACCACGTTATTAGTTAGAAACATTATTTTCCTCTTAGACTGCAAAAATGACCAAACTCTGGACACAAGTTTCTCGTGTAGATTAGGCGTTACATGTATAAATAACGTGGAAATTAGGAACACATTTCTTTTTTAAAAACTTTTTTTTTAAATCCCTTCTTTTGGAAAACTATTTTATACATACATCTTTTCAATAATTCTTTCATCTCTCATTTTCAAATTTAAAAGTGGTTGGCAAGGTGTTTACTACATATAGTTATGAGTAATAAAAATAATAATAACGTGGATGCATGTTAAGGTTATTAAAATTGGGGTTCTAGGCATAGGGAAGAAGTTGCAAAAAAAATTAGTCTTAGAGACAGCATGTTTGTTTTTTAGTTTGAAGGACACTTTGTAGGGTAAATCACAGAATGATAGATGTAGCTATCATTTTCTGTTTGCACAATAAAGTGTCGTTCAGACTAAAAAAATTACTGTCCCTGAGACTAAATTTTTTCGTAACTTTTTCCTTGTGCCTATTTTTCTGATTAAAATTACCAAAACACTTTGAATTGCACGTATCCTTCTGAAAATAAGTGTGTATTTTATAAAAGAAAATTGAAAGCAACCTAAAACTTAAGGCCCGTTTGGTTTCATTTTGTACGTTGAGTTTTGTGTTTCAACTTGCACTAAAAATAACAAGAAATAAAAGAAGAAGATTTATAATTCTTAGCTATTGCGACGATCATCGGACAACGAAAGAGTTGGATTGATCTCCGTGCTTTTGTTATTTTTGAAACACGAAAAACAAAATAATCTTGGTTTTTATTTTGCATATTAATTTCATTTTTCAAAATTGTTTGTTTTTCAACAATACATACAACGGACGCGTTTTTATATTGACGAAAATACAAAACTAAAAACGACAAACCTAATGGTGTTGTAATATACATTAATAATAGGGATGAATATGCTAAATAAGAAAGGGCATTATTGTAATCTGTACTGCATAAGGAGTCTATAAATATGGAGCTTGATTGTATTGTAAGATCGATCTCAATTCAATAAAATAGTTCTCTCTCTCTCTAATGGTCTCCATTCTCTCTGATGGTCTCCATTCTCTCTAATGGTCTCCATTCTCTCCATTCTCTCTAATCATTGTTTTTTACAAAAGAAAATTGAGCCTGTAAAAAACAATGATTCAGCTTCAGAAAATAAAAGGCACTATGAGGAAGTTTGTTATAGATGTGGACGATCTGGTCACTGGTCACGTACATGTAGATCATCAAAGAAAACAGTTGAAGAATATCATCGCTCGAAGAATATTGAGGCAAATAATGCCGAAAAGTTACCTGAAAACACTAACATGAAGTTAGATGATTTCTTCAAAGATGACAATGGAAATTTCATTAATGATGAAAATCTAAGTGCAATGATCAACGATATGACCGAGTTGATCAATTAGAAATATCTTGAAGTTTGTTATGTGGATTTCGTTTTATTTCATTATCTTGCATCAATAAATCAGTTTGAAGTTTGTGTTCGTTTACTTGTATTTCCCTTTGCAGTACTGGTTAAAAATAATGTGTATGTAGATGTTGTTTTTAATCAGTAGCCTATTTTAATCATATTACTTTGTTTGTTAACATTACATTTATTTATGCATACAAATTGTAACGACCCGAAATTTCCGAACCCGAAAATTCCAGATAGTTATGAAAAAGAAGAAAGAGATAGAAGAAGAAGAACAGAAACACCAAACATCTCACATTCGCAGCGGATAAAATATAATAATAAATAATAATAGTTTACAAAAGAATACTATATCTGTCGATTACATTTAATATACATCAGAGTTTTCACATTATATTCAGTCACTGAATATTACAATTATCATGACTCAGAGTAACAATAATATACAACAGCGGAAATGCTCCGTTCATTAGCCATCCAGCTCGCCTCCTGAGCTCCAGCACGTACCTACCTGAAAATCTGTAATACTCGGTCTGACCCGAGCATTACACCAAAGTAACACCCGGGTCAGGCTGGAACCAGCGTGAGTAAACCCATCTAACATTGAATACCAAAGAAATCAACTTATCTAAACCCGGGTAACTTATATTAATTTAACCAATTTACAATTTGCTATTGGCAACACTTATTCCTCACATAAATTTCTAAGTACCAAACTTAGATTAAATAATCCTATTCACATAAACCATTTCATTTCAGCCTATTGTTTTCGCAAATCAATTTATAAAAATTCGAAGAGGTTACGGGTATTTCCCAATACCCGTCCTCGGTCTCTTTGAATCTCATATCATCATATATCATCATATCTCAAGTTATCTAAATGAAATACACAACATTTCATATCGGAGTTATCAACTCCATCAAATCATCCAATACCATCCAATCATCCATAACAATTTAGGCCACTCCCAAAATAATTCAATCGATTCTAATTGAATTTCTAGCCTCAATACTTAGATCCCTTCATTTAACATTAATTAACTTCAAATCAATTAATTAGTCAGCCCTTTATTATTCATCATAATTAATCACTCTGGATTAATTATTTTTCAATTACATTCAAGTAATTATCTTTAATTAACTTCACAATATTTCTTAGTACCAACTAGGTCATTAAGTAATCTTTATTTCTTTTATTTAATTAATTGATCCTTAATTACTATACTAATTTACTCCCGTTATGTCACTTATTACTAATCAATTCATTTTAATTAATCAATCTCTAATTACATCATTAATTATATTAATTAATTATTTCCAATTATATTTTAATTTAAATTTCGAATCTAAATTAATTACGTGAATTAAACCACAGTATTAATCACTCTCGATTAATCTCAACCTGTAATTAACTATCCATTTATTTATTAAATAAATCAAATTCTTCTTAATTAACAAATCTTAATAAATCTCTTGATTTACTACACAAATTAATTAATTAATTCCATTAAGTAATTATTTACCGAACCATCCAATGATTATTCCGAATTACTTACACTTAATTAATTAATTATCCATTAGATTACACTTCCTATTTAATGAATCGCCAAACATCAAACTCTTACTAACTTTAAAATGAACTATTTTCTTACTTCATGATTTAAGTTTAAAATCAAATGATTCGAGTCAAACAACAATTAACTCGAGAGTCAAACAAAACCAAAGTCACAGTTCATCAACACACATACAATCAATCCAATCAATCCACCAATTATTTAAATTTAACCATTTAAATAAAAACAGTGTGAGATTTACTCACCTTCGATTTTGTCTACGACCCATTTCCATTGCGCCTTGTTTTCTTCCCATATTTGACCTAGTAACAATTCACGATTCATCAACACTCGAACTTGTCGAAAATAAATTTCCATTCATTAATTTGATTTAAATTATAATTTTAATCTTAACAAATTTCTTTTTACATAATTAAACTATATATATTCTGGAAATCTAATCTTTAAAACCTCTCCAAGATTTTAAAATCTTATATTTCTCAGAATCATTTATATATACATATTTACTGTTTATCTAAGTAGATCTATATCTTTTATCTCCTATTTTCTGTTTAAATGGAAATATGTATGTGAGTTAAAATACATATCTATATTCACTAAAATAAAAACATGGTTACTTTTATATTCTACTGTATTTTTATTCTCTTACTTGTAAAATAAAAACAATATTCAACTGCAAAATTCGAGTACCTCACAACGAACAGCAACCAAAATGATGAGCTTCAGCTTGAAATCCAAACCGTCCTTCGTCGAGCTCATCACCGCGACTGTCAACATCACCTCCCTTAACGTGCCGCGAAACCATCCAAACTCACAAACCTAGCCGCCTCCAGCGAGAGCACTCGCGATTTCAAACCCCAGTGTTGACTCGGCCTCGATTCCAATCACGCGGCCGTGACTACTCCATCGTCCAAATCTTCACTCGACTTGATGCCGACTCCCCAAATGATCGAACAGATCTTGCTGTAGTTCAACGAGAAAGAGAACGCGATAATCTTTGAATCGGAGTCTCGAATCCAGGAAAGAAAGAGGCGCGATCGAATTAGGAAAGAACGAGCTCGAACTCGATCCAGGCTTCCACGTTTTTTTTTCTTTTCCGCCTTTGATTTTGATTTCGTGTTCTCCCCCATTTTTCCAAGGTGAAATATCAGAATGCTTGGAGGAAAAAAAAAGTAGGTTTCTACTAAAATAACGAAGGCTTCGGCCATTTTTTTTTTTTTAGTTGTCGAATTGATTTTTTTCTTGGATAAGGAAGAAGACGAAGACGTAATAAAACATCGGTTTGGATTCTCTGGAAACAACGAAGATATATTTTCCTAAGAGGCTTTGGGTATAAGCCAGATCATTATCACGTGACTAGGATGATCTCACTTAGACTTTGAATTTGATTTTATATAATTTAATATTGAAAATCTTTCATGTTGCATACCGTGAAATTCCGAACTCCTAATCAGACTTGCAGCCAGGCGTTAATAAGGCTTTACCCGTATTCCGGACACAATGGAACGTATTTCGGAAGCTAATTCGATCATATGTGTGAGTTACAAAAGTAAACGATCAATTTTAAATTAAATCGATTAAAATAGTTCTAAGCGTTTCGAGCTGCCAGGGTCAAACGACAACTCCGATTGCAACAAAAATTGAAATCCGATAATAACTAACTATTACGGATCCAATGGAACTGGTTTCGTCGAATTCCGAGACTGTGCCTCGGAAGGCTATTTTTAAATTCAATTTAAACGATATATTTTCAAAATTGAACGAATCACTTTTAAATTAAATTCCAAGCATTCTATCACCTTCAGTATCATCATTATAAATTTTATAAGCCTTCAAATTATTTTAAACAGGCTTAGAGTCTCAGATTCAACAATTTACCCAATTTCAATTATTAAATTCAATATTTAAACTATACAATTCAATGATTTAATTATCAAGTAAATATTGATATCCTAAAATCCAAGTTAAAATTAATTTTTAAATACTTAAAATAAATTTAATTATCCCATTTTAAATAGTTGAAAATTCTGGGTCGTCACACAAATTTTTGATGATTGACTAATTATTGCCTTTAATTCTTAAGGTATGGAACGCCATTTGGGTGATGATATATGCTTACTCGATAGTGCAACTACTCATACAATTTTGAAAAAGCAGAAGTTTTTCTCTGAACTATCTGAAAATTTCTCGGCTAAAGTCTCCACTATAGCTGGATCTGCTAATATAATTGACGGGTCTGGAAGAGCCCATATAATATTACCGAATGGTACGCATGTCTTTATTCGGAATGCATTATACTCAAGCAACTCCAAAAGAAATTTGTTGAGTTTCAAAGATATAAGAATGAATGGACATCATATTGAAACTATAAATGAAAACAACAAAGAATATCTTTGTGTTATTTCTAGAATTGAAAGCCAGAAGCTTATCCTAGAAAGATTTGGTACAATTTCAACTGGTTTATATTTTACAAAAATTGGCATAGTTGAATCTCACTCTATAAACATAAGCCAGAAGCTCACAAATACAAAGACATTGATTCTTTGGCATGATCGCTTGGATCATCCTGGATCAACTATGATGCGGAAAATTGCCAAAAACTCAAATGGACATGATTTATCAAACCAATTGAATTTACCAAGTGATTACTTATGTGCCCCATGTGCACAAGGAAAATTAATCACTCGACCTTCATATAGTAAAATCACATCTGAATCTCCAACATTTCTATAAAGAATTCAAGGTGATATATGTAGTCCAATGCACCCTGAATGTGGACCATTCAAATATTTTATGGTATTGATTGATGCATCAACTCATTGGTCACACGTCTGTTTACTTTCTACAAGAAATTTGGCATTCTCCAAGCTACTTGCTCAAATAATAAAATTGAGAGCACACTTCCCTGATCATCAAATTAAATCAATTCGACTAGATAATGCTGGAGAATTTACTTCTCAAGTATTTGATGATTATTGTCTATCATTGGGAATTGAATTTGAACATCCAGTAGCTCATGTTCATACTCAAAATGGTCTAGCAGAATCATTAATTAAGCGCTTGCAACTTATTGCAAGACCATTGCTTATGCAATCAAAACTACCCGTTTCAGCTTGGGGGCATGCAATTTTGCATGCATCGAAATTGGTTAAAATTAGACCAACAGCTTATCATCAGCTTTCACCATCACAGCTCTTAACTGGATCTCTACCAAATATTTCACATTTACGAAAATTTGATTGTGCGGTGCATATACCTATTAATCCCCACTTCGTACTAAAATGGGTCCTCAACGATGGTTGGGAATTTATGTGGGATTTGATTCTCCATCGATAATTCATTACCTTGAACCCCTTACAGGTGATGTCTTCACTGCAAGATTTTCAGACTGTAAATTTGATGAGACAATCTTCCTGCCGTTAGGGGGAGGAAAGACTGTTCCAGTAGAACGGCGTGAAATATCATGGAATAATCCATCTATGTCTTATTTGGATCCACGTACCAAACAATGCCAATATGAGGTACAAAGAATTTTTCATATTCAAAATATTGCAAATCAACTGCCAGATGCATTTAGTGACACTGCAAATATAACTAAATCTCACATTCCAGCAGCAAATGCACTAGCAAAAATTGATGTCCCTGAAGGGTCAAAAGTAAATATAGCAGCAAATGAATCTAAAGTAAGACAAAAACGTGGAAGGCCAATTGGTTCAAAAGACTTGGCGCCTAGAAAAAGAAAGTCTAATGAAAAATCATCAATTAAGGAACCTCCTGAAGAGGTTATAAATGATCAAAAGGATCACTCAAATGAAAATCCTAATTCTCATAGAAGTATGGAAGGAAATATTATCCCAGAAGAGATAAAAGAAGATTCCAACGATAAAATGGTACCTAATAATAATGAGATCTCAATATTTTGTACGAACTATGGAGAAATATGGGATCGAAGTAAAATAATAATTGATGATGTATTCTCATTTGTAGTAGCTACTGAAATAATTTAAAGTCATGACCATAATGAGAATAATGAGAATGACGATAATGAACCAAATAACATAAATGAATGTCGAAAAAGACACGATTGGCCAAAATGGAAAGATGCTATCCAAGTGGAACTAGATTCACTTCAAAAACATGGTGTACTTGGACCAATAGAGAAAACACCGGAAAATGTTAAACCAGTAGGTTATAAATGGGTATTCGTTAGAAAACGAAATGATAAAAATGAAGTCGTGAGGTATAAGGCACGACTTGTCGCACAAGGTTTCCTGCAGAGACTAGGTTTTGACTTTAAGGAAACTTACTCCCATGTTATGGATGCCATTACATTCCGATATTTGATAAGTCTTGTAGTTTCTGAAAAACTCGATATAAGATTAACGGATGTTGTGACAGCTTATCTTTACGGTGAATTAGATACCAATATTTACATGAAAATCCCAAATGGATATAAATTGCCTGAAGCAAAATCAAAGTCCATGTACTTATTAAAATCAAGACGATCGCTATATGGCTTGAAACAATCTGGAAGGATGTGGTATAACCGTCTTAGTAAATATTTGGTAAAAGAAGGATACGAAAACAATCTCATTTGTCCATGTGTCTTTATAAAGAAATCGGTAAAGGGATTTGCTACCTTAGCAGTTTATGTTGATGACATAAATTTGATTGGGACTCCAGAAGAGATTGATGAAACAATTATTTAAAGAAGGAATTTGAAATAAAAGATCTTGGCAAATCTAAGCACTGTCTCGGTCTACAGATTGAGCATAGTACTAATGGCATATTAATCCATCAATCAAACTACACTGAGAAAATTTTAAAGCGTTTTCAAATGGATAAAGCATGTCCACTTAGTACGCCGATGGTTGTTAGATCTTTAGATATTAAAAGGAATCCTTACCGCCCAAAAGAAGAAGATGAGAATGTGCTTGGCCCGGAAGTGCCATATCTTAGTGCCATTGGTCATTATTATATTTGGCCCAATTCACAAGACCAGATATTGCATTTTCAGTAAACCTTCTAGCAAGGTACAGTTCAGAACCAATAAAAAGACACTGGAATGGTATAAAACATATCATGAGATATCTTCGTGGAACAACAAATTTGGGTTTGTTTTACTCTAACTCAGGCAATAATCCAAATCTAGTTAGCTATGCTGATGCAAGTTATCTTTCTGACCCACATAAAGCAAGATCACAAACTGGATATGTGTTTAATAACAGCAATGCAGCAACTTCATGGCGATCTACAAAACAAATATTAGTAGCAACATCATCCAATCACTCTGAAATACTAGCACTACATGAAGCAAGTAAAGAATGTATTTGGCTGAGATCACTAATTGAGCATATTCGAAAAAGCTGCCAACTTCCATCAGTAACAGAAGGATCAACCATTATTTATGAAGACAATGCAGCTTGTGTAGCTCAAATTCAAGCGGGTTACATTAAGGGTGATAGGACGAAACACATTTCTCCTAAATTTTTCTTCACACATGAGATACAAAAGGATAATAAGATAGAAGTGAAACAAATCCAATCCCAAGAAAATCCGACGAACTTATTCACAAAGGCGCTTCCAAAATCAACATTTCAGAAGATTGTGTACAAAATTGGTATGTGATGGCTGCATCAACAAACTAATTGAATAATGCGTTATAATTCAGAGGGAGCGTATGAAATACGCTATAACGTACTCTTTTTCCTTCACTAATATTTTTTCCCACTGGGTTTTTATTAGTAAGTTTTAATGAGGCATTATCTTGATCCAGAAGTATCAACCCTCATAGTAACATTATAAAATATATGTTACTTAAAAATGAAATCATGTTGTACTCTTTTCCTTGTTTATGATTTTTTCCCACTGGGTTTTGCATAAAAAGGTTTTTAATGAGGCAATTACTCTTATCATTTTTACATACGCATATTCAAGGGGGAGTGTTGTAATATACATTAATAATAGGGATGAATATGCTAAATAAGAAAGGGCATTATTGTAATCTGCAATGCATAAGGAGTCTATAAATATGGAGCTTGATTGTATTGTAAGATCGATCTCAATTTAATAAAATCGTTCTCTCTCTAATCGTCTCCATTCTCTTTATTTTGTAACAAATGGTTAATTTTTATACCTGTAAGAATGTATGCCAGTATATTCATGTCTTTATGTTCAATATTAGTGAAGACAATGCACTAATCACCATTTAATATTATTGCGATCATGCTTTGCAACATGGACAAATTTAAGCAGATTTATCATTCCAAGCAGTAATGAATTGCAAACCTTATCTCTGCACAAGCCAAAGATGATGATACGATGGATAACGATGCTCCAATGAATCTAATCAGGAACAAAAGAATAATCAGGTTACCCGGAAAATGACGGATGCATTGTAAAATAAGTGAGACTGACGATGTTTTTTTGAATATTGAAATCCCAACCCACATACCTCTTCTTTTGAAAATCCAAATCCTGAATGGGAATAAAAAATCAATTCATTCAAACTTTGAAGATTTGAAATACCGAATAGGAAAATAAAAACCCGACAAATTTTGAGAAATCAACAGTCGAAAATTCCGAATAGTCGAAAATCGATAGTCGAAAACCCCAAGTAGGAAAATTGAACAACCCAAATAGGAAAACCGAAAATTCAAAAGTCAATAAAATTGAGAATTCAAAAGATATTGAAGATCGAAAATCTTGAATAGGAAGATCGATTAAATTTTATTTGAATAAAAAAAGAAGAAAAAGAAGAAGTTAAGTGGGTTTTCGAGAATGAATTAAGGCGACAAAGTGAAAAAGAAACGTATTTAGAAGTGGAAGTGTGAAGGGATAGTTCGGTGCGTTACACAAAGTATGATAAAAGGATATTACAAGTAGTACCATGGCCGTAAGAGAAAAACCATTACCAACCACTGCTTATTCGGTAAATTGAAATGAAAACTAATACCAGTCAAATTATATAGTTAAATAATAATATATAGTCTAATGTGAAAAAGTGACATTGAATAGACTTTGGAACAAGAAAAGATAATTAAAAACTTCAACTTTTACATAGAGAAGACAACCACTTGTGATTTGTGAATGTCATGAATTCCTTCAGTTTAAAGTTTTGCATTTTCATTTTATAAACATCAAGTTTCAGATTTTCATTCCTTATCGAAATATCTCATTTATCAATTTGTTCATAGTAAAAGGTAAAGTCTCATCATCAAGAACAGTTTTCCAGTTGATTGGTATTGATTTTTTCTGAAAGCTTATGCTTTTTTTTTTTCTTGGAATCTAATTTGACCACTAACAACTTTATTTGTTACAGGTTATAAAAGCTTGTAATGTGATTTGAATTGTTGACTCTGAAACATATAAAACTAGCAGAAGGTTTCATATCAGTATGTATAATGGAGAATCAAGATTGAATGAGGCGATGGAACCAAGAAGTAGCTGCAGTACAAATACGTTGTCTAAAAGAAAGTCATCAGAGCTGCAGTCAAGGAAGTAATAAAAAGAAAAAGTTTCCGTATTTCAGTATAGAATCATTCATTGTGCTCATCCGCCTCACAGTTTCTTTACTGATTCTGCCACTGTTGCCACGGCCGCCTGTTTTGTTGCTTCTTCTTCCTGTAGTGATACTTGTGTGTTGGTGCTATTAGCATTCATGCCTTCAAATTTGAAGAATAATATTGCATCTTCGTACTTGTAATTTTTGGTTAGAAATGTCACAGAACTTCCTCATCCTCCTCCTCTTTTCTTCTTCTTCATTTTATTTGTTCTGATTGTAACTGATGTTTGTAATGATGGATTAAAGTTCAGTTTGAAAAATGTTCAAACAGTAGTTTTATGCTATTGTATCATCCCAAAGGAGTCGATATTTCTGCTTCCAACTGAACAAATAATTCAATATAAGCCGCACTCTTTTTTTGCCATTGGCATATACATTACTGTATACAGTAATCATTATAATTCATATAAATTTTGACATGATTTAGCGTTTCCATTCTCCAGTCCCTCTGATCATGCATTCTGTTTGGCATGTGCAAAAAGTGAACCTAGCTGCAACATCTCTACTTCCCTACTACTAGGTGTTTTTTTTAAATTCCAAAAATGCCCCCGCTTTTTATATAGATGTCTACGCTCATATGGTTACTGCCATATGAAAGAATTTTCAATTTGTATAACTAATGGCTCAAACAAATATCAACGTATACAATAATACAAACAGTCCTTATGTGAAGCACGGGCTCATCCTAGTATTAATAAAAGGAACATAAAAGTCGACACGCTACCACAACAATAAAGAAAATTTGTAAGGGCATGACCACTTCAGCAACTTCATAATCCTACAAACCAGAAATACTCTATTGCGTTATTTTCACTACTAGAAAATACTGCAGTTTCCTACACAAAATTTCCGACGTCTTTCCTACGCCAAAAGGCGGGGCGTAGGTTAGGCGTAGGAAACTGGTAGAAAGAGGTAAAGACGTAGAGAAGGCGTAAGGAAATTTCCTACGCTTCTCCTACGCCAAATTCAACATGTAGAAAAAAAATCGTGGCGTAAGTAAGGTGTAGGAAATCGTCTACAGTAAAATGATACCGTCGAAAAGGCGTAGATAATCTCCTACGCCATTTCCACTCCTTCGTTAATTTTATACAATTACACGTTGGCGTAGGAAAGACGTAGGAAATTTCCCACGCCGTCTCTACGATTTTTTTTAGTTGGGTTACTCACGGTATAATTCCTAAAATCAGTTTTTAAATAAAAAAAGCTTTGCGATGCCTCAACCCAAAACACAATCAGTTTTTAAATAAAAAATACTTTGCGATTGCCTGTACCAAAGAAACTAGGGTTTCTAAAATCAACGCCTTCTAAATAAGCATCGCTGCGTACTCGGCTATTCCATCATCCTTGCCTCCTACGCTGCATACTCGGCTCATCCTTGCCTCCTACGCGATATTTTCTACTGCTGATTTGAAGTCTCGTCGGCTCGTCCTTGCCTCCTACGCGATATTTTCTACTGCTGATGCCTCCTACGCGATATTTTCTACTGCTGATTTGGGTCCGCATCGTCGGCTCATCCTTGCCTCCTGCGCGATATATTCTACTGCTGATTTGAAGTCCGCTACAGTCTCTTGCCACGCGATATTTTCTACTGCTGATTTGAAGTCCGCTACAGTCTCTTTGTACTGCCACTACTAATTAGGTATGCGAATTTCTTGTTTTGAGTTGTCTAATTTTCTAAAATTGAGTCGCCCTTTTATCATACTTGTACAGGCATGTTGGACTTGCTTCTTGCAGATATGTGAAACAAAGAATAGGATGTTTGTCTCTACTAATAGTGATGAATTATTCAAAATATCGTAATTTTTAATTTGATTCATACTTTTTTATGATACGTAGTTATATTATGTTATGTATTTAGGCTTAGACATATGATAACTTTCCAATGATTCCAAATGCTACCCCCAATCCATTGTATGATGAGTCTCAACCATGTACTTGTAAGTGCAAAATTATGCAATTAGGTGGTGACCAGGCATATGCACCAGTAAGGTGAGAAAGCAACTTGATAAGCTGACAAAGCGCGAAATAAGTTTATTTTGCTTTCCTATACCAACACTTGCAATCGTAGATATTCCCATAATTTAATTTTACCATGATATTTAGGCTTTGTGGAACCTATACTCGGGCATTCGTGACAGATACCCATTAGAACAGATAAGATTTTTATGTGAACCAATCAAATCATGTGAAACAAAGAAAGGAAAAGTTCACTAGTTGATAACTACCTTGACGAGTTGCTCAAAAGACCAAATTGGTTACCAAATTATGTCTAATGCATAAGTTTGAATTACTAACTTATTTGATACTCTAGTTATACATTCTTGTGTATTGAAATGCAAGATGTATATACAGTGCATCTGCTAGCTTGATTAGCATGGTTCTTTTTACTGAGTTCGTCCAAAGAAGCCACCCCAAACGCATGTGTGAAGTTGCACATTATACATATGCATTTGTTTTTTTTTTCATGCCATGTTCCCAGGAGGCTACGTTAAGGGAAAGTTAAAATATTGATAAGGGCAAACCTTACTGCGATTTCTTATCGCCCTTGTACACCTAATTAACATGGATTTCTTCATTATGTATTGTTCGATCGAATATATGTCAACATACTATTAGTTTCGCTCTTTATTCTATACCTTTTACTTTATATATGGATTTCTATGTTTGCGTGCTGTAGTAACTGAGCGAATATTTTGCTAATTTGGTACTAGACCTGTGACGTCTGAAGCTGTCTGCTTACCCCATAGTCTGCCTACAAATTCCCAATTTCTTGCTGTATGATTGGTAAATGATTTAAAAAATGTTTAGTTGTTGTCTATATTTGTTGCTTGGTGTACTTCGCTGTTTATATTTGCTATATGTTCCTATTTGTCGCTTAGTGTAGCTTTGCTGCTTTTGCTGTTGCTTAGTGCAACATTTGCTGCTTATTATTTAAATAATATAGGTGGATTAATTTAGTATCTAATTATGCTTATTTGTTTAATTAAAATTAGTATCAAATATGGGAAATTCCGAAAGACGATTTGCTAAAATATTGATGTTGAAGCGACTGTGAATGAATTTGGCTTTCACGAATTCGCACAGCATTAATTAAATATGGTACTTAGTAATCCCTGTTTATCTACTGTAACTATTACATATTTAGACTAATTTTATTTGTGAGTTTGCATTATTTAGTTAGTTGAAGAAAAATCTTTTCTAATATCTCAATTTCTTGTTTTGGGTTTTTTTTACACTGAACCTATAATGTTCAGATGATATGTGGTAGAATACATTGGTAATCGTTTATTCATTTCCCTACTTTTTGCCAAGAGTCTTCCCCAAGTGGCTTGAATATCAAACCTTGGCCTTCTGATTTTGTCTGGCAACCACATAGTATTAATGCAAAAGTCATTTCGGGTTAATGTTTCTGATTTTGTCTCGCACTTAAGTTTTACACTCCATTGCTATTAGAGACACTACATTTGACGCCGTTCACAAACGGAAAAGGAAAAATCTGAATTGAGCATTTAAAAGGAAAAAGTTAAGTAAACGGAGAATACGTTTGACGCTACTAACAGTGTATTTGAGCGGGATATCTAAATTGTAATTTTTAACTGCATATGTAATTCTCATATATACAGAAAAAAGACTGATTTTTGTCTACTTTACCTGAGAATTCAATCACAATTTCTGAATGCAAAATCATGCAGGACTGTGATGCAACTGGCATTTATATTTGCAGTGCCAGTGCTCTTCAGTCCATAAATACTTCCCTATTTTCATTGCATGTGTTTAATTCTCAAAAAAAGGTCTAAATATACCATAAACCAATTCAATCACGATAGCTATATATATAGCCATTTCAATGGCGAACCATGCATGTTGGAACAGCTGTAATAAACACTTTTTATTTTTTTCCATTAGTGTGGCATCTACTGCATTTTTCTAGTTGCTTGAACTGACTTTGAATTACCCATTTATGAGACAAATCCTTGGATACATAAGAAGTTCCTTTATTCATAATGCTGCATATATTTTGGAATAGGAATAAACAAATAAATAAAAACTTTATATGATAGAAATAAATTAACTGAAATGTAGAAGTAGTTGATAAATAATTTCATAAGTACGTCTGTAACCACACACGCTTAGCTCATGACGTTAAACGATCATTTCAATCGAGCTTCATGTTGTAGTAATGACAAAAATACTGATATGAACCACTTAACATCACTGCAACGTATGCACAAGTCTTCCAAAATTACTACTAATGACATATTATTAAATAGCGACTCAATCAACACAAATAGTACTTCATTGTTAACAGTTCTGATAAAATATAGACCACTTTCAAACTTATTTACAAATATAGACCTATTTTTTGTTTTATGGACTTTAAATTTCCTAAAATTAAATATAATTTAATTTATTTATAATTATGCAGTAAAAGATGGATTATATGAAAGTTCGAACTTGGATGTATGAGCCTGGATGGAAAAGAGGATCAATATCATTGCATTTTAGAAATGGCGTGGAAGCATTTCTAAAAGCGGCATCTTGTAATAAAACAAAGATGATAGAAATTCGATGCCCGTGTAAGAAATGTCATTGCATGAAACTTCAAGATTACGAAACTATAACTTTTCACTTGCATAATTATGGTTTTATGCCAAATTATTATGTGTGGAGATATCACGGTGAATTGGGGACAAAGCATGATTCGACAGTGGTAGTTGAAGATGCAACCGAAACCATCGGTGCTAATTTTGATGACTATAGTATGGAAGATAGAATGACAGAAATGGTCCATGATGCTGCCGGTCCAAGTTTGTGGACTGATGAACCTGAAGCAGAAGAACTTGACTCGGAAGCTAAAAAGTTTTTTGATTTGTTAAAAGCATCGAAACGACCGCTTTATAAAGGTTGTACAATGACACACTTGTTGGCTACATCTAGGTTAATCAGTATAAAATCCGAATTCAATGCGTCGGAAAACATGATGAATGCGATTTTAAGTCTGTGTAAAGAAATGCTTCCACCTGACAATGTGTTGGCATGTAATTGGTATTCATTAAAAAAGGAAGTATCTGCATTTGGTTTGCCGTATGAAAAAATTGACACATGCCCAAGTGGATGCATGATATATTGGAAGGAAGATCAAAACCTTACGAATTGTAAATTCTGCAATAAAAAAAGATATAAGTCTACAAAAACCAATGGAAAAGGTGTACCTTTCACTCGTATGCATTATTTTCCACTTACACCCAGATTACAAAGGTTATATGCATCTTGCGCTACCGCAAAACACATGCGATGGCACAATGAACGACAACGAGAGGAAGGGATTTTATGTCATCCTTCTGATGGCGAGGCGTGGAAACATTTTGATAAAGTTTATCCCGATTTTGCTAAAGAATCACGAAATGTCCGACTTGGTTTGTGTACGGATGGTTTCGCGCCTTTTGCGTCGTTCGGAAAACCTTATTCGACATGGCCAGTTATTGTAACACCTTATAATTTACCTCCGTGGATGTGTATGAAGAATTCATACATGTTTTTAACTGTGATTGTTCCTGGACCAAAGAATCTCAAAAACGGAATAGATGTATATTTGCAACCTTTAGTTAATGAGCTGAAAAAACTGTGGATAGATGGCGTTGTTACTTACGACGTGTCGAGGAAAAATAATTTCAGAATGTTTGCTTCTTTATTATGGACAATAAGTGATTTTCCAGCATATGGGATGCTTTCTGGCTGGAGTACTAGCGGCAAGTTCGCTTGTCCTATCTGTATGGATTCGACTGAATCCTTTCGATTAAAATATGGCGGCAAACAGTGTTGGTGGGATCGTCATCGTCGTTTTTTGCATCCAAACGACCGTTTTAGATTTGATAAGAAAAACTTCAGGGCAAATACAACTATTACTTTAGAGCCACCTGACATTCTGAGTAGTGAACAAGTGTACGAGATCGTGCAAGATTATCCTAAAATGCATGAGATAGGAAGAGAGCCAAAAATCCCTGGTAAAGGACAAATTCATAATTGGTGCAAACAAAGTATATTTTGGGAGCTACCATATTGGAAGAATCTGAAACTTCGGCACAATCTGGACGTAATGCATAATGAGAAAAATGTGTTTGAGAACTACTTTAACACAATTATGAATGTTAAGGGAAAAACAAAAGATGATTTGAAGTCAAGGAAGGATATTGCATTCTACTGTAATCGTCCTGAACTAAAAATTGATAGTGAACGTCCAAATTTCAAACGTTTAGCTTGTTATGAGTTGGAAAATATTCGTCGTAAAAAAGTATTGGAGTGGGTAGAAAATTTGAAGTTACCAGATGGAATTGCTTCTAATATGAAACGATGTGTTGACATGAAGGACCTTCAACTATCGGGAATGAAGAGTCACGATTGTCATGTATTTCTTGAGACTCTATTTCCGATAGTTTTTAAGGAGCTATTACCACAAAAGGTTTGGATGCCCATAACTGAGCTTAGCTTAATGTACAAAGATTTATGTTCGACTACTCTTATTAAAGCTCATTTGGAGAAACTAGAGAAGGATGTACCGAAGTTATTGTGTAAATTGGAAAAAATATTTCCTCCTGGAGTTTTTAATAGCATGGAACATCTACCTATACATCTACCAACTGAAGCTTTAATGCGAGGACCGGTACAATATGGATGGATGTACCCTTTTGAGAGGTATATATATATATATACATAACTAAGGTGGATTTTTTCTTCATAATATTTTCATCATATCATTATGAGAATGTTATATTTAATATTTCATGTATTCATATTAAGGTATCTTGGTCACCTTAAAAAAAAGGTGAAACAAAAAGCACGCGTTGAAGGTTCAATTTGCCAAGCATACATTACCGAAGAAGCATCCACATTTTTCAATTACTATTTTGAAGACCATATCAAGATTTCTAGCAGTGGCCACCGTAATGAGGATGAAATGGATGATTCATCTGATATATCTCTATCCATATTTCAAAAACGGGGACGTCCATATGGTAAATGGAAAGATGGAGGTTTTCAGACAATTAAAGATTTTACTTTAGCTAAATCAACCGTGCTTCTCAATTGTGAAGAGCTATCAAATCTTATTTGGTATGTAACACAACTTCAATCAATTAAATTGATTTATGTTTTATATTATAAATTTTTCTTGGTAATTTTAATCGTCCAACAGTCAATTTGAAGAAGCAAATCCTGATGTTGAGCCCAGTAAAGGATTTGAGAAATGGTTTAAGAAATATGTGAGCATGATTTATTATATATTAATTGCGTTTTATATCATAAATCTTTATAATATTATAATGAATGTGAAATTATTTTAATAGGTTGATGATAATGGAATCACTGATGTTTGTTATGCAAAACTTGCATTTGGTCCTATGATGAAGTATAGAAAATGTCCAATTATGTACGTTAACGGCTATAAATTTCACACAACTGAATTTGGAGAAAATAAAACAACTTACAACAGTGGGGTGTGTGTTAAAGGTGGAAACGAGGATGATGATCTAGAAGATTATTATGGCATGTTACAGGAAATAATTGAACTTACTTACTCGATGGCACCAGAGCTTAAAACCTTTTTGTTCAAATGTGAATGGTTCGACAATAGAAAAGATGTAAGAATACGTCGTGCACATAAAGATTATCCACTTATTGAAATAAATCACAAAAGACGATACCAAGGTTATGATCCATTTGTGTTAGCAATGCAAGCGACTCAAGTTTATTATGTACCATATCCTGCTATGAACAACAATAAAGCGGATTGGTGGGCTGTCGTTAAAACAAAGCCAAGATGGTCATTCAATTCGAACATGATCGTAAGCGAAGATCAACCATATCAGAATGATTTGGACCATAACGGACTACTGCAAATCACTGAAGACATTGACGACATCGGACCACTTCATAATGAAGTATTTGATGGAGTAGAGGTTTACGATGATGTCGAAGTTGATTATGATATTGAAGCTGCTGAAAATGATATTGAAGATGAAATTGTCGAAGTTGATGAATGTGAAGATGAATATGATAGTGTAACTAATGGAAGTTATGATGATAATGTTGATTGGTAGCATGCTTTCATTAATATACTTGTTTGATTTTCCATTAGTATGAATTTTTACTTCAAATCAATCTTGTATGCTTAGTCATCTTTGGGTATTTAGTCTTCAGTTCATGTTGTTTTAATTGGTTTGTTGTATATTTAATTCTTCAAATCATATGTATTTCTCTATGTTATAGTAATTGAATTTAACAGGACATGTCTACTCGAGCTGATCGTCATCGTCGTTCCGTGAAACGACCCGCTCTACGTCTTTCTAGCAATAACACGTCTGACACAATACAACCTAGTGCATCTCCTATCGGTCAAGATGGATCGGGATCACAGTCAGCAGAGCAGCATAATATCATGTCTCCCGTTGTACGTCCTACTTCCCTTGAAGTTGATGCTACCAATCCATCGACTAATGCATCTGTGTCGGACTCCTCCTCCGTAACAAGGGTCGGAGTTTTCTGGCAAGCCAGTGTTGGGTAAGAATTCTTGTAAAATAAGTAATTGATGTTGACTTTTGCAAAATAAGTAATTAATTGATGTTGACTTTTGCAATATATATTTATGCTTTATATTTATATGTTTCAGATATGAGTTCACTTCCAGGGCTACATCTTATGCTATTCGAGTAGGTTTGTTAGCACGGGTTAACGATTTTTGGCCCAATTTTAAAAGTATACCCGATGATGTCAAGAAAGTGATGTTTCAGGAGTTTCTGGTAAAATAATATTAGTGTATTTGTGTTACATCTATTTTTTTGGTCATTACATTTTCCACTACATGTACAGGAGTCATTTCAATGGACAGATGATGCTTCACCAGCAATTGTGAAGCAGATATGGAATAGAAAAGCAAGTTTGAAGTATCGGGACTGGATTCACAGTATGAAAGAGTCAGGCAAGAAGCATCCGAACCTACCCCAGGAGATATATGAGCAGTTTTTGGCATATTGGGAGCTTCCTGAAGTAAAAGCTCAGGCAGAAAAAGCTGCAAACTCTAGGGCTCAAAACCAAAAGCGACATTGTGGTGGTTCGAGATCCTTTGCGGATTATCGAAACGATTTGGTTTGATCTCTAAAATCTTGTTTTAACGTTAATTTACACCAGCTTTCACATTTTTACTCTATTTTTATCTTTATTTTCTAGACCGATGAACTTAATAGGGAGCCAACTACTTGGGAAGTGTATTGTAGGACTCACAAGGTCACTTCGGACAGCGGATCTACCACTAGTGGATGGATTGATGAAGCATCGATGGAATTTGCAGTAAGTGATTCTTATATCTTGGTTTTATTAACTGGTTAATAGTTTAATATGTGCAAGTTTAGTTAAATTTGTTAAAATATTTATATACATGTACAGCAGAGGGACATCGGATATTATTGTATAAAATTTCAATTTGATGTAAAAGGGTTTTGGTCTTAATGATCATAAAAGTACAGCAAATAAATAAATAAAATAATGATAAAAGATATTTTAAAGTAATTAATGAAATAATTGGAAGCGTAGTGCATCATTTCAATCAAAAGCGTCAAATATTTGTTCTGATTTTCAGTTTTGGTGTAATTCCATCTAAACCACTAACGCAGCAAATGTTGACGATTACGGCAAATTACAAACTAAACTGCTCGCTAATTGCGAGATGCTATGGGTGTTAAAATGCAAATTGAAGGTGAAGCAGTTTTCTGGTGTTGAGAAGTCAGAGCACTGAGATGTAAGGCTTGTAGTGGGTTGTTGGTGATGTTGCAGTAGTGAGATGGAAGGCAGTGATGTGTTCGGATGAGTTTGGGATTGTTGAATTTGGCGAGGCTGTTGGTGGGTGGAAAGAAGCTTCAAGCAACAGGAAATAAAGTTAATGTATTGCACTGGATATAGTGAAGATTGTGGAAATAAATTTTAATTATGGTCACAGTTCGCGGTCATGAGGGTGATGGTTGGTGATTGATTTGCAGTGAAGGTTGGATTGATATTTTTGATGATTGTGGAAGGCAGTAATAACAGCAGCAATATAGGAGATGGTTCTGTCTATGGATAATGGTGTGATGGTTTATGTTGTTCAGGTTGATGTGCATGGATGTATGTATGCACAGAAGTGTTGTCAAAGAGAGCAAGTTGTTTGAGGATGAAGTGGGATGGTTGTGCATTGATGAGGCAGGGTGTTTGATGGTAGTGGAGGGAGTATGGTAGTATTGTTTAGTGAAGTGAATATGAAGTATGTGGAAGTGGAGCAGAATTAAGAAGAAGAGGCATGTTGATGTTGCTTGAAGGTGTTGTGGGCAGAGGGATGGTGGTAGGAGATTGTTGAAGTGGATTGTAGTTTGTAACAAAGGGGGGATTGAAGGCTATGAAAAAAGGTGAGGATGTAGTATCATATGTGTGGTTTGACGACGAGGAGTGATTGTGGTTGATGAAGTGGCAGTTGCAGCTCTACGATGCGATTGTTTGGTGGTTGAAGTTGATGTTTATGTGTAGGTTAGTGATGTTGATGAGGTTGGTGAAAGTATGAATAGTTGCAGTGGAGAGTGAAGTGTTGTATGCTTTGGCAGAGGAGATGTTGTTGAGGCTGTGATGATGTTTGGAAGGAAGGATGCGGTGGCAGTGGATGGTTATGCTGGGGTAGTGAAGTGAAGGCAGTGAAATAGTTAATGGTTATGATGGAGTAGTAGATGGACAGTGGAACAGTTAGGTGATGTTGGATGGTGATTGGAAGCAGTGATGGTCTGGAGGCAGTGGTTAGAGGGGCTGGCAATGCAAATCAAAATTCAAAGAAATTGTAATGCAATGCACTGTAAAAAAACAGAAACTAGTTTGTGCAAGTTGTACCTGAATTGTGGAGTGCATATATGACAGTGAATGCATGTATAAATGAATTGTGGAGTTTGCAATAGGCAAGGAGAGGGTAATGGCAAGTGGTGGAGTGGTACCACAGCAGCAGTTAGGTGAATTTTGTATTAGTGAAGTGACAAGGGGATGGATGGTCGAGCAGAAGCAGTTGTCGAATGAAATTGAAATAGAAAATGAAAATTTGAAACTGATAACGTAATAGAAAAGAAAATGGAATAAAAATATATATTTTTTCTTTCTGTAAATGAAGGTTTTTAATTTTTTTTTTTAGTTTTTAAATATGCTAATGCAAAAACAGCTACAAAAAAAGCACACAACAATGTCACACAAATCAAACAACAAACACTTGCTTGCTGCTGTCAACTATACACAACAATGGAGAAGTGGTTCGCAGGTTAAAGGTTGAGGTGGTTTTTTTATGGGTGCGGGATGAGTTCATGGTTGTTTGCGAGGTGGTTGGTTTGATGTTGTATGGGATGGTGGTCATGTATGATGGTCTGTTGAGGTAATATGCAAGAGTTGCTGCAGTATTATGAGTTGTAACAGATGATATATGAAGCGCAGGCAGTGGTGATGTTTTTATGGCTTGTATGTACAGAGGTTGGTGATGGAATGTAGGAAGGCAGCTGGGTATTTGTTGTGAAATTGCAGTTGCAACTAAGTATATTTGTGGTGATCTGTTGTTGACAGAAATGGATGAATTTGGGAGAGTAGAGCGGTTGAAAACAGAGGCACAGGTGATGTATGAAGTTGCACAGATGGTTGTTGTAAAATGTTGATGACTGGAAATGGTAGCAAAGGGTGGCCAGTTGCATATAACAGCAGCAGAGGTGATGGTTGTGTTGTATATGAGGACAGCTATATGGCAGTATTAATGAAGGTTGTTAGTGAACAGATGTGCACTGTTGACCCAGTGTGCAGATATGCACAGTTGTGTTGCAAGTTCTATATGCACAGTGTGAAGCTTATATTTGTAGTGTTTCAGTGTTTCAATGATATGGTGGGTGATTGAAAATGGATGGAGCAGGGTGCCAGCAGTGATGATATGCACAGTTGTGTTGCAAGTTTTGTTAATTAAAATACATTATCAAACTAGTCTTCAACACGGACCACAAAGTCAAATTTTAGCTGAATTTAGTTTTGTCATGTAGTTGGAATTAGACATATGCAGCTGCCAATAATGCCATATAATGTTAGCATAGTTTAGAATTAGTAATATTGGAAGTGTAGTACTCAAATGATCGCACATGATATATATGAATACACACACTGCGGTCTTAATACACAAAACATAAAACCATATTCAAGTACGTCCATTGAATATTATCAACACGCTCTTCAATGAATGTTCTGATTAACATATTCAAGTGAGTGAATATCACACACTGCTATACTCTAAACATAAAATTATCTGTCATTTGTGTTGTGTTTGTTGCAACTTCAAAAACCATGAGACCGTAACCTATTTCGAAGTAGAGTTTGTAAAAATGAAAGTAAGGCCAACAACATGTGCTGTCACATTTACATCCCTATATTTCATGTTCTATATTTCATGAAAGTAAGGCCAACAACATGTCCTTGAAACTTTAACTTGTGCTACATAAAGTGAAAATAAGAGACACGCTATAAAGTGAAAATAAGAGACACGATATAATCAAACTTAATACACAAAACATCATTCTCGTAAAAAAAAATATAAATCAATGCCGCAACCTTTTTTACCTATTCTTTAATATCTTTACCACAACACGTTGACACTCATGTTCAAATATGTATTTATGTTTTTGTTCTTGTATTTGAAAAATCACAAATACAGGCACAATATCAAGCTAGAATTGAAGAACTGAAAAGTCAAGGCACAGTAATTTCGTATGATGTCGAGAAAGAAGTATTCGACAAGCTTACCGGTGCTATAGCTAAAAGAAAGGACCGTAGGCCATATTATGGCAATATCCCTGGAGTAAGTATTTAAACTTTCAACAAAATATTATTTTAATTAGTTTAAAATGCAGAAATTGATGCAATATTTGATAAAATGCAGAAATACAAAGACGCTACTTATAGCATTAATAAGGGAGAAGCACATACTAGAGCCAAACTAGAGGAAAAAGTGGAGCGTCAAGAAGGGGAGATTCAAATGCTGAAGATGCAGTATGAACAACTCACCGAGATGCTTCGACAGCGATTTGATGAAGAGCCGAACGATCGTCATGAGGAATGAGGGTATTGAAAACTTTTTAATGGTATCTGTATAATGTCATGTATCATGAACATATTATCCTATTATTTTAATATGTAGGAACTTGATTAATATTGTTTGACTTTGTAATATGAATGAGATATTTGTTTTTTGAATTAAAGATGAATGGTTTGACGTTAATCTTTTTGTTGGAATGTGTATATATATAAAATAAGTTGATTTTAGTTTCTATTTAATGTGGTGAAATGAAATAGAATAGTAATATATCAAAATTGCTTCAGAAATGACGTAGGGAAGGTGTAGGTAAGGCGTAGGTAAATGAAATATTAATGCAGCAAAAAGTCGTATGCATGGCGTAGGAAAAACATTAAAAACACAGGCGTAGGTAAACCGTGGATAAATGAATGACGTAGAAAAGACGTAGGAAACGTAATATGTAAGAATGACGTAGGTAAAGCGTATGAAAACTGGGCGTAGGGAAGACGTAGGTAAACAAATGACGTAGGGAAGACGTGGGCACTTATAGACGTAAAAATATCGTAACAAAACCGTAGGTACAACATGGCGTGGGGAAGGCGTAAGAAAACTATGGCGTAGGAAAGACGTAGGAAACAATCCAACGGATGGCGTAGGTAAAGTGTAGGTATTTTATTAGCTACGCAAGTTTTACCCACGCCAAAGTTGGCGTAGGGGTTACGTAGTTAATACATTTACCTACGCCCCGCCTACGCCATTTTGGCGTAGGTAAACCGCAGTTTTCTTGTAGTGTTTGACGATCATCATCTATTAGGGTTACTGTTTAGCTACAAACCAGAAATACTCTATTGCGTTATTTTGACGATCATCGTCTATTAGTGTTACTGTTTAGCTATTTCTCTATTGTTCAATGGACCTGCTCTGCATCCTGTTAGTGAACCAGAATTTCAACATTTTCTTCTTGTATTCAAGAGATCCATGTTCATTTCTCATCGGTCCTCGTGCAAAGCAAGCCTTTGTTACACCGTCAACGATCGATCTGCAGTTTTGGTGGAGTCTAAGGTGTATAGCTCAATTGTTTTACTTTCATGCACACAGTTCCACAATCTATTTTTAAGACTCTTGTGTACATAAGTTTTATCAACTTGTTTCTTCAAAGGAGGTGCTCATCTTCATATATATCTTGACATGGCAGGTACTGAAGCAATTACTACAAGGAGGCAGCTACGGAACTTCTGTTGTTGTATTTATATTTAGTGGTCTTAAACAGCTAATAGATATTTACAGTAATGGCTTTCAATATAAAGCTATTTAGTTATAATGTGGTAAACACATCACCATGACAAATAAATGCAATCAGCGAACAAAAGAAAAGTCAAAATGTTAACATGCTCATGCTGATACTTTAATTTATCGACCTAAATATGATAATAAATCATCAAGGGTTTGGCTACCCAGTTACCACCTTTTCAGAAGAAAATAAATACAACAGAAGAAATTACATCAACAGCATGTTACTTGCAGCAGCAAACAACATGCAGAAGCATATGCAACAGGCACAAATTCATATGTTCGTCAATTTATTTACTGGTGTCGGCTTCAATGACACATGCAACAGTTTGTCCCACACAGAACATATGACAATATCAGAGCAGAGCAACTTATATATGACATGGAAAAGAAACCATCATTTTAGAGAATATTAGAGCAGAGCAACAGTTTGTCCCACACACTACACAAAACACATGCAACTGTCATATTAAAGAAAAACTGAGCAGCAATACATTATAACTTGGAAGCATAAAAAAGCAACTTATATATGACAATATTAGAGCATGAATTTCTTTTTACAACATTTTTTACAGTTGCTTTATGCAGTTTAAGGCACTTCAGCTTTTCAGTATATTTCAAACTATTGTGACAGAAGTTTATTTTCACTTATACATTAACACGTCAAAATATTCAAACAAAAAGAAGCTAGTGCAATATTATCATCATTTTATTTCATTGTAGCAGAATTGAGTGTTGAAACAGAGGCTAATGATCTCTCCATTGATTGCACGATATCATCCTCTACATAAATAAAAATTGTTTTTTTTTTACTGACATATAAAAGGATATTTAATATGATTTCTTGTACATAAAATTATGAATCAGAGTTAAGAGAAGTAAATGAATAAGAGAAACCAAGTATGGCATATATCGGTTCACACGATATACAAAATCAATCTCAGCCCTTCATATTAATCTCAATGGCAGAAGACTCAGATCACATTATCATCAAGTTATAACAGGCTGGGCCTTAGCATATTTAGCCCATGGACGCAAATACTCTTATATATATATATATATATATATATATATATATATATATATATATATATATCAATCCTGTACATTATCAATGTAATGAGAATAGTGTACAACTTCTCTGTAAAATTACTCATTTGTTTTCTTATTCAATAAAATTCTTCATTCAGTTCTTATAGAACTTCATTTTGGTATCAGAGCACATTCAAAACTTAGCTTAACAGCAAGTAAAGTAAAAAAAAGGAGAAAGGAAAACTGAAGATCATTAGAATTTGTTATCTTCATCAGAATTCATCACCTGATCTCCATAACTCATCAGATTGACCATCATCATCTAAGTTTTTCTGTATTCATATAAAGATTCAAGAAGACAAGTGTCGTGCCAAAGAATTGTGCAATTCTAGCTGCAACAAGTCTTTTAACCTCAAGTAAAGTGTTGCAGAAAATTTCAAAACCAAGAAAATCAGATTCAAAAAGCAAGAAAAGATCACAAAGACATAAAAGAAGTAAGTGCCTTGCCAAGAAATCATCAGATCAGTGTCATCACCTGACTTCTTGACTGCAACAAACCTGTTTACCATCTTGTGAGTTCTTTATTGATCCTGCTGAATTCCTCTTTGTTTTGAAGAAATCTCATCATGGCCAGTGAAGGGTCTGAAACTTCCATCAATGGTGTGAACAGCCAACAACCAAATAGAGCAGAGAATTTGATCAAGACGATCAATCTGCATAGTCAGCTAATCACTGTACATTTAGATGAAGACAATTATCTTCTTTGGAAACTCCAGATTGGCACAGCAATTAGAGGCTATGGATTGGATGGTTTCATCCTTGGGACACAAACACCTCCACCAGAGCACATCCCTAATCAAGAAAACAACCAAATCATAAATTCAGAATATATCAAATTTCAAAGACAGGACAGTTTGATAAGTTCTTGGCTACTATCCTCAATCAGTACTAATCTGCTGCCTCAATTAGTTGGATGCAAAATATCAAATGAAATCTGGACAACTATACAGCAAATATTTAGTTCTCAATCTTCAGCTAAATCATGCATTATAAGAGACAACTATAGAATATCAAGAAAGAAAATCTATCAATGAGAGAATAGCTCTCAAAAGTTAAAACAACATGTGATTTGTTGGAGGCAGCAGGTCACAAGGTGTCAGAGGCAGAACAGATATTGACTGTTCTCAGTTGTCTTAATGAAGAATATGAAGTTATAGTGGCTGTAATATCCTCTAAAGAAACTTTACCATCTATGCAATATGTCAATTCAACATTACTGGCTCATGAAGGAAGAATTGATCACAAAAAACCTCAAAAACCAGACTTATCAACCAATTATGTAGCTAATTCAAAAATAAAAGTCAAATCAATAACAACAGAGGAACACAAGTTTTCCAGAGAGGGGGTCAATCAAATAGATCTAGAGGTAGAGGCAGATGGAATAACAATTCAAGACCAAGGTGTCAGATCTGTGAAAAGCTTGGTCATACAGCTATGAGATGTTATTTTAGATTTAATACAAATTTCACACCAAAACAAACAGTTAATGCACAGAGAAATGGGAATTCCAGTGCAAATATAGCACAGATTCAATCAAGTTCAGGCAATTCAACAGAAGATTCAAGAATGTGTCATATAAATGAATCAGCCAGACCAGAACTTATCAATGATGAAAACTGGTACCCAGACTCAGGTGCAACCAATCATATCACTAACAACTTGGATAATCTAAACTTGGGCAATAAAGAGTATAAAGGTAATAGTTCTATTCACATGGGAAATCGTGAGTGTATAAAAATATCACACACTGATATTGCTTGCATCAAAGGTAAAAGAAAGCTTTACCTCAATAACTTATTAAGAGTTCCACAAATTAAAAAGAATCTCATGAGTGTATCACAGTTTGCAAGTGATAACAATGTTTATTTTGAATTTTACCCTACATATTGCTTAGTTAGAGACATACTGACTAGAGAAATTCTTTTGCAGGTGAAGCAGTCAGAGGTCTATATAGATTTAACTCTGTGAACTCAAAAGATTCTGAAAAGTGTTGTAATTTCTCTGAAATAGCTCAATCCAATGTTAGATTGAGCAAATTTGATGTTTGGCATTACAAGTTAGGACACCCCAATGTTAATGTTGTAAAGAAAATCTTGGCAGAAAATAAAATCCCAGTTGAAAATATCAAGTTACCATATATTTGTACATACTGTCAAATGAGTAAAAGTCATAAACTTCCCTTTTCTGACTCCTTAATTGAGTATACAAAACCACTAGAACTGATAGCTACTGATCTTTGGGGGCCAACACCTATCAATTCTGATTATGGTTACAATTATTATATTTCTTTTATAGATGCTTACTCTAGGTACACTTGGATTTATTTCCTAAAGTCCAAATCTGAAGCTTATAATGCAGTAATAAATTTTATTACACAAATAGAAAATCAAGTTAATCATCAAGTTAAAATTGTTCAGACTGATGGAGGTGGTGAATTTAAACCTCTCAGTAGTTATTTTACCAGAAAGGGAATTATTCATAGAATGACTTGCCCCTATACTTCTGAGCAAAATGGTCTAATAGAGAGAAAGCATAGACATATTGTTGAGTCCGGATTAACTCTTCTAGCTCAGGCATCTTTGCCACTAAAATTTTGGCCAGACTCCTTCAGTACTGCAGTGTATCTAATTAATAGATTACCAACTAAAGTATTGAAGGGTAAAGCACCAATTGAAATCTTATTTAATACAAAACCAGACTATCAAAACTTAAAGACCTTTGGTTGTCTATGCTTTCCTTATACTAGACCATACAATTCTCATAAATTAAATTTCAGGTCTACACCCTGTATCTTTCTAGGGTATGCCACAAAACAAAAGGGATATAAGTGTTTTGACAGGAATGGAAAAATTTACATTAGCAGGCATGTAGTATTCAATGAATGTATGTTTCCTCATTCTGATGCAAGTATGAAAACAACCAAAAAAGTTTATAATCCCAGAGTATCACTACCTCCCATACCTTTATGCTCAAGTGACAAGAATCATGAAGAAACTGTAGCAAATTCAGACAACTCTGCTCCACAACACACTTTGTTCACTGAACCAGGTCAGGCAGAGTTCTCTGAACCTACAGAACAATCACCCAATACTGCATCAAGTCAAACACATAATACTGATCAGCAACAAGAATCAGATAACATGACAGACAGAAATATTGAGTCATCTCATAGTGATCCACAGATCACAGGTGGACATCATATGATTACCAGGGCAAAAAGTGGAATATTTAAACCTAAAGCATACACTATGACTACTATATCCACAGCAGTAGAGGAACCAGTCACATTCAATCAAGCATCTAAAGACAAAAATTGGAAAGCTGTCATGGATAATGAATACAGTGCACTTATGAAGAACAAGACATGGAATCTTGTTCCTCCACCAGAAAATAAAAACATAGTGGGTTGCAAGTGGACATATAAACTTAAAAGAAATCCAGACGGATCAATTTCAAAATACAAGGCCAGGCTGGTAGCAAAAGGCTATACGCAACAACAAGGGTTTGATTTTAATGAAACATTTTCTCCAGTTGTAAAGCCAACCACAATTAGGATTATACTCACACTGGCTCTACAAAATCACTGTAAAATAAGACAACTTGACGTTAACAATGCCTTTCTGAATGGTAATCTGAGTGAAGAAGTTTATATGGAGCAACCTCTAGGATATGAGCAAGACAAAAACTATGTCTGCAAGTTAAATAAGGCTATATATGGTCTAAAGCAGGCACCGAGAGTATGGTCTGACAAGTTGAAGACCACTTTATCTAAATTAAATTATCAACCTACCAAATCAGATAATTCTCTTTTTGTCAAGAGAAGTTATCACTGTTTACATTCTAATTTATGTTGATGATTTAATTGTCACAGGTAATGATGAGGTAGAGGTTAGCAACATTATCCAATACTTGGATAAACAATTTTCAATTAAAGACCTAGGAGATCTGAATTATTTCCTAGGTATTGAGGTAACAAGATCTGACTGAGAAATTTTTCTGAGCCAAAGGAAATACATTACAGATCTTCTAGTCAAAGCAAAGATGAATGAAGCTAACCATCTACCTACACCTATGATTACTAATCAACACCTCCAAAAACAAAGGAGAACCTATACTGAATGACAAACAGTATAGAAGTATTGTGGGTGCACTGCAATATATAATCATAACAAGACAAGACATTTGTTTCAGTGTTAATAAAGTGTGTCAATTTATGCAGAATCCCCTTGATGAGCACTGGAAGGCAGTCAAGAGAATTCTTAGATATCTCAAAGGAACAGTAAATTATGGCTTAACACTAAAAACATGCAACACTCTCAACATAACAAGCTATGTAGATGCAGACTGGGCAAGTGATGTAGATGACAGAAAATCAACAACAGGGTTTTGCATATACATGGGAAACAATCTAATATCATGGTGTTCAAAGAAACAACCACCGCATCTAGATCCAACACAGAGGCTGAATATAGAAGTGTCGCTGCTGCAACAGCAGAAATCATGTGGATACAGTCATTACTGGGTGAATTAAAAGTTAACACTAATATCAAACCGATCATAGGGTGTGACGATCTGAGTGTTGTATCTCTCACTGCAAATCCCATACTACACGCAAGAACCAAGCATATAGAAATCGACTTATACTTTGTGCGTGAGCAAGTATTAAAGGGAAAGTTACAAGTAAATCATGTACCTTCAGCATATCAACGTGCAGACATCTTAACTAAAGCATTATCAAGTAAAAGCTTTACCAGATTAAGGACAGATCTGAAGGTTCAAGACAGCATAGGCAGAGTTTTGAATTCCAACTGAAATGTCACTGGTCTCTCGTCAACATTGCTTCTGCTATCATGTACTCAAGGCATCATCTTTCTCATAAATTCATTTCTCTCTGTCACGGACTCATCATAGAGCACTCTCAACCTTCGGTATCAGAGAAATAATGAAGATTGAAGGCTTCTTCGTGATAAAATCAACTGCAGATCTCAAATCGACGTTAGATCTGATCTAACGTCAACAAATCTGAAGAGCCGATACCAGATCCATGGGTTTCGTGCTCTCAATAATGTCTACACTAGAAAAACTACTCAGATTTGAAGCTCTCATCACTAATTTTTGAGAAGTATTGAAGATATCGCTCTCTCTGTAACCCTAGATCGGATTGAGGGGGGGAGTTAAGAGAAGTAAATGAATAAGAGAAACCAAGTATGGCATACATCGGTTCATACGATATACAAAAGCAATCTCATCCCTTCATATTAATCTCAATGACAGAAGACTCAGATCACATTATCATCAAGTTATAACAGGCTGGGCCTTAGCATATTTAGCCTATAGACGCAAATACTCTTATATATATCAATCCTGTACATTATCTATGTAATGAGAATAGTGTACAACTTCTCTGTAAAAATACTCATTTGTTTTCTTATTCAATAAAATTCTTCATTCAGTTCTTATAGAATTTCATTTATCAGTACCTTTTTTCATTTCCTCAATTGTAGTATAAAACTCGAGCTCTTCTTCGGTTGGTTCTTTATACAAGTTCACATCCTCGCCCTTTAACCAATCACTTGTGCAAACAAGTGCTTCTACCATATTTGGTGCCAGAGGTGCTCTAAAAGGATCAACTACTCTCGATCCCAAACTAAATGCATTTTCCAAAGCAATAGTTGCGCAAGGAATAGCTAAAACATCTTAGGCTAGTTTGGCCAAAACTGGGTATGTATTAACATTTTGCCTCCACCAAGCTGCAATATCAAATTCTTCAACATGTAACCCAACATATCTATCGGAAAAGTACTGCTCCACTTCATTACATATGCTATTGGTTTGGTCAACCATCCTCCCTTGCATAATCGCTCTCATAATTCTACTCTTTCCATTAAACATAGGCAAGTTCTGCTCCAACTGGATACTTACATTTTGTTCTAAGATCTCATTTGCTCCCTTATATTCCTCATACATCCTAAACAAAATTTCCTTCACTTCATGACAGATCTGATCAATTCTATCTTCAGTGAACCCTAATTCACGTAAACCTATTGTTATACATTGCATTTTCTACCTAGGGTCTAATATATTGGCAATGACCATAATTTTATTCATTCCTTCAAAGCCTCCCAATATTTGTTAAGCTTGTTCTTCATCGACATCACAAACTTCCGCATAAATGCATCATTAGAAAACATCTTTGAGTCGATCTCACATTGAAGTTCCATCATTTCTCCAAACACTATGTTTGTTGTTACATTTTTTCAAGCTGAAAGTTTAATAGTCGCATCATAATTTTTTTTTAAAACAATACAAAAGCTTCTGCTTTCCTCCAATCTTGATCCTCAGATGGTCCTTCTCTCTTATGTCCAAATCTGTCCACTTCCTCGAAATAAGCTTTAAAAGCTTAATCTTCTTCAGCCAACCTAAAAAATACATTTTCATATTCGATAGCCAACTCAAGCATCAGAAAAGTACTATTCCACCTAGCCACCACATCAAGTGGAATATTGGCATTTTCTCTCAAGTTTTCTAGAGCGGAGTACTCTCTGAACTTGGCTAATCATTGAGCGCTACTTCTTGTGTACTTCACACAAATCCAATTTTTTTGAATCTCTCATTCTAACTCTTTAATACCATCCTTTACTATCAAGTTGTGAATGTGGCATACACATCTACAATGAAGAAATTCTCCTACAAACATCAATGTTTTGTAACTCCTCGACATTTTCTTTAAGTACGCTATAGCCACATCATTAGCAGTGGCATTATCAACAGTTGTAGTGAAAATATTAGTGATATTCCACTGTCTCAAACAATTCTCAACCAGTCTTCCAATGTCCTCCTTTATGAGAGGTAATCACACAAAAGTTAATAATCCTATTGTGTAATTTGAAGTCATCATCCATAAAATGAGCAGTTAGGACTAGATAATTGATGTTCTGTATTGATGTCCAACAACCAGTAGTTAGCGAAATCTTAGTTTTATTTGAGCTTAACAAACTCATTAACTTTGCTTTCTCCAATTTATATCTAGCCAGAATTCCTTTTGCAACCGTTTTTCTTCCTGTTGCTTTACCTTGGCTGTAATTCTTGCAAAAAGCTCTTAAAACCTCTACCTTCTACAAACATGAAAGATAATTCATCATTTATTATCATCCCAAAACACTTCTCATCATATATTTTTTGACCAAAAATATGTGTTACTCCTGTAGCATTGTCTTTGTTGATTGTTTTTTGCTTTGAATCCTCTTGCACATGTAATGGGGATAATTTACATCCCCTAGAATGATTCCAAAGAGATGAAGTGCCATTTTTCTGCTATGAGAAGGAACTTTCTCTTCACAATATATAAAAGTACATAAGTTTCTGCATATTTCACCATTTGGTAGCTTGATCTTGCTGAAATGTTTCCAGATGTCACCAGTGGGTTTTTTTTCTTTTTACACCGGGTTGGGGGACTCGATTTTCTAATGCATTGGATTGATTTTCTGCATTGTTTTGTACATAAGCTGTAGTTTGAGAAATTTCTATTGTAAAGTTTTGAGGACTGGTTGACATAGTTTCCATCTACATATAATGCACAAATTGTTACAATGAAATATTTAAATAAATCTTTCTTTACAGACTAGTAAACTGCATAAACAAATTTAAATCAAGTCTGATTGTTCTTACAAGATGTAAAATCACTTACAAAGATAATAAGATTCAAGTTCAGTTGAATCGTGATCGCATGATAATCAAGAAATACCACTTAATTCAAAATAATATGAACTCAGGTGTATAAACTGTAAAGAATTAAGGATATGACAAATCATGCATCTAAGAGTGTAACAAATTGACAATTCATTCTTTTAAACAGATTAATTGGAAAACAACTTGTTAATTTATAGTACTACAGCCACTCAGTTTTCAAATTTCTATAGATTAAAAAGATTAAATGGAAAACAACTTGTTAAATTATAGAATTATTGCAGGTCAGTTTTCAAATTTCAGTATACGAAATTATTTTATGTTCGTAGCAGCAAAAATTGAATTATATTGCTTGAATCCAGATTTCAGAATTTCTAAATTATGTCGTTTACATAATTCTTTCTTTACAAACTAGTAAACCACATAGATAAATTTAAAAACAAGACTGATTATTCTTACAAAATGTGAAATCACATTACAAAGAAAATAAGATTCAAGTTTAGTCGGATCAAAACTTCACGACGATCAAAAAATACCACTTAATTCAAAATAATATGAACTAGGGTGAGTAAACAATAAAGAATTAAGGATATGATAAATCATGCATCCAAGAGTATAACGAATTGACAATTCATTCTTTTAAAAAGATTAACTATAAAGAACTTGTTAATTTATAGAATTACACCCGCTCAGTTTTTTAATTTCAATAGATGAAATTATTTTATGTTTGTATCAGCAAAAAAAGGGAAAATTAATTTAAAGGACAAAGATTTGTATATTTTTTGCCTTAAGGACACGACCTCAATATTTTTACCACAAGGACAAACATTCTTTTAAAAATTATTCATAAGGACAAACATTTTTCAAAATTATTCATAAGGACAACAAAACTGCTACCGAGCTAAAACTGATACCTAAAAACTACTACCGATAACTACAAACTGATACCTAAAAACTGCTATCAATAACTAAAATCTGATACCTACAGAAAGTTGTCCTTCAGGATAAAATATTGAAGGTATGTCCTTGAGGCTAAAAAGCTGTGAAATTTTGTCTTTGACAATAATTTCCTGTAGAAAAAACTTTTGTGCTCCTGACAAGTAAGTAACAATGGCAAATACCAACAACCTTCATCCATGGCTTATTGAGTTAGATAACCTAGAAATTTATTACTTACTTCTGCTATAATATTAGAAATCAAATTTTAAAATGTACATAATATAAAGAATTCTGAATTCAAATACCACCCCAAATAAATTGTTGACTTGTATATTCCAATTTACAGATCAGTGCTAATAAGTAATAACACTGAATTATCCACACTAATAAGGAACGCATTATGAAACAATACCTTCAACCTTGCATGCCAAATCGTTGTCGATAGAGGAAGTTTCTTTGCTCTTTTTTCTCCGCCTTCGATCTGGTTTTGCTACTTGCAAACGAGGAAGAAAAACTGTTGATTAGAGAATAGGTCGATAGAAAGGGCAAAAACGATAGCTATTGTAATCGAATGGCTTTGCGTAGTGTTCGTACTTTGTAAGATCTAAAAAATTAAAATTGAATTGTGGGACGCCAGGTCTTATGGGCTTTGCTCCTTTGGCCTATGATTTAAAAAAATTGGTCGATTTAGTAATATTTGGTGGGCCGGCTATTTGAACACAAAATTAAACACAAAACGGTGACACAAATGATTCAGATCATTGGATTTTTTATCTTCATGGAAAGGTAGAATTCAAGAGGCAATCCAATGATGGAGATTCTTTGTATTACCGATTGTGTCTATATTTTGTGTCTAATTAGACTTTCCCATATTTGGTAAACAAAGGACATTATCGAAGCCGTACCATATTTATTATCTCGGTTTGGCAAACCGAACCAAAAACCTGGTAACGTTATTAGCGGTACTGTGCTAAACGATTATGGTTGGTATGCGGTTTTGATTGGTAACTTGGTAAAAATTTCCAACCCTGATTACAAGTGTGTCCTCTCTTGTAATGGAGTTGAATCTTAGGTAGAAAAAATAAGTGTTGTATTTAAGGCTGTCAATGGATACCCAAAAAATTTAAAAAATTTCCGCATCCGTATCAGAAAAGCGGATAAATATTCGATATCCGAAAAATGAATGCAGATGCGGATATGAAGACATCTGCATCCGAAAATCATCTGTTTGGATTTTGTCAAGATTATAGTTCAAATTATATGTATTTTAGTATAGTGAAAGATATCTGTTTATTATTTTATTAAGTCGGTAGTTTATATTATATGCACTTAATGCCTTTTAACTACTCGAAACTATCATCATATCTGTTAATTTTTAACATTTTTATGATTAATGAAATTGAAAAATATTTATATCAAAATACAATTTTATTTTTATAATTCTTGATTTATTGGTCGTTGACGGATAAGATAATTATCCGATACCTGTTTATATCCGTGGATGCGGATATCCGAAAATGATTTCGGATGCGGATTCGAACATGACACTATCCGCATCCGAAAGCATCCGTTGACAGGTCTAGTTGTATTTTGCAATGATGATAACCACCAAAGAGTAGTGAGAGAAAATGAGGAACAATTAATCTAATTAGAATTCGAACAAAAGCGGTTATTGATAAAATCGTACTTAGTTTTTTATAATAATCGGATCATGCATGGATTAGGTTCGATTTAGATTTGAATAGTTTTTACCCTCCGTTCAAGGATTCCCTTATCGATCCGACTAAACGGACTAATCCATTTTACGTTTTTATGTCAAACATAAGCAAATGTGCACGAGTTTGGTACTTGGTCAGTTGACCACTGTTTGAACGGGAGAAATTTGAAAATTAAAAAAGCGAAACTAAGAAAAAGCCTACAACTAAGAATGTACCCATCGTAATCCATTTCCACTTTAAAAGAATATACACCAAAAATGCATTTGCAACGAAGAACTATTTCAATAATCTATCATTCAATAATGGATCCATTAAACTTAATAACTTATATTAACAATAAAAATGAATGCGGATCTGGAAAACAACGGAGGATACCGGCAGCTAATCAAATCACGTGGTTAAAATTTCTAATGCTTATTGCCGTCGCTAATTCTACAAGGCCCGGAATATATGAATGACTTTTGGCCGGAATTAATCCAAACCACACATTTCATAAGCTCCCCCGATATCCGCTCTTTATTTCCATTTCGTTTCTTTCTGGCCTGTTTGTTTTCGGGCTCATATCACTTGCCATATATGTCCTTCATCCGGTTGAAGAAGAATCATCGAAAATATTTTATTACTAAACAAAGACAAATGTATTTACAACCCCAATCGTAATTTAAAAAAAAAAAAAAAAAAAAAAAAAAAAAAATCAGATCAATCGCACATTCTCCTCCATGATCCTCACAATTTCCCCCATTCCAGGTCTAATTCCCACTTCACCAACGCACCTCTTCGCCATAGCACCCACCATCCCTAACTCACCCGCATCAAAATCTCCACCCATCGCCCCATCCACGAAATCCTCCACCTTCCGATCCTTCATCACATCCGTCAAATACCTCCCATCCGATCCAACGGCCAACAACCCACTAATCATCTCAAACGCCAAAACCCCAAAAGAGTACACGTCGCTCTTCTTCGAGATAATCCCCGTCCTCAAATAGTGGGGGTCGGCGTAACCTGGAGATCCGGTGAGATGACCGGCAGATGCGGGTAGAACTGCCGCAGAGAAGCCCATGCGGGCGGATCCGAAGTCGCAGAGCTTAGGATCGAGGTTGGAGTCGAGAAGGACGTTGGAAGCAGTGATGTCGCCGTGAATGATCTGTAGATCGCTGCCGTTGTGGAGGTAATCGACGGCTGTGGCAATCTGGAAGAGGATTGACATGCGGCGGGGCCATGGGAGGGGCGGTGATGATGAGATTTGAGCTGGGTGGAGTTTGTCATGGAGGGTTCCGTTTGGTATGTATTCCAGTATCAGAACTCCTTGATCTGTAAATAAATTGAATTAGTTGGAGCTTAGAGTCAGTGAGATTCGTAATTAATTTTGCAATCGTAACTTGTGATTTCATTTTTACTTTATGTAGATTATTATTAATATTATGATCCAATGCTAATTCAGCATGTGCCAGTATTATATACCCTAATTCTCTTTATCGACTAGGTATATACCGTGCATTTTGATCTGAGCATTATTATTAGTAGGCTAATTTTATTTCCACCCCCACCTTTTGCCCTTCCCACCCCTGCATTTCAAAAAAATAGCACAAACCCAGTTTTTTCGTTTTCCACTCCAATTCATTCCAATATTGCCCCTTTGCCTCATTCATCCTTTCTACTTCTTTCAATAAAAGGTATCAACACCATGCCATATTCCCTTCAATCAAAAACGCTATACCACAAACCTAGCACCTTAAAATACGAATCAAAATTAAAATTCTTCAATCAATTTTTGATTCTATTCTAGAGAGAAGTTGGATCTAAGCATAAACAAGATATTCTCGATTGCTACAATCCATGGCAATTCGTACTAGAATTGCAACAACTGCAAGCTATAAGTCAACCGTGTTACTACCATATTACTAGAATTGCAACAACTGCAAGCTATAAGTCAACCGTGTTACTACCATATTCTAATTATGACGAAGAAAACTTAAGAAAAACATACGTGAATTATTTAACAGCGTGGAGCACAAAAAAAAGTCCAAATCTAAGAGTCTGTAGCATTTTCTTCTTCATAACTATTATTTTCTGATTCTAGTGTATCATCATATTCACAAATTTTAACTTTTATTGTCATCCATTTGTTCACAAATAGAAGAAATTTGTTGACAGTGAAGCGAAAAATGTGAAAAGTAAAGGAATGTGAATAGATAGACAATCAATTTCAGTCTAAGGGTAAAAATGTCAAATATTTTTAAAATGATTTGCTAGGATGGAAAAAGCAAAAGGAGGGTTGAAAATAGAATTAGCACTATTATTATCCTTTCGAGAGAAAAAATTGTAAATTTAATCTGATTATCGAATAAATTACCTAAAGTTGCTAAGTGATATTTTAAAACGGAAAATTTTATAATTATTCAGTGGTGCAAAGCAATGCAAGAAACACATATTCAATTATTTTTGAAAATTTGCAGTTTTATGAAAATATATATTTTTCTTGAAATTTTGCAATTTTATTGTAAATATTTACCGGAAATGCAAGTATTTACACTAAAAATTACAAGTTATTTACATTAAAAAAATGCAAATTTATAGCTCAAATTAAGTTGTGATTTAATATAGACTTAAACTGTGAAAAAGTTACAGAAAATAAATTTAAAAATAATAATTCTATAAGTGTTTCGTGGAATGTGTTTTTGAAAGGGACACTTAAATTTGAAATATTTTGTGTTTGACCAATTTTTTTGTTTAATTATGTGATAAGAGAGTGTGACGGTCCTCTTAATAATTAACGAATTATGTTTAATGATATCTAAGAGCATGTGTGTGAAGGAGAAATTTTAGTGCAAACAACGTATGTCTCAAAAATGCAAGACTATATATTTAGTAGAAAGACACCTACAAAATAATTAGTACAGACGACAAGGCAACGAGAATAACGACGAATAACGATTAACATCGGATAGTGGTGAAGAACAATAACGTATAGCAGTAAACAACGAAGAACGGTGGAGAGCGATGGAGTGATGGTGGTGGAGGAGCGACAGAGTGGTGAGTGGTGGAGGAAAGAAGAAAAATGGAAAGTGGTGGAGGATGACAACTAATTTAGAATTTGAATAGATAGATTGAAGTGCAAAAAAAAGGTTATCTTTTTAGTGAGATTTTGTTGGACGTTTATTTTTTGAGAATAAAAGTTGATTCACTTTCCAAGCATGATAGCACTCATGGATTCCTTAGGATATTTAAAGGATCCGTGGCTTTTTCTAACATGCAATATTAAGGTATAAAGTTTGTATATGTAGATATAGTTGAATCACTAGCTTTGATGAATCATTTAAAGATGGAAAAAAATGTAATACCGAAACGAATATGATGGGGGGGTGTGTATTAACATGATTTGAATAGTTTCAATACGATATACTGTATAATATTCAACGTTTATATCTAAATACTCTTAGAAATAATTACAGAATGGTTTTACTTTTTCTACCTATATGTTGGTATGAAATAACAATAATTTTAACATATAGACTTATGTATAGAAGACATTTTAGGAACTTCGTGGTTAGACTAAAATTTTCGTTTTTATTCCAACTACCAGTAAAAATAATTGTAGAACTATTTAATAAGCTGATTTCATTCAAATTTGATTTGAGTGTTGAAAACAGACATTGATTATTTTTCCATCAAACCTACCAATAAAGATAATGACGCGAAATGAAACCATTTAAAGCCATAAAAACATATATATATATATATATATATATATATATATATATATGTATGTATGTATGTATGTATGTATATTATATATATTAAAAAAATTAAATGCAAGGTAAATCATATATCTTTTTTTAATATCTTCGCGCTGTTTTTCTCTTATTAATTTTTTTATATTACTTTAATAAATGGATAAATGAAAGTCTCAAGTATTTATATCTTTAAAAATGTATATTCTACTAGAAAAAAAAATCTTTAAAAAATCCAAATAATTTCTAAAAATAATCTTTCAAAGCATAATTGTTCCATAAAATTGTTTAATTCTTTTAGAAAAAAATTAAATAATTCCTAGGTTACAAATAATAGTATCAAATTATTTCTTTTGTATCTAAGTTGAAGTTATGTTAAATGAACCACTTTTTCTAAAATAAAGATCTAAAGTTTTGTTAATATTCATAGCATCTCGAAAATTTTGAAGAAATCATTAACAAAATTGAAAATTGTCAGATGAATTGAAAATTATATTTTGATAAACGTATAAAAATATCAAAATTTTAGTAAAATAGTCGAATTTTCCGAAGAAAACAAATTTTTGGAATCAATTTTGTAGAATTATATATTTTACATTCTTAATATGATAAATTGAATAAAAATATATGTAGGTTGGTTCTTATTGTTGTAGGATGTACTAATTCGAGACTTCTCACTCACGAGAGTACTGGTTTTGACTGTCAATGATCGTTGCGTTTTAATTGGTTTACATGAAGCGTTGTTATAACTGATCTATATATGCTTATGAGTTTAATATATACCGGTTTTAAGAATTTTCACGTCAAGTAACATTATATATGTGTATATATATGTATGTATATGTGTGTGTATATATATGTATGTATGTGTGTATATATATATACACACGTATGTATTCTCTGGTTTTATGAATATCGATTTTTGAATAGAAATAATAGATGTATAATTGGAAAAAAAAAGATACAACCCCTCAAAAATCCCAATTTAATGGATTGAAAGTTATCTTTAAAATTACACCATACTGGTTTTTATCGATTTTATAATCAACAATATTTGGTGTAGAAAAAAAAATCTTACAACCAAAAATTACGACAACACTTGAAATGCTGAGCGCTTTAAACCTAGTCAAAACCGATGTAAAAGGAGAACTCATATTTAATACATTATAGAGGTCAACATTTCAGGTGGCAAAAACTAATTTAAACATGGTTTTGAAATGAACAGTAAATTAGGTAAAAGTATGCACTCTTTGTAGTATAAATAACGTATGTGATTCAGTAATTTATAATAATAACAATAATATAAAGAAATTAGGTAAAACTGACCGTGGTCGTGAGAATAGCCAATCAGCCGAACGATATTGGGATGCCGCAACCTCAACAAAACATCCCTCTCATCCAAAAAAGCCCGGTACAGTCTCTCGCTACTACGCTGCACCTTAAACGCGCTCTTCACCTCCTTACCGAAAATATCACCGGGCAGGCCACCCGCGTACACCGTACTGAACCCGCCCTCTCCAATCACGGCGGTAAACCCGGACGTCATCTCCTCCACTTCCACCCACTTGTACACCCGAACCGCTCCCGTGTCCTTGCTGACGTTTCCTTCTTCTTTCTCATTTGGCGTGCGCTCCACGTCACCCGGGCAGCGGCCACGGGAGAAGCGTCTGAAAACGGAGATCGCAACAACGACGAGGAGGACGAAGGCAAGCAGGCCGAATGAGAGAGCTAGAGTGAATTTCAAATACATGTGAATCGTTTATTTATTTTAATTTAGTAATATATTCGATTTTTATTTTATATTTATTAATGGTTGGGGAATGGATCTGAATGAGTGGACTATAATGGTGCTTTAGCCATGGTTTTGAAGAGAGAGAGAGAGAAAGAGGAGATTCGGTGAGAGGGAAGGACTAAAATTTTTGATTGTTTTTGTACTTGTTATGTTATTTAGTATATATAATAATATATAAAAGTAAATGGTGTGGATTTCGTCAAGGGACGGCATGACTATTAAGTTCTTTTTTTATTTGTGATATAAACTTGGCATCTAAACAATACGATGTAAGGTGTCTTTCACGAAAAGGAGCGTAGAGCTGCAAACAGCAGTCGGTGCTTGGTATGAAATCAAAAGGAAGGAAGTAAAAAGTATTCTTGACCGTTTTAAAACATAAACTTGAAAAGAAAAAAAATCTTGGGCATTGCTATTTTTCGCTAAATTGCAACTAATGGTTATTCATACTTAATTGGCATTCAAACTTAACCTAACCCGTTTTCTTTTCTATTTCCATACAAAATAAATAAAAGCACGTATTGATCAAATTGGAAACAGCTATAGTGGAGATTTGAAAAGAACGAAACGTTCGATTTTTTTTAGAATAAAGAACATGGAAGGAGGATGATTTAAGAGCTTATGTGCAGAAAATGGAAAGGACATGGGAAGACAAATTAATTACTAACCAACAAGGTAGATGCTTAATTGCCTTTTGGAAAGAAATATGTTGTTACTTTTTTTTCTTAGGTTTTTGATGGAAATTAACAAAGAAGTAGGGAACCTTATTAGAATCTCCACTTAAACTCTAAAAAAAACTATTAAAAAAAAGAATAGAGAAAAGTCGTTAGTTGGTAATGAGTTATCATCCAAATATTTTGTTTACGTTAAAGCCATTGTCGTTTGAGATATATTAGGCGATTGACTTTCGTTGTCAATTTAATTTGGACCGATTTTTGTGTTTTAAGTTTGAGTGAGATGGTAAAATCTATGATTTAAGAGTTCTATGATTATTGATCATGAATAAATAATTTTAAGTTGGTTCATAATCTAAATTTGAAAATTTTGATTTGTGTACTTTCTTACAGAAAACATGGAGTGAATAACAAACATCATTTTTAACTGGAAAATATTGTCATCTTTTATTATTGCTATTGCTATTGTTATTACTGTTATTATTACCACTATTGCTACTCTTGTTGTTGTTGTTATATATACACATATTTATATTTGGAAATATGCTAGTATTTTACATGAGTACTTGTACTCATAATTTTATATTTTAAAAAGTTGAATTGATTGTTTCTTACTTATATTATATAGTCATTGTTTTTTGACAGGGACCACTTGCTAAAGTGTTTAGTGCTAAGCCACTCTAGACTGTTTAATTTCTTTTAATTCAAACACCAAGACATCAAAACGAGTGCTTTGCTTGAATATAGTATCACTCTTATTCCAAAAAAATAGTCGTTGATTTCTCTTCCCATTTTGGATTTTATTAGTATTTTATTTTTTGATTTTATTCTTCTTCTACTTTTTATGTATGAATTTAATAGTTTTACTTAATATTCTCAATCAAAATAAGGGTATTTATGGCGGTTCGTGTTCATATTCATAATAAAAATTGACATCAAGGCAATTTTTCGCACAGATAAGATCGAATGGTCCCGTAATATATTTTATAACCAATAAAACATATCGGAGGAAGAGCCTCAACAACTACAACCCACACGAACACATCTCACATTGATGAAATATATCACATACAACTAAAATTCATCCAAAACCCATAACTTGAGAACTAGATCATATAAAATATCATAAACCACATATATTGGAACAAACCCATTCACCTAGCGCTACAACTTTTCAATCGTGGAGATCGATAAACGCTCACTAGAAAGTGAGTCTCCAAAGTCAAGCCAAAGAGAACCAAAGCTCTTTTATGATGCATTCGACTAGCAAATCGATGGCCTCCGTCACACCCATAGCTTCCTCGGCTACACAGAATTCAATAACATGCACATATGTTGCTCCGGAGGTTTATAGCTATTATTAAAATACATATTATTAAAATTTTGCTATACAATAATATAATCAATACAAAACTTGAAGTAAATTCGAACAATTACAATTATTTTTAAATGATTAAGATAAGAGAGAGAATATAAATAGTTTTATCAATAATTTCAGCTTTCCATTTCTAAAAACTAAATAACGTAAATATTACAAAAATAAAATTATATTTTATAAAATAAAAGCTAATATGATTATGAACCATGAATAGTTTGTAATAAGAGATATATTGTTTATGAGAAAAAATAAATTGAAAATATACGAGAATATACTAGTTTATCATATTTAGGATTCAAACTCATGATCATACAGAAAATAAAAAAGTACTTTTATCAGGATCGAATTCAAACTCATGATCTCGCAACAAATATCTTTTTCTTCAAAATTAGAATTTGAATATCTAATCCCAAGTGTATAACATATGGGCCACTTTGGTAGTTCAAGTTTACAACAAAAAGGAGTAACACCGATGGTGTTACATGTGACGACCGTCCTACACTTCCGGCACCTAATATAATATGTAGGGTATGCTGCCATGGTGCTCGGTCGATATGGGACGATTGTTAAGTGGTAAAGTACCAGTGTCCCCCAATGAGAACATATTGTATATCTCACGGAGCATCGAATAAAAATACCACGTACACTTGTAAAACAGACGAGATGTTAAATATAACTAGATAAACCAAAACCACAACAAAGCGCAGAGATCCATCAAAGTTATACAGCATAAGTGATAGAGTTATACATTAAATAATAACTCAATGATAACTGTCTCTAAATAAATGCGCCGATAAGCTCCACAGTGTTGCGTATATGGAATAATAAGCTGTAATAATACCAAATATAACATATGAAAAGCGTAGCCTCCTGTTCGTCTCCTGTATAACTCCATGTGCTTACTCATTTAACAGAAACTAGAATAGTAAGAGGCAAAACATAAAATCCCGAATCACCAGACAGTCTGGTGTGAATGGTAGAAAAATCTCAAAATACTATAAAAGTCAATTTAGTAAGGCATCGAGTATGGAGAATCATACACCTTGCATCCAAAAAATTATCATACAACATCAAATATATGCTTCTCTACATCATAATCAATACGGACGTACTATACATCAGAGTACATTGGTGGTGTCTAGATATATACATCAGTGATGTCTACATCAATGACATCCCTAACAAACATAACATCCATCATCCATCCACATATTACTTAATCAATGCGTTGGATAAATGATAAGTCATTTGACCGGGTCCTACGTCAGAGACTACTCAACGTCTCAGTCTCTTAGTACTCGAATACATGCCACTCAGTAGATCAGAAATTAAACTATACATCCTATCAGTCCAGAATAAGACAAATCTCCTGTTTGAAGGATTCAGGGAACGTACTAGATACGTGACCATTCTCACATACCCCGAGTACACATCGAAACTTTCTAGTGTCAACGATCCCTTTAAACACATCATATCCATAGTAGAGCACGTCTAAACTCCACTTTACACGTGCGCATTCTATAACTTATCCTCATGGATCTTCATACAACTTCCTGTTGGAAGACGGGGTGTCAATAACACAATGCGGAATGGATCTTAACGCTATTTTAATACTAGAAGGGATGAAGTATATATTTCAATTATTTAGAACTAACTTATGACTTTAACACTATATCTAATCAAATTGCAATCAGAAAACTAATAATCATAGAATAAGTAAAGTAAAGTAAAGTAAAGTAAAATGCGGTAAGGTAAATAACACTCGGTTTTTATACTGGTTTGGATTGACTAATCCTACGTTCAGTCCTGCACTCCACCATACAGAATTCCACTATAATCGCTTGCTTTCCACGGGTGGCAAGAACTCCTTTACAATCTTGGTTTCATGGGCTACAAGATACACTATCTTGATTTACGGGCTACAAAATCTTCCTCTCCTTTTCACAAACAACAATAAACTATGGTAAATAGTCGTATCTTCAATACAGATTCTTGCAGATTCGGTACAATGAACATATAGACCTCCAATGGCAATATATCTTTGAAATCTTTGAGGAATAGGATAAAGTCAGAGGGAGAATGATATGAATTCAAGTAGAATCACTCTAATATTGTGGGATGCAAATCAATGAAGAATTGGTGTGAAATAGTATGGATTTGCAAAGAGAATGGAAAAGTATTCAATGGTTTTCTTTCACAAATGTTTGAAGGAGTAAGAGAAAAATGAGAATTCTTAATGATAAAATTTGTTTTCAAAAGCCTTTATATTATGGTTGAAGAGGGATTTCTTTTGGTGAAGAGGTGGAGGGAAATGTCTCTTCATTTAAAATTAAAATTCTGAAAAAATTGAAGTATGTCGACATACTCTAGGGTGATATGTCGACATATAAGTATTGCAAAAAGAACGACAACACTAATAAATGTTGCAAATTTTCAGCATTTCAAATTTCCTTATATTTGTGGATTTTTGTGATTCGGTTGAGACCAATGATTGATGATCTTCAACTATGTTTGCTATAGGATCTTCAATAAAAGATTCCAAGGTTCAACCAACCACTCATCACTTCAAATGCCTCTGTCGTTTCAGCATTCTTCTTCAGTCAGTTTTGTTCTTCCAATTATCTAATTAACATTCACATATAATACATTTGCTTCCACTTATTTTTTTATCTCTTTAAGTGTCTCCATAACATATCTGAAATAACTACACAATTTGGAGATACATTAGTAGTAATATTTATATGATTGTTGTTATCAGAATCAATACCGAGGGCATTAACAATCTTCCCTTTTTTGATGATGACAACCATATAAATATTTTAAGAGATAAAAAAAATTATATTTGACTCCCCCTAACTCTGTGCACTCCCCCTATCATTTTGCCTAGTATATTTATACATTTTCTCCCCCTTTTTCATCCACAAAAAAGCGAAAATCTAATCATTTAAGCACGGCTAGACAATATGTATAGCGTTTGTATATAGAGATGTATATAAATGTATATAAATAAAACTCATGAGGGGAATAAAAATCAATATAAAGCATGAAATAAACTTATCAAGTAAAATAATTGAAATTAGATGAGTTTTAGAGTTACTGATGCTGCCGATGCCAATAACATACCCTTTTGATATTTATCCAAAGTTTAATGATTTTCTTATCATATGCTTTGAACATCCGTTGTTCGGCATCCATTTCGATACCTAAAAAAAATATGCACTCTAGTACCCTATTTTATTTTGGATCTAAGGGGTTAGGTTTGGGAAGCCAAACCCATGAAGAGTTTGAATGCCCTTTCAAAATATAACCATTGGTTAAATGAACTTTATTAATAAAATTATCAATATATTTTTTCTTTTTCAATATTATCTAACTTTCGAGGAACTCATAAATTAATGAACCTATTTGGGGGTTTTAACTTTAATTTCCTAGGTTTTGGTTTGAACTTGGCAGTCTTAACAAATTTAGTACTTTGAATACTAATTTTCTTCGATTTGGGCTTATGGGTGTATCCATGTCCATGTTTATTGTTAGTAGGTTTAGGTCCAGATAATAAATTTTCTATATTATTCTTCCTTTTGTTAAATTTATAAATAAAAATTTTCGTTTTGTCAAAATCCTTATTATAGTTAAGAATAACATTATTTAGAGATGTTACTTTGTTATTTAGAACAGTGATCTCTGACTTCATTGTAAGATTTTCTGATTTTAAGGATTCATTTTCACTTTTCAGGTTTTCAAAACTTTCAAGTGTCAAATCCTATTCATCATTATGCCTTTCCAATTCATCTTTTAGATATTATTTTTCTTCAGTTAACATTTCATTAAATATTTTCAATCTATCTATCTCTGCTAAACTATTGTTGTACTCTCTCATAAGCATTTTATATCCCTTATACATATAGTTTAAAACATTAGTGATTTCTTTATTAAATTCCATACCTGATCATCCTTTGCCATGAAGCATGTAACGACCCCGACTTCCTACGCCCAGGAAGACGTATCGTTATTAAAGAAAGAAAGGGATGAGAAAATAGAAAAGATAGAGAAGAAAGAACAACAACATCAGAATCTCACAGCGGAACGAATAAAATATAATATATCATATAAGTATTTACATAATATACAACATCAATCAGAGTTATACAGATAATACATCACATACTAGACAGTTATAAACACCTGTCTAGTTATACAACTCAATACAATACAGCTCAAATAATAAGACTCAAAGATACCAACACAGCGGAACTAGATATACATCTACAACGCTGAAGCCCCCTGCTCCATTGCTCCTTCAGAATTCGTCAAAACTAACCTGAATCTCTTGGCTACCCGTAAAAATTTGGGTACCCGAGAGTTTATGAAAAACAAAAACAAACTCCGGGTCAGACATGGGTCTGGTATGAGTAACGGTTTAAAGTTGTTTAACTTTGAAAATCATTTAAAAGAAAGGTATCTCGAAAGACTCCCACAAATAAATACGGGTAAGTTTTTACCTTACGCTAACCAAAACATTTTATAGGAAATCCAATGATATTATAATAGTGTCTAGGGTTTTCAAGTAAAATACAGAAATAGCTGAAATGCTTACATCTCACATTTCAACATAGTTGGGCACAATCAAAACGTACGGCGCTTATTGGAAATTGGATCCCATACAATGGCCGGGCTACTGGGGTACCGCCCGTCACAGTACGTGGTCTAGATCACAGTACCGAGGAGCCACCCTAACTCCCCTGCAACACAAGGCCGGAACCATTCCTTACTGAACAGTCCCGAACAAGATAACCCCGCAGTTGGTGTACATCCAACCGCCCACACAGCCGAAATAAGGGACATCTAGACAGGGGTATATCTCGTCCTGCTTGGGCATGACCCACCTAACCTTGCTGCACCTCCCCTGTTTTAGCCGAAATAAATGAAGATATTTTGTTTAGCTTTGCATACTTGTTCCTTTTTACTATCCTATCATATGATTCTTGCCTGCATCTATTTTTTTTTATTTTAAGCTTTTACATTTCAAAACCCTACAGGCTTCCCTGAAGTACTTGCCTGGGTAATGTTTTGTTTTTGTGTTACTTATGTCCCAAATATGAAGTTGTTGTTTTAGTCTTTGCTATGAATTAAGTCTTAATATTTAGTTCTATTTTCTAACATGTGTTTACTTTTATTTTTCTTATTATTTTTAAACATAGACTAACAATATTATTAATATTAATAATTGTTTATTTTAATTTGAACATTTTGAAACCTTTATTTTTAATTTCCAAATCATAACTTTCATTTAAACACACATATACATAAATAAAGTTGACGTGAAAATTTTATTAAAAATTCATTTGTAAACATTTACATAATTAATAGAGCTCATTATTAAGTCAAATGATTTATAAAAGTATTTATCTTTTTATAAACTGTTTATTTTTATCAAGATAAATTTAAAACAAATTAAACAAACTTTTTTGCTAAATTTAAATGTAAGCTAAAATTATTTTAAACAACTAAATTTAAATCTTGAGTAATTTAAAATCATATGATCATTTATTAGATAGCTTAATATTCAATTTCCTAAATTATCAAAAATATTAGAATTAGAAACATGTATATTTATTAAATTTAAAACAAAGATTTTCCATTTACAATGTATACAGATATATATATATACATTATAAATAGAAGGCAATTTGATTAACTTTTTAAAAGATAAATTATCAGTTAAATATTTATTTAAAAGAATATTATTAAATCAATCCATATATTATTAACAAATATTATCAAATCAATTTAACTTTTAATGTAGATTATTAAATTGATATTGTCCCAAATTTCCGGGATATCACATTCTTCCCCCCTTAAAAGAATTTCGTCCCCGAAATTTAGAACAAAGGTAATTTAATAATCCAATTAAAAATTTAAATACGAAACACAAGCATATATTAACATAAACTAACAATCATAGCAACCAATTCATCCAAACAAACAAATCTAACTATCCAGACAAAAATTCTAAATAGAATTTTCTCGAGTTTCCCCAAGTATAAATACCGGGTTACTCGCCCTATAGAATCCAAACAAGCAATATTGCTACTAAACTACTTAGTTCCCACTCATCTAAATCTACAAAACAAATCAAAATATGTAACAACCCGAGCTTTTGTGAAAATTTATTATCGTCTTATGACGATTAATGTTGCTAGCTAAATTGCTATTTGAAGTTTTTATACCGGGTTGAAATTCTTTTGAAAAATTGTTAAGGGTAAATGGGCTTTAAAATTTAATATTGGTCCATGTTTTCGTTTGCCTTGGTACCGAGATAATTATCAAATAAGTTATACCTGGTTCCTTTATCCGTTTGCATCATGAAGCCCTAACATAGAAATCAAAAGAAACGTTAATGGCGGCTTCAATTTTTCATTCGCTTGTTCGTTCTTCTTCGTTCGCAAATTAGAGTTGGCGAACTCATGCTACGGTGATCTTAAGGGGGGAAAGAGGAGACGCTCTCGGCTGCAATTGGGTCTTGGGTGCTTCGAAATTAGGTGAGTGGTTTCACTCACATTCTAATTCAAATCTTAGTACTTTACTTCAGCAGTTTAATCTGGTTTTGATGTTGGTGATTTCATTGATTTTTCAATTCACGTCCAATTAATTTCGTTTGAATGTTGTTGATTCTCTGATTTTTACACGGTTGTGAACTGTGACTTAGTTCTACTCCTTGATTACTTGAGTTTTTTCGGCACTGGTTGGTTTTCGTGGTCACCTCGGTTTCACTCGACTTTGGGCTTTGATTCATTCGTGAGGACCATGGCCTGATCGACTTGAACAGTTCGTTCTTATGTTCAAACCTGCGATGTACTCGTTGGTCGCAGTTCATTTGATTTCTGACTTGTTCGATTTTGAGATAGCACGGCTTTGAATTCTTTTAGCTTGAGATGAAAAATTGTCTTGTTCATTCTCGACTTCGACTTGATTTTTGTATTACTGTAACCTGTATGGGTGCATTGGACTTGAGTATATGATACCATTGGTTAGCTTTATGTTGATTTTGTTTCGGCCTTGATTTGAAATTGTTAATTGAATTTGTTTACTTGGTTATCAAGGTTTGAACTGCTCCTGGTTTTGTTTTTAAATTGCGTTGTGTAGTAACCTGAGCATTTAGCTTGTTGTAGTGGTTATTTTCACTTGGGCACTACACATCTTTGCATATCATTACATTGTCACTTGTAATGTTCATTTGAAACTGTAGCTTTTATACTCGAGTCATGGTTCATATATTTATTGAGATGCCTACTGCTCGACTTTATGGTCGAGTTCATTTTCATTTGAACTATTCTCTGAAGTGGTTGTACACTTGTAGTTGTGTCTGTTTCATTCACTGGTCCTTGTACCAACGCTCGGCCATTTAGGTGGTAGCTGCTGTTATTGGTTTCACTTGATTTTGTAATTGGTATATTCATGGGTTCATGCCTGAGTACTGTTCGAACTGCCGTTGCACACTGTTTTTGTACTTGTGTACTTCATATCCCCCTGTGAATTGGGTGCTTCCCTGACCTGTGCATGACTTGATGTCTGTATACCTTTTGCCTTGGCTCTGGCCATCCTTGTTCAATTTTCTCCTTGACCCTTTTATGTTTGAGCATATTGCATATGTGAAACATATCTAGCTTGGTTGTCTCAACCATATTTGTTTTTGTTCTACCTGAGCTTGCCTTAGAGACAATCTGCAGTTGTTTTTAAGATGTAGTATCTTCTTATTACATTATACAGTTTTCACTTTTGAACTACATATGTAGTTGATATTGGTGCCATGTATCTACTGCCTTCATGTTCGTGTGCAGTGGTACCACTTCCTGTTCTCATGCATGTGTGCTATACTGTGCATACGTACATTTATAACCTTGTGTATGATGTCACCTTGGTTAGTTTATTGTCTGCAGCTCCAAGTTGCATCTCTGTTTCATTTTATCCATGTGCCACCAGTAGTGTACGTCCATTGTGTACATTTGGGTTCGTATTTATGTCGTCCAGACTTGACCTCTGCGGTTTTGATTGTTGTTGGTACTCATTGGGTACATCATCACTGTAGTGGCAAGGCAGTGTACGCAAGCGTGAACTGCAGCCACACGGTATTCATTGGGTACATTATCACTATAGTGGCAAGGCAGTGCACGCAAGCGTGAACTGCAGCCACACGGTATTGCTTTTATTGATATTCCAATTACTTTTGATTCATCGATCTTCTGCGTATTTCATAGACAGTATTGGCGAGGCAATGTACGCGTGCGTATACTGCAGCCAATCGGTTTTGATGTTTTTAAGTAACTTTTCAATTGGTTAAATTGATTTGATTTGATTTGATTATTTTGTTGTGTCTAATTACCTATTCGATAATTAGATTCTAAGTTTCTGATTATTTATTCCATAATTGGATTTTGTTGTTAATTGCCAATTTGGCAATTCTGATGTTTTCTGAATTATCTTCATTGATAGTCTTTTCACTTATCTTTGTTGATATTTTGAATCTGCTGATTTATTGTTCAACACTATTACGTGTTATATTTATCGTTATCCGATTCTCTTCTAGAAGAGTTGGATAGACGGAATTTACTGTGACAGTCGTCTATTCATATTTAATTATTATTGCTTCTGTGCACTAATAACTGAGTTTGAATTAGACTGACCCGTGTATTATTTTCTTTTGAATATAATACTCGGGTCAGACCGAGTATTTACAGGTTGTTGATATCTTACTTTGGGTTGCTGTTAGAGTTATGAAGTCTTTTCACATCTTTTGGAGTAGTCGTCGTTATTATAGTTGTCAGTGTATTTGTATAGGATGTTGAATATTCATGTATATTATTCACGATAATGTACTTGTATAGGTAACTTCCAGAGTCGACAGTTGTAGTTGTATCATATGTACTGTATCACATGTATTGTAACTGACATCAGTTATTATATATATGAGACTTTCTGTTATATCTGTGTTCCGCACTTATTTATCTGTGTTATTAATATATATATTGTCCTAAACTATTATGAACCATCGTAGTTCGTTTTATACCAGAATTGGGTATGTCGAGGGGAGTAAATATGAGATGAAAAATAAATATATATACCACTCCTATCGAGATAACCAATACTAGTGTAAGGCCTAACTACGGATGGCCGCTCCTATCCAGCCTTATTCTTCATAATAATAGACAGTATTTCTTTTAATACTCTTTATTATTGTGAGCATAGAGGTGGGGCGTTACAAAATATCAGTCCAAACTCAAGTCTGACCCAACAACCGAAATTCCCTGAACTGCTGACTCTACAATCACAGATAGCTCTTACACGTACTCCCTCAGAGATACGTGAAACACTCCGAATTCCAATTATCCAAACTGACAATTCAATCCTGAAACTAAACACTTATCCAAAATCAAATCTCCGATTACGGACTCCAAATTCCTTCGTCTCTTATCCACAAAACTCTTCGGACGATCCTGGGTTTCCTTCATCTTTCCTGATCAGCTTAGCCCTTGCTGATGCCCTATAAACAAACTGAACCAAAGACAAGCCAACGATCTTTCCAAGATCCACCAAAACTCAGAATACAACTCTTTTCCAAAATCAGAAAACAGAACTCACATCTCTCGTCCGGAGAGATAAAACAGATGCACTCCAATCTGGTCTCAGATCCTCTTAAAAATTTCCTGTAGAACTCTCTAATCCAAACATTGCAATATCCAATTGCTTCCAAACTAAAACAGCTGCCACCATGCTTCCACTGCGCCACTCTGACTGAGCAGATGAAAAATGCTGATTTATGAACTCAAGCACAGACTGGTCAACACATTCCAAAAATAAAACTCAGAATTTCCTCCAAAAATTCTGAGCTGCTTCACCCAACTCAATTTCCAGATGTTAACAAAACTCTAACTTCCAGAAGACATCAAGAAAAATCTCTGAACCCCAAAAAAATACCCAAACCATCGCAAGTCACTTTTGCGATCGATACAGCCAAACTCCAAAGGAAACTGCTCTCTCTTTACAAATCAGAACAGCTTAAACTTATGTGGTCCATCCATCGAAGATACGGGTCCACATAATTACTTCTGAATTCCATTCCAGAAAAACTGCTAAACCAGAAGATCTCTTGCCAACACCGAAAACATCCCAAGCTGAATTGCTGCCACAGATGCTAAGATTTCCTATCCAAAGCTCTTCGAGAAACTCGGACCTCAAAACAAACAAAACACCCAGCTGAGCACAGCCACAACACCGAAACAGTCACTCTTCCTTACTTATTCCAAAGAAACATCGTCGGAGATATCCATAGTCACTGTGTCTCATCACACAGCTACTACACCTTGATGTATCAAAATATCTTGACTTACTTCTGTCCACTCGACAGATCCAAACTCTAGCTCAACCAAACTCCTACATTTCAAGGATGAACTCCGAACCTCAACAGGTTTCCTTCAGATTGATGAAATTCTTATACCGTCCAAAACTTACTTGAGACAGTATTAGGCCCACAGTCTCGACAATTACACTTCTAATCATCAATCATTCGAACTCCAACCATTGATAGTTGTGTTACACACACCACTACCTATCTACCTTTATAACATATTGGAAAACCTGAACAGGTAACCCAACAATAGGTAGAAATATATATATATATATATATATATATATATATATATATATATATATATATATATCAAAATTACAAATACGCTCTCTCAAGAAGAAATCACTCAAGAGCCTAGGTATTCACTCAACCTAGCGCTCTGATACCACTGTAACGACCCCGACTTCCTACGCCCAGGAAGACGTATCGTTATTAAAGAAAGAAAGGGATAAGAAAATAGAAAAGATAGAGAAGAAAGAACAACAACATCAGAATCTCACAGCGGAACGAATAAAATATAATATATCATATAAGTATTTACATAATATACAACATCAATCAGAGTTATACAGATAATACATCACATACTAGACAGTTATAAACACATGTCTAGTTATACAACTCAATACAATACAGCTCAAACAATAAGACTCAAAGATACCAACACAGCGGAACTAGATATACATCTACAACGCTGAAGCCTCCTGCTCCATTGCTCCTTCAGAATTCGTCAAAACTAACCTGAATCTCTTGGCTACCCGTAAAAATTTGGGTACCCGAGAGTTTATGAAAAACAAAAACAAACTCCGGGTCAGACATGGGTCTAGTATGAGTAACGGTTTAAAGTTGTTTAACTTTGAAAATCATTTAAAAGAAAGGTATCACGTAAGACTCCCACAAATAAATACGGGTAAGTTTTTACCTTACGCTAACCAAAACATTTTATAGGAAATCCAATGATATTATAATAGTGTCTAGGGCTTTCAAGTAAAATACAGAAATAGCTGAAATGCTTACATCTCACATTTCAACATAGTTGGGCACAATCAAAACGTACGGCGCTTATTGGAAATTGGATCCCATACAATGGCAGGGCTACTGGGGTACCGCCCGTCACAGTACGTGGTCTAGATCATAGTACCGAGGAGCCACCCTAACTCTCCTGCAGCACAAGGCCGGAACTATTTCTTACTGAACAGTCCCGAACAAGATAACCCCGCAGTTGGTGTACATCCAACCGCCCACACAGCCGAAATAAGGGACATCTAGACAGGGGTATATCTCGTCCTGCTTGGGCATGACCCACCTAACCTTGCTGCACCTCCCCTGTTTTAGCCATTCCCGGTTGATGAGGCTTGAGGCTGCGATTACCTTTCATGAACATATCACTTAGAATGCTCATCGTCCGCCTGACGATGTGCTGAAAGCATTCAATCCATACAAGTTCGTTCCGGGTTCGAACGAAACCGAAGGCATCATCTCGTTACACTCGTTTTGGAATCACCCTCAGAGTTAACGACGACAACCCTTGCACTCTGAATCTTCATCTTCACTTCAGATTCACGACCTATCGTTAATTTGGAATCGATGTGGTTTTCGGATGTTCCAAATAAGGAAAACCGATCCCGGTCTCATCGAAATCCAAAACGTGTCTTTTAGGGCCAAGTTGTCTATTTAGCCTTAACAGTTTAATTCAACATAATCAATATACACACAGATGGATAATTCATAATATCACAATAAATAATCACATCATCTCACATACAGATAATCAATATTATCAACCCAATCAGATAATAATATACTATCATGCTTAAACTAACATCCAAGTCACTAGATAGGATTCATCTTATATCTGAGATTCACAATCATCAAATGAAATATCAATATCATTCATCCATAAGCAATGATTTATAATCATACCATTTGTAATTAATTTAAAATGAATTAAATTAACTACTTCTATCTCTAATTAATTTAAAGTAAATTAAATTAATTACTTCATCTATAAATCCTGCTTATACAACCATTAATCAATTATAAATTAAATAAATTGATTACTCTCTAGATATGCATCTTGATTAAACATCTTTGATTTATCATTTCTAATTACAATAAGTAATTAGTCTTTAAAAAAATTTACAAATTAATTATTCTAAATCATTCCTAGTAATTAACTTTTAATTACTTCATTTATAATTAATTACATTTATTCTTAATTAATTACATAATTAATCCCCACATTATTAATTATTTCTTAATTAAACAATTCTTAATTTACATCATTAATTATATTAATTAATGATCTCTAATTCAGATTAAATTACTTTATTAATCACATTAAGTGATTAATCTAGTATTAAACACAATTATTAATCACCTTTGATTAATATCAACCAGTAATTAATTATCCTTAATTACTCATATAAATAAATTAATTATCCCATAATTAATTATCTTCATTAATTAATCCTCCGATTAATTTCAAAAGTAATTATCCAAATTACTTTATTAGCATATAATCTTTCACTAATTACATTCAGTAATTAACATTAATTACTTTATTAAGTAATTATGCTCCATTGAATTTACTAAGTCATTAACACTTATCAATTTATCAAATGATTTCCTTAAATTAATTAAAATAAATTAACTAACTTAAATTAATCATCTTATCAAAATTAATTACCATAAGTAATTAATCTCTTAATTACTTTTATCAAGTAATTCCATTTAACAATTTACAATAGCTTATCTAATTAATCTAATTAATTATCCAAAATTGATCCTATATATTAACTAATTAATAATCCTTAGTTAATTGTCTACGTTTAATATCATCTCTTAATTTACTTCTTAATTGATCTTTAGTTATAAATCAATTTAAATTATTAACTTTAATACATAGGTCATTCCTTAATTACCCTATTATCCTTAAGATAATTTATTCCTTAATTCATTAACATTACATTTTAAATTTAAATTCAAGTATTATTTGAATTGAAGAGTCAAAATGATTAAAATCTTTTAAATAAATGTAAGTAACATTTACACATGAACTTACATAAGAAAATCTTTTAAATTAAACTACTTGAATTTTAATTCAAATTTAAATTTCCAAATTACATTAATATTTAACTTGCAAATCTCAAGTTAAACAATTTATTTATTCAAAAATCTTTAATCAAAGAATTCTCAAAAAATCAAGTTAATTCTTATTGAAACAATTTACTTTTCAACTATTTTATTGAACTTATTCTTAAAATATTCCTATTTAAACTGATTTAAACTTTCAGATTTTAAATTCTAACTAAACTTGGATTTCTCAATTTATTTGATTTTAAACTTCGATTTAACCTTCTTTTAACAACTAGAGTTAGGAACTCGATTTTTTAAATCCAAATTCATTTTAAATTTTAAAATTCAAATATCCATTTGAATTCAAAACTTTAACAAAAATCATATTTAACTGCAGCAACATTCTGTTTCAGATCTAAATTTAAAATCTGGAAATTTATCATGTTTTAAATCTGAAACTCATTTAAAAATTTCAAATCTGCATTTTAGATTCAAACTATAAATTTGAATTCATACTTATATTTAGATTTAGGCTTTGTTAAATCATAGTTGACAATTTAACTTCAATTACATCTTGATTTCGACTGACTTACATTTCATTTTGCTTTAAATTTAGTTTAAATTTAAATATACAGGTTGTTTATACAACCTGTAGCACTTTAACTTCCACCTGAACCTAAACAAAATTGCTTCGGGTCAATACTCTCCCTACTTCGAGTAAACCATGCAAATGACCCGAGACTTCTCCGAGACCTAAAACTCTACACACTAAAAAAAATGACAGTAAAAACCTGAAACCACCAACACCTCCCCACCTCAAAACCTGTCATCATCGAATTCTCCACCCTCCAACCATATGAGGGTCTATAACTTCGGCCTCTCCTTCGACTACAACCCAACTATCACCACTCCAAATATCCCTGCACTCGATCACCTACAACGGCCGTGGCGATTTATTCTTCAACGCACAGCAAAGCTTAGGGTTCTAGGGAAAAAACCACTACCGCATCTCCCCTGATGAACTTCATCACCGCAACCTATTTTTCCCAGCATCATCAATCACTCCTCCATCGATCTGAAGAACCCCAACTCCTCTAGCCGCCTAGACCACCAAAAATTGCCAAAAACCAAAAACAGTACAACTTATGACTACACCACCAACCCTTAACTAAAAAATAAAATTTTAGTTTCAAAAATCCTAATTTTGATTTAGTAATCAGTTCATAAGTTTGAAAGGATAATTTAAGACATTCGAAATTTTCACTTGTATAAGATTTAGACTGCTCCTAAAGTTTTACAGAGCAATCAATTTTGTTTAGCATGAGTTAAATTTTAAAAGTTACTTTATAATCAACAAAACATATTTTATTTAGATGTTTTGTCCTAACAATCAATAGGTTGATCAATAAAAATTTTGAATTAACTCAGGCTTTTGAAAATTTTAAACAGAGGCAAACTCCAGATAACATGCAGGCTTCATTTCATCATGATATAATGCAATGCATATATATAATCAGGCATCTCTACTATTCTTCATAAAACTAAAATAAGTTACTCCCAGCAATTGGAAAACAAAGCGAGTTTATAGTGAATCAATTTGGATTTGCAGGCTTTAACATACAGTAATTTCCATTTCACAATAATCCAGAGTAAAAATGAATATCTAAATACTCATTCAATATATTCAGGCATTCAAATATTTGCATTTAACAGTTTTAAAAACTTAAGTAATTTAAAAGTGTTACTCACCCAAGTTTGCAGTGGAACAGAGGATGATACAAGAGTTCTGCAGTTTGCAAATTTTGAATTTTCAGTAACCCTTTTTCTTGTTTTCTGAATTTTGACTTGAACTAGAAAATATGTAATTTTGTTTATACTCTTTTGTTTCCTCAGTTTTGTTTTCATGAGTTACTAACTGAACTAAAAATGGAATAACAAATGATGAATACATATATAACTTCAACAATATGTCTTCTTACACAAGCTTTGACATAAAATAATATTTGCTTTATTATCATATTGTACTAAGACCAGACAATAATTGAAATATTTCGGCTGGAGATAAGTTATTTCAGACGCAAAGGTGGCTAATTAATGTTTGCTGCAGGTTTTAATTTGTGTTTGTACTAATGTTATCATTTATGCTAACATCTTATTAATGTGTGCAGATTTTGCTTGTACTACTGTGCATATAAGTTAGGCTAATTAATATTTGCTGACATATAATTTACAAAGATATTTGTTTTATTGTTTCTTGTTCAAACTATAATACACATCTTAGTGAACAGTTATTTTCAGACTTTGACTAATTTCATTTGACTAAAATGAAGATATTTTGTTTAGCTTTGCATACTTGTTCCTTTTTACTATCCTATCATATGATTCTTGCCTGCATCTATTTTTTTTTTATTTTAAGCTTTTACATTTCAAAACCCTACAGGCTTCCCTAAAGTACTTGCCTGGGTAATGTTTTGTTTTTGTGTTACTTATGTCCCAAATATGAAGTTGTTGTTTTAGTCTTTGCTATGAATTAAGTCTTAATATTTAGTTCTATTTTCTAACATGTGTTTACTTTTATTTTTCTTATTATTTTTAAACATAGACTAACAATATTATTAATATTAATAATTGTTTATTTTAATTTGAACATTTTGAAACCTTTATTTTTAATTTCCAAATCATAACTTTCATTTAAACACACATATACATAAATAAAGTTGACATGAAAATTTTATTAAAAATTCATTTGTAAACATTTACATAATTAATAGAGCTCATTATTAAGTCAAATGATTTATAAAAGTATTTATCTTTTTATAAACTGTTTATTTTTATCAAGATAAATTTAAAACAAATTAAACAAACTTTTTTGCTAAATTTAAATGTAAGCTAAAATTATTTTAAACAACTAAACTTAAATCTTGAGTAATTTAAAATCATATGATCATTTATTAGATAGCTTAATATTCAATTTCCTAAATTATCAAAAATATTAGAATTAGAAACATGTATGTTTATTAAATTTAAAACAAAGATTTTCCATTTACAATGTATACAGATATATATATACATTATAAATAGAAGGCAATTTGATTAACTTTTAAAAAGATAAATTATCAGTTAAATATTTATTTAAAAGAATATTATTAAATCAATCCATATATTATTAACAAATGTTATCAAATCAATTTAATTTTTAATGTAGATTATTAAATTGATATTGTCCCAAATTTCCGGGATATCACAAAGCACATGTTGGCATTTTCTATTTCTGAATCACTTTCACTTGATGAAGTATCTGAATTATTCCATGTTGCGTTGTAAGCCTGTTTCCTCTTCTTATTGATCGAAAAATACTTCCATTTCTTCAGGTTAAGACTGCCTCTTTTCAAATGACCGGGTTTATCACATTCGAAACACTTAACAACATTTTCAATTTTGGTATTATTGTTGTTAGTTTTTCAAAGTTTGTTCGTTTTCCAATATTTCAAGAATTTCTTGAAATTCCTAGTCATGAACTCAATATCATCATCATCATCAATATCACCATCTGGTTCGTTATTGTTGTTTGTAGCTTTGAGTGCTAATGATTTCTTCTCGTTTGCCTGATTCTCTTTTCTAACCTGCAACTTTACTTCATAGGGCATTAGTTTACTAATGAAATCTTCAATTTTCATAGTACTAATATCATTGGCTTCTTCGATTTCCAGAGTCTTCTGATCTCATTCACTAGAAAGTGAATTCAAGATCTTTCTGGCTTGGTCCTCTTCTGTAATTTTCTTTCCAAATGATATTAATGTATGTACTATATCCTGAAATCTAGAATACATGTCAGAAGTAGAATCATTTGGTTTCGTTTGAAAAAGTTGAAACTGGTTAGTTATCTTAATTTGTTTTACTTTACCAGTGCCCTCATGTGTGACTTGCAATGTTATCCAAACTTCATATGCAGAGTTACAAATAGATAGTCGATTAAATTCATTTCTAAGGAGCAATATAAAATGTTCTCGGCCTTTGAGTTACTAAGTGCTTGTGACTTTTGGTCTAGTGTTCGTTGTGAATAGTTTACTTAGGGCTCGGTATGCTCTATTTGAGTAATGTTGCAAATATCTAAACCATTAAATTGCAAATAAAATTCATCCTACAAGCCCAATATGCATAATTACTACCATCAAATAGAGGAGGTCTAGCGATAGATTGCTCTTCTACAAAAGTGTTAAAGAAAGTGTTACAAGTGTCATTACCATTTACACTTTTCAAAAACCAAATTATGAATTTTTTAAAACCAATGCTCTGATACCAATGTTGGAAAATGGGGTGTTTATAATACAATGCGGACTGGACTTAAGGCTATTTGAATACTAGAAGGGATGAAGTGTATGTTTCAATTATTTGGAACTAACTTATGACTTTAACACTATATCTAATCAAATTGCAAATAGAAAGCCAATAATCATAGAACAAGTAAATAGTAAAGTAAAATGTAGTAAAGTAAATAACACCCCGTTTTTATACTGGTCTAGTTTGACCAATCCTACATCCAGTCCTGCACTCCACCGTGCAGAATTCCACTATAATCGCTTGCTTCCCATGGGTGGCAAGAACACATCTACAATCTGGTTTCACATGTTACGATATACACCCTCTTGATTTACGGGATACAAGATCACCCTCTCCTTTTCACAAACAACAAACTATGATAAGTAGTCGCATCTTCAATATAGATTCTTGCAGATTCGATACAATGAACCTATAGATCTCCAATGGCAATATATCTTTGAAATCTTTGAGGAATAGGATGAAATTGGAGAGAGAATGACATGAATTAAAATAGAACCTCTCTGATATTGTGTGGGTTGCAAATCAGTGAAGAATTGGAGTGAAATAGTATGGATTTGCAAAGAGAACGAAAGAGCATTCAATGGTTTTCTTTCATAAATGTTTGGAGAAGGAGTAAGAGAAAAATGAGAATTCTTGATGTTAAAATTTATTTTCAAAAGCCTTTGTATAGTGGTTAAAGAGACGTGTCTTTTGGTGAAGAGGTGGAGGGAATGTCTCTTCATTTAAAATTTGAAATTTTGAAAAACTGAAAGTATGTCGACTAACTCTAAGGTGATACTTTGACATATAAGTGTTGCAAAAAGAATGACAACATTAATAAATGTTGCAAATTTCCAGCATTTCAAATTCCTTATATTTGTGGATTTTTGCGATTCGGTTGAGGTCAATGGTTGATGATATTCATGTATATTTGCCATGGGATCTTTAAAAAATTCTAAGGTTCAACCAACCACTCAGCACTTCAGCGCCGTCATTGTTTCAGCATTCTTCTTTGGTCAATTTTGTTCTTCCATTTCTCTTATTAACTTTCATATATAGTGTAACGACTCGTAAAATTTTGTTAATTTTTAATGGTTTTATTTAGCGTATTTAATTTGGTTTTTGAGAAATTTCAAATAATAATATTTTGAAATAAAATCTTACATTTGGATTACGTATAGTTAAATGTGGCAAATGATAAATTTTCATCAAAAAATAAGAAAGTATATTTTAGGGTGTGATTCTATTCAATTTAAGTCAGTAATAATTGATGTTCATAAAATAATTTATTTTAGGAAATTTAAGGCACAGCTGTTTTATTTGCCATCATTTCTTTTATTTATTTTCAAACGGTTCATTTTGCCTTATAACGCGTCCTTCCATATTTATTCTTGCTGTCCAATCAAGCTATTAATTGCTTTGATTGTTTCTAAAACAGTGTGTAGCTGTTACTTTTTCTACCGTTAAAATTCCAATTGCTTAATAATTTTTTCAATTCACAGATAGACTTCCCCATTCCTGGCCATTAATAAACTTTGAAATCATCGTCCTTGCCTTTCGTTATTCCCCGTTTTATAATAATAATTGAAATTTATAGCCATTTCAGTATATAACTTTTACATGTTTTATACTCATTTAATTTCAGCAGTCCATTGCGTTTAATTTTTAAACCGTTCCATTTTCTTCCCAGGTAACAACTCACATTCCATTTCGCTTATAAATCACTTTCCACTTTTACTCACATGCTCACCCTTTCTTCCATCTGTCCGTTTAATAGTTATATATAAGTTATGATATGTTTCCCTGATTCATCTCCTTTCCTTTTTTCATTGACATATTAATTCAGGGAAGTGATTAATTTGAAAACTCATCTTCCCCTGATTTCTTTAAACTTTCAGCTAAATTTTAGCTTGTGACCGTTGCTGTACATTTCATTAAAGAGGTACGTTACCTTATTAATCTCCAGAATTTAAGGGTGAATTTTTTTATTTTTCTAACCTTTCCTTTCCTACGCTCCATGTTTCCACTTCTTTCATTATGACCGTTCATTATATATATACACTACAGCTGGAAAGTTATAAACGTATAAACTTAGATACGTTTTGTATTTGTTAAAAATTTAAAGCTTACCTTTAATTGTGACCTTTTGGTTTCCTTGCTTTCAAAAAAAATTGAACCATAGCCACGGTAATAAATTATTATAAAATTTTCAACTTAATCTAAGATGACCGTTGCTACTAAAACCGTTACTTTTCTAATATATTCATTCCTACTTTCACTGACCTTTTATTTCTTTATTTTTCCACCGTCTAAATAAATAAATAAATGGTTATTCGTTTTATTCTATTCAGTAATCAGCGTGACTCTTGCCATTTACACCGCACCATATTTGACTGTTGATTTTCGTTCAGCATTCTTATTTTAAAAATATAACGTAGAGTAACGTTGCCTTCGCAATTTAAAAATTGCTTTAATAGCTCTTGAATCAATGTGTAGCTGTTACTTTGATATTTTTCCGGAATTGTGACTTTTCTCTTTCCTTCCGTTCAAATTTGAAACGTGCTACCATTTATTTGCTTTGATTATTTTCCTGAATCAACGTGAATATTTTGCCTTAAATCCTCAACTGAATCATAGCACGTGATTGTGCTATTTCTTTGGTTACTTTTATTTAGTCGTTTGCATTTACTTCTGTTCGTATTTTCTTATTGCTTCTTCCCAGGTTTCTCTTCTTTCCCTCTCTATTGTTTCTTCCTCTTCTATATAAGCTTGCCTGGCACTACAAATTTTGGCCTCTCCTTCACCTTTTCCAAACTCCGCTCCTCCACCGAACCCACTCTTCCCCTTGCGCAATATCCATCGAAGATGCAGCGACCCTCCCCTGTTTCCTCTACTGTTCGCATAACCAGGCATATGTAAGTTAAGTTTATATTTGCAAGTGTTATATATATATATATATATTATATATATATATATATAGTTTAATATTTAGCTACGATATGGATGATTTTATCAATACACGTCCCCTGCACGTGCCGTTGATGCATATTCTAGCATTCAAAGTTGGTACACATATTTGTTTATATGGAGTAGTTATGATATATTGATAGTGGTATAAAAATATAAGATGCATACATATAGTGGTTTATATAAAGTTGTTGGATTTGAATAAATATATATACCAAACGTGGTTTCCATTTTTTTGAAAAGTTTGTTTTGTTTCTAGAAGTGTATGCATATTTAGTATGTGTGAGTTGTGTTGGATCTGCAAATGGAGTCTGCATATTTGGCAAGTAGATTTATATTCATTTTTTTTAACTTTGAGTCTATATATGTATATTTTACAAACCATATTGTATGATTTATTTTATAAGTTTTGTCGATCCGTTATTATATATATAGTTTTATAATAAAAAAGTTTATAACTTTTATTTGAAGGTCAATTTACATCTTATTATTATGGAAGTTGTATAGGATTTTTGAAGTTGTTTATTTTCCTAAGTTCGTATATGACATATATTTATATAAAGTTATAATAATTATAGATATATCTTTATGGCCTTATATATATATATATATATCTATATACTTTGCATACACCTATGTATGGAGTTAGTTTTCTAATATATAAGTTTTCATTTCAGTTGGCATGCATGTTTGCATAAAAGTTAAGGGTGTATATGTGTTTTAGTGTAGACCAGTTGCTTTCGCAAATATATATATATATATATATATATATATATTAAAGTTATATTAATTGCTATTTATATATATTGTATAAACTTTACATTCTAACTTATACTTTCGGTCTGCACAGGTTACAGTATTATATATATTCATAAAATAAGTTATAATATAAGTTATATAAGTAATTCGTACATCCGTTGTCTAAAATTTTATATAAGTATGTGTATAGGCTTTACTGTTTAGGGATGGGTAGTTATATATTAGTTTATATATCTAGCTAAAGTGTTTAAAATTTATAATTGTATTGTGAAGTGGATTTTGTACCATATGTGTATAGTAGTTTATAAATGAGATTTGAACAGTGTAATTTGTTGAAGTTTTATATATTAATCTTATTTTAAAATATAAATCTTAATGATATTATATACATAGGTCGTATGGGGTGGTTTGGGTCTTAGATTTGTAAATAGAAATTTTGATCTATGTGTAAAAATTAAAATGGTTCGGAAAAATTATAACGATTTTTATTTAACATATATGTTTTATTTCAAATGTTAAAACTATTGGTTTATGTATGAAAAAAAGGTAAATTATGCATTATATATGTGATTCGACTTTGAATTTTTCTTAGGGATGCAATTTTGATTTTTATTAAAACAGAAAAAATTTATGTATATATCAGACTGATTCTGATTCAATTCATAAATCTTGATTATCAGCCTCGTTCGCCCAATTCGTGCCAATCCTACTTTGCTTTGAAATTCGTGCTCGGATTTATAATTCAGATTTCAGTGTCCGTATCAGTGTGCGTATCCATGTCATCTTCTGTATTCTCTAGCCTCGAAAGGTGAGCAATCACTCACGATTAACATTCTTTTATTTGTTAAATTTGATTAAATTGAAACGACAATTGAAATGTGTTGCTGTAGTTATTTAAATTGTTATATATGCTATTATCTGTAACTCTTCACTTATGGGATATGACACCATCTCCTATTGTTTATATTTATTTTTGATGATATATGCCTGTTGTTGTTATTATTTTCATATCTGTTAACACTCTGCAAGTTCCCTGTTAGTATAGAAATCACTATGGGTTGAAATGATACATACCCGAACGGATTTTAGAATAGGAGAATTTCGTTATGGGTTGAAATGATAAACCCAAGCCATTTTCATTTGAATTGAATTTGGGATCACGGGTTGAAATGATATCCACCCGTATATATTTAACTTACAGATTGAAATGATAAATATCTGTATCCCTTGTCCATAAAATAGAAAATTTTACATCGACGCCATGGTCTATATGAATGTTTTGAAAATAATTTCTATGTCTTGAAAAGAAATATATGGTTTTAATCAATATTGATTTAAAGTAGTATATATAAAGGTTATTTTATATATAGATTTAATATTAAGATAATTTAATTAAGATTGATATTATTAATATGAAATATGTTTAAGGATTTATTAAATTTGTATTTCTGAAATAGATTTGTGGAATAAATTTTATAAGCTAAGGTTTGAAGATATATTTGGGACTTATTTGAATTTGTCATTAATTAAGGATTTTATTTAGTTAAATCAATTTGAAACTATTAAATTCGAAACTTTAACATATGATCCTATAACTTGAATTTTTATTTAAGAAATTTAATGGATGTTTCATGTCTAAAGAAATCGAAGGTAATATATAGAAAATGTAAATTTAAGGTCATATAAATAATATTGAATTTATTAAGTGAATATTTCAAAACTAAATAATAGTGAAGTCAAGTTGGGAGATAAACGCAACTATCAAAGTTTAGTCTTTGAAATGCTGAATATTTAAAGCTCCGAAATATATTAACTTCGAATTATATTGAAATTTAAATGGTTTATTTTGTGGTTCAAATCCGTATTTAAAATAGATAAAATTTGAATTAGTTTATCAGAAACTAAATTGAATGGAAATTGATAAATTTTGATTTAATTAAATTTGAACGGGAAGGTCGAGTTGATTTTTGAAGCGATTTGTGAAGTTTGAGGAAATAAAAATACTTTACTTCATAAATTATTGGATATATATATACTAATTTGGAAAATAGAGATATTTAAAATGAAAATGATATTTTAGTTTTGAAATATAAATAAAATTGAAATGACCACGGTATTGCAATGTATATTTCTACCCTGTAGATAGTTCCTTGGATCCTTGGAGGATGGTATCCCAAACATCCTCTAAGTTAATTATATTTCAGTTCATATTTCACTTGAGTTGGATTTGTAGATATAAGAATGTTAATCCTGACTCGAGTGTTTTGTGTTTTGCTTTATGCTCGGGTCAGACTGAGCGACACAGCATTAGAGACTCACCTTTGGAGTTTGGTGTTTCGTTAGAGGTCCAACTATCGATTCAGCTTTCAGCTTTCAGCTTTTCCAGTTGATTATTTCAGAGGAGTCATTGGTTCGTACTAAAGACCTCACTGTACTTGAGATATTCGGATGTACTTTATTTCTAACTCTGATGTTTATATAGTAGCTTCATGAACTACTATTCATTTATTCCACTGCATATTATTGTATTACTTTGTATCTGTGATTCTGTGATGGATTTATTTGCTGTATATGTTTAAGTTTTGCCAAATTTAAATTAACAATTCGGTATTTTGAATTATTCAAGTTGGACATGTATGGTTTTATTGTCGATTTGAATGGTCCAAAATAGCGGGTCGTTACAGTTGGTATCAGAGCTTTGGCTCTAGGCAAAACTTAGCATAAATGGTAAATTTATTTACAGAATCACTTTCGTTCGAGTTGAATCTCTTCCTTTTGACTCAATTTCCTTTGAACTTTGGAATGTCCCTAGGTTCCGAAATTCATTCTTGTCTCTTCTATTTATATTCGTTTGATTCTGGAGTATTCCATAACTCCACTGAATGTTTTGTATAGGGGGTGAAAACTCCTTTACAATCGGCATTGATTCACCGAAGATTTATATATCCTCGGTTTAGATGCTGCTATCTCTGGTTATGCCGAATTCTATATCTGGCGATCGAATGTCGATTTGCCTTGGAATTCCGCATCGATCATATTCCTGAAGTCACGGTTGGCTCGGTAAAGGTCGCCCGCGATTTACAGAAGTATATCCATCTTCTATTTTGTAATTTAATTATCTCATCTTCGATCGAGTCTATCTTCGAATTAGGATTCGATTGATTGGAGTTCCCCTAAATTAAATCTCTATCTTTGTTTTAAAATCCATTCTTGAATCATCCTTAGAAAATCGGGTTTTGTTTATATTTTAAAATTGTTTTATATGACGAAATTTTTATTTGGGTAACTATGATTTTATTCTATATATAAAAGAGAAAATGTTTTCGATAAGGATTATATACCTTTAAAAAATAGAATTTGAAGTTTCGAAAAGATTTGAAATTTCGAAAATATTATAAGAAAATTTATTTATATAAAAATGATTTATAACTGAAAGGTTTTGAATTTGAAATTCGAGAGATTGGACTCCGGTATTTTTGAAAATTGGTTAAAGATTTTGAAATATATAATAATAAGATTTGAAAGTATTTTCTGAATAAGAAATGTTTCAAATGACTTCAAATGAGTTCCAAGGATTTTGAAAAAAAATTCAAAGAAGTTTAAAAAAAATAGAAGTCCAGAACTCATTTTGTCGCTGGAAAATAATTTTGGTGATGAGTGCACGCATCATCGACATTGATTTTCGAGTTTCAGAGTGGGGGAGAGGCCACTCTAGTAGCTTTGCTATGCGAGTGATATTGTGAAATAAATTTTGATTTCAAATTTCGAAGTAGAATTCGATATTCGAAAGATATATGTGTATATATTTAAAATGATTTAAAGAAAGCCGGTGTTCAATCCTCTAGTTTTCGATTTGATTTAGCATAACTCTATTTATAAAATTTTGAGTTGCTGATTTGTTGCTGATTTCTAACTCTTGGATTTGAAATTTGATTTCACCGACTATTTTGAAGGCTCGAGCACTTCCAAATCAAGGTTTAAAATTTTAAAACTAAGAAATTTCGAAGAGTATAAAATATTTGATAAAGAATATAAGTTTAATTTTGTATGTTTAAAGTATGAAGAGCATGACTTAAGTAAATTTGAAACTTTTGTTAAATAAATAATTTGAAAAAGGAAAATTGGATTTTTTTCCATATAGAAATAAATAGTTAAAGGTTTTAAAGGGATGATTATAAATTTAGAAACCATTTTGAGTATAATTGATTTTGAGAAGAATATTTGGTTTTGAAATTTGATTGGAATTAAAACCAGTACTCATATGGTGATTTTGGAAATGAATTTGTTTGACCTAAATTTTGTTTATTTGGAAATTTGGATTATTTTCTAAACCTATTGTTTAAGAAAATGTGAAACTGAATATATTTAATTTGGAAGAAAATTTGGTGAAATCATATATGATCTTGAAACTGAAATGTTATTGAAACGAGAAAATTTTTGAGAACCTTGATTTACTAAATACTTGATTCGGGAGTGGTCGAACTTATACAAAATGGATTTGTATAAGTATGAAGTTGATTTGAAATCTATTGATTTTAAAGATACTCAATTTGAAAAGAGATTTTTTTTATAATCGAAGTCTATATAAGTATGATTTGATATACTATTGATTTCGAAAGTATTCGATTTGGAAAAGGAATCCTATATGTAATGGACTTTATATGAGTATGATATTTGAAAGTATTTGGAAAGGTACTATATGATATATATATTTTTGAAGTAAAGATATGGAAAATACCTTCTATATCCGCTTTGTGGTCACATTGTGGATTCATTCTATCGGTATTATTCTCTCTGATTTTTTGTTTTCCAGAAGTGATACTCAAGTGTTCCCACCGTGGTGTAACCCATGGTTTTTTTTTCTCTCGCAACTGCATAGCGCAACTGCCTGGCTGAGTCTGGCTTAGGGGTACGGATTGTCTCCTGGGGGATCCAGGCGTAACCATTGTGTATCCTGCAATCTGTGTAGGTCGCATTAGTAGCGAAACTGCCTGGCTGAGACGGCCTAGGGGTACGGATTGTTTCTTGGGGGACCCAGGCGTAACCATTGTGTATCCTGCACTCTACTAGTCATCATGGCGTAACTCGCAGGGCTGCGAAAGCTTACAGATACGGATTGTTTCCTGAGGGATCCAAGCGTAACCATTGTGTATCTGCGAACCATGGTTGGATAAAGGTTTTGGTTTGGTTGTTTTGTTTGGATTGTACTTTCCATATCTGTTTTTAAAAGGTTTTCAAGTATTTTCACTGGGTGTCGAAACGAGTCTACTTAGTACTTGAAGAATTCTAGCTTTGCGCCTGATCAACGCAGGCCAGAGTCTGCAAGAATGAGGATAAACTTGTTAAAACATCGAGTTATAAAAGTATTTTTGAAAGGAAAAATTCGTTTCGATATAAAAGTATTTTATTATAAAGGTATTTCCAACAAAGAAATTGTGTATTAATATTTGAGATTAAAATTTTATGGTTTGATTTAATTATTCGAGCCCGATACTATCCCTTTGAACATACCTTATCTGCTCAGCCTTATTTATTCACCTATATTCCGTTTTTTCGAATCTACCCTCCTTTCCTTTTTGAATATAATCTTTAAAATATTGTTTATTTATATACTACATGGTTTAATAGTAAATCATTAGTGTCATTAATATTTAAGAAGTTATTAATTTAATATAACATATTTAAGAAATGAGTATTAATTTATCTATAACGTTGAAAGTGTCTTAAGATAAATTAGTGAATTTATAAACTATGGATTTAGTGTTGTCAAATAACTTCCTTGAAAATATAACCAAGGATGTGAATAACTGTTTCCAAATAGTTTTCATATATATTTATAAAGGCGTTAATTAAACATATAAATGTTATTTATAAGGGAAGCAGGAAATTTTACAAATGGGTTTTGAAAAGTTTTAAAGTATTAAAGATAATTGAACTGCAAATGAAGTTTTCAAATGAATATTTCTAGAAAAAATTATATGGTCTTAAATTAATTGTTTATCCTTGTCTTTCAATCTATTTATCTTTCTGGTTGTTTCTATTCTCCTACCTTCTTCCTTTTCAGGGATGAAAAGTTTTGAGTGGGGGAGAGTGTAACGACCCGTAAAATTTTATTAATTTTTAATGGTTTTATTTAGCGTATTTAATTTGATTTTTGAGAAATTTCAATTAATAATATTTTGAAATAAAATCTTACATTTGGATTACGTACAGTTAAATGTGGCAAATGATAAATTTTCATCAAGAATTAAGAAAGTATATTTTAGGGTGTGATTCTGTTCAATTTAAGTCAGTAATAATTGATGTTCATAGAATAATTTATTTTGGGAAATTCAAGGCACAGCTGTTTTATTTGTCATCATTTCTTTTATTTATTTTCAAACGGTTCATTTTGCCTTTATAACATGTCCTTCCATATTTATTCTTGCTGTCCAATCAAGCTATTAATTGCTTTGATTGTTTCTAAAACAGTGTGTAGCTGTTACTTTTTCTACCGTTAAAATTCCAGTTGCTTAATAATTTTTCCAATTCACAGATAGACTTCCCCATTCCTAGCCATTAATAAACTTTGAAATCATCGTCCTTGCCTTTCGTTATTCTCCGTTTTATTATAATAATTGAAATTTATAGCCGTTTCAGTATATAACTTTTACACGTTTTATACTCATTTAATTTCAGCAGTTCATTGCCTTTAATTTTTAAAATGTTCCATTTTCTTTCCAGGCAACAACTCACATTCCATTTCGCTTATAAATCAGTTTCCACTTTTACTCACCTGCTCACCTTTTCTTCCATCTGTCCGTTTAATAGTTATATATAAGTTATAATACGTTTCCCTGATTCATCTCCTTTCCTTTTTTCATTGACATATTAATTCAGGGAAGTGATTAATTTAGAAACCCATCTTCCCCTCATTTCTTTAAACTTTCAGCTAAATTTTAGCTTGTGACCATTGCTGTACATTTCATTAAAGAGTACGTTACCTTATTAATCTCCGGAATTTAAGGGTGAAATTTTTTATTTTTCTAACCTTTCCTTTCCTACGCTCCCTGTTTCCACTTCTTTCATTATGACCGTTCATTATATAGATACACTACAGCTGGAAAGTTATAAACGTATAAACTTAGATACGTTTTGTATTTATTAAAAACTTAAAGCTTACCTTTAATTGTGACCTTTTGGTTTCCTTGCTTTCAAAAAAATTTCAACCATAGCCATGGTAATAAATTATTATAAATTTTTCAACTTAATCTAAGATGACTGTTGCTACTAGAACAGTTACTTTTCTAATATATTCATTCCTACTTTCACTGACCTTTTATTTCTTCATTTTTCCACCGTCTAAAAAAATAAATAAATAAATGGTTATTCGTTTTATTTTATTCAGTAATCAGCATGACTCTTGCCATTTACACCGCACCATATTTGACTGTTGATTTTCGTTCAGCATTCTTATTTTAAAAATATAACGTAGAGTAACGTTGCCTTCGCAATTTAAAAATTGCTTTAATAGCTCTTGAATCAATGTGTAGCTGTTACTTTGATATTTTTCCGGAATTGTGACTTTTTTCTTTCCTTCCGTTCAAATTTGAAACGTGCTACCATTTATTTGCTTTGATTATTTTTCTGAATCAACGTGAATATTTTGCCTTAAATCCTTAACTGAATCATAGCATGTGATTGTGCTATTTCTTTGGTTACTTTTATTTAGTCGTTTCCATTTACTTCTGTTAGTATTTTCTTCCCTTTTTTATTGCTTCTTCCTAGATTTCTCTTCTTTCACTCTCTATTGTTTCTTCCTCTTCTATATAAACTTGCCTGGCACTACAAATTTCGGCCTCTCCTTCACCTTTTCCAAACTTCGCTCCTCCACCGAACTCACTCTTCCCCTTGCGCAATATCCATTGAAGACGTAGCGACCCTCCCATGTTTCCTCTACTGTTCACATAACCATGCATAGGTAAGTTAAGTTTATATTTGCAAGTGTTATATATATATATATATATATAGTACATATAGTTTTATATTTAGCTATGATATGGATGATTTTATCAATGTACGTCCCTTGTACGTGCTGTTGATGCATATTCTAGCATTTAAAGTTGGTACGCATATTTGTTTATATGGAGTATAGTTATGATATATTGATAGTGGTATAAAAATATAAGATGCATACATATAGTGGTTTATATAAAGTTGTTGGATTTGAATACATATATATACCAAACATGGTTTCCTTTTTTTTGAAAAGTTTGTTTTGTTTCTAAAAGTGTATGTATATTTCATATATGTGAGTTGTGTTGGATCTGCAAATGGAGTATGCATATTTGGCAAGTATATTTATATTCATTTTTGTTTTAACTTTGAGTCCATATATGTATATTTTACAAACCATATTGTATGATTTATTTTATAAGTTTTGTAAATCCGTTATTATATATAGTTTTATAATAAACAGGTTTATAACTTTTATTTGAAGGTCAATTTACATCTTATTATTATGGAAGTTGTATAGGATTTTTGAAGTGGTTTATTTTCCTAAGTTCGTATATGACATATATTTATATAAAGTTATAATAATTATAGATATATCTTTATGGCCTTATATATATATATATATATCTATATACTTTGCATACACTTATGTATGGAGTTAGTTTTCTAATACATAAGTTTTCATTTCAGTTGGCATGCATGTTTGCATAAAAGTTAAGGGTGTATATGTGTTTTAGTGTAGACTAGTTGCTTTCACATATATATATATATATATATATATATATATATATGTATGTATGTATGTATGTATGTATAAGTTATATTAGTTGCTATTTATATATATTGTATAAAGTTTACATTCTAACTTATATTTTCGGTCTGCACAGGTTACAGTATTATATATATATTTATAAAATAAGTTATAATATAAGTTATATAAGTAATCCGTACATCCGTTGTCTAAATTTTTGTATAATTCTGTGTATAGGCTTTACTGTTTATGTATGGGTAGTTATATATTAGTTTATATATATAGCTAAAGTGTTTAAAATTTATAATTGTATTGTGAAGTGGATTTTGTACCATATGTATATAGTAGTTTATAAATGAGATTTGAACAGTGTAATTTGTTGAAGTTTCATATATTAATCTTATTTTAAAATATAAATCTTAATGATATTATATACATAGGTCGTATGGGGTGGTTTGGGTCTTAGATTTGTAAATAGAAATTTTGATCTATGTGTAAAAATTAAAATGGTTTGGAAAAATTATAAGGATTTTTATTTAACATATATGTTTTATTTCAAATGTTAAAACTATTAGTTTATGTACGAAAAAAAAGGTAAATTATGCATATATATACGTGATTCGACTTTGAATTTTTCTTAGGGATGCAATTTTGATTTTATTAAAATAGAAAAAATTTCTATATATATCAGACTGATTCTGATTCAATTCATAAATTCTTGATTATCAGCCTCGTTCGTCCAATTTGTGCCAATCCTACTTTGCTTTGAAATTCATGCTCGGATTTATAATTCAGATTTCAGTGTCTGTATCAGTGCGTATCCATGTCATCTTCTGTATTCTCTATCCTCGAAAGGTGAGCAATCACTCACGATTAACATTCTTTTATTTGTTAAATTTGATTAAATTGAAACGACAATTGAAATATGATGTTGTAGTTATTTAAATTGTTATATATGCTATTATCTGTAACTGTTCACTTATGGAATATGACACCATATCCTATTGTTTATATTTATTTTTGATGATATATGCCTGTTGTTGTTATTATTTTCATATCTGTTATCACTCTGCAAGTTCCCTGTTAGTATAGAAATCACTATGGGTTGAAATGATACATACCCGAACGGATTTTAGAATAGGAGAATTTCGTTATGGGTTGAAATGATAAACCCAAGCGATTTTCATTTGAATTGAATTTGGGATTACGGGTTGAAATGATATCCACCCGTATATATTTAACTTACGGATTGAAATGGTAAATATCCGTATCCCTTGTCCATAGAATAGGAAATTTTACATTGACGTCGTGGTCTATATGAATGTTTTGAAAATAATTTCTATGGTCTTGAAAAGAAATATATGGTTTTAATGAATATTGATTTAAAGTATTATATATAAAGGTTATTTTATATATAGATTTAATATTCAGATAATTTAATTAAGATTGAATTTATTAATATGAAATATGTTTAAGTACTTATTAAATTTGTATTTCTGAAATAGATTTGTGGAATAAATTTTATAAGCTAAGGTTTGAAGATATATTTGGGACTTATTTGAATTTGTCATTAATTAAGGATTTTATTTAGTTAAATCAATTTGAAACTATTAAATTCGAAACTTTAACATATGATCCTATAGCTTGAATTTTTATTTAAGAAATTTAATGGATGTTTCATGTCTAAAGAAATCGAGGGTAATATATAGAAAATGTAAATTTAAGGTCATATAAATAATATTGAATTTATTAAGTGAATATTTCAAAACTAAATAATAGTGAAGTCAAGTTGGGAGATAAACGCAACTATCAAAGTTTAGTCTTTGAAATGCTGAATATTTAAAGCTCCGAAATATATTAACTTCGAATTATATTGAAATTTAAATGGTTTATTTTGTGGTTCAAATCCGTATTTAAAATAGATAAAAATTGAATTAGTTTGTTAGAAACTAAATTGAATGGAAATTGATAAATTTTGATTTAATTAAATTTGAACGGGAAGGTCGAGTTGATTTTTGAAGCGATTTGTGAAGTTTGAGGAAATAAAAATACTTTACTTCATAAATTATTGGATATATATACTAATTTGGAAAATAGAGATATTTGAAATGAAAATGATATTTTAGTTTTGAAATATAAATAAAATTGAAATGACCACGGTGTTATAGTGTATATTTCTACCCTGTAGATAGTTCCTTGGATCCTTAGAGGATGGGTATCCCAAACTTCCTCTAAGTTAATTATATTTCAGTTGATATTTCACTTGAGTTGGATTTGTAGATATAAGATGTTAATCCTGACCCGAGTGTTTTGTGTTTTGCTTTACGCTCGGGTCTGACTAAGTGACACAGCATTAGAGACTCACCTTTTGGAGTTTGGAGCTTCGTTAGAGGTCCAAATATCGATTCAGCTTTCAGCTTTTCCAGTTGACTATTTCAGAGGAGTCATTGGTTCATACTAAAGACCTCACTGTATTTGAGATATTCGGGTGTACTTTATTTCTAACTCTGATGTTTATATAGTAGCTTCATGAACTACTATTCATTTATTCCGCTGCATATTATTGTACTACTTTGTATCTGTGATTCTGTGATAGATTTATTTGCTGTATATGTTTAAGTTTTGCCAAATTTAAATTGATAATCCGATATTTTGAATTATTCAAGTCGGATATGTATGGTTTTATTGTCGATTTGAATGGTCCAAAATAGCGGGTCGTTACATATAACCCATTTGCTTCCATTGAATTTTTTGTTTACCTTTGTAAATGTCTCTATAACATATCTGAAATAACTACACAACTGGGAGATACGTTAGTAGTACTATTTGTATGATTGTTGCCATCAAAATCAATATCTAGGATATTGACACTCTCGTGTCTTTTAGCTTGGAAAAACTCTAGATCTCCATCATAAGTCATTGAGTATCATCATTTTATCTTGAAGCATCCTCAAAAAAATCCTAGGTCTAGCCTAGAGTAAACTCCAGAAAATCCTAAGTTTGACTCAAGCAAATTCAAGATACTTTTATACACCATCGATCTATCATCCATCATATCTCGAGATATAACCGTTGGATCATCACCAAATTTCATCTGTAGGTTCCTCACATCATCATCTATCATCCTCCAAATTTGAGCCAATCTGAAGTAATCAAAACCGATGGTCCAAATGGCGTTTGGGGATGGGCTGGTACCAAACCATCTCCTAGTGCCTTAGCCGAAATTTCTTTAGGAGTTTAAAGCCTCAATCATATAGCTCAAAGTTGAAGCCACCCCAATCTGAAATCACTTGTCTCCTTCCATTTCTAACGAGGCTCGCAAAATTCCAAGACCCTTGATGGGTCAGTACCGACCTTTGCATGGGTCGGATACGACCCATTTTATCGATAAATGTTTACAAATGATGGTAAAGATTATTTTAGAAACTAATGATAGTAAACCTTATTAACGTTATTTTAAATAAATAACTAATTATGGTAAACCTTATTTTAGAAAATTATTTATAAAAAAACAATAGTTTCAAGAAATATCGATAATGTGACCGAAAATCGTTTTATCAATAAACAGCCTCAAAACGCATGAAATTATCATCCCGGAGCACTGTCTTGGATTGTGATGAAATTTACACAACCGGGACTAGAAAAATAAGCGGATGGGCACCGATATGTTTCGCGACGGTCGGGTTTACCTTGTGATTGTACAAGCTTAAAACATGTTGCGATTTATTTAGAAATAAAATTATATATATATATATATATATATATTATAATATATATACTCTCAGGTATCTTTCTCTCTCTCACTCTTTCCCTCCTCCTATAAACAAAAAAGATTAGCCACCACCTTTATTTAATTTAATCGAGAGCTACAGGCTACGATAAGTAGCGAGGTCGGATCCATTGAGCTTGGGGAAGAGAGGGTTTCACATCCATGTGAATATTAAAGGGTGTGGCAATGCTTGGCTGAAAGCCATTTCTTGATGTCAACTAGGGTTAGCGTTTGTTGAAGCTAGAGGTGAAGATGGTCGAGGATGAGTATGGAAAAGTGTTTCTCATGGGGAGCCGCAACGTTTGATGTCGAGCATTAGTGCTCCAGTTGCTCCATGTGAATCACGATGCCATGAAGGGGGGCATCAGCCAGATTTTGATTAAGGTGATTGAGATGGGCATATTGGTTGTTGTAGTGAGGCACGAAGGGGACGTACTGGTGAACACGATTCGTCAAACCGTGAAGAGTTGGTGAAGAAATATTTCAAGTATTAAAATATTTGTTTAAGTGGTGAAAACCGGTCACAAAATTTATGCTTTTCTATGTTGTTATCATGAACTTTTAATAGTATTTATAAATGCTATAGTAAATTGCTTAAGGTTTTAAGTGTCTAAAAATGATATTTGAGTTTGGTATTTTTCCCCCAATCTTTTAAAGGATGTTTTCTAACATATTTTATAGTATTTTAAAGTTAGTTTGAGGTTTAAGTATATTTTTTACAATTATTTATGAACTTTCAAAGTAAAAGGGTTTTAAAATATAAAACATGCTTTTAAATTGTTTTTCGTCATATTCTTAAATTAGTTATTTCCAAGTAATATATTTCAAAGGTATTTAACACCTATTTATAAGTATTTTTAAAGTATATTCATATATATAAGATTGGTAAAGTAGGTTAAGTATTTTTCTAAAGGATAAGAGATAGTTTTGGATTATAACAATTGTGCTATAATAATAAATGGTACTACAAAGTTATTAAAAGTATATTACCGTAATTCTTAAGTGTAGATATACTTAGATCTTTAAATGAATGGTTTTCAAATATAACGATAAGTATAATATGATTTTGGATTTGTTGTGACAATGTGTTAATAAAATTTGTCTTTAAGCCTTTTTGGATTATACTTAGTAATATAATTAGAACTTTGAAAAGGTTGTTTCAAAGATAATTATAAGTAAAATAGTTTTGGGTTTGTAATAACATCGATTAAACAACTTTTGTCTTAAACCCTTTAAAATAGATTTGTGAATGTAATTAGACCTTTTAAATGGATATTTTAAAGAAATAACAAGTATGGATCTTTTGGAAAAAGAAAGAAAAGTAAAGGTTTAAAGTAAGAGGTCTCTTTAATGATTTGTGAATATAATTATACCATTTGAGATAAGTATATTAATGCTTTTGAAGTATTGGAAGCATACAAACGAGTAGTAGAAATTGATAAATGAATTTTTATTAAACAAAAGAAGTTTTACTAATAAAATAGGTTTTAGTTGATAAAAGTATTAATTAAATAAAAAGGAAATTGGAAGTCGCTTATGTGACTTAACCGTGCTTTGTGTGACTTAATTGTGCTTTGTGTGTTTACTCTTTATGGAAAGTATTTAGTCGTGTACCTAGCTCTAAAAGCCAACTAAGTAGACTTATCAATCCATGAGAGTTAAGAATGAAGTGTCTAGGTAAGGCTTTGATGCAACCAGTGCTTTAATTTACCTAGTTTCACTCGTGACCGGGGGATAATATAAGTTGAGAAGTTCGAAAACGCAATAAGTATACGAGACTTGGTTTTCTTATGTGACCCTTCTCATTATTATTATAATTGACCAAATTAACTTAGGAAGTATCTACAAGCTTCATGGCTTCATACGATTTGAGAACCCTCGGGGAGAAGCATAAGTGTGAAATGTCTTTTATATATACTAGATCCCCAGAGGAGGACTCTCTTTATATATTGTTCGCTTACTTCTAAAAGAACCTGAATTGAATTTATCAGACATTTATTGTTTGGTTTTGAAGAGACTAGGAGCAGTAAGTGTTTTATTTACCAAATGCCACTTCAAAACCAATATACGTATTCTGTATTTTGGAAGCGGTTGTGAAGTGAAATATTATAGAGTTGAACTGTCTATCCTAAGGTTAAGTCCAAAGAGAGAGATGGGTGTTAACAATTCAGATTAATGCAATAGAGTTGAAATGTCTATCCCAAGGCAAGTCCAAGGAAGAGATCAGCATTAAAATTTGTCTCAGATGACTTATGTTGGGATCCTTGTAGATACATGGACCATCTGAGATGTTGAAATCATTGAGGAGATCCATGTTTTGTTCGAGTGATGAAGACTCGTTCCAACAATGCTGTACGTAGCCTTAGTATCGAAAATGATAGAAAATAGGGTAGGAGCATAGCCGTCGGGGTTTAGCCAACCCATATGGTGTATCAACTTCATACATGAAGTATGCTTACAAATGTTGCATGTGGAAGTTGATGATATTCGAGGTCATACTTTCGGCCATGGACTGGATATATTTACCTTGCAGTATATTCTATCTAGAGACATATGATGCTTAAAGGTAGTTTCTGACCTTTGTGAAGGAGATTGGATTCGGCCTGACCGAAGAGATCTCCACGAAAAATCCATTATGCAAACATACTTCGTGGTTTCGATTGTGCTTCAATATTTTTGTGTCGTGATATGCAAGCGACACAATTATTTTCTAATTTATATTCTTCACCCTAGACATTATCTATTATATCACCATATATGCTTATTAGATGGTGGTTCTTTTGATGGGATAACTGTTACGACACTCCATTCAGTGTCAAAAGTATTGTTTTATGTTGACCGCATATTTCTTGAGTTTCTCATACCGATTTATGTCTGACTCATGGTTTTATATTTCTCTTATTTTCATAGGTGCCCCTTCAAATAGTATGGGAAAGATAGATTTTTGTTGATATTATTTGGAGCTTGGAGAGATGAGCAGGATGTTTCACTTACTGTAATACTCTTATTTTCATTGCATTACTACTATGTACATATCATAAATTGCAAGGACATATTGTTATAACCATCCAGGCTGATGATAGCATTTGGAATTGTAACTCTAAAATGCTATATATCTTAGAGTGATAGTTTGTACTGTCTTTTGATATTATATGTTACCAGTCCACCATGAGATTCTGATATAGTTTTCTCTTCTTTCTTGCTTCATTTTCTTTTCCTTTTATTTTACCCTAACAATCTGTCATTTTGGCACTTGGGTGCTTGGCACCAGATTACAATGGATGTATTATCGTCGACATTTGTGGGTCAAAAAGGTTGTTCGTTATAGCGTGTTTCATAGCTGAAGGTTAAGCGAGAAAGTTGGCATTAGTTTGATATAACTCATTAAGAGATAGGGTATGGTTTTCCCTAGTATGAGTTGTGTGTATTATATATATGAGAGTGTATATATATTTGTTATATATCGGTAATATACAAATATAGGTTGATAGTTTAGTTGATTTATGTTGGGATTAATGATGTTCATTATTATCCCTCATTTATTAGCTTAATCATGACCAATTTATGATCATTTACTATTGTTTGTTGATTTATAAGTAGTACACCTTTATACTACATGGGTTGGGTAGATAGTAATTTACGGAAACATTGAAATTAACATCTTATGAATTAAGTTTCACAAAGCGTTCAATGATAATGTTGGATTAAAACTTAACATTAATAAAAGATGTTTATTATAATCTAAAAAGAAAAGCAAGATGTTTTGGAAAAAACATGTGTGAATGATTTTATATAAGAAAGCGAATTTATATAAAAATAGTTTATAAAATATTGTTTATAAATAAAAATAATTTAAACTGAGAATTTGAGAACTTAAATCCCAGTGTTTTCCAAAATTGTTTTTCAAGGTTTTTGAGAAAATAATGATAGTATTATTTAAAATTATTTATGAACGGGAATATTTTAAAAAGGGTTTTGAAAAAATAATAAGTACCGAACTCACTTTTGTCGCTGGAAAATAACTCTTGTGATGATTATAGAATAATCAGCATTCATTATTGAGTTTTAAAGTGGGGGATGCTACAATAGTAGTTTGCTATAGAGTTGTTTTGGTAAAATAAAATTTGAGTTAAATCCCGAAAATATGATTGGATATAAAAACGTATATGTATATATTATTTCAAAAGGATTTGAAATAAAGCCTGGTGTTTGATTCTAAAGTTATCTTGCCGAGTTATCTTATAATGCATGTATCTTATGCATTAGGATAGTTTGGTTTGTGCATCATGTTATGATATGTTGTTTCGTAGTTTTCATTGTTGAAATAAAATAAAATTTTCGGCGATTTTAGAGAGTCGAAAACTTCAAATTGATATAGAAATTGAAGCTAAGTAATTTTGTAAAAATATAAAAGATGAGTTTTTGTACCTCTTAAATTTGTAAAGATGGTAAGTTAAAACAGGTTTAAAATTTGTAGAACACCCTTGTTAAGTAAAACAAATCAAACGTTGTGTATATACTCTTAAGATGTAGTAGAGTTTATACAAATATGAACTTAGGTTATGAAATGTTTTATAAATAAAGAATGTCTTTATAAAATGTTTATTAACTTAAGTAGTGTTTTATGCAATCGTTTATAAATGATTGTAGTATTAAAATGAGAAATAATATATGTGAAAATAAATGTGAATTAAGAAGAAATGGGTGTATTTAAGAAACCAATGGAGTAAAGAATGTAAGTTGAATGTAATCATTTTATTAGCATGACATTTCTCGTTCTAGGATTTGAGTACATGATTTTAAGGTGATTTATATAGGAATGAATAAGAATTTTTCATTCAATCCTTGACTGCAAACACTTGATACAGATTCTTGATATGAGCTGATGTTTCTTATCATAGTATATGGCTATGTAAGAAAAACAGAGGTTTCTAATCAAGGAACCTAATCATAGTCCACACTAGGGAGGTCAAGTGATTTATACTAGTTTGGAAGTGAAATTTATTTGATCGAAAAAGTGATCAGATTTGATATTGCTTATGGTTGACATATGTGTATTGTACAGGCATTGGTATAATTGAATGCTATGTTTTTTTTGGCTTATGGAGAGTTTAAGGGAATGACTCCTAGAATTGTTTGAGGTAGCATATATAATAGACTAAGTAATAACATAAGGCTGTTGAATATAAGATACATTTAGTAGGTTATTTTTCATCCTTTTGTGATGAGAAGGTTTTTGGCCCTGAGTAAACCATGAGCTATGTTTGCTTGTGATTGTAATACTGTTAAGTATTGACGCGTGATCGTGATGCCTCGGAATTTCGAACACTTCATATCTAAATATCTAAATTATTTAAATATTTGAATATAAGATTTAATGTGATTAAATTGATTTAGTGACCTTGTTAAACCCTTTTTAAATTATAACTAATGGTAGTAAAACTTATTTTAGAAAATATTTACAAAAATAAATAGTTCGAAGAATTACTGATAATGTGATCGAAAATCGTTATTTCAATAAATGCCTCAAAACGGCTGAAATTATCATCCTGAAGTACTGTCTTGGATTGAGATGAAATTTATACCATCGAGACTAGAAAAATGAGTCAAGCTCGAAAAAATAATTTCATGGTGATCGGGTGTATTTTGTGATCGTACGAGCCACGATAAGCGACAAGGTCAGATTCATTAAGCTTGGAGAAGAGAGGCTTCACATCCATGTGAACATCGAAGAGTATGGCGATGCTTGGCTGAAAGCCATTTTCTTGACATCACTGGGGTAAGAATTGTCGAGACTAGAGGAGGAGACAGGCGAAGACAAGTGTGGCGTAGTGTTTATCATGAGGATCCACATCATTTGGCATCGAGTGTTGGTACTCTAGTTACTCCACGTGAATCATGACATCATGCTACAAAAAGAGGGGCATCAGTCGAATTTTGATTGAGGTGGTCTAGAGGGGCGTGTTGTTGGATGTTGTAGTGAGCGCTTGAAGGGTGATAGATGGGTGACGATGGTCCATCAAACCATGAAGAGTCGATGGAGAAATCTTTTAGGAAGTGATGACCGTTTATGGATTTCTGCATAGCATGTATAAGCAGGAGATTTTGAAATTAGGCAACATGGATAATGGAAGGTATTTTTGATTAAGTAAATTAATTAATATTTTTAATCCGTATTCTTATAAAATTCGTATCTTCCTGTATGAGGTCTAATTGAGACACGGTCTTCGTCATTGCACTCATAGTGAGATTATCTACGACTTATTTTAGCTTGGATTTTGGTGAGTTACCTCACTTTCTTATCAGTATATATTGTATATGTGTATATGTGTGTGTAAATATAAAGTTAAAGTGACATTTACTGATTAAAGCTATAAACTTTGGACCCTCTTGCTTTTTAAAGAAAATGACAACTTATTATTATATAACGCCACTCCTATTAGCTTCTATAACATGTAGTATGGCCTTGAATTGTTGTTTAAATGGTTTGGATTGTATATTGAAATTGAAATAAATATGAAATGGTTCGTATAGCGATCGTCGCTATCAATGCACTTCGACATTCCTTAACTTTAACTTGTGTAAATGGACGATTTATGAACTAAACTTTGGATAATTTTATTTGCCGTTCTCTACACATATTTTTGTGTATGAGGCAATAAGGAAATGGTTTGGGAAGTTATAGAAATTGTGAAAAAAGTTGTGAAAGTTAGAAGCGAAAAGGTCGCTATGGATGCACTTTGAAAATGCCTTGTGTTCGATGATTTTTAAAGTCAACTTTGAAAGACACAATATGGGAATTTTTGCATTTTTGTTAAGTACCATAATCGTATTTATTGTTGGAAAAATTCAAAATTTAAATCATATTAGAACTAGTCAAACAAAGTGGCTAAAATTAGAGTAAAAAGGTCGCTAAATGAACACTTCAGTAAATAGCTTGTTTTCAGAAATTTTTATAAATAAATTGAAAGATATCCTTAAGTGTTTCTTTCCATGTTTTTTAAGTACCTTATGTTTATTACTTAATGTAAATATTTCTAGTCTTAAAACATTTGTTTAAGTGGTGAAAACTGATCGCAAAGTTCATGTTTTCCTATGTTGATCTTTATCAAGGACTTTTAATAGCATTTATAATTAACGTAGTAAGTTGCTTAAGGTTTTAAGTATCCAAAAATGATATTTAAATTTGGTATTTTTCCCTAATCTTTTTAGGGATGTTCCTAACATATTTTATAGCATTTTAAAGTTTAGTTGAAGTTTAAATATATTTTTGGTAAATATTTATGGATTTTTAAAGTAAAGGGTTTTAAAATATAAAATATGCTTTTAAATTATTATTAGTCAAATTTCTAAATTAGTTATTTTTGAGTAATATTTTACATAGATATTTAAAACCTATTTATAAGTATTTTTAAACTATTTTCATATATATATATATATATATGTATATATGTATATATATGTGTGCATATATATGTGTATATATGTGTGTGTGTGTGTATATATGTATATGTTTGGAAAATTAAGTTAAGTATTTATCAGGTCCGCATCCACTCCTAGGCTTGGTCTCCTCGGACCGTTGATCTTCCAATCTTGATTTTGATCTCTTTAAATCATTTATTGCTCAATTTAGGGTTTCAATCTCTCTAGATTCTTGTCGAGTTCAATCCACTCGCTCTCCAGCAAGGGATCCAATGACCATGCATGCCCATCCGCTCACTCTCCGATGAGGGGACTTACTTTTCGTACAAGCCCATCCATTCATACTCTGGCAAGGGAGCTTGCACCCAACACTCTGGTCCCGTCTTTTTAAATGGGACTTAAAGCATTCAATATTATACATGCACTCCGCTCACCTCCGATGAAGGGACTTGCACCCTGCACTTTGATCCCGTCTCTCGGGACAGAACTTAAAGCATTCGATATCACACAAGCCTATCATTCGCTCTCTGACGAGAGCACTTTCACCCTGCACTCCAGTCCCATCACTCCGGATGGGAATTAAAGTGATCAATATCATACAAGCCAATCTGTTCGATCTCTGGCAAAGGCACTTGCACCCTGCACTCCCATTCTGTCACTCTAGATGGGACTTAAAGCAATCATTGTACAAGCCCATCTTTGCTTGCTCTCTAATGAGGAGACTTGCACTCTCGAGTCTCTACAAGCGGGACTTAAAGGATCAATATTAATCATCGCATTCAATGTGGATTATTCAAAGGTCAAATATTGAAATCAAAGCAAACAAGAAGATCCTAAATATCCATCCCAAACATCCGACTCAGAGCTTTCCTAAGGACCAATCTAGGTCCCGTAAACGTGTAAGCGGTCCGAGGTTATTATTATCCTAAATAGTCATCCCAAACACCCGATTAGAGTGTACCTAGAGACTAATCCAGGCCTCTTACATGTGTAAGCGGTCTGAGGTTATTATTATCCTAATTATTTAAAGAAAGAAAAAACAAAGTGAGGAAGTTAAACTTGATTCCTGACTATCCCAATTAGGAGATTTCGAGTCTCGGACCAAATCCCTGGTTATTCCTTGATGCGTTCGTTGCAGATGGTGGTTGCTTCGGCCGCACTAATGCAGTTCGGTTCCTCAGGTACTGCTGCGACCGATTGCTCCAAACCAGTTCTTCTATTAGACCATGAAGATATCGACACTCATTTGTTTCATGTCCATCCAGCTCATGGAAGATGCAGAACTTTCTAGATCTTTTCTTCCGATCAATGGGCTCTGTCCTGGTTGTCTTCCAATAAGGGATCTACCCTCGAGGATCTAGATATATCCTCTCGGGGGTCTCTGTTAACTTAGTGTAAGAAGAGAACTTTTATCCCCTCCTCTGTCATTTATGTTCTCCGAAGTCATCATTAGCTCTTTTCTTTCCTTTGTCCTTTTCATTTCCTACTCTAGACAGTCCTTTATTGTCCACAACATTAATTTCAGCATCCTTAGCTTCGATGTCTTCCTAAAGCAAGTATTTCTCTGCTTCATGGTAGAATTCCACAAGATCCATTAATGGATACCTTTTTATTGCAACTTTGAAGTCACCCACGACTCCAAATATTGCCACCATTAAGATTATAGATGGATTCGGTTTACCAATGATTGTTGTTGCTGCATTGAACCTTGTCGAATTGTTTCTCAAGGTATCTTCAGGCCATTGTTTCATGCTTGATAGCTTTATCACATTCTTCGATTGCGAGACATAAACTTTGAACTGTCTAAAGAACTTATTCACCAAATCAGTCCATGTACTTATGGACCTATTCTCTAGTTGTCTGAACCATATTGCCACCAAGTCCTTCAAGTATGATGGAAACACCGCCTCATTACCTCCTCAGAAGCTTCCAAAACCATTGTATGTCAGATGTATCTCATTAGATGAATCCTTGTACATTTCCAGCATTGAAAGCTTAAAATCTAGAGGATTTATCATATTTCGGAATTAGAAGCGAATGGATTGCTGTTCACATTCTCCAAACTCTGATCTGGGGATCACCCTTAACTGATCTCCTTACCAATTCAGGGATTCAGTTTTCGCTATCCAATGAAGGTCTTCTTCCAAAAACGATATTCTGCCTCCTGATCCTATAGGGGAACTTCGGCACATATTCTAACACATATTCCTTTGGCTTTATATTAGCATTATGATCTGCACCTTTGGCTTCATTTTGTCCTTCGTTCTTATGGGGAAGCTCTAGCACATATTACTCTAGTCGTTGACCATTCACATTCTAATTTGCATTTCTTGCTCCCCATTATCCATTCTCGATATCCCAGTAGTGACGCCAACATTACACCGAGTATAGTTCTCTGATTACTGAGCAGATTTGGGCCGGTCCTGATTTATTCTGCTTGTGGGGGAATTATTCCAGTTTTCTCCACTTCAACTCCAGATGTTCTTGCATTATTGTATTTGGTTCTAAATTCTAGCAACCTTAGCTATGTTGTCCTATCCTTTAAAAAATTTCTTCAAGTTTTTTCCATTATTGAGTCATTAATCCATCTTGTATCTCCTTCATCATATTCTCCTCTTTTCTTTAGTCACGTAGATGGATTGATGAGAATTTGAGGACACTTCCTAGCTGCCTTCATGCTCTGGTTGGCCTCCTCAAGCGTTAGATCTAGTGTTAGGTCTCTTCATTTTCTCCAGATTTTAGATCCAAGCTTTCATGTTATGAAATCTAGCTTCCTTCTTAGTGAAAGCACTAAAATGTTACCTAGAAAATGATTTAACATCCAGAAATCAGATGAACGCACCAGTATTTATCGAAATGAAGAAAAAGAAGTAAAACTGCATAAAAATAGAAGGAGACGCAAGAATTTTTATAGTGGTTCATCGTAATCTTTGGTCTACATCCACTTTAATCTTTTTTATTAGTTATTCTCTCTGGATTACAAATAGTTATGTCGGATCTGACCATAATCTAGTGGATCTCAAATTTACAACACAGATTTTAGATTGTTTGAGAGGTCGAGAATATGAGTGATGATGAAGAAGAAGTATTTAATAGCAGTGAAATCAAAACATGTTTCAGTTGCAGCTAGGCTTGTATTTATAGGAAAACATATGTACAAGTCCAGAAACCTGCTGATACTCGAGTCTAGATGAAGGCTTGATGTTGTACAAGAGAAACTAAACTACCATGACCCAAGGATATAGGTCGGTATCGACCTATTTAGCTTGATACTGAGCTATCAACATTGATGCAAATACATTTTTGACTCTTGCTTTTCTCTTCTATCTTTTAATTGATAGGTTCCAAGCCTATTTATACCAACTTTGGGTTGGTTCTAGTGATATTTCCAATAGTCATGTTCTTTACGTTCTTCTCATCAATCATTAGAATTGCCCAACCAAATCATGGAATACTTGATCACAAGTCGTCAAAGTGGTATAGGAGATGTATGGAGTCTAGGAAGTGGAATGGGAGGAGATGATAGGTCGGTTTCGATTTACGGATAACTTAGTATTGAGTTTTGTACTTTGCTCCGAGTTGAATGAAACTTTCAGGAGTTATTTATCTACTCCACTTAGGTATGCTTGCAAGTTTACAAATTGTTTCATCTTTGTTTTGATCTTTTAAGTCCCTTGAAATCTGCTTGGATGAAAAGCGGGTAAACGGTAGACTTATCTACCTATGAAAGTTAAGAGTGAAGTGTCGAGAAAAGGCTTTGATGCAACCAGTGTTCAAACTTACCTAGCTTTACCCTTGGCCGTGGGATAATATAAGTTGAGAAGTTTGAAAATGTGATAATTATACAAGACTTGGTTTCCATATGCAATCGTTCTTATTATTATTGAAATTGACCAAATTAACTTTGGAAGTTTCTAAAAGCTTCACGGTTTCATATGATTTGAGAATCCTTAGGAAGGAGCATTGGTATAAAACATCTCTAACTTTAAGAATTTATGTATATATACATATATAAAAGATCCCTCAAGGAGACTCCTCTTTATAAATTGTTTGCTTACTTCTAAAAGAACCAGAATTGAGTTTATCGAAAATTTATCAATTTATTTTGAAGAACCCAGGATTGTTAAGTGTTTAATTTATCGAATACCACTTCAAAACTGATATACAGTTCTTTGTTTAGGAAGTGGTTGTGAATCGAAATGTTATAGAGTCACACTATCTATCCTAAAGTTAAGCCCGATAGAGAGGTCAATGTTAACATTTTAGACTAATGCTATGGAGTTGAACTATTAATCCTAAGGTTAAGTCCAAGGCAGAGGTCAATATTTGCATTCGTCGGACGAATTAAGCTGGGAACCTTATAGAGATCCGTGGACTATTCATGATGTTGAGATCTTTATGGGAATCCATGTTTTGTTCGAGTGGTAAAGACTCTTGTGAGAGATGTCAAATGTAGCCTTGATGTCGTAAATGATAGAAAACTGAGTAGGAGCATAGCCATCGGGGTTTAGCTAACCCATAGGGTATACTAACTTCATATCTAAAGTATGCTTACGGATGTTGTGTGCCAGAGTTGATAATATTCTAGATCAGGTTTTCGGCCATGGACCAGCTATGTTTGCCTTATGGTATATATTCTATCTAGGGATATATGACGCTCGGAGGTAGTTCCTAATTCTTGTGCACGAGATTAGATTATGTATGACAGAAGAGATCTCCATAGAAAATCCATTATGCGAACATACCTTAGCGGTTTTGATTGAAATTAAATATTATTGTGTTATGAGATGCAAGTGACGTTGCTATTTTCTTATTTATAATATTAGCTTATGTACTTATTGGATGGTGGTTCTTTTCAGGGGATAATCGTTACGAATTCTGCGTGGTCTCAAAAGTACTATTATATGTCGATCGCATATTTTTTAAGCTTCTAATACCAGACTTATGTTTGGATCATGGTTTATATTTCTCTTATTTCCATGTGTTCTCTTTCGAGTGTTCGAGAAAGGTATGTTTTCGTTGATATTCTTTGGAACTCGAGGAGACTAGCTGGATGTCTCACCTACTATAGTATTCTTATTTCCACTGCATGACTATGTATATATTAGCAATTGAAAAGTTGTTATAACTGTCTAGGCTGATGGTAGTATTTAGAATTGTAACTTCCAAATGCTATGTAGCTTAAAGTGATAGTTTGTACTGTCTTTTGATATTACATGTTATCATTCCACTGTGAGATTTTGATATTGTGCTCTCTTCTTTTTTGTTATGTTTACCTTTTCTTTTTTTTACCCTAACAATATGTCTTTTCCGCACCTGGGTGTTTGGCACAATAATACCATTGATGCATTAGTGTCGACACTCAGGGGTCGAAAAGGTCGTAGGTTACAACGTGATATTAGAGCTGAAGGTTAAGAGAGAACCTTGGCTTTGGTAAGGTATAGCTCATCAAGAGAGAGGTTATGGATTGCTCTAGCATGAGCTGAGTGTATTATATATATGAGAGCATATATGTATTTGTTATGTATTAGTAATATATATATATATATATATATATATATATATGTTGATAGTGTAGTCGATTAATGTTGGGATCAATGATGTTTATTATCCTCCCTAATTTATTAGCTTGATCATGCTCGGCCAGTTTACGAACATTTACTATTGTTTGTTGATTTATAAGTAGTTTACCTTTGTACTACATAGGTTGAGTAGATAGTAATTATGGGAACAATGAAACGAACACCTTACGAATTAAGTTTTGTTGTTTGACTATAAGGCATTCGATGATAATGTTGGTTTAAAAGTTAACTTTACTACAGTTATTTATTATAATCTAAAAGAAAAGCAAGATATTTTGGAAAAAATGTTTGTAGAATGATTTTATATAAGAAAGTGAATTTATATAAAAATGGTATATAAAATATGGTTTATAAATAAAAAGGTTTTAAACTGAGAATTTGAGAACTAAAATCCTGGTGTTTTGAAAAGAAATTCAAGGTTTTTAAGAAAATAATGATAATATTATTTAAAAGTATTTATGAGTAGAAATATTGTAAAAAAGGTTTCAAAGGAGATTTGAAGTACTGAACTCACTTCTTTCGCTGAAAATTAATTTTGTGATGACTGTAGCGGCATCAGCGTTCATTTTTGAGTTTCAAAGTTGGGGATGCTATAATAGTAGTTTGTTGTAGAGCTATTTTAATAAAACAAATTTTGATTTAAATCCTGAAAATATGATTTGATATAAAAAGCTATATGTATACGTTATTCAAAAGGATTTTAAATGAAACCCGGTGTTTAGTTCAAAAGTTTTCTTATTGAGTTATTTTATAGATGCATATATCATTGCATTAGGACAGTTTGGTTTATGCATCATGTTATGATATATTGTTTCATAGTTTTCATTGTTGAAATAAAATGAAATTTTTAGCAATTCTAGACAGTCGGAAACTTATAATTGGTATAGAAATTAAAGCTAAGCAATTTTGTAAAAATATAAAAGGTGAGTTTTTGTAACTCTTAGATTGTAAAGGTAGTAAGTTAAAATAAGTTTTAAAATTTATAGAATACCCTTGTTAAGTAAAATGGATCTGACATTGTGTATATGCTCTTAGGATGTAGTAGTGCGTTATACAAATATGAACTTAGGTTATGGAATGTTCTACAAATATAGATGTCTTTATAAAATGTTAATAAACTTAGGTAATGTTTTATAAAATGGTTCATAAATGATTTTAGTATTAAAATGAGAGAATTACCGTATGTGAAATAAATGTGATTAAGAAGAAATGGGTGTAGTTAAGAAACGAATTGAATAAAGGATGCAAATTGAGCGTAGATCATTTATTCTCATGATAGTTCTCGACTGAGGATTCAAGTACATAATTTTGAGGTGAGTTTAATAAGTCCAAGTAAGGAATTTTTGCTCGATTCTTGACAATGAACACTTTATATGGATTCTTGATTTGATCATGAGGTTTTCTATCGTAGTATATGGCTGTGTAAGGAAAATGGAGGTTTCTAATCAAGGAACCTGATCGGAGTCCACACTAGGGAGGTCAAGACTATACTTGTAAGGAGGTGAAATATATATGATCGAGCAAATGATCAGATTTTATATTACGTTTGGATGACTTATGTACATCATATGGGCTTTGATATAATTGAAATGCTATGTTTTGTTGGCTTCTAGGGAGTTTGGGGAATGACTCCTCGAATTGTTTGAGGTAGCATGAATAATTGACTAAGTAATAACCTGGGATTGTTGAGCATAAGGTGTGCTTAGTAGGTTATTTATCATCCTTGGGTGATGAGAAGGTTTTTGAACCTGAGTAAACCACGAGATATATTCGCTTGTGATTGTAATACTGTTAGTTATTGATGTATGATTGTTGCATTTGGTTACTCGTGTTCAAATTTTAAGGATAAAATATTCTAAGTAGAGGAAAATGTAATGATTTGGAATTTTAAACACTTCGTATATAGATATCCTAATTATTTAAATATTTGAATCTTGGATTTAATGTGATTTAATTTGTTTAATAACCTTATCAAATCGATTTTAAAATAAAAAACGTAATGATGGTAAAATTAATTTCAGAAAAATGTTTACAAAAATAAATAGTTCGAGGAAATATCGATAATGTGACCAAAAATCTTTTTATCGATAAATGGCCTCAAAACGCATGAAACTATCATCCTAGGGCACTATCTCAGATTGTGACAAAATTTATACCATCTAGACTTGAAAAATGAGTCAATGTGCACTATCAAGTTTTATGGTGATCGAGTGTACCTTGTGATCGTATGAGCTTGAAACGTGTTGCGATTTATTTAAGGAATAAAATCATATATATATATATATCTGTGTGTGTGTGTTGTGATATATTTACTCTCGCCTACATTTCTGCTTCTCACTTTTCACTCTCTCCCTACTCCTCCTGCAAAGAAAAAAGATTAGACCTACATTTGATTTATTCTAGAGCTACGGGCCACGATAAGCGACAAGGTCAGATCCATTAAACCCGGGGAAGAGAGGGTTTCACATCTATGTAAACATCAAAAGGTGGGGCAATTCTTGGTTAAAAGCCTTTTCTTGATGTCAACTGGGGTTAGCGTTTGTCGAAGCTAGAGGCAGAGATGGGCAAGGATGAGTATGGCATGGTGTTTCTCATGAGGAGCCATATCATTTGGCATTGAGCGTTGGGGATCTGGTTGCTCCATGTGAATCACAATGTCGTGCAACAATAGTGGGGAAGGCATCGATCAGATTTTTTTTTAAGGTGGACAAGAGGGTTGTGTTGGTGGGCGTTGCAATGAGGGCTTAAAGGGTGACGCATTGGTGAGGACGGTTCGTCAAATCATGAAGAGCTGATTTATAAATCGATAGGGAAGCGATGCACGTGTATGGGTTTATGAATGGCATGTACATACCTTTTGAACCCTTTGAAATAGAGTTATGAATGTAATTAGACCTTTTTAATGGAAAAGGAAATACCAAGTATGGATCTTTTGGAAAAAGATAGAAAAGTAAAGGTTTAAAGTTAGAGATCTTGTTAATGATTTGTGGATATAATTATACCATTTGAGATAAGTATATGAATACTTTTGGAGTACTAAAAGAGTAAAAATGAATAGTAAAAATTATAAAGAAGTTTTACCAATAAGAGAGGTTTTAATTGACAAAATTATTAATTATATAAAAAGGGGATTAGAAGTCGCTTTAGTGACTTAGTCATCCTTTTTATGAATTTTGTGCTTTATGTGTATACTCGTTTATGGAAAGTATTTAGTCATCTACTTAGCTCTAAAAGCCAACTAAGTAGACATGTCTATCTATTATAGTTAAGAATGAAGTGTCTAGGCAAGGCTTTAATGTAATCAGTGCTCTAACTTATCTGGCTTCACTCTTGACCGAGGGATAGGATACAGAAGTTCGAAAATATGGTAAGTATACGAGACTTGGTTTCCATATGCGATCGTTCTCATTATTGTTGAAATTGACCAAATTAACTTAGGAAGTATCTAAAAGCTTCAAGGCTTCATATGATTTGAGAATCCTTAGGGAGGAACATTGGTATGAAACGTCTCTAGCTTTATGAAATTATAAATACGAGATCCCTCGGGGAAAAACCACTTTATATATTATTCGGTTACTTATAAAAGAACTAGAATTGAATTTACCAGAAATTCATCCATTGGTTTTGAAGAGACTGGGAGCAGTAAGTGTTTTATTTACAGAATATCACTTCAAAACTGATTTTCGATTTTTGTTTTGAAAGTGGTTGTGAAATGAAATGTTATAGGGTTGAACTGTCTATTCTATGGTTAAGTCTGGTGAAGAGGTCGACGTCAACATTTAAAACTAATGTTTTAGAGTTGAACTGTCTACCCCAAGGTTAAGTCTAAGGGAGAGGTCAACATTAGCATTCGTTGGACGACTTATGGTGGGATCCTTGTAGATATCCATGGGCTGCTCGAGATGTTGGGATCCTTGTAGAGGTCCGTATTCTATTCAAGTGGTGAAGATGCACGTGGGAGATGTAGATCGTTGCCTCAACATGGGAAATGAAAGAAAACATAGTAAGAGCGTAGCCATCGAGGTTTAGCTAACCCATAGGGTATATCACATCCATATCTAGCATATGTTTCGAATGTTACCCACATGAGTTGATATTATTCGGGATCACGTTTTTGGCTATGGACCAGCTATTTTTACCTTATAGTGGAGTCTATCTGGAAATATATGACGACCAGAGGTAGTTTTTGATTCTTGTGCAGGATATTGGCTTCGGCTTGACAGAAGAGATCTCTATGGAAAATCCATTATGCGAACGTACTTTAATGGTTTTGATTGTACTTCAATATTTTTGAGTCGTGAGATGCAAGCAATATAATAAATTTCGAATTTATATTCTTCACCCTATACATTATCTATTGTATAACCTTATGTAGATGGTTGTTCTTTTGAAGGGATAAACGTTATGGTATTCCGTGTGGTCTTAAAATTAGTGTTATATTTCAGTCGCATATCTCTTTAGTTTCTCATACCGGACTTGTGTCTGACTCATGGTTTATATTTCCCTTATTTCCATGGGTGCTATCCCAAGTAGTATGAAAAAGGCAAGTTTTCATTAATATTCTTTGGAGCTCGAAGAGTCAAGCTAGATGTTTCACCTACCGTAATGTTCTTATTTCCACTGCATTACTACTATATATATAACAACAATTGTGAGGACATTTTGTTACAACTATCCAGCCTGATGATAGTATTTAGAATCGTAATTCTGAAATGTTATGTATCATAGAGCGATAGGTTGTACTGTTTGTTGATATTATATGTCATCATTCCGCTTTGAGATTTTGATATTGTGTTCTCTTTTTTCTTGTTTTCGATAATGTGAACAAAAATCGTTTTATCGATAAATGGCCTCAAAATGCATGAAACTATCATCCCAGGGCACTATCTCAGATTGTGACAGAATTTATACCATCTGGACTCGGAAAATGTGTCAATGTGCACCATCAAGTTTTGTGGCGATCGTGTACCTTGTGATCGTATGAGCTTGAAATGTGTTGCGATTTATTTATGGAATAAAATCATATATATATGTGTGTGTGTGTGTGTGTGTGTGTGTGTGTGTGTGTGTGTGTGTGTGTGTTTGTTGTGATATATATACTCTCGCCTACATTTCTGCTTCTCACTTTTCACTCTCTCCCTACTCCTCCTATAAAGAAAAAAGACTAGACCTTCATTTTATTTGTTCTAAAGCTACGGGTCATGATAAGCGACAAGGTCAGATCCATTGAACTCGGGGAAGAGAGGGTTTCACATTCATGTAAACGTCAAAAGGTGGGGCAATGCTTGGTTAAACGCCTTTTCTTGATGTCAACTAGAGTTAGCTTTTGTCGAAGCTAGAGGCGGAGATAACAAGGACGAGTATGGCATGGTGTTTCTCATGAGGAGCCATATCATTTGGCGTTGAGAGTTGGGGCTCTGGTTGCTCCATGTGAATCGCAATGTCATGTAACAGTAGTGGGGAGGGGATTAATCTGATTTTTTTAAGGTGGCCAAGAGGGTTGTGTTGGTGGGCGTTGCAATGAGGGCATGAAGGGTGATGCATTGGTGAAGACGGTTCGTCAAATCGTGAAGAGCTGATTGATAAATCGATAGGGAAGTGATGCATGTGTATGGATTTATGAATGGCATGTACATACCTTTTGAACCCTTTGAAATAGATTTATTAATGTAATTAGACCTTTTAAATGGATATTTAAAAGGAAATATCAAGTATGGATCTTTTGGAAAAAGATAGAAAAGTAAAGGTTTAAAGTTAGAGATCTTGTAAATGATTTGTGAATATAATTATACCATTTGATATAAGTATATGAATAATTTTGAAGTATTGAAAGAGTAAAAATGAATAGTAAAAATTGATAAATGAATTTTTATTAGATAAAATAAGTTTTACTAATAAGAGAGGTTTTAATTGATAAAATTATTAATTATATAAAGGGGAATTAATTTAAAAGGACAAAGATTTGTATATTTTTTGCATCAAGGACACTGACTCAATATTTTTGTCATAAGGACAAACATTCTTCTAAAAATTCTTCATAAGGACAAACATTTTTCAAAATTATTCATAAGGACAACAAAACTGCTACCGAGCTAAAACTGAGACCTAAAAACTGCTACCGATAACTGCAAACTGATACCTAAAAACTGCTATCAATAACTAAAAACTGATACCTACAGAAAGTTGTCCTTCAGGATAAAATATTGAAGGTCTGTCCTTGAGGCTAAAAAGCTGTGAAATTTTGTCCTTGACAATAATTTCCTGTTATATAAAAAGGGGATTAGAAGTCACTTTTGTGACTTAGTCATTCTTTGTATGACTTTTGTGCTTTATGTGTTTACTTGTTTATGGAAAGTATTTAGCCGTGTACTTAGCTCTAAAAGGCAATTAAGTAGACATGTCTATCTCTTAGAGTTAAGAATGAAGTGTCTAGGCAAGGCTTTAATGTAATCAGTGCTCTAACTGACCTGGCTTCACTCTTGACCGAGGGATAGAATAAAGAAGTTCGAAAATATGGTAAGTATACGAGACTTGGTTTCCATATGCGATCGTTCTCATTATTGTTGAAATTGACCAAATTAACTTAGGAAGTATCTAAAAGCTTCAAGGCTTATTATGATTTGAGAATCATTGGGGAGGAACATTGGTACGAAACGTCTTTAGCTTTATGAAATTATAAATACGAGATCCCTTAGGGAAGAAACCACTTTATATATTATTCGGTTACTTATTAAAGAACTAGAATTGAATTTACCAGAAATTCATCCACTGGTTTTGAAGAGACTGGGACCAGTAAGTGTTTTATTTACAGAATATCACTTCAAAACTGATATATGATTTTGTGTTTCGAAAGCGGTTGTGAAATGAAATGTTATAGAGTTGAACTGTATATTCTAAGGTTAAGTCTAGTGAAAAGGTCGGCATCAACATTTAAGACTAATGTTTTAGAGTTGAACTGTCTACCCTAAGATTAAGTCCAAGGGAGAGGTCAACATTAGCATTCGTTGGACGACTTATGTTGGGATCCTTATAAATATCCATGGACTAATCGAGATGTTGGGAACCTTGTAGATGTCCATATTCTGTTCAAGTGATGAAGATCCGTGTGAGAGATGTCGATCGTTGCCTCAACATTGGAAATGAAAGAAAACAACGTAACAGCGTAGCCATTGGGGTTTAGCTAACCCATAAGGTATATCACCTCCATATCTAGCATATGTTTCGGATGTTACCCGCATGAGTTGATGTTATCCGGGATCATGTTTTTGGCCATGGACAAGTTATTTTTACCTTATAGTAGAGTCCATTTGGAAATATATGACGACTAGACGTAGTTTTTGATTCTTGTGCAGGACATTGGACTCAGCTTGACCGAAGAAATCTCCATGGGAAATCCATTATGCGAACGTACTTTAGCAGTTTTGATTGTACTTCAGCATTTTTGAGTCGTGGGATGCAAGCGACACAACAGATTTCAGATTTATATTCTTCACCCTATACATTATGTATTGTATAACCTTATGTAGATGGTTGTTCCTTTGAAGGGATAACCGTTATGGCATTCCGTGTAGTCTCAAAATTACTGTTATATACCAGTCGCATATCTCTTGAGTTTCTCATACCAGACTTATGTCTAACTTGTGGTTTATATTTTCTTTATTTCCATGGGTACTATCTCACGTAGTATGAAAAAGTTAGGTTTTCATAATGTTCTTTGGAGCTCGAAGATTCAAGCTAGATGTTTCACCTACCGTAATGTTCTTACTTCCACTGCATTACTACTATGTATATATATCGACAATTGTGAGGACATTTTGTTACAACTGTCCAGGCTGATGACAGTATTTAGAATCATAATTCTGAAATGGTATGTATCTTAGAGTGATAGGTTGTATTGTCTTTTGATATTATATATTATCATTCTACTATGAGATTTTGATATTTTATTCCCTTTTTTCTCGTTTTCATTTCGTTTTCTTTTATTTTACCCTGCATTCTATCTTTCTGACACTTAGGTGTTTGGCACAAAAATAACATGGATGTACTAGTGTCGACGCTCGTGGGTAAATCAACTCCATCATAAAAAAATAAACATGGCTTTTATGAACCTTCTTTATCATCCCATATCGACTGCACATATTTAGAGCATATCTTATGAATCAGATCTGATCCATAATATCGATCATCCTTCTCCACTTTTTTCCTTCCAAAAAATCCTTTGTGAAATTAACTTTTTTCTAACCTTTTTCCACTAATTTGAGCTTTCATCATGTGTACAACTGTCATATGTTTATGAGGCTCGAATTAGATAGAACACCCTAACTCTAAATCGCCTATTGAATGGTGTTTCAACCAAAACAAGCATACAAACATACATACAACAAAGTATAGCATATATACATCTTATACTACACATATATGTTGTCCAAGCATGGAATTACATCAAATTATGGCCTATATCTAGAAACTCAGAAAATGGCTCATCCATAAGAACACGTGTATACTTCAATTTGAACTCATTTAAACATACTTAAAGTCGTTTATAAATTTTGAAGGTGTTTAGATCTAACTCTAATCAATTTTTAAAGTTGAAAAATCATTTAAAAACATAATCTTTTATCTTTATCAACAAGTATAGTAAAGCGAGAAGTGTTAAACCACTCACCAATTACCCAATTGCACACAAATTCAAGTGAATCCAAAATGAACAGCGATCCCCGCATTTTCTAAGGTGCCCAACCAGTAAATCGCTTTGTCCGTTCATTAAGTACCCACTAATAATGTAATGTGGCCAATTAATGCGAGGACCCGGATTTTTGCTTCGAAAATCGACATCCATACTTCACTCGTATTCAACTGCCGCAAATTCAAACATTGAATCTGATTCGCCAGAGCTTATAACACATTAAGGACAACACACAGCGGAAGAAAAATGAGTAATATAACATTGATATCCAACATTTGATTACAACAACGATACAATATTCTGATATAATGAATATCAATACAAATATCAGAGATAGATAAAAGCGGAAGATACAACAGCATCGGAAAAATAACATAAACTTGAACTCCAAAGAAGGAACTCCAATATTAGTATTTCCATCTCCAAAGCATCAATCCAGAAATACCTCAAACTCCTAATCAAGTTGTACTAAGCAAGGTCAGTCATTCAAAGACGGAAGAAGATTTCCAGAGACTGAAGGCTACCGAGCCTACTCCTACAATTTGATTATCTGAAAAACCCAACTCTAGACCGCCCGTGTAGAAAATTGTAGGCACTCAGAGTTTAGAAAGGGAACAATAAACTCCGGGCCAGTCATGAGACTGGTATGAGAAAACAAAAACAGTTTATCCTTAAAACAAACAAAAGAATTTAAAAGTTGAAATCCGCAACGCTTTTTGGAAAAGGAAACTGCCATAAGGCCTCCCACCACACACACAATGCAAGCGCACACTTGGAGGAGATTTCTCCTTATGACAGTCAAAAATGATTGGTACGTGAAAACCATTTGATATTATTATTATTAGTGCATAGTGCAGAAAACATTTCGAAAGTATAATATTAATCTTAGCCAACATACCACATTTCATTGAATGCCTACTATAGTTACCATGTTCAATAGCAGGTTACCGCCACATTCCATGGTAGGTTATACAACTAAAACCGTACAGGGCACGTATTGTTTCTTTGCATTTCCAACAATGGTCAGGAAAAGGAACTTCCTACACCGAAATGGGTACGCCTCTGGAGGGACGCCCCCGAGAACCTAACCGGAACTCTGCTAACACAAGGCCGACGTTACCTCACGCTTTAACCAAGCTATAACATAGGTAACTACCACACAAGTATTCCATCATCGGTCTCGATACCAACAACCACAAAGTAATAAATTTGCAGCAACCACATAGGTTAAATATCTGGGCTCCATACCATGATACCATCTCTTATCCAGAAGAAAATGGACATACCCTACGGGCACGACCCCTAAAAACCTTGTCGCAACATTCCTGTTTCGACCATTTTCGGGTTGTGAGGCTCGACGAAGTCACATCCACAAAGTTATGCTTTTCACAAAAGCCATGCTTCGATCAACACTTGATCAGCAGCACTTCGTATGCCACGTTACCAAATTGGGAATGTATCACTAGTAACCATCAACTAATAACCTTTGAGCTCGTACGTCTCCGAGAAGAGTGTTAAGATAAGAGAATAAATCTCCGCCACCAAGCAGAAATGTATTTGATAGAAAGCAGCTTGACATCTCAAAGTGTAATGTTAGACACACATCCATACAAGTCTGTTCTGAGTTCGAACAGAACCGAAGTCACTTCATAAAGAAGCCCTTGCAATCCGAATAAACCCTAATCACGTCCGGACTTTCCATCACAAAGGGTGATCAAATCTCTATACCGGGGATCAGCCGGTGCAGAGACATTCGACGGGTTATCCTTTCGCTTTCGGAAATATCCGGTCTTCACCATCGGTCTTCCAATGTTATCCATATTGTCGTATCATTATTCGAGATAGGTTATATGACACAAGGTCCTCTCCCGGCTAAACCAAATAACGAGTACAATATTTAAAAACATATGGATATTGGGATCTCAGTTAAGTCACAACTTAAAGCCTAAAACATTTCTTTCAAAATGGTTTAAACAAATTACCATTTACAAATCTTTAAACAAAAAGATTCGATTCACAAAGTTCTCCAATCTTTCACAAAGTTCACCAAAGCCCTTCAAAACAATTCTATTTCAATCCCAAATCTTTTATATGAAAGATACCTTTTAAGATCCTTTTCAATTAAAGTTCAACAATCTTCCACAAAGATTCATTCACGGTTTCCCTTTTCAAATTGGATTAACTCGTCTAATCATTAAATTAAAGACTCAATTCATAGCTTTCAAAACCATTTCCATAAGATTCATTCATAACTTTCAAAACAGTTCCCATTTCAAATCTTTTATATATAAAAGATACATCACTTAAAAGCCTCTTTAATTTCAAAACAAGGTCCCACCATCTTTCACAAAGATTTATTCATAGCTTTCAAACAATTCCATTTCAAAACTTGAAATCCTTTCAACACAAATTGGAAATCCTTTCTTTATATGAAAGCTATTGTTATTCGAAAACAAATAGTTTTCGCTTTGGAAAAATCTGATTACATTTGCACAAGTTAAAGCCCTTCAAAGTATAAAACTTGGGTTAAATTCAAATTCCCAAAACAATACTTTTAAAATGGTTTAAAACCCATATAAATACATTATATAACTTGTATAACCTTTTTAAACCATAATTTCCAAATACAGAATTCAATTTCAAATCTTGAAATCAAATTCAAATCAAATTATTTAAATTTCAAAATTTTATCAAGTTATTCAAAATAACTTTTATCTTCAAAACTCCTTTTCAAAAGTTTTTTATATTTAACCCAATCCCATTTCCAAAACCATTTGAATTCAAAATTCACTTTTAAAACCATTTCAAAAATCCGTGACTTAACCAATTTCCTCGTGTAATCCATATTTGTGTGTGTAAGGTGTAGTCCAAGGGTTTTGCATAATAGTGCAACATCATCAATCACCACAGATTCAATCACATCAATATCGATAAGCGGTATATTCCTATAACGCTTATCTTCCATTCACAGATTTACAGATATAAATTCATCATAGATAAATAAATTACATTTGTCACAGATAAATAAATTACATTCATCACAGCTCAAATCAAAACACTTTGTATCACAAAGCATCATACATCAGGGATATCAAACAATTCAGTATCCAATGGAATCCAAATAACTGTAAGTAAGATCAATTAATTATCTGATTAATTTAAATCAGATTAATTACTTATGAATAGACTACTAATCCTGGTTAATCAATATTAATTAATTTCATATCATTTAATTAATTATTCTTTAATCATTTATTAATTAACCTTTAAGTATTAATTAATTCTTTGATTAGTTATCCTTAATTAATTGCAATAATTAATTAATTAATCCTTAATTAATAATCATTCCTTAATTACTTTTATTAATTAACTAACCTTTAATTACTTAATTATTCTTAAATTAATTACCTTAATTACATTAATTAATTATTCTTAAATTAATTAACCTTTAAACACTTGATTAATAAATCTTTAAATCATTAGCTTAATCATGTAATTAACCTTAATCAATCTTGAATTAATCCTTGATTAACCTTTACTTATGAATTAATTGATCTTAAATTAATAATTAATTGACCTTAATTCAATTTAATTAATTAACCTTAATTATTATTCAATTAAGTAATTATCCTTTAATCATCTTCATTGATCAATTCTTTAAATCTAGCAATTTATTAACCTTTTATTACTCATATTAACAAATCATAAATTACTTAATTAATTAAAAGATAAACCATTTTATCTTTATTTTACTTAAATTACATCACCTAATTAATTTAAAATGCTTAATGTTAATTTGAGAAACGTTTGGTTAATCATTTCTTGATTTCACATTTCATTACATTTTGATGCACTTGGAAATTTATCAAATTGTCTTAATAAAATTATTACAAACCATATTAATAAACTTTTAAAAACACTTAACCCTTTAGGAATAAATCTTGGAAAATTGTTTAAAACCTTATGAATAAATTTCCTTTGAAAACTTGATTTATCTTCCTTTTAAAAACTTATATAATTTAATAAACTTTAAAACTCGTTCAATTGTTTACTTGAAAACTTTTGAATCAACATGTTCGAATAAAACCCAAGATGAAATGCTTAAACCCCAAGCATGAGTTCGAGTTACTAATTATTCTTCGTTTCCCCCGAGCCAATTTTTCATTTCCTTCGAGACAAACCCTGAGTACCCCTTTATTCCCCAAAATCATTAACAATGCATTTACACGGTGATACGGATTCACTTGCACGGGTGATCGATGAACTTCTGGCTAATGCCACGACCTTCGGCAAGTCATCGGCGATCCCCTCAAACCTCGCGACCACCCAGAAAACTGATTCGAATTCGAGAATGAAATCGAGCAATTTGCATCAAACCTGGAACCAACTATCACTAGAAAACCTTCCAGCATCACCACCACCAACCATCGGACGCCACGCGACTACAACCCCAACTATTCCGATGATCCACGAACCTCTTTCCTTGGGTGCGATCGTCTGAATCTCCTTGATGACGATGCAGTTCCTCCATGAACAAGATCGACAAAACACCAATTAAAACCCTAAAATGATCTCGCTCGTCATCTACATTGATCAAGAATTTTTCTTATCAATTTTCTTAAAATCTCCTGCCTCCTAACAAGCTAACATTCCAATCTCGACAGCCAAAAATTCATCGTTCGCCAAAACTTTATGAAAGACGTGATTTCGTTCATCCTCGTGTTTTTCAGAAGATATTTGATTAAAAACTATGATTTTGCTTTTGAAAATCATAAATTTCAAAAACATTTCGATTTATATACTTGAAATCAGAAATTATAAAAATTAAAATTTTAACATGCTTAAAGTTTTCCTGTAATTTTCAAACTTCCAGAAGAAATTTTAACTTATTTTAGTTAAATTTATTTTTAAAACTTGAATCATGGCTAAACGAACAAATCTCGTTTAGATCCTAATGCCTAATAAGGATTAGAGGAAAAGCAATTGAATTTTGAACAGGTTTGGTACCTATAAACCTGGGACAAAAGTGTATATGTTTTTTTTCTAGACATGCACAGCCAATCCATCCATACATACTTGCGTTCATACAATACTTTATCAATTTTACTTTAAACAGGATTTGCAAACAACAAGTCACTTAACAAGCATCACAATATATCATAGTTTTACACTAAATAGGTCAAATTTTCTCACCAGTGTGAAGAACAAAGGCTAGGCTTCATTGCTTAAGCCTAGAATTGGAAATGGGTTTTAACTTGGCATTTGATATTTTAAACTGATCTTTGTATTACTTAACCTGAGACTTGTATTGATCTTCAGTTGCATCAAATCATTGTTTGTTGAGTTGAACCTTTATTTGATCTGTTTGCTTTCAGAATTGTTTCAGGCTTTTGAAAACTATTTTTAATTCGAACTTGCTACTTGTTTGTTTTTCTTTGATACTTTCAGGTTTTGATCCTCCTTTCTTTGATCTGTTTTGTTATTTTGCTTTTCAGGTTTTACTTCTTTGTTTTGTTCAGGTTTGAAAGAGATTGAGAAACCTGATTTTTTTTCTTTTTCATGCATGTTTTTCTAACAAAAGAAAAGTTTACCTTTTGCCACTTGTTCAAATTAACCAACACTTGTTAATGTTATATCTTATTTATTAAACATTTGTCATTTGTGATAAAATTATGTTTACCCTTTTGTTTACATAAATTTAAAATTTTATGTTTTAACCCCTTTATATTTACATATGTTTATTTTCAAATTATACTTATTATAGTTTAAATGTTATACACTTTTAAAATCTTATTTTATGAATCTACAAACCAATCTTACATATGTATGCTTTCTTATTTATTTCTAAAAGATATGTATATTTTAAACTTTTTATTAATTCTTGTTTTAATATCATTTTATATTTACAATTCTAATTATATTTTAAAGATTAAATCTTTTTATCAAATCCTAGTTTTAGTTAAAACTATTATACCTTATTAAATATCATATTATCTTGAACTACTATACTTATAAATAGATATTTATTTAATATTCAAACCCATAATTCAATTTACAATCTATTAATATAATTAAACATGCATAAATTTGAAAAATTCAAATTAATTCACAATTTATTCCCAAAAATTAAATAAATTAACAGTTCAAATTTGATTTAAAAACGGGAATTTTACAGATTCCCCCCTTAAGAAAATTTCGTCCGTAAAATTTGTCGGCGAGACAACAAAGATAGATGAACACACAAAGATAAAGAATCGACTCATCAATCAAGCTAATTATCTATTCTGCATTTGGCTTACCAAATCAGAATATCAAAAATATGAGAATAAACTCATTCAACACTTCACGAAATACTCAGGTCTCCAGATCTACGAAATATGCAAGGGCATTGGTTAGTTCGAATGAATAACTAACCACTCGTAGAATATATCAGACCCTGGAGAATAGATAGATAGATTCAATCTTCCATAATTCTCAAACACTAGGTATGGATTCCAAACTTAGGTCGGAATACCCAAAATTTACACCAGCTTGTCCCTCTTCGGACTTTGATCCACATAAGAAATTACAATAGAATTTCAAATTTTGGTTTTGAGCAAAATCATTTTATCAATACAAATAAATTTTAACTTCATATTTTATTAACCAATTTATTTCAATTTTTAAAATTTCAAGTTCATTGAAGTTAAAATGAAAAGCTGATGGGGAACCGATGAAGAAAATACAAAATAGAAACTTATCTACACGATTTGCAGGGCCACCACCACACCAAAGCTTCTCCCTCCAGCTGCCATGAAGCAATCGAAGAACTGAAATTGGATTAAAGGAGATTGATAGAGAAAGTTATTTCCCGTTATTGTTGCAGGATATCGACCATTTGTGGTGGTACTCCCCTGTCCCTTATTTGGTCCTCTTCTTGCACTCATACTCACTATCAGTGGATAGCAAGAGAATTTACTGAGGCATACTGATGAGTATCTTAGAGAATACTCATTCTAGGGTATTTGTAACCATATCTCTATTGAGTTACCAAATGTGTTATACTCCAAAAGCTAAAGTTCAACCTTTAGCTCTGATACCAAATGCGACGACCTAGATTTTCGCGTTCGGAAATTGACATCCATACTTCACTCGTATTCGAATGCCACAGATTCAAACACTGAATCCGATTTGCTGAAGCTTATAACACATTAAGTACAACACACGACGAAAGAAAAATGAGTAATATAACATTGATATCCAACAGTTGATTACAGCAACAATACAATATTCGGATACAATGAATATCAATACAAATATTAGAGATAGATAAAGGCAGAAGATACAACAGCAGCGGAAAAATAACATAAACTTGAACTCTAAAGAAGGAACTCCTAGATCAGCATTCTCCGTCTCCAAATCACCAACCCAGAAATAGCTCGAACTCCCAATCAAGTTGTACTAAGCAAGGTCAGTCATCCAAAGACTAAAGAAGATTTCCAAAGACCGAAGGCTACCGAACCTACTCCTACTATTTGATTATCTGAAAAAACCCAACTCTAGACTTCCCGTGTGGAAAATTGTGGGCACCCAGAGTTTAGGAAGGGAACAATTAACTCCGGTCAATCATGGGACTGGTATGAGCAAACAAAAATAGTTTATCTTTAAAACAAACAAAAGAATTTAAAAGTTGAAATCCGCAATGCTTTTTGGAAAATGAAACAGCCGTAAGGCCTCCCGCCACACACACAATGCAAGCGCACACTTGGAGGAGATTTCTCCTTATGACAGTCTAAAATGCTTGATACGCGAAAACCATTTGATATTATTATTAGCGCATAGTGCGGAAAACATTTCGAAGGTATAATATTAATCTTAGCCAGTATACCACATTTCGTCGTATGCCTACTATAGCTACCACGTTCAATAGCAGGTTACTGCCACATTCCATGGAAGGTTATACAACTAAAATCGTACAGGGCGCGTACTGTTTCTTTGGATGGTTAGGCAAAGGAAATTCGTACACCGAAATGGGTACGCCTCTGGAAGGACGCCCCCGAGAACCTAACCGGATCTCTGCTAACACAAGGACGACGTTACCTCATGCTTTAACCAAGTTATAACATAGGTAACTACCGCACAAGTATGCCATCCCGGTCGTTATTGACCTTTATCCGAGGCCTTGATACCAACAACCACGAAGTAATAAATTTGCAGCAACCACATAGGTTAAATATCTGGGCTCTATACCATGATACCACCTCTTATCCAGAAGAAAATGGACATACCCTAGGGGCGCGACCCCTAAAAACCTTGCCACAACATTCATGTTTCAACCATTTTCGGGTTGTGAGGCTCGACGAAGTCTCGTCCACAAAGCTACGCTTTTCACAAAAGCCATTTTTCGATCAACATCTAATCAACAACACTTCGTATGCCACGTTACCAAATCAAGAATGTATCACAAGTAACCATCAACTACATAACCTCTGAACTTGTGCATCTCATAGAAGGGTGTTAAGCTAAGAGAATAAATCTCAGCTACCAAGCGGAAATGTATTTGATAGAAACCAGCTTTACATCTCAAAGTGTAACGTCAGATGCACATCCATACAAGTCTATTCCGGGTTCGAACAGAACCGAAGGCACTTCACAAAGAAGCCCTTGCAATCTGGATAATCCCTAATCACATCAGGACTTCCCATCACAAATGGTGATCAAATCTCTATATCGGGGATTAGCCGGTGCAGAGACATTCGACAGGTTATCCTTTCGCTTTCAGAAATATCCAGTCTTCACCACCGATCTTCAAATGCTATCTATATCGTCGTATCATTATTCAGAATGGGTTATATGACACAAGGTCCTCTACCGGCTAAACCGGATAATGAGCGCAATATTTAAAAATATATGGATATTGGGATCTCAGTTAAGTCTCAACTTAAAACCCAAAACTTTTCTTTCAAAATGGTTTAAAAAAATTACCATTTACAAGTCTTTAAACGAAAAGATTCACTTCACAAAGTTCACCAATCTTTCACAAAGATTCATTTATAGCCCTTCAAAACAATTCCATTTCAATACCAAATTTTTTACACAAAAGATATCTTTTAAGATCCTTTTCAATTAAAGTTCAACAATCTTCCACAAAGATTCGTTCACCGTTTTCAAAACAATTCCTTTTTCAAATTGGATTAACTCGTCCAATCATTAAATTAAAGACTCAATTCATAGCTTTCAAAACCATTTCCATAAGATTCATTCATAACTTTCAAAACAATTCCCATATGAAATCTTTTATATATAAAAGATACATCATTTAAAAGCCTCTTCAGTTTCAAAACAAGGTCCCACCATCTTTCACAAAGATTTATTCATAGCTTTTAAACAATTCCATTTCAAAACTTGAAATCCTTTCAACACAAGTAGGAAATCCTTTTTTATATGAAAGCTATTGTTATTTGAAAAAAAACAGTTTTTGTTTCGGAAAAATCTGATTACATTTGCACAAGTTAAAGCCCTTCAAAGTATAAAACTTGGGTTAAATTCAAATTCCCAAAACAATACTTTTAAAATGGTTTAAAACCCATATAAATACATTATATAACTTGTATAACCATTTTAAACCATAATTTCCAAATATAGAATTCAATTTCAAATCTTGAGTTTAAATTCAAATCAAATTATTTAAATCTAAACTTTATCAAGTTATCTAAATAACTTTTATCTTTAAAACTTCTCTTCAAAAGTTTATCATATTTGACCCAATCCCATTTCCAAAACTATTTGAATTCAAAATTCACTTTTAAAACCATTTCAAAAATCCATGACTTAACCAATTTCCTCTTGAAATCCATATTTGTGTGTGTAAGGTGTAGTCCAGGGGTTTTACACAATAGTGCAATATCATCAATCATCATAGATTCAATCATATCAATATCGATAAGCGATATATTCCGATAACGCTTATCTTCCATTCATAGAATTACAGATATAAATTCATCACAGATAAATAAATTACATTTGTCACGGATAAATAAATTACAATCATCACAGCTCAAATCAAAACACTTTGTATCACAAAGCATCATACATCAGGGATATCAAACAATTCAGTATTCAATGGAATCCAAACATCCATAAGTAAGATCAATTAATTATTTGGTTAATTTAAATCAGACTCATTACTTATGAATAGACTACTAATCCTGGTTAATTAATATTAATTAATTACAAATCATTTAATTAATTATTCTTTAATTATTTATTAATTAACCTTTAAGTATTAATTAATTATTCGATTAATTATCCTTAATTAATTGCAATAATTAATTAATTAATCCTTAATTAATAATCATTCCTTAATTACTTTTATTAATTAACTAACCCGTAATTAATTATTATTAAATTAATTACCTTAATTACATTAATTAATTATCATTAAATTAATTAACCTTTAAACGCTTGATTAATAAATCTTTAAATCATTAATTAATTTACCTTAATCATGTAATTAATTAACCTTAATCAATCTTTAATTAATCTTTGATTAACCTTTAATTATGAATTAATTAGTCTTAAATTAATAATTAATTGACCTTAATTTAATTTAATTAATTAACCTTAATTATTCTTTAATTACGCAATTATCCTTTAATCATCTTTATTAATCAATTCTTTAAATCTAGCAATTTATTAACCTTTTATTACTTATATTAACAAATCATAAATTACTTAATTAATTAAAAGATAAACGATTTTATCTTTATTTTACTTAAATTACATCACTTAATTAATTTAAAATGTTTAATGTTGATTTGAGAAACCTTTGGTTAATCATTTCTTGATTTCATATTTCATTACATTTTGAAACACTTGGAAATTTATCAAATCGTCTTAATAAGATTATTACCAAACATATTAATAAAGATTTAAAAACACTTAATCCTTTAGGAATAAATCTTGGAAAATTGTTTAAAACCTTGTGAACAAATTTCCTTTGAAAACTTGATTTATCTTCCTTTTAAAACTTTATATAATTTAATTAACTTTTAAACTCGTTCAATTGTTTACTTGAAAACTTTTGAATCAACAGGTTTCAATAAATCCCGAGCCAAATTGCTTAAACCCCGGGCACGACTTCGAGTTAATCATTATTCTTCGTTTCCCCCGAGCCAATTTTTCATTTCCTTCGAGACAAACCCCGAGTACCCCTTTATTCCCCAAAACCATTAACAATACATATAAACGGTGATACGCATTCACGTGCACAGGCGATCGATGAACTTCCGGCCAATGCCACGACCTTCGGCAAGTCATCGGCGATCCCCTCAAGCTTCGCGATCACCCAAAAAAATGATTCGAATTCTAGAATGATATCGAGCAATTTGCATCAAACCTGGAACCAACTATCACTAGAAAACCTTCCAGCATCACCGCCACCAACCACCGGATGCCACGCGACTACAATCCCAGCTACTCCGATGATCCATGAACCTCTTTCCCTGGGTGCGATCGTTTGAATCTCCTTGATGACGACGCAGCTCCTCCATGAACAAGATCGACAAAACACCAGTTAAAAGCCTAAAATGATCTCGCTCATCATCTACATTGATCAAGAATTTTTCTAATCAATTTTCTCAAAATCTCCTACTCCAAATAAGCTAACATTCCAATCTCGATAGCCAAAAATTCATCGTTTGCCAGAACTTTGTGAAAGACGTAATTCCGTTCATCCTCGTGTTTTTCAGAAGATATTTGATTAAAAATTATGATTTTGCTTTTAAAAATCATAAAAACGTTTCAATTTATATACTTGAAATCATAAATCATAAAAATTAAAATTTTAACATGCTTAAAGTTTTCCTGTAATTTTCAAATTTCCAGAAGAAATTTTAACATATTTTACTTAAATTTATTTTCAGAACATGAATCATGGCTAAACAAACAAATCTGGTTTAGATCCTAAAGCCTAATAAGGATTAGAGGAAAAGCAATTAAATTTTGAACGGGTTTGGTACCTATCAACTTGGAACAGAAGTGCATATGTCTATTTTCTAGACATGCATGGCCAATCCATCCATGCATACTTGCATTTATACAATACTTTATCAATTTTACTTCAAATAGGATTTTCAAACAACAAGTCACTTCACAAGCATCACAACATATCATAAATTTACACTAAATAGGTCAAATTTGCTCACCTGTGTGAAGAACAGAGGCTAGGCTTCATTGCTTAAGCTTGGAATTGGAAATGGGTTTTGACTTGGCATTTGATATTTTAGACTGATCTTTGTATTACTTAACCCGAGACTTGTATTGATCTTCAGTTGCATCAAATCATTGTTTGTTGAGTTGAACCTTTATCTGATCTGTTTGCTTTCAGAATTGTTTCAGGCTTTTGAAAACTGTTTTGAATTCGAACTTGCTACTTGTTTGTTTTTCTTTGATACTTTCAGGTTTTGATAGTCAAACAAGGTTACCCTACATACCTAACAAGCATAAACAAGCATGTCAAGCATAAACAATAATCAAACATCAAACATACACACATACAATCAATAGATACTGCCTACACCCACCTTAGCATCCAAGGTACTAAACAATACAAATATGATACTAAATATAAAAAGATAATGATATAAATGGAAATCTTACAAAGTGAAGAGATATGGATGAGTAGTCTTCATACCCTCTTCCATATGGAATCATCTCCACTTTAATCGCATTGGAACTTCACCAAATTTACCATCTTCCTCCTAAGCTTCTTCATATCATATCTAACTATATGTTAGGCCTACGACGTCCCAATGCTTCTAACTCAATCCCGATATCACCAAGTTGATCCGATGCGATAGTTATGCCTGAGCCTTGTACAAGCTTTAGCAAATGAGAAATGTGGAACATATTATGCACGTCTGCCATCTTTTAAGGTAAGTCGACTCTATAAGCTAGGTTCTTAATCCTCTTAAGTATCGAAAAAGGACATATGAATATCAATCCCAACTTACCATTAGTATTGAACTTCATTCTTCAATGAGGAGAACTTGACAAATAATGTACCTCCAATAGAGAACTCCGAATCTCTACATCTCTTACCAACTACCTCTTCTGTATACCTCGATCAACTTTCATTCGTTGTCGAATGATCCTGATCTTCTCTGAAATCTATCTAATTGTATCTGGCCAAAGTATCATCATTTCACCCTCTTTCTACCAACCGAAAGAGCGTTGCATGATTGGCCACATAATGCCTCGAATGGTGCCATACTAATGCTAGACTAATAGCTATTGTTATATGCACAATCTACTATGCAACTGATCTTACCACATTCTCCGTAATCAAGAATGAAATCCCACAAGAGATACTCTATGATATGATTCACCCCCTCGGTCTACCCATTAGGTAGCTGGTGATTAGTTATACTCAGATGTATTTTCATCTCCAATGCCTCTTGTAAGCTTTTCCACAATATTCTTGTGAATAATGAATTTCGGTTACGATTCTCGCCGGCACACCATAGAATCGCACAACCAACTTCACATACAACTAAATCAATTTGGCTGCAGTCCTACTTGACTCAATAGGTATAAGTGTAACACTCTTGGCTAATCGATCGACGATGTCCCAATTGCTATTATAGCCTCTTCTAGTCCTGTAAATCAATAAAGTCCATCGACACTTGTTCCCACTTCTGATCAGGAACTTCTAGTGGTTGTAGCAACCTGCTAGGCTTCTTCTACTCCGCCTTTTAACCGATAGTTCATACACTTCAAGATGAATGTCCCAACGTCCTTCTTCATCCCTTTCCAATAAAATGTAGTTCCATATATCTATACATCTTGTTGCCTCCGGGATCTATGGTCAATCTTGAATGATGGGCACTTAAGTAGCACATCATCTTTCAACCCATCAATTTTAGGTGTAAACATTCTCCCGTCCTGATGGAGCCAACCATCATGGTCTAGTCTGTACTACTTCGTCTCTTTAGATTCTAATCCACCATCTACCTTAGCAATGATCTTGGTCGGTCTGACATCCCAACTTTGACATGTACTATTTCGTTCAATCAGAGTAGGTCCGATGGTCAAGGTTGCAACATCTTTGGCTCTAGCTCGCATCTCGGTTGAAAATCATAACCAACAATATACACTAAGTGCATCTACTCTAGGAAAATATCTCCCAAATTGGCATGTATTTTACTCAAAGCATCAACAACTGCATTTCCTTTCCTTACATATATGAATGTCAAAATCATTGGAGATAGAAACTCTAACCATCATTGCTGGCGATAGTTAAGGCCCTTCTGCAAAAAGATCTACTTTAATGATTTATGGTTGGTGAATAACGCGAACCTCTCTCCTAAAAGATAGTACCTCCAAACCTTCAGCGCATGACCATTGTTATCTCTACATTATAGGTAGGGTACTTCCTCATATGTGGCTTCAGTTATCGACTAGCATATGCGACAACCTTACCCTTCTATATTAATATTGCACTTAATCTGTTACCATAAGCATCAGTGTATACCAGCATCTCTTCAATTCCACTTGAAATGGCCAATATTGGTGCACTCCTTAACCTCTCTTTCAAACCCATGAATGCATACCCATATCTAGTGTCCCAAGTGAAAGTCAAATTCTTCTTTGTCAAATGAGTCAACGGAACAACTACCTTAGAGAAGTCATTGATGAATAGTTTATAATACACAGAAAATTCAAAGAAACTCCACACATCAGTAGAATTTTTGTTTTGTCCCAATCTTGCACAACTATAACTTTTACAGGATCTACGGCAATGCCCTGTTCAGAAACATGGCCTAAAAATTGCACTGCCCTCCTCTGGAAGTGACACTTCGAAAAATTTGTCTTCATTCGGTGCTTCCTTAACACTTCTATATTCTTCTTCCATCTTTGAGAAGACAAGAATATCACCAATAAACATAAGCATGAATTTATTTATTTGATCCATAAAAAATCGGTTCATGAGATCAACAAGTGTATCGGCGCATTGATAATCCCGAACGACATAACCAACCACTTATAAAATCGAAATGGCATACGAAACAGTATGACCGGCACACTCTCCTTCGTCACTCCTAGTTAGTTAAATCCCATCGCAAAATCCAATTAGGAACACTCTACCACTATAGAGATGATCGAACAAGTCATTAATACGTAAGAGTAGATACATGTTCTTTTTCATTACCATATTCGACTCACGGTAATTGACACACAGTCTTAAGAAACTATCCACCTTCATAGTAAATTATGCGTGTGCTCCCCACTCAGAAATACTCTTGTGAATGAACCCATTCCTTAATAGGACATTCATTTGCACCTTGAGCTCTCTTTTGTCCTTATGTGCATTCCTCCTTAAAGGCATACTACTAGTCTGGCATCCCTCTCCAAATCAGAAAGGAACTCTATCTCTTTATGTGGTGGAAGTCCGGTCACCTCCTCAAATATGATAAGATACTCTCTAGCCGTAGGCATTGATGATAACTCGTTATGTGAGATATCGATTGAATATAGAAAGATAACCATCATCTCGTCATTTGGTTGGCAGCCTAACACTACCTTCAGCCAATTGTATTTCCCTAGCATCACCAGCGACCTCTCACAATCCACCACTACTCTCTATCTCTGAAGCCAGTCTATCCCCTATATAATATGAAACCCCACAAAACCCAAAACAAAACAATCATAAGAAAAAGTACATCCGCGATGGGGTAAGATTAAACCATGACTAAAAAAATAAGCTAGTAGAACCTCCTACTGGGTTCTTCACAATCAAAGACTGAGCAACAACCTCAAGTTCCAATCTTATATATCTATCAATGAACTAAATATAAAGGAATGTGATGTTTTCCCTTTCTCCTCTGCTGAAGGAACATTCAACGAAGATGGAAAAATGTTTAAATCGTATGCCTTTACTAACTACTTTTGCTTTAATGGCTCTAGAAGGTTCTTTTGAATATTCCAAAGCTTATTGCAGTTAAAGCACTTCTTCTTGAAAGCCTCGTCAATATGACCTATGATTCTTTCACCCAAATAGTCATTCAAGTCGATGATGAACTTCTCATTCTTCTTCGATGGAGTGTCAATGAAATACATCACGTACTGCGACAAAGCATCAAACTTAGTTATATACTTGGAGATTGATGAGTCTCCATGCATCAAATCTATAATTTTATGGAATAGAATCGACTTTTGAGCGATTGGTATGAACTTCTTCTCAAATCTGGTTTTGAACCGATCTTGAGTGAACTAATCCTCGGGAATCACAGCTCGAAGAGCATTGCACCATTTCATAGTCCTTCCTTAGAGTCATCTGAAGGCCAACCTTCTCCTTATAGCATCAATAACTCTAGGTCGTCAAATATTCTTTCTTAGGTTTCTAACCAATCTTATGCCTTCATATCCAACTCCATGCAACAAACCTAATTTTGATTAACATTATTTAGGATATTTAATTGAATAAATAAAATAATGTGGAATGTTAACAAAATTGAGATTTGATAATTAAAATGCGTTGGGCCTTCATTAATGAACTAACGAAATTAACTAGAACATTAATAAGCAGGATATGCTAAAGGCGAAATGGGAATAAGTTATAATTCCTAATAGATATCCTTACACTCCTACTCCCTTCTTTACTTCACTCATACAAACAAATCAAAGAACCAAGGCCGTCCATTAACAAGAGTTTCAATGGAAGTAACGCTAGGGAAACAAGATCAAAGCTTAGGAGAATCAAATCAAAATACAAATCTCAACCTTCCTTAACTAATCAAGGTGAGTAATGGTTATGCATCTTAAGTTTTAATTTTAATTTTCGATTTTAAGTGAAACCCTAAATTTTTTGATGTTACTATGCTATGTTTTAAATGATTGGATGAATATATGCTCTCTAACGAATTTATATGATTTATTATGGAATTTATAGATACGTTTGAGTTGGAAAACTTATCATATAACACCCAAATGACTTGAAATTTTGATATGATGTTATAAAAATTATTTTAAAAGTGGGTTTTAAATTTCATAATTTTCCAAGCAAGTGAGAATTTATTATGAATTTTCTAAGTGGAGAAAATGGATCATGAAGGGTTTTAATTATTAAAAATAATAAAATATTTTTTTTGGTCTCAAAATTTATATATTTTAAAAGATGTAATAAATTATATTTATTATGATTTTTGGGGATTTTTTCCAGGTGTTTATGGAGGGTTATAAAATTATTAAGCTAGAAGGGCTTAATTATTATATTAAGATATTAATATAAGATTAAAAGTTTGCAAATATTATGGAAATGATAAACCCGCTTTAGATCATCTTTTCAATAAAAATAATTGTTAGTAAAGTTGTTCTCCAATAATTTTTTGGACAAATAAAAGAAGTTAGTGAAAAGAAATTATTTTTAATGACAAAATAACAGTTTTCATGTTATTTACGGCATTGCCATGCTGAAACAAACGATGCTGCCTCTCATCATGCTGCACCTTTGACCTTCAACGTCAATATAGTATGATACATATGCCACCACCTGTAGTTGGAATGGAGTGTGAGCATCGCCACTTATTTTCCTTTAACACTTTGTCACGACTTGTTTCTAAAATGTCGCTGGCCCTATACATTCAAAGCCACCTATAATGGTGATAATGATGCCACATGTTTTCAAGAATGTCGCCGACCCTATAAGGCAACCATGCCGCATTTTATCATCATGACTACATCATTTACCGCATGTTTTTAAAGAAGGCAATGATGTCGTGTATTATCAGTTCGACCTTAATGATAATAGACTTTAATCTTTAACACCTGTTTTCGAAGAAGGCTATTTGACGCATGTTATCACTTTAGTTCTATATGCCGCTATTTTCTTTAAGGCATTGATGTCGAGGCTCATCAATGTCGCTGAGTATCATCTAAGATTTTATAATATGCTATAATAAGTAGTTAACTTCGACTTTATACACTTATATTTTACCAATAAAAAGTATTAATATGTTTTAAGGGACAAAGACCCTCGTCGACCATATCTTTGTTGTGTTTTATCAATATAAAGGCTCTATATTGTTTTGGGTTCTATATTATAGTTTTGAAGTGAGATAACTTCCAAGTAGTTTCAAGACTCATAAATATATTTTTATAAAAACATATATCATGCCATAAATATTTTCGACAAAGTAAAGGGCTATAATTTCCTTGTTTTAAAATACGATTTCAAAGGTTAAATCATTTGCAAAGGTTTTGTTTTCAAAGAAATAGAAAATAATATTTAGCCCAGGATTTTTACTAAAGAGATTATTGTTCTTATCACTTTTGGATAGATTGTGATAAGACAAATTTAACCTAGAAATTAGAAACTAGATGTGACTATTGTAGGGTAGCGCCCTATACTTTAGTTGTTAGTCCCTAGTATATATGAGTCCTAAATTCCAGTGCTTGGGGCTTTGTTAAGGGTAAGACTAAAAGTAAATTTATGCATAGAATGAAATACGTAAAGATAAGTTAGGTTATACCTTGTCCTTCAAAATCTTAGGTTCATATAAAAATTATAAAACTATGAGATTGACAAATAATTAGGTAAACACTAAGATAAGTGTATTTGAACAGACAGTCCAGTTTTCTTCTAACAGGTAGTTAGGAAATTTGGTATATCTAGTAGGCCCGAGTCATCCATGTAGGCTGGTAGTTACTCTGTGAAAACTGAACATTGGGACAGATAGTCCAATGATTTAGCGGATAGTCATGATTACATATGTAGCATGCACACACATTATTGTTTATATTGTCTATTTTAAGTAGTCTGGTTGTAGGAAATTGATTTGCAAAAGATATATTTTAAAACAAATATTAGTGAGGGAAAAACTCGTTCCGCTCTGCTACGTGGTCTTACTGAATATCTATAAACCGATATGGCATATTATTATTCACACCAAGCTTTTTGTTTGGCTCGAAGTTTATGTTTCTCCCCTCAAACTCTCGGGTGTTCAAAATTTGATTTGAGTAGGTCGGCAATAAGGATTTCAAGGTTAAGTGGGTTTTGAAGAATAAAGCTTCCGAAGACGTGCTTGAGGCAAAGCTAGCTATGTAGGAGTCTATCTATTACTGTTATCCGCTGTGTTATGTCAGTTGTTATAAAAATATATTAATAATAGACGTATCTATCTATTTAGTAACTCTGATCAACCAAGGGGACATCTTCATATGTCAATCTTAGAGTATTTTGTAATAATTATATTTCATCTGAACCACGACATCATTCGGGACTATGTAACGAATATGGAATATTTCCTTGAAATGAAATGTGTAAGATTGCTTTGAAATTGTGTTTAAAATTATTTCATATTGTGGTGCTTCTGATATTATAGATACCTTTAACATAACCACATTTTCTCATTGAAAATTAATACTATAGATGACTGTAGTATTTGTAGCGCTTAGTTTCAGGCCTCAAAATGGAGGATGTTACAACTTGGTATGAGGACATAGGTTTATGTAAACTAAAGGAAATTTGAAATTTAAACAGATTTTTTGAAAACATAATCCAAATGAGTTAGAGAATAAGATTAGGGTATGAGATAATGCTATATTAATGTACTTATATTTGTTATGTATAAGAATACGCTTTATCTCCATTCTCCTTTCTTCTTTCTCTTAGACCGTTCTACTGCATCTTACTAAGGTTCGAATGCAGATTCAGGGAAGCAAGATATAGATGCAGGAAATGGAAAAGTGAATCATGGTGGAGGAAACACCACTACTAATGGAAATGTCAAGCCCAATACTAAAAGGAATACGGGTCGACAAACAACTGCAAATGTGGGTGCGGGAACACCACCGCTTGATATAGCAGCAATGTAGCAGTTCTTTATCAACATGATGCAAGCAAGATTTAAGAACCCTGGTTTAGACTACCTGAAATTAAATCAAAGGAATAATTAAAAGATTTTGGATATAATAAAGTTGGAAATTTAGTGGATCGTCTTTTTTATGCTCTTTAACTCTTGTATTGAAGTATATAAGAGCTATTTTGAATGAAATGAATAAAAAAATTATAAGGAGATAATTTCTATTTAGGATATAATTTCTTAATTTATGATTCATTTTATCAAAATATAGAGAAAACCCTTTTTAATCAAAGGTTGTATTTAAATTTTGATATTTGGACACAAACGTTAATAATAACGAAGTTTATTATGGAAAAATATTGTTCAATAAAACCTAAACATGTCGAATATAAAATGGAGATTTTGTAATTTGGAACATGCTAAAAGTACAGTGGTTAAGAATTTGAAATAAACAAGTTGTTAAAATACAAATAATAGTGTTTTACAATTGAAAGTTTTAGTTAGCAACAGTTTGTAATAAGAAAATTTTAGCAACATTTTTTTAGGATATCTACCCATTATCCTAAAGCCCATTAGAACTTGAGAAATATGAGAACACATTTATTCTCATCTTCACTTTTCACAAACCAAAAAACGTATTCCATCTTCCTCTTCTCAAACAAACCCTAGCATCTTCCCTTCCAAAAATCAAAACAAATCAAATAAAGTCCCAAAAATCCTCAAATTTAGATATGTTATTACTGACATGTTCCAGCACCTCTGCTCCAAATTTCAGGGCTTTGCTTAGTTATAATGAGCCAAAGGCGATCTTTTCTCAAGTCGTTTTCGGGTCAAATCTGGACAGAAGACGAAGGTCAATAGAAAATTCATTACTAATTATAGAAAAATCATAAAAATTTGAAATTTGCTGCACTAAGGACGAAAGTGCAGAAAATTCTGAGTTTTGGCTATGTGTTGATTGCTTGTAATTTTTGGAGTTTTGGGATGTTAAGTTGAGTAACCCTCACATTTCTAGTCTAAATTTGATTGCATGTGGTTGAATGGAGAAAATACTAGTTTTACTGATCTTTGTTTGGTGATTACCGTTAGTGTTTTCTAAATCTACTCCTTGTTTACTCAATGTATGTTTACTGCTTTCTAAATATTGAAATTAGATTTTGCTGTATCATTTTAATTGCGGTATCTGGTATTGTGAAGCGCATGTAATAGTTTCAATAAAATGTTAAGGTAGTAAAAAAAATTATTTAACAAAAATCAGGTGAACCAGCGATCAAGGGTGACGAAACGCCTCGAGCTTGCTCCAGGCAGTTGTCCGTCCCTCAGTTGCCTTCCTCCTTGTCACTTGTTCGCTGAACGTTTTAAGTTGCATTGCTCTAATTTTTAATGTTGTTTTCCGATGACTTTCTTATATGAATTTTTATTTTGAATCAATGGAAAATAATTGCATTTTGATGCGTTTGTGTTCTATAGAAGATATTCAACTTTTGATGCCTTTCTGTTCTGTAGAATAAATTCTATTTTTGATATATTCGGTTACAGTAGAATTTCAGTGGTTTAATTCATATTCTGATTATATGAATGCTTGTAAATTTTTTGGTAAGTTGGTTTTCAAATAGGTAGAAATTTTGATTGAAAAATAAATATATAGATTTAAAGTGATTTATAATGTGATTTAGGAGTAATACAATTATATTGCACGAAGGTTTCTAACTCCTGTTTTATAAAACACTCTGATACTATTTATAAACATTTAAAAATCTCATTTTATGGATTTTCAACTCTTTTTCCAAAACAAATAATTTAGAAAAGAATTTTCAAACCTATTAATAGTGTATAAAACTCTTTCTTCGTTTGGATGAGAAATTCAATTAAACGACTTAGTAAAACAAGTGGTACGAAACGCTTGCGTTTACTTTTTTGATTAATTCCTAGACTTATTCGATTAAAATCATATTTTCTCTTGAGTCGGGTTTACTAACTTGCAGTAAATATTCAAATAAACAAGTATGGTATGGGATGTACAAGTGTTATTTATTGGTTACTATTTGAAGGTAAATAACACTTACGAAAAAAAGTTTAACGACTTGTCTTTTATGTTGATCCGTGATAAGTGGATTTATAGAGCTTTGGCTTATTAGAGTTATGGATTCACTATCCATTAATGGGTCCCTTGACCATTTATGATAACATGTGTTCGGTGAGTTTTATGCCCCCTTTTATGATAGGTTCCCCTTTTAGGTTTTTGGATTTTTAATGATTGATTTCTGGATTTTATGAAATATGTGTTTCACCAAATATTTTGTGAGATATGATTTTATAAGCTAATAGTGGTTTTTTGATTTGGTGAATAATTTTAAGAACAATAATATTCCTCTTTGTTTAACTCCATGTGAGTTTCATGTTAACTTTATGTGAGTTTTGTATGTTGAGATAGGAATTCATTCGGTTGCATATTCTTTTAAGTTATCCTTTATACCTATTATGTATATCGTGGATCTTTTATGACCACCTTTTGTAGTTCACATCATGTATCATTGTAACATCCCTAAATTTTTATGAAATTATTTAGGAAATTTAATTAGATAAATTAAATAGAATAATGATGATAAAGTGATTGAGATTAGAATAAATTATATATATAGGGCCATGCTTATTAATAAGATAAATGGGCATCAAATTCGCTTATTGGTTAAGTAAACTACATATGGGCATAATTAGTAAATAACCATTTTATATTACATGGCTATACACTCCACATCTTTGTCCATTCATGTTTCATTTCTCACGATCACAATCACGAATCAAAACCCTAAACCAAAGCCATTCGTTACTAAGGAAGAAAGGAAGAAATTTACCAAAATCTAAAGATTAAAAGCTAGAGAGGATTAATCAACAACAAATCTCAAATCCGTTATCAAGTTTAAGGTAAATAATAATCTCATACCATCTCTGTTTTGTTCTATGATTATATGGTTTTGGATTTATGATCTAAATTCGTTTTTGTGGTAAAATGGATGATGATATACTTGAGTCTTATTATGTCGATTTATTTTAATTCATACGCCTATGAATTTGCATGGTTTTGATATAAAACCGAGAATATATGATTTCAGATTGCCATGGAAAATTTTTATGTTAAGTAAAACACGGTTTTGGAGAAGGTTTTAATTTTTATAATTTTCCGAGCTATGGAAATTTTACTATGAATTTCTGATGAAAAATATGATATAATTTGGTTTAAAATTTATTTCGAGAATTTCAGGAAGAAACTGGGTCTAAATTTTTATTATGTTTGATTACATTATGAAACTGAATTTCTGTGATTTTTGGGGATTTTTTTTAATTGATTTACTAGGTAAAATAAATTATTTTAAAAGGAGGAAATTTTTAAAACTATTGGTTATAGTATATGGAAGGGCTTAAACCTTAGATTTTTAAGGTTTTAATTTGGTATAAATGCGGCAGTTTTAAAAGGTATAGTATTTGAAAAGTTTTAATGACAGCCAATCAATGGTTTACAAATAGGCAAGTTGTTAGTAATTACTAAAAGTTGCTATGGCTCCGAAGCTTACCCAGTAAGCTTTGCTTCGGCCTTTATGGCTTCGAAAAAGAAGTCTTATCCCCTTCGTCCTTTGCATGATCCAGTTATCGCGTGTTCTGCTGTTGTGCCTCCTCTGGTCGCTTCATTGTCAACGCTGGCGGCATCTACTGTCGTCCCCTATGGTAGCTAATCTCAGGTCATCGTGGACGTTTATGGCAATCCTAGCTCAAGTATTACTGTTGAAACGTGCATTGGATAGCCTGTTTTGCCAATAGTGTAAATGTTCATCCCCTCCTTGGGTTGCTGAACGAAATTAACTCATCGTCTACTATGCTTCTTTCTCCGTTGTCCTCTGGTGAGCACCCTCCAATAAAGTATTTAGCTTAAACTTGTAATATTCCTTAGTTGAATACTAAAGTGGGGTTGCTTGACATGTCAATTTTATGTGTTATTGATTCTCAGCATGGTGATATATTATCTTGTGGTGCAACTGTTATTGTCGGAGATGTTTCCCTGCATGTAGTTGAGACAGAAGGGTTAGAATCTCCTGAAAACGACCTCATGTGAAGCTGCCCACCAATTGTTTGTGATAGTGTCAAGCACGATGTGTCCTCTTTTACTTTAAATGGTCCAGTCCTTGAGGCTCCTTCTCTGCCTCGGTCGGTTACTTAGTGGTCGTCATTATTCACTAGCATGCCAAAAAATGTGGATGTGCATTCCCCTCGTTGTTTTGACAAGGTAGAGATTGAGGAGGTTATGATGGAAAATTAAACGGATAAATGTTTTTCATATGAATAGGAGAATTGATGAGGTGTTGATTTATAATCATAAATCAGTTACTTCAACCCTTAGTAATAATCTCTATATAAGTATAATCATTCTGTAGACATTAGAATCATACGCAAAAGTTGTATTTCTTATTATTCTTCTTAACCTCCATTATTAATCTTATACAATTATCTTTTTTTAGAAATAATAAAATTTCCTCTACCCAAAGTGGACGTACACTATCTCGCGAACATGGAACCACCATAAATCGATGTGTGAACTCTCTATTTGCTTTCTTCTGTGATTTGTTGTTTTGTACTCTTTTATTGCTATTTGTTTTATCACACTAGAATTATCGCAGTAAATTGTTGCTTTTGATAGATTTACTCCGAAATCTTTAAGTGTCTGTTGCATATAAATTACTTGTGCGCAAGCTAGTGCCGTAGAAATATATTCTGCTTCACAAGTTGATAGTGAGACGCAGTTTCGTTTCTTGCCAAACCATGATATTAATGATTTACCAATGATGTGACACATACCGCTTGTACTTTTTCTATCTGTTTGTGATCTACCGAAATCAGCATCGCTGTATGATACTAACTCGAACGAGCACTCTTATGGATAGAAAAGTCCGAAATTTTTAGTTTTACTAAGATAACATAGTATTCATTTTACGGCTTGTAAATGCGATTCTTTCGGGTCAGCTTGAAATCGTGCACATAGACACACGCTCATCATAATATCTGGTCTACTTACTGTTAGATAAAGTAGTGATCCTATCATACTACGATATAGTTTTTGGTCTACACTCTTGTCATTTTCATCTTTATCAAGATGCGTTGTTGTGCTCGTAGGTGTTGGTTTGGCAGAAGTGTTTTCCATTCCAAAACGTTTGATAACATTATTACAGTATTTTTCTTGATTAATAAATATTCCATTTGAAACTTACTTTATTTGAAGACCTTTGAAATACGATAATTCTCCCATATGGGACATTTTTAATTCTCTAGTCACTATTTCAGAAAATTCATTACATAATTCATTATTAGTTGAGCCAAATATAATGTCGTTGACATATAATTGAACTATAAAAATATCATTTTTAGAATGTTTTATAAATAACGTTTGATCTACTTTTCCTATTTCGAATCCTAGGTCAATTAGATAGCTTTTAAGGCATTCATACCAAGCACATGGTGCTTGTTTTAAATCATATAAATCTTTCTTAAGTTTATAGACATGATTTGGGTAATTTTTCATGAATAAATAAAGGCGGTTGTTCAACATAAATGTTTTATTTAATATAGCCACTTAAAAATGCACTTTTAACATCCATTTGGTAGAGTTTAATATTATTGAAACATGCATACGCCAATAAGATTCGTATTGCTACTAGTCTTGTGACTGGAGCAAACGTTTCTTCGTAGTCTATTCCTTCTTCCTGGTTATATCCTTGTGCTACTAGTCTTTCTTTATTTCTAGTTATATTTCATAATTCGTCTGCTTTAATTTTTATAAACCCAATTAGTTCGTATAACAGTCTGATCGGTCGCTCTGGGTACTAGTTTTCAAACTTCATTTCGTTCAAACCGATTTAGTTCTTCTTGCACAGCAATAATCCAATTTTCATCGAATGATGCTTCCTTGGTATTTTTGGGTTCTATAGTAGAGAGAAAAGCTACATTATCCATTAAATTTAGTTGATTTCTAGTTCGAACATTTGAATTTGTTTCTCCAATTATATTTTCTGTAGGATGATTTTGTAAGATTCTTCGAGGAGATCTTATTGTATTAGTAATATTTCTATGTTCTAAATTATTAACTATGTTTTCGCCATCTCTAGAATTATAAAAAATATCATCATCGTCTCTTGAATTGTTTATTATTATATTTGTTTTATTATTATTATTAAGTAAATCATTGTCATTATTTGTTTTTGAAATAAGTTTAGAGTTCTCATCAAAAGATACATGGAGTGTTTCTCCAATAGTATTAGTTCGTTTATTGAAAATTCGATAAGCTTTGCTTCGATTCGAATATCAAAGAAATATACCTTCGTCACATTTTAAATCGAATTTGCCAAGCCGATCTTTGGTATTTAATACAAAAAATTTTGAACCAAATATTTTAAAATAAGATATGTTTGGTTTTCTACCGTTAAAAGTTTGTAAATTGTATTCTTAATAAGGGGTCTAATAGAAACATGAGTTAAAACATAACAGGCAGTTGCAACAGCTTTTGTCCAAAAATGTTTTGGTAACGTGCTTTCATTTGGTAAAGTTTTTGCACATTCTTGTAGAGTTCGATTCTTTCGTTCTACAACTCCATTTTGTTCTAGAGTTCTAGGAAAAGAAAAACTATGAACTATTCCTTTCTTTTTACAAAAAATATCAAACTGTTCATTTTCAAATTCACCTCCATGATCACTTCTAATAATTTTAAGTCTAGTATCTTTTAAAGTTTGAATTTGTTTAACTAATGTTTTGAAATATTCAAAAGTATCACTTTTATTTTTTATAAAAATAGTCCATATATATCTAGAAAAATCATCAACTATTACAAATACGTATTTATTGTGATTTACAGATTGAATTTGAGTAGATCCAAATAAATCCATATGAAGTAATTCAAGTGGTTGTAATGTCGAAATGATTTTCATAGATTTAAACGGGGATTTAGTTAATTTACCTAATTGACACGAGTCACATAAATTATTAACTGTAAAATTCATCTTTGGTAATCCATTTAAGAGATTATTTTTGGAAATTTTATTTATATTTTTAAATTGATATGACAGAATCATTTGTGCCATATCCAGGAATCATTTTCTTTGGCTATTAAACACATGTCTGAGTTATGATTAACTTTCATATTCAAAACGTAGATGTATTTATCTCTGTTTCTTTCAAAAATAAGATTTTGATTTTGATCAAAGATGCTACATTTATTTTCAGAGAAGGATATTTTAAAACCTTTATCGCATAACTGACTTATACTTAATAGATTATGTTTTAGATTCTTAATTAATAAAACATTTGTAATAAGTGGTAAATTAGATATACCGTAATTGCTCACATCGCCTTTGTCGACGATGTAGCGCTTGGAATTATCTCCAAAAGTGACAGAACCTCCATCTGAGTGTGTAATATTTATCAGCATATCTTTGTCTCCTGTCATGTGTTATGAGCAACCACCGTCGAGTATCCATTTTCCTCTTTTCTTGATTGGGACCTGCAAAAAATATGAGATAACATTGGTACCTACCTTTTTTAATAGGGTCCTAAGAGTTAGGTCTTAGGAATCCAAACCCAAATGGGTTTAGTATCCAAATATTTTTTATTATTATGAACATTTTCTATGAATGAACTTATATACTTTTTCCTTATTAACTTGTTATTAGTTTTAGGTACCCTATATTTATAGTTTTAGAAACTAGTCTTGAAGATGTGGGAGTTTTATTAGACTTAATTTTTGAATTACTAGATTGTGAATTCTTGACTATCTTCTTATAATCTAAACCATATTTATTATTAATAGTTTGTGAATTCTCAAAAATTCTAGATAAATTTTCTCTTCCTTTATTAAAATTTGATACGTTTTTAGTGATTCCTTCTAGTTTGGTCTTTAGACTTAAATTTTCTAGTTCTACCATTTTAATATTAGTTTTTAAAACTTGATTTTCAGAAACAAGAGCATCATTCTTTTCTTTTTGAGTTTCAATTTATTGACTCAATAATATAAGTTGAGAATTAACATTTGAAAGAGATTCTTGACTTTTCTCAAGTTCTTCTTCCTATATTTTCTTCTCGTCATTAAGCATATCTCTTTCGAATTCTGCCTTGTTCTGATTTTCTAATACCTCTTTATATTTTCTTTTGAGACTTTTTAAAGTATCTAATAATTCAGAATTTATTTCTATCATATCAATCACTAACCTCATTATCTTTAGCCATAAAACATACGTTGGCTTGTTCATTATCGCTGTCACTCTCACTTCCAAAAGAACAGGAGGAACCCGAATCATCCCATGTAACCGAAAAGGCTTTTCTTATGAATTTGTCCTTCCTTTTATTTCGATATTATTTCTTTTGATCTGGATGGTCCTTCTGTATATTCCTCTTTTTATGACAGTTAAAACACTCCATAACTGATGAAGACGGTGGTTTGTTGCTATTTGAGCTTCTCTTGCCATTATTTCTGTTTCCTTTTCTATATTTCAAGAATTTCTTGAAGTTTTTGGCAATAAAGGCTAGGTCGTCATTGTTTGAATCTAATTCTTCTTGTTCTGCATGGAATGCTATATTCTTTTTATCTTGGGCTTAAACTCGTTTAGCCTGCAAATTCACTTCATAGGACGTTAGATTTCCTATTTCCTCTTCCGGAGTTAATTTGGTAATATTGTTCGCTTCTTCAATAGCGAGAACTTTTCTTTCCCATTATTCCATTAAAGAGTTAAGGATTTTGGATACAAAATCAAAGTATGAATATTTTTCTCCTGGTCCTACTAATGAATGATAGATATCCCGAAATCTTGAGTACATATCATTTACATTTTCTTTTATTATAAAGTTTTGAAACTGATTTTTTAGCATGGATATTTTGCTTTGTTTGACCTTGTTGGTTCCTTTGTGTGTAACTTTGAGTGTACGCCATATTTCATATGCAGTATTGCACATGATAACACGGTTAAACTCATTTTTATCTAAGGCACAAAATAACATATTGATGGCTTTTGCATTAGCTATGGCATCAAGTTTCTGTGTATTTGACCAAGTGGAATACTCTTCAGTAGGAATAATATATTCCGTCTGAGTTATTTCCATGAATCAAAACCATTTGCTTGCATATATATTCTCATTCGTGTGGCCCAATAGTTATAATTCATGTCATTAAATAGCGGTGAATGTGTAGTGGACTGTCCTTCAATGAAGTTAGTGTTAATGCTAGTGCTAGTGCCAGTGCTAGTGTTAGTGTCCATATTATTATATTATCATATAACTGTGTTACAGTTATATGATGACCATGCTCTGATACCAAATGAAAGTGTGCTTTGGATCGTGTAATATGGATATATGACAATACAAAGAATTGTGATGATAGTAATATAGTAAATAGTGTGGAATATAAAAGCAGTATGATAAAAATGGCACTAGTGATTTTTATACTGATTCGGAGCATTGTCCTACGTCCAATCCCAGACTCCTTCTGGAATTTCACTAAAACAACAATCCTCACTTAACCCGGAGGAACAGGTCTATACAACCTCTGAGCAGCCGAATAGGGACCTGAGCAGCAGAACATGATTTCACCTCAGCAGCCGAAGAGGACTTCACATGCATGAGCAGCAGAACAGGACTTCAACAAATACAAAACATTGTTTTGATTTTGTCTGTTCTAATAACACGGATTTGTCACTTGTAGTATGCCCTTCCTATAATCTTCTCCTCGAGTATAAATATATATATTTGAAGTTTACGAAGAATAGAAAGGTACAATATTGCTTTAATGCAGAATAATTGGAAGTATTATAGCAAATAGATTCAAGAGAGTTAGATTAGAAAGATAAGAAAATTCGGTGATAATTTGGTGAATTGAAATCAAGTTAGAATATGTGTTTGTAGAGGTTAAAGAGCAACGACTGTTGACGAAGAGTTTCAATTGAAGTGTTGCATCCAAATCTTTTCGTAGAGATTCGTAACTCTTCACAAATAGTCGTGTCTTTTCAAAAAGCAACCATTGTAGAAATTCAGTCAACTGAGATTCTAGGTCAGTCGACTGAATATTCAAACAAATTTTTAAATATATGTTTGTATATTTATGCATCTGTGCATGTTGCACAGAATTTCTAGGGCCAGTCGACTGAACCTCTATGTCAGTCGACTGACCTGGTAAATCTGTGCAATTTGCACAGTTTACATGGGTATAGTTATATATACAACTTTAAATATTTTTATATAATTTATATGCTTATATATGTATAAAATATTTGAGAATAAGCTGATTAAATATATAAGCTAATATATATATGTAATCGAGGTGAGATTTTAACAAAATTGACCTAAGACTTAAAACTAAAATAATATAATTGATGCACCGGTTTTGAAGTATTGTCTCCTTGTAGTATATATTCTCTTCTTATCGTAGCAGTCATCAAATCTATATATCGTAGTGATAGCTTTGTGTCATGGATCAAAACCAAGTCCCAACATAAATGAATTAAAATTTTATTCTAACTATCTTTTGAAATTGAAACACAAACATATAAATTCTGTTAGATTTCGGTGATAAAATATTTCCATATAGAAGATTTGGAAGATGTTGTTGATTTTGGTGATACGATATTTCCAAGTAAAGAAGATTTGGAAGATATTTGAGATAACGACTCAAATATATTATCTCTTTTATTGCATTAATGAGGGCAATGAATTATCTCATGAGAAGGAGAATGATTTGGATAATTGAAGTAATCAAACAATTTCTTAATCAGTTGACTAAAAAAGGAATCTTATCAGATGCACGCAAATTGGAGGAAATTGGAAAATTAGACGGATAAATGTTTTTCATATGAATAGGAGAATTGATAAGGTATTGATTTATAATCATAAATCAATTACTTCAACACTTAGTAATAATCTCTATATAAGTATAATCATTCTGTAGACATTAGAATCATACTCTCAAGTTGTATTTCTTATTCTTCTTCCTAACTTCCATTATTAATCTTATAAATTTCTCTTTTCTTAGAAATAATAAAATTTCCTCTAACCAAAGTTATCATGGAACCACCATAAATCCATGTGTGAGCTCTCTATTTGCTTTCTCTGTGATTTATTGTTTTGTACTCTCTTATTGCTATTCGTTTTATCACACTACAATGCAATCTTATTGCTTCCACATTTATTTAGGTTGATTTACAGTCATTTGTGTAAAATTATCCTAATAGACTGGTATCAGAGTCTATGGTTCGAGGGACCACTAGATGATGCGAGCGTGGTCAAAGCATGAATCCTTAAGGCTTAAGCAAAGAAGAATGACTTATCAAGGTGGATACATAGTTAAGCATCCCGATCCTACTGTTAAACGAGGACTCATGGATCCACTACACCGAGGACTCAATATCACCAAGATGACTTGTGTGGAAATACTTGCCTTATGATGGAGATTAACTACGGAAGAGAAAGCAGTCTGGCCTAGCTGCAGAACTTTTTCAATATGTTTGCCAAGAAAGTTTGAGGAAATTCTCATTAATGTGGAGACTGTTAGGTGTGGCTCACAACATGAGTGCGTGGGTTGTACAGGCAAGTCCCATATTGTAAGAAATATGGCGTACAACTTGGTATATATATGCGATTGGTGGCATGTAAAAATGGAAATTCCTTTTGTTACAAGTAAGTGTTTCCAAGATCATATATGTGCTCGTTGGAGGCGATGAAGAGAGGTTCAATTGGGACATCGGCATATTGGAAAATTCATTAGGTGGCACCATCACAAATAATGAAGCGTATGTATAAGGAACACGTTGGAAGGCCAAAACTCAACATCGTATCCGAGTCGATGGTTCGAGGGACCATTAGAAGAAGCAAGAGGGATCGAAGCATGACTCCTTGAACCTTAAGCAAAGAAGAATGACTCGTCAATGTGGATATGGTTAAGCAGCCCGATCCCTTTGCTAGAAGTGGACTCATGGATACATAACACTCCTCCACTACATTGAGGCCTCGATATCTCCAAGAGGACTTAAGTGGAAGTACTCGCCCTAAGGTGGAGATGGAAAGAAGCGGAAGCAGCCCGGCCTAACTGCAGAGCTTCTTCAACATGCTCGCTAAAAAGGTTTGAGGAAATGCTCGTCGATGTGAAGATTATTATGTATGCCTTGCATTGTAGTGTATGGATTGGATGGATAAGTCCCACATCGTAAGAAATATGGCGTATAACATGGTACATAAATGGAATTGGTGGCACATAGCACTGAGAATTCCTTTTGTTACAAGTATTTCCAAGATCATGTACATGCTTGTTGGAAGGCGATGAAGGGATGTTAAATTGGGATGCAAGCACATTGGATATTTCGTTAGGTTGCGCCATTACACAATGAGCACGCGTACATGGAGACGTAGTGGGGTGTCAAAACTCAACATGGTATCAAAGCATATATTATCAATCGAATTTCATGCTCAACCATTGACTGGAATATTCCATAGGAAAGGTGGAAAGGTACATCTATACATATCAGTTATTTCATATATTCGGTAGCCTTGTGTATATTCACCATGCAGGAAATGACAAGTTGGAGGCTAAATCCTATCAAGGCATATTTTTAGGCTATAGAGAAGGCATCAGAGGGTATCGCATTTGGAACCCTACTGATAGGAAGGTAGTACACTCTAGACATGACACATTTGATGAGTCCGCTATGTTCAAGCCGAAGGAGAAACTACCAAGTTCGGTAGATTCAGAAGTTGAAAGGCCCGAGGAGATGGAAACTATTCCCACTTACTAGTTTAGTTGCAGAGTTAGAGCTGCAAAAGAAGGTAGAGTAATTACAGTCGTCGACACATTGCTTGAATGTCCATAAAATTCCTCTAGCAATAATGGTGATAGTCGTAAAGCTAGAGATGATTTAGCTTAAGGTGAAGTTGACAGAAGATAATATGAAGTTACACCTATTTGGGCTAGCCCTTGAGTTAGAAGGCCACCAAATAGGTATGTGGTCTTGAACTATGCAAATCTTAGCCTTGATAATCAGTTTGACTATGCACTGCATATAGTGCAAGTTGAGCCTTTCGACCTTGAGGAAGCTATGAGTTCGAGTGCTAGCTCGAAATGAATGCATGCCATGGAGGAGGAGTTGGATTCATTGAAGAAGAATTAGACTTGGAAACTGTTACCACCCTAAAAAGAAACCGATCTATAGGATACAAGTGGGTATATAAAGTGAAGGATGATAGGAGATACAAGGCTAGACTTGTTGCAAAAGGTTTTTCATAGAGGAAGGGGATGGAGCATGATGAGGTGTTTGTTCTAGTTGCTAGACATACTTCTATTTGAATATTGCTAGATATAATTGCAACTCACGACATAGAGTTGGAACAATTAGATGTAAAGACATCATTTTTGCATGGAGATTTAGAGGAGACCATCTATATGAAGCAGCCAGAAAGATTTGTTGCAAGCTGAAGAAGTCTCTATATGGTTTGAAGTAGTCGCCTAGGCAATGGTACAAAAGGTTTGACTCTTTTATGCTTACTCTTTATTTTGATAGAAGTTTTAAAGATGCTTGCGCTTATTTTAAGCATATGGATGATGGAACTATATATATTTACTCTTATATATGGATGATATGCTAATTCACTTCAAAGTAAAAAGCTGAATTGACATGTGATAATTGAAGCTAAAAGTGGAATTCGAGATGAAAGCCTTGGTAAAGCAAAAAAGATTTTAGGGATGGAAATCCAAAGAGAGATGAAGATGTTGATATTGACATAAAAATAATATGTCTAGAAAGTGCTTGCTCGGTTCAGCATGAAGAAGGCAACGACAATCGGTACTCCCATGCCTTTGCACGCTCGGCTTTCAGAGAAGAACTCTGTGATCTTAGATAAAGAAAAAGCTTATATGAAAAAGGTACCTTATGCTAGTGTAGTTGGAAGCTTAGTGTATGTTATGGTCAGCACAAGATCAGATATTGCACAAGTGGTTAGTTTGGTTAGTCGTTATATGGTGAATCCGAAGAAACAACATTAGGAAGCGGTGAAGTACAATTTGAGTTATCTTAGAGGAACAATGGATCATGGGCTTGTTTTTTACGGTAGGAAGAAAGATTTCAGCTTGGTCGGAATTGTTGCTTTTAATTATGCTGGAGATAGAGATTGAAGGAAATCGACCCCAGGTTACGTATTTACACTTGGAAAAATAGCTATTAGTCGGAGAGTGAGGTTGCAGACTACAGTTGCCTGGTCCACCACAGAGGCAGAATTGATAGCTGCTATTGAAGCAGCTAAGGAAGCACTTTATTTGAAATGACTGTTGTCTGATTTAGGCTTTGTTTATGGGATTATATTAGTAAATTGTGACAGTCAAAGCACAATACACTTGGTTGAGAGTCTTGCATTTAGTTTAAGGACGAAGCACATAAAGGTAAAAGAGTCTTTCCTTATATCTATTAATGAAGAAAAGCGGGTACATCTTCGGAGGATTCGCACCGACGAGAATGCTGCAGACATGTTTACTATGTCATTTCATGTTGCAATGTTTGAGCATTACTCTTGATTCGCTTGCTGAAGTGCTATGTGCCATTTGTTCGCACATGGGGTGAGTGAATTGGTAGATGGAGACGTTGGTGGACATTGATAGGTCCTACATGGAGATGGTACTTTTAACACTTTATTGGCGGACGGTGACCTTGCCAAAGTTTGTTGACAAAGTGCAATGGTTGACGGCTATGCCAAAGTCCATTGGGGATGTCTAACGACCCTAACTCAACCTTCGAAAATCGACACCGAATACATCACCCATATTCGAATGTCGCAGATTTGAACATCGAATCTGGTTCGTCGGAGCTTATAACACATTAAGTACAACAACACATCAGAAGAAATGAATAATATATAACTCCAATGAAAACAATATCCAATGATATACAACAATTTGATACAAATGATATTAACATTAGGTATACAAAAATAACAGCGGAAATAAAACACAGCTGGATGGTCTAGGCTTTGCAACCATCGACAGCGGAAAGATAACTCCACTAGAATCGCCAAAAGAATCCAACTACATAATGCAACTCCATCTCCAAACTAAAGATAGCTCGAATCATCATCATGATACAATAAGCCAACTAGATAACTCCAGAATGAAGCAAATGTGATCGCCAAGATCCAAAGGCTTCAAAGATATTGAATCTACATCTACTATCTGACTTTTGAAAAATCAAACTCTAGACTGCCCGTGTGGAAAATTGTGGGAACCCAGAGTTTAGAAAGGGAACAATAAACTCCGGGTCAGTCATGGGACTGATATGAGAAAACAAAAACATTTTATCTTTAAAATAAACAAAAGATTTTAAAATTTGAAACCCGCAATGCTTTTTGGAAAATGAAACTACCATAAGGCCTCCCGCCACACACATCATGCAAATTCAGAATTGGAGGAGATTTCTCCTTATGATAGTCAAAAATGCTTGATACGCGAAAACCATTTTGATATTTTTATTAGTGCATAGTGCAGAAAGCATTTCGAAAGTATAATATTAATCTTAGCCAGCATAGACATTTTGAACTATGCCTATTATAGCTACCATCTAAACAATGGTGACCACCATTTGTAAATGGCAGGTTATACAACTAAAACCGTACAGGGCGCGTATTGGAGATTGGATTTCCAACAAATGGTCAGGCTTAGAAACTTCCTATTGCCACATGGGAACGCCTCTGGAGGGACTCCCCGAGAACCTACCTGGCTCTCTGCCAACACAAGGCCGGGTTCCTCCCTGCCCGAGAGTAACACCTAAAGATATGTCATCCCCGGTCGTTTGTGGCCTTTATCCGAGGATCCTCAACTACAAAGCAACATCACACAGTAATAAATATATAGTGTCCACATGAGTGAAGTATCTGGGCTCCATACCATGATACCATAATTTTCCTAAAGGAATGGACATATACCCTAGGGGCGCGACCCCTGCAACCTTACTGCATCTTTCCTATTTCGACCATTTTCGGGGCATGAGGTCCTGAGCAGTCTCGTCCACAAAGCTACGCTTTTTCACAAAGCCATGCTTTGATCAACAAATGATCAGCAGCACTTCCTATGCTACATTACCAAATTGGAAATGTATCACTAGTAACTATCAACTACATAACCTCTGAGCTCGTATGTCTCAGAGAAGGGTGTTAAGCTAAGAGAATAAATCTCCGCCACCAAACAGAAATGTATTTGATAGAAACTGGTTTTACATCTCAAAGTGTAATGTCAGACATACATCCATACAAGGCTGTTTCGGGTTCGAACCGAACCGAAGGCACTTCAAAAGAAGCCCTTGCAAATCCGAATAATCCCTAATCACGTCCGGACTTCCCATCACATATGAAGATCTCTATACCGGGGATCAGCGGGTGCAGAGACATTCGACGAGTTATCCTTTCGTTTTCGAAAATATCCGATCTTCATCATCGGTCTTCAAATGCTATCCATTACGTCGTATCATTATTCATAATGGGTTATATGACAAAAGGTCCTTTCCCGGCTAAACCGGATAATGAGCGCAATATTTTAAAAACATATGGATATAGGATTTCAGTTAAGTCACAACTCAAAACACAAAACCTTTCTTCAAATGGTTTAAACAAATTACCATTTACAAAACTTTAAACAAAAAGATCCACTTCATAAAGTTCACAAAGATTCAGTCACAGCTTTTCAAAACAATTCCATTTCAAATTGGATTAACTCATCCAATCTTTAAATCAAAGATTCAATTTATAGCTTTCAAAACTATTTCCAAAGATCCATTCATAACTTTCAAAACAATTCCCATTCCAAATCTTCTGTACAAAATATACACCATTCAAAATCCACTTCAATTTCAAAACAAAGTTAGACCATTTTTCACAAAGATTTATTTATAGCTTTCAAAACAATTTCAATTCTATTTCAAACTTGAAATCTTTCAATTCAAATTGGAAATCCTTTCTTTATATGAAAGCTATTATTATTTGAAAACAAATAGTTTTCGTTTTCGGAAAAATCCGATTACATTTGCACTAAGTTAAAGCCCTTAAATCTTGGGTTAAATTTAAATTTCCAAAAACAATACTTTTAAAATGGTTTAAAACTCATATAAACATATTTATAACTTATATAACCTTTTTAAATCAAAATTCTCAAACATTGAATTCAATTTCAAATTTTGAATTCAAATTAAATTAATTAAATTTCAAACCTTTATTAAGTTATTCAAAATAACTTTCATCTTCATAACTTCTTTTCAAAAGCTTTATATATTTAACCCAAATCCATTTCCAAAACTATTTGGATTTTAAAATTCAATTTTTAAAACCATTCCAAAAATCTGTGACTTAACCAATTTCCTCCTGCAATCCATATTTTTGTGTGTATGCTGTAGTCCAAGGGTTTTACACAATAGTGCAACAACATCAATCATCACAGATTCAAACACAGCAATTATCGATAAGCGATATAATCTATATTGCTTATCTATATACACAGAATCACAGATAAATAATATACAATTATCACAGATAAAATAATTTACATTCATTACAGCTTGAATAAAAATAATTCATATCACAAAGCATTACTCAGTAGAGATATCAACAATTCACAGCATTCAATAGAATACACTCATTCATAAGGAAAATAAATAAATTATCTGTTTAAGTTAAATCGGATAAATCACTTATGAACAAACTACAAATCCTGGTTAATTTACAAACCCTCTAATTGATTACCCTTTAATCATTTATTTATTAGCCTCAATTAATAAATTAATTTATCCTTTCACTATTAATTAATCAACCTTAATTAATAAACTAATTAACCTTTAATTATTAAATAATTAACCTTAATTCTCAATCCTTAGTTAATTACATTAACTAATTATTCCTTAGTTAATTACAATTTTATTTAATTAATCTTAATTAATTATCCTTTAATCATTAATTAATTAATTAATTAACCAACCTTTAATTAAGTAATTATCCTTTAATAAATTTACCTTAATTAATTACATTAATTAAATTAACCTTAAGTTAATTACGTAATTAATTAACTCTTCATTAATTATCATTTAAATGAATTATCCTTAATTAATTACTTAATTAACCCTAAATTAACTACCATTTAATTAATTTTCCTTAACTATTTTCACAAAATAATTATCGCTTGATTCCATTAAGTAATAATCTTTTATTAATTACATTGAGTAATCCATTTCATGTAGTATTCCTTAATAACTTTAAATAAAAATTCTATTTAAATAATCACATTAAGTAATTAATATTTTATTTATTTCATTAATTAATTAATACAGTTGAAAAACACTTAGAGATTAAATAATTAATCAAATATGAAACTATTTCAAAATCAAATCAAATTATTTCCAAACCACATTTGGTTACTAAATTTTAGGTTTGAGATTTGTTCTAAAAATTTATTTAATAAATTGCTTATAACACTTGGCTTAAAATTTCATTTGAAAACTTATTCATTCTAAATTCACTTTTAATTTTTTTGTAAAACAAATTGCTTGAAAAATCTTTAAAAATCATCAAGTTTAATAAGTCCCGAGCCAACCTTTATTCCTCATCAACCAAACACGAGAACATCTTCGAGTTAAAGCCTAAAATTTCCAAGCCTTACTTTGATTCTTCCCGGAGTATCCCCTAGCGCTTCTCTTTTCTTCTTCTTTTTCTGTATGTTTTTATTTAGATTTTAACAACCTGTTATCGTATTAAATAACCCACCTCTTTCATCTACTTCGAGAAAACCATCACGCCGCTTCGAGCACATACACGAGAAAACTTCTTCTTCCCCCATCGTCACAAAACAACACATATACCCCCCTTTACGCGTGCACATGCACCTGCGTTCCAGCGCCTTTCGACCATCGCCGATCCCCTAAAACAATCATCAACGACATCCCTACCTCACCTGAATACCTAGAATCGTCGAACTCGATTCAGATCAAAATTAAGTAATTCGAGCTTTAACTGGAACAAAACCCAGATCAGAAAGACCGGCCGCCGATGACAACCCATCCACGATCATCCACACTGACTTGAACAAAACATTGCTGACGTCCCTTGCTTCGATTTCCCGAGGTTCCATTCAACTCGATCCCATGAGGACGGAAAATTTTTAATTCAAACTTCGTCGAGCAACAGCACCATAAAACCCTAGATCATCTATATTCGACCACCATAATAACTAATAAATTCATTTAGCATTTTTTTTCAAAGTCGGTCAACCTCTAGGCTACCCTCAGCTTCAAGCACGGCCTTCGAATCATCGTGGTTCGTCAGAATTCCTTGAATAAACGAAAATCGATCATCTCGAGATATCTCAACATTCACAATGTTAAAAATTATTATTTCCACATCTAAATTCATATTTTTGCAACGCTAATCAATTTGTATAATCAAAACACACAATTTTAAACATCGAATTTCCCATTCATTTTGATTTTATACTGACATTTATCATTTTATAAGCAAATACTTAATGAACACATTTGAATTCATTTTAAAATGTGATGTTGTATTTATGTAAACATTTTTCATTTAGTAAACAAAGTTTAAAATGATTTGGTTTAGGGTGATTTAAATTTTTTAACAGGTTTAAAACCTGGAATGTATATACAGAGGCAAAGTTTGCCTATTTTCAGACATGGATCACATATATGTAGGCAGATTTATATTTCAACATATCAAATATCAGAAAAGACAAATCAATTCAAGCATGCATCAAGACACATAACAGATTCAAGGCTAGTTTGCTCACCTTGGATTGAGAACAGAGCAGAGAATATAGGGAAGAACAGAGACAGATAATTTAGGCCTGGAACTTGCATGCTTTGATTTTCAGGCTTTTGATGCTTTGATCTGAGATGCTCTGATCTTCTTAACATTGCTTCAAGTTTGTTCTTGAATTGCTGTTTGATTTTTATTTTGTCTCAGGTTTTTGAAACTTGCTTTTGCTGTTTTGAACTGGAATCGGGTTTCCAGGTTGCACTTGAAAACAACAATTTGTTTTTTTTCTTTCTAAAATCTAGAACTGCTTTCATTTTATGATCTGAAACTTTGCTTATTGTTTTGAGTTGAATTCTTGCTTTTGGTGATTTTCTGGTTTGATAACTTTTGATGTTGAATCTATTTTTGCTTTGAACTATTTTCAGACCTTTGATTTCTGCCTTGCTTCAAATATGAGTTTTGATTTTGTAATACTTTGGTTTCAGATTTACTTTTTCTGATTTGTTTCAGATTTGAAACAATTGAAAATAGCTTGGTTATTCCTTTTGTTTTGTAAAACATGTTGTATATGTTTGTATTTTTATTTTTAAGAGAAAATAAATTTGCCACTTAATTTAATTAATTTAAGTACACTTGTCTATATGCATGAGTTTATTCTTTTACACTTGTTAATGCTTGCATTCACATTTTTTTACAAATGTATTTTACATATTTTTATATATATACAAATGTCATCAACTTTTATTTTTATGTTTATATCCTTATGTTAATTTTTTTTACAAATTATGTTTTTAAACCCTTATTTTAATAAATCTATAAATTATGTTTTACATATGTTTTTATTTTATATTTATTTTGTCTTACATTTGCACTCATACATTGTACTTATACAATTCTTAAACAAATGATTTAAAATCAAATTGTTCCTTACTAATAAATAAATATATATATATATATATATATATTAAATCCTTGGAAATATAAAATTAATAAATCCATTTTATTTGTAAAATACCTACAGTTGAATTCCCAAATTATATTCAATTTAATTTAGGGTTTCAAATTCAAATGTAATTCCAAATAAATCTATATTCATATAAATAAACAGGCGCCTCTCTTATTAAATTTTGAAAAATTCAAATTATTTCACAATTAAATTTAAAATCAACATATTATTCAAAATATTTATTTCTGAATTTCCAATTAGAGATTCTATTTTAAAAATCACATTTATACTCTTTTATATTAATAAACAAACAAATATCTATTCAATTTGGAAAATACCAATTTAATTCACAATTTAATTAAATTGATTTCCAATTTGAATTTGATTTAAAAATAGGAATGTTACAGGAAGTATCCATGGTAACTTGTTCGAGAGTTATGGATGTAATTGGTAGGCTTGGATGGAAATATAATATCATAGTGGAGATTGTTGGATTTCGATGATACAATATTTCCATATTAGAGAATATTAGGAACATATTGTTGATTTTGGGGAGATATGACTCAAATATATGGCATCTTTTATTGCATTAAAGTGGACAATGAATTATCTACAATAGAAGGAGAATGATTTGGAAGATTGAAGCAATCAAACAATTCCTCAATCAGCCGATTAATGAAAAAATTCTTATCAAACACATGCAAATCAGAGGAAACTAGAAAGTCAAATGGGTAAACATTTCCCGTACGAATAGGAGACTTAATGAGGCATTGGTTTATAACCATAAATCAATTAATTCAACCATAAGTAATAATCTCTATATAAAGATAGTCATTCTGTAGAGATTAGAATCACCCTTTTAAGCTTTATTTCTTATTATTCTTCTTAGCCTCCATTGTTAATCTTGTAAAATTCTCTTTTCTTATTCTCTTTTCTTATAAAGTAATAAAATCTCCTATACCCAAAGTGGATGTACTCTATCACGCGATAGTGGAACCAATATAAATATGTTTGCAAACTGTTTATTTGCTGCAATGACTTATCGTTTTGTATTCTACTATTGTTGTTTGCTTTATCGCACTACAACATGAACTTATTGCTTCTGCATTTTTTGGACTTACTTACACTCATTTGTGTAAAATTACCCAATTTTTTTATTACCCGCTATAATCAACACAATCATAATTTAATGATTTTGCAAGTCACTCCAACCACACATAGTCGTAAAATAACATCATTCACACAAATCATACCTATTTACTTCAAATTTATAATTACTTTAAAATGTAAAGACGTTGCCTTGCCATCAATTCCTTAGGGACTCCACTTGCCAATTGGCTGCAATGTTGATCGTAACACTGCCTCCCCAATGACCACAACTAATAACTTATCTTACCGTTATAATCATGGTTTAAAATATCTATAATTATAAAATATCTTTACTGCTTTCAAAATAATTCACCATTATATCAAAAACAACAAATAATGTTTTACCTTAAGATATTTATCAAAATAACTTTCTAAATAATAACTTATCTTTGCATTTAATAGATATTCTTTCATATCAAACCACTTTATACATTTTATTCAAATAACATACAAACATTCCTTCAAAAATTCCCACTTTGTTTTCAAGCATACTTTTCCGAAATTATTCAAATATTTTTTCTTCAAACACCCACTTTCAAAATAATTAACTTCGCTCAAAATAAAAAATTTAGTTTTTTTCAAAATATTTAATCCTTTCAAACATTTAAAATATTTACAAAACACCCAAATGTTTTCGAAACATTTTAATTTTTTAAACCATTGAAATCTTCAAAAAAATCATAGTGTGTATATGTCGCATCCTAGTATTTAGGAATCCTTATTGATAACATTGGTCAGAAGCATTGACCAGAATTCCTAAAATGCTCAATAGACAGATTAACACAAATTTATTTCAAAATTTCTTCAAACATTTTATGCATATACCTAATATAACAGTCACACTTTACAAGTTAATCATTTAGTTATAATAAAACTTAATCAAATACCACTTTTAAAAGCATAAATTTTATCAAAAGATTTTTAATAAAAACTTTTTCTTACTTTCATAAAACATTTTATAATGCTATGCATATATGTGTCAATCAAAATATTTTTATGTAAAATGTAGTTCCAATGCATTAAAATGCAGAGACCCCTTAAGCATTAAATAGAGAGATATAAACATGATAGGAACATTCTAAAATAAAAAGAAACATGATAACAATAAAAATGGAAATTAAATGAAAAGAAATTGAAAAATAGGTACGGGTAAATAAAAGGGTAAAAAGGGAATAGAGATGGAAAATGGGAAAACGATAGAAAGAATGGGAAACGATATTACTAGCCTATTAAAATGGAAAGCTGTAAGTAATCATAAAGCAAGAAAGATATAAACGTGTAATGAAATTAAAGACTTAAGGTCAACAGTGAACTGCAGAGGCGAGATAATTATGTAAGAATGAATGAATATATATATATATAAGATATATATAAGTAGCCTCAAGTATGCATTTATAACGAGTGTGAACTAGTAAAGTTAATAGATAACTTTATGAATAGAATGACGTTAGTCATTGGAGTATATTGGAATGTGAGGCTAGTAGTGTTACACAATAGAAGTCTGCCCACCGCAAGAGGCTACCAGTAGTTGTGCAACACTATACTGATCCAGGACATATTCAACCATAGATCCGTGGAGAGTATACACTTGCATATAGATGATGGAATACCCCAATAGATAGAGGAGTCCGCTTCAAAAATAGATAGAGGGGGTATTACCCAGATTGCTATAGGTAATCTAAATGGAACGCTGAGCGGGATTAGGCACTATCTAGCATGGTTGGTACCAAATCAGGAGTACGATTGTCATAGGGCAAGAACGTCATCAGTCCTTAGCGGTTATCGGGAAAGACAGGGTTATACCTAACTGATCTTCACCTCCTACTAGGATATGCCAAGTTGAGAAATGCATCACCACAATTGTTTGCTGGTTTGTTTATTAGTGCAAGGCTAGTTAACCCATAAACAGATCTTTTAAAATAGATTGAGGGTCCATGGAGCTAAATCCATAATAAAAACAGGCGAAGTAGTAAATCTCCAAAGCGAGATAGAGTACAACAAGATATTTGAATAGCCATCATTAGGCATTACGGTAATTCCTCAATATATGAGGCGACTGGATTGATACTACAAGGGCAATCGTTCCTGATAGGGTGTTGATTTAGAAATACTAGAAAGGATAGTATCTAGGTCCAATGGGAGACCGTGGTACTTATATACTTATGTATATGTACGTAGCTATAATCTATAATGGGTAAATGTGACATATCGTATACGGATATGGAGTCGAGACAACTAATTAAATATTAAAAGACGTAACAGGTGATAGAGAGCAATCAACATAAACCGGTATTATGTATAAAGTGTATAATTTTTCCATTCACTTGAATGTTGTTCTAACCCCCTTCTCATTACATCCCACAAGATATCTTGGAGGGTATTTGGCATATATTGTACTGACAAGGACTTTAGACCTTGGAAGAATCAAATTTTGGTCAGTACTTATGTGACTTATTATATTTTATATATTCTGTTGTGACTTGTATCGTTAGTGCTTTGATATGCATACATTATTTTTATTTGCAGGATACTAAACTAATGATTTATATATTAGTGGACTTTGGTTTTCAATTCAGCAGAAATTCAGGCCCACTGAGATACGGGTTGTTACAAAATAGAAGGGTAAAAGGAAATGAAATGATAGAAGCAGGTATGAGGGCCCGGGCCCAACTTATTGCGGGACAATATACATTACTCATTTTTATTCATTGATTTTATTTTACTCAAACTAAAATAAAAGTCCAAAGAAACTCTTTAATGACGAAAGCTTAAGAAGGCAAATATGGGGTAGTTAGGAAAACACAAGCAAGAAGAAACTAAAGAAGACTAAGCTATACGTTTAAAAGATCCAAGTGAGTAATACTTAACCTTTCTAAACTGATTTCCATATATTCATGGGTTCGGTTCAGATCGGTATGTTTTATATATGATGGGGTTCATACAGGTTTTTATTTAAAGATCTAAAAGTTTAATGAAAGTTTTAGGGAATGATGATTGAACATGAGATGTTTACATGTGTTTTCCCTACTTTAGTGATTAGGAAACTCAATGGAAATTTTATATAATGTTTAAGTAATGATTTCTAAAGTAGGTTTTTAGTTTAAGGAATTTCCTAGGCTTTAGATGGAGTTTTGAAGTTGTTTAATTGAAAATAGAAAGTGAAATATTCTAAAAAAAGCAATATGTATGTAAACTATGGTTAACAATGGTATATGAATTTTAGAGAATTTTATCTGAATTTTATATGAGAAAATAAAAGGATTAAACAACTAACACTACGCTAGGGGAAAAAGGGGTACTGCAGGGGACATAGGGAATAAACTCCATGTAAAAATATATTGATAGGGGTTAAGAAAAAGGGGACAAGATCCGAATTATTCACTGAAAAGGGCATTGTAAATAACAGAAAGTAAAATAATAATAAATGGTATGTCGATATGTGTAAAGGCGTTGTCAGGAACGTCAGAGTTGTCGGGTATGACATTGGGGCGGTGACTCTATTTTTATATAAGCTTGCGCACAAAATATGAAGTGATCATACAACATTGAAACTTAGAAAGGAATACTTAATAAGTAAAGTTTCGAACGTACTGCATGAGTCGGGAGGATTCTACGCTAAAAAGGATAAACATATAAGACTTATAAAAGATAAGTCAATAGGACTCGGGGAGAGGCCATGTCAGAAAAGGGAAAGGGATCTTATGTTAACTAAGGGCAAGGAGTTGGAAGGACTATGATGCTGGGTAAGAACTCTCACTCAAATGCACACCCAAAAAAGTTGAGGAGAGGCATTCAACTTTCATAAACTACTGTGGGGAAGGCCGAGTAGTTCCAAATTAACAAATATTTAGAGGCTAGATGTAGGTTTCTCTGCAGCCTACTACAGTGGGGTGGTTTCAATTAGTTTGAAAAGTAAGTCAAAAAATTACTACGGTGGGGCGACATCAAGCAGTACAGAAATTTAGTAAATAAATAGAAAGGCTACAGGTGATTGTTTCTATGTAGTTAAAGGCTTAACTAACTAAATAGTTAAATACTGCAAGGGGGCTGGGTCTATGCGGTTCGAACTAAAGAATGAATTTAAAAGGATACCATAATGAACAATTCCAAGTGATATTAGATAAGAGAAACTTCTAAAGAATGAGTTTAAATGAATAATGCAGTTATGATTCCAAGCAATATGAGTTCAGAGACAAACCTTAACGGGAAGCTAAGTAAGTTCTACGCAGGAGCGCAGAACCTAATACTAAAGTAAGGTATATAATAATTGCATGGTAAGCCACGTTAAATACTTTGAAAAGAATGTTGTATCGATCAAAGAAGAATTTATAAGGACTTGGGTGAGGTCTATGCAGGGAGCGTAGTATTTTATACTTAGATTCAAAAATAATCTAAACCAGGACTCGGGTGGGGCCAGCATAGGGTGCACAGTGGTCAACAAAATCGACTTAAGGAAGTATTTAATTGAAGATGTAAGTAAGAAATAACTTACGTCAGAAGTATAGAGTGTTTCACATATAATTGGTTGAATAGTGAGGGGAAACCAAACCTGTGCAGTGCAAGTTGGTCTCTCTATATGTTCATTTTTTGGGGGACGGAATCATTCACACCGGACTTATGTCTGACCCATGTTTTTATTATTGTTTTCTCCATAAACTCGTGGGTACTCATTTGAGTAAGCTGAGATTATGGGCTTAGCAGGTTTGGAATTATGGTTGTAGTATAAGGATTTAAGATGAAGCATACGGCTCTTTAGCTAATGAAGACTTTGTTTTCGATGTATGATGGAGTGCAGGATGCATCTTCCTACGTGGACCCGACTCTTTATGATGTTATTTTCTATAATATTTGACCCCTACGAAGGCACATATTTGGGAAATATCAATCGAAGTAATTGTAATGAAAAATAAAATGATGCCGATGTGTAATGTAACCATATTAGTTTGCTCTATTTACTTTACCCGAGTTTCCATATTATACTAAACTCGCTTATGTTGCCAGAAGATAGTTTTGGTGATGACTGCAATATTATAGGCATTCATCTTCGGGTTTCGAGTGGGGGATGTTACATTTTGGTATCAGAGTATAGGTTGAGGCACCTAAATAAAATAAAACAAGTAAAAGATAAAAGTAATGATTAAAATAAAAATAAATACTCCGAGGAGGAATGCACTAATACACACATACACACACATCGTACTTGTATGTTGCTATATAGATATATATAGGGAAGTATATTTATTCTTTTATTGTGATTTCACTTCCTATCTTTTCGTTCTGATGAAAATTTTCTCAAAAGAAAAGCAAGATGGATTTGAGGAGCGGATGAATCACACTAGGAGGGGAAAGTGCAAGAAGAGTGATTGATGGAGGAGGGAGGAAAGAATTCCAAGAGCATAGGGTGAAGCTACATCGCTAGCAAATGAAGCGGGATGGATGTGAACATCTTATTTAGATAATTCATGGCCTAGATGATGCGAAAAGCCGCATCATAGATAGTATAGTCGAGAGCTATGGTGGTGAGGGGAAGGTTTCCTAAGGCTTAGGGAAGATTATAGAAATCTAGGGGGAAAGTTGTTTAGTGGGAAAGAGCCAACAATAGAAGTGTTAAATTGGTTAAGAAGCTGTGAGCGTATATTTACTGACTTTAGGACTGAATGTTGTGCAAAAGAGAAGACATGCATCAAGGCAGTTACAGGAAGATGCATTGGATTGGTGTGACACCGTAATTGTAGAAACTCCAGAAGAGGGAATCACTTTGGAGTAGTTCAAGAAGAGGTTTGAGGTTTAGTCCATATCAGTGTCTCAGTAGAGTGTGCTGATGAGGGAATTCATCGACTTGAGCCAACGTGACCTTACAGTGGAGGGGTAAATCCAGAAGTGCGCTGCATTGGCTAAGAATGGAAGGGAGATCATTAACACTCCTATAAAAAAAATGAGAAGTTTATTAGAGGCTTGATCATAAGGTGATGGCTCAGCTAGCATGTCCTTATGATTTTGTAGTAGAAGATATGATAGCATGTATCAAGAGTAGAAAAGGGAGGAGGTGAGACCCAAGGCAGAATAGAAGAAGAAATTAACCCCATACACAAAAGACAAGAATGGAGCGCCAAAGGGGAAGGGGTGTAATGACCCTAATTTTTAGTAACATAATTTGGGATATTTAATTTGCTAAATTAAATAAAATAATTTGATGATTAGGGGATTGAGATTTGTGATTAAATTAAGGGGTAGTCATGCCACCGGTAAGACTAAAATGATGTTACACGAAGAAGGGAATATATATATTTGTACAGAGATAGGTTACCGATGAGCATGCAAACCATTAGGATAAGTTGACCCTGGGAGAAGATAAGTTAGGGACAGACCATCAAGAAGAGGAGTGTCTAATAGGTGTTATGTTATTTTTTCATATTGTCTGGTAGGCCCGAGTCAGCCAAAGGGTTAGTAGTTAGGCAAATAAAACTAGTATTCAGACAGATAGTTCATTCGTTACCTGACATGTAAGTTTACATGATAATGCTTTACAGTTTTTTACCAGTTTTGGTTGTATGATTATGATTTGCTAAAGATATGTTTTAAAAGGATATTAGTGAAGGGAATCTTATTTCACTAAGCAGCATGGTCTCACTTAATATCAAAAAACCGAGATGTATAGTATTATTCCCACCAGGCTTTATGTCTGACTTGAAGTTTATGTTTTCCCCCTTAAACTCTCAGGTGCTCAAAATCGATTTGAGTTGGCTGAGGGTTAAGGATTTTCAGGTTTTCACAGATTGGCAAATAAAGCTTCCGGAGACGAGCAGGTGGCTGATGGATAACTATTCAGGAGTTGTTATTTTATTTTGTTTGATTCCACTGTGTTGTATTATGTCAGCTATGACTATATAGTACTCTGATCAGCCAAGGGGGCATATTCATATGTCTCTCTTGACGTATTTTTTAATAATTATATTTAATCTGATCCTACAAAATGATGGGGATTATGTAATGGAATATGAAACATGTTTTGTGAAATGTATCAGAAAAGTTGTTTTTGAGATCTATGATTTTGTTACATATTCATGTGCTCCTGATATTATGGATACCATTAACATTACTATATTTGGTCACTGGAAGTTAATACCGTGGATGACTACAGCATAGCTTCGGGCCTCCAAATAAGGGATGTTACAACTTGGTATCAGAGCATAGGTTTATGAAAAGCTTTAAACTAAAATGACCTTTGAAAACATAATCCCAAGGAATTAGAGGTAAGTTTGGGGTATGGGATAATTCTATAGTAACATCCTTGTATTTGCTATATATAAGTATATGCTATATCTCTATTCACCTATCTCTCTTAGGCAATTCTTCTCTATCTCACAAGGTTGAATAAAGATATGGATGCTAGAAGTGAAAGAGTGAATCTTGGAGGAAGCACCACTACAAATAGAAATGCCAGACCAAATACTAAAATGAACCAACGTCAGGAACAAGCTGTGAATGTCGGTTCTGGGTTTCCAGAAGTGGATATGGGAGTTAGGTATCAGTTTTTAATGAACATGATGCAAGCTAGAATTACTGATGGTGGTTGGAGGAAATGTTGTAGTAGGAATTCAGGAAGCTCCGGTGGTCAACAATTATGCTATTTTGAGCAGAGATTATATTAGGTTTGGAGCAAAGCCATTTATTGAAACTGAAGATGCTATTGAGGTAGAGAGTTGGCTGTAGAATTGTGAGAGAATCTTTACTGACTTGGGGCTCAACGATGAGTAGAAGAGGAGGCTAGCTTCGAGATAGCTTCAAGGAGCGGCTTTATTTTGGTGGAATAGTGTGACGGCTGGAGTGAATGAAGAGATGATGACATGGGCTGAGTTTAGGAGAAGGTTCCAAGAGAGGCTCGTGTCTGTGATGGCGCAGTATGCTCTGCTCAGAAAGTTTTATGAGTTGGAACAAGGGGAGATGTTTGTGTCGGAATATTCTAGAAGGTTCGAGGAGTTGGCAAGGTATGGGTATGCTACCGTGGATACCGATATGAAGAGGAATGAGAAGTTCATCAGGGGTTTTGAAGCCTATGGGCTACATTATCTCATTTTAGGGTTCCTTGTGATGTTGTGGTGAAGATGGCTTTAAGATACGAGGATATACTTGCTTCTGTAGAGAAGAATAAGGGGAAAAAAGTTCCAGGTGGGGCAGACTTAGAAAAGGAAGTTCTTTCATAAGAAGTGTGCTTAGAAAGGTGGAGCCACAAAGAAAAGGAAGTCGGAGGTTGTTTGCTTCAAGTGTGATAGGAAAAGACATTTCGCTAACAAATGTCATACTGGGAAGGCGTAGAAAGTGATCAGGAAGAAGAATATCAGATGCTTTAACTACGATCAGATTGGTCATTATAAGAACCAGTGCAAAAAGCCTGTTAAGGATGGAAGGGGCAAAGTATTTTCATTAGAACCAGAGACATCGGGACCAACAATGTAGGAGAAAGGAAAGGCAGTGTTGGGAGGTATGCTTCAGATTCATGGTATGTCTGTTAGAGCTCTTTTGACACTGGTGCTTTGCATTCTTTTTATCTCATTGTTTAGTAGATAAGCCTACCCTAGAACCCTCATACTTAGTTACTTCCTTAAGAGTTATAAATCCGATAGGAGGGTACATGACACTTGAGATGCAGTGTGATCACTTAGGGTTTGATTTGTTAGGTCATATATTGGAGTTTGCATGTGTTTGACTTTGTAGGTTTCAAAATTATTTTGGGTATGGATTGGTTAAGTAAGTATGATGCTAGGATATTTTGCCACGATAGGAAAATATCGCTTAGACACCTTGATTGTAACGATCGGATTGTATATACTGTAGAAGACTCTATTTGTGAGGTCAATTCTTTGTTAGGTATTGTGGAGTTAAAGGATGAGTTGAATCAAGCTTTCATGGTTAGAGAATTCACAGATGTTTTTGAACTGGTAGAAGGATTGCCATCGAAATGAGCCATTGAGTTTCGGATAGATTTGGTGCCTGCAGCAGAACCAGTAAGTAGACCACTAAGTAGGATGACACCTACAAAGATGAGAGAGCTGAAGGTGCAGTTGGTGGATTTAAAAGGCAAAAATTTTATTTAACAGAATAATTCATCTTGGGGAGTAGCCGTAGCGTTTTCCAAGAAGCTGAATGGATCATTGAGGTTATGTATTGATTATCGTAAGTTGAATGAGAAGACGATAAAGAATCGATATCCATTGCCAAGAATTGATGATTTGATCAATCAGTTGAGTGGAGCCAAGGTATTCTCTCAGTTGGATTTAGTAACAGGTTTCCATCAGCTTAGAGTAGCAGAGGACAGTATTCCATTAACGGCGTTTAGAACTAGATATGGATCGTACAAATGATTATTGATGTCATTCGGACTAACTAATTCGCCAGCATTCTTTGTAGATTTTATAAACTAAATTCTTCGGGAGCACTTGGATAGGTTTGTATTGGTGTTCATAGATGATATATTGACATACTCTAAGGATGAAAGGGAACATGAAGTTCATCTTAGAATTGTGTTTGAGACGCTAAGGCAATATCAGTTTAAGGTGAAGTTTTCAAAGTGTCATTTCTGGAAGAAGGAAGTGAAGTTTCTTGGTCATTTAGTCTCAGAAAAAGGGTTGTCTATAGAGCTGACTAAGATTGAAGCGGTGAATAATTGGAAGAGACCCGAGATAGTGATCGAGATAAAGAGTTTTCTTGGATTGGCTGGATAGTATCGGAGGTTGATAAAGGATTTTTCACAGATAGATGCACCAATGACCAAGCTAAAGCGAAAGGATGTGAAGTTTGTTTGGACCGATAAGTGTGAGGAAAAATTCCATAGGTTGAAACACTTATTGACTCATGTACTGTACTTGTTGTTCCAGAAGGGATTTGAGATTTGGCAGTTTGTACATATGCATGTGGAATTGGGTTAGGAGTTATGTAAATGCAGAGAGGCAAAGAGCTTGACTATGCTTCTCGACATCTTAGACCGCATGAAGTTAGATATCCAACGCATGATTTCGAATTAGCTGCAGTTATTTTTGCATTAAAAGTGTGGAGACATTACCTTTTGGCAAAGAGGTTTGAGCTTTATATAGATCATAAGTCGTTGATGTATTTGTTCTCTTAGAAGGAGCTGAACATGAGACAACAAAAATGGTTAGAGTTTATCATTGTTTATGACTTTGGAATTGAGTACACACTAGGGAAAGGTAATAAGGTAGCATATACACTTAGCAGAAAGCAGCAGAGCGTAGTGTTGGTAATGATAGAAGTGTAGAAAATTTCGGAAGTGTTGTCGACTAGCAGAGTGCAATGGAGATCCGAAGTTGGGTGTAGTGGAGGATCTGTTGTGTTATCTTATTTAGAAGTTCGACCGGTAATGATAGAAAAGATTGCTTCTAAATAGGAGGAGGATCCAGTATTAGTTGAACGGATCAAGAAGTTAAGGGTTGGAACGGAGAGCGATAACTTATAAGATTTTAGTCTTGACCAAAATGGGTGGTTGAGAAAGAAAGGTAGGTTATTTGTTACGAATGTGGGCGACATAAGGAATGAAGTTTTGGAGGAATGCCATCGTTCGGGTTTCACTATTCATCCGGGAGGAACTAAGATGTATCAGGACATGAAGTGGAGTTTATTCTAAGAAGGTATGAAGAGGGATCTAGGCCTATGGGTGAAGCAGTGTCTGAACTGCCAACAGGTAAAAGCAGAACATCAGAAGCCAAGTGGGTAGCTTCAGCCATTAGATATTCTGGTATGGATGTAGGATTCCATTTCTATGGATTTCATAGACTGGTTGCCAAGGTCAAACAGTGGAAATGAAGGGTCATAGTGGATAGATTAACCAAGAGTGTCCATTTCATTTCAGTTAAGTCAACTAGGACGGGACCTGTTCTAGCTAAGTTATTTATGAAGAATGTGGTTAGAATGCATGTAATTCCTAGTAGTATAGTAAGTGATAGAGATTCCTTGTTCACAAGTGACTTCTGAAAGAGTCTACAGGATATTTTAGGAACCAAGCTCAAGACGAGTACCGCTTACAATCCACAGACCCATGGACAAACAGAAAGAGTTAACAAAGTCTTGGAGGATTTGTTAAGAGCTTGTGTGTTATATTTTGGGGAATCATGAGAAGACCATCTACACTCTGTCGAGTTTTCGTATAAAAACAGTTATCAGACTAGTATAGGGATGGCACCGTTTGAAGCTTTGTATGGAAGGCCATGCAAATCTCCCAGGTTAGAGACTGGGGATAAGTTGGTTCTTGGTCCAGATTTGGTTAGAGAAGCTATAGAAAAGATTGAGCTGATTCGGGCTAGGATGAAGGAAGCTCAATCTAGGCAAAAAAGTTATGCAGATAGAAGATGGAAAGACTTAGAGTTCTCTGTTCGAGATCAATTGTTTGTGAGGTATTACAGAAAAGGGTGTGATTAGATTCGAGAAATCAGAAAAGTTGGCACTGAGATTCATTGGACCATTTTCTATTGTAGAGAGGATCGTTAAACTCGCATATAGGGTAGTATTACCGAATATTTTGGTAGGAGTCCATGATATTTTTCATGTTTCTCATCTAAGGAAGTGTGTTGGAGATCCGGAGTCTGCTATAGCACCGACTGTGTTAGATGACTTGGTAGTAGAACCAGACTTAGTTATAGTTAGACAGCCAATTAGGATAGTTGCGAGAGATGAGAAGAGACTTAGGAACAAGATATTCAAACTAGCGAAAGTCCAGTGGAGCGGCGATGAGAGAGACTGCACTTGGGAGACTGAGAGTGGGATTAGAGATGCTTATCCTAATTTGTTTGATGGTATGTTTTACATTTATGTTTGATTTGGTATCTTAATTTTGAGGGGGAAATTCTTTAAGAAGGGGAGTGTGTAATGACCCTAATTTTTAGTAACATTATCTAGGATATTTCATTAGCTAAATTAAATTAAATAATGTGATGATTAGGGTATTGAGATTTGTGATTAAACTAAGAAGTAGCCATGTCATGCAAATAATGAACTAAAAATGAGTTAAAATGAAATAGAGAAGGGATAAAATAGGAAAAAGAGTATTCTTATACCTTAAACCCGTAGGAATTCATTTACACGTTCATTTCAAAATTAAAGACAAAGTAGAGGCCGACCACCGTTAGACAAGTTAGAGAAAGAGAAAGCAATCAAAGGAAAAGAGTAATCAAAATCAAATTCGTTCAAATCTCGAACTCCTTAATCTCAAAGCTAAGGTGAATAATGACTACATATAGGTGATCCCATGATTTTGAAGGATAAAATGTTTATATATGCTTGTTGATGATTTATGATCATTCATATAGGTTTTATGATATGTTTAAATGTGAAACCCTATTTAATGACATCCAAATGTATTACGATTTTTAATTTAGATCAGAAATGATATTTTAGAGATGTATTTCAATTTTCATAATTTTTTGAATTAATGTGGATTTTATATTAATTTTCTAGTGAGGAAAATGATTATTTAGGTTTAAAATAATTTCCCGCTAGATTATTATTGTTTTGGGGTCTGAAATTAATATATGTTAAAAAAAATATTAAAAATGATTTTCAAGAATTTTTGTAGAATTTTTCTTAGTGTTTTAATTGATATATAAATTATTTAAGGTATGAGACTTAATGTTTTATATATTTATAAAAGGAGAAAGGGTATTTTGTAAATTATTTAAATTGTTTAATTTTGAAATTTTGGTAGCACTTTTAGAAAAGAAAATTGGCAATCAATAATATTTTAACAAACAAGGCATCTTAGTTGAAAAGAATTTCTTTTTTAAAGTTAAAATCGGTTTTTACACGCTTTTTGTTTCGCCAATTTTGGCACCTAGGTTCCGACTTAGTACTTCGCCACCATCACCATCGAAACCAATGCGTGTGGCATCAAAGACTTAGTGCACGGAGAATTAGATATATGCAGAAGGTATTGGGTCGAAACCAGGGGTTCCGAAGGGGTCGACGCACTACTTTGCTTTCAAATGGAAACGTGCCTGCTTTGGTTTTGAAGGATATGCTTTCGACTTGGTTGGCTTCTGACTGGGTGAAATTAATTTGAGGAATGGTTACAAAATGGATTGCGCTTTTATTTTAAGTAAATGCTTTTGAAAGGATCGAAACTCCTAGCTGCTGCTTTTCTACCTTTCGAAGCAAATGGTTTTGGAAGGTATGCTTTGTTTTAAAACCCAAGTCGCTTCCCCAATGCTTTTGAAGGGTTGGTTTCAACACCATCATTTCTTTGCTTAGGAAATAACTTTCAAAAGGGTGCTTTCGATTAAAAAAATTTATGACCCTTTTACTCTGTTGAAGTTAGAACCCAAGGTTTTTAAGGAGATAGTTTTAAATGGTTTCAAAAGGCTGTTCCACATGTTTTACTTGAACCTTAATGCTTTCGAAGGTTTGATGTTTAATGCTTTCAAAAGGTTTTAAAGAATGGTTTAGAAGGGGTAGTATCCCAATGGTTTCGAAAGGTTTGAAACGAATGGTTTTTCAATGCTTTCGAAAGGCAATGTTTAAGTGTTTTAAAGAAAGGATGTCTAAGGTTTTATAGCTTTCGAAGGAAAGGTTTTTCAATGGTTTTGAAAGGTTTACATGAATGACTTCGAAAGGAACGTTTTGGTCTTTTAGCCTAGGTGAAAGAAAAAGGTTTACTTGGTTTCGAAAGGGCTACTTTCAATGGGTTCGAAATGGGTACTTTCAAAGATTTAAATGTTTTCATCAGCAAAGATTTGAGTAAAGCATATATATAACATTGCAAGGTGATTTTTAGTAAAGCATAAAGTATATATTTTCCTTGTTTAAGTTTTATTTAAAGGTTTAAATCAATTTGAGATGAAAAAGTTTCCACGGAAAATTTAAGCGAAGATTACCCTAAGTAAAATGAATCGGATATTTGTAAACCAAATGGGACTGGTATAGGGTTGTGCCCTATACATTAGCTATTAGGCCCAGCTAATGTCGTCCAAAATTTCAGTGTGTAGGGATTTGCCACAGGTAAGACTAAATTGATTTACACACAGAAGAGAATATATATATATATATATATACACACACACACACACAGAAATAGTTTATTGGTGAGCCCGCAAAACCATTAGGATTAAGTGACTCTAGGAGAAGATAAGGTAGGGATAGACCGTCCAAAAAAGAAGTGTCTAACAAGTGTTAGATTGTTCATATTGTCTGATAGGCCTGAGTCAGCTAAAGGCTAGTGGTTAGCCAAATAAAACTATAATATTCGGATAGATAGTTCATTTGTTACATGACATGTAAGTTTACATGAAATTGCTTTACAGTTTTTAACCAATTTTGGTTGCAAGATTATGATTTCCAAAAGATATGTTTTAAAAGGACATTGGTGAGGGGAAACCCATTCTGCTAAGCGGCATGGTCTCACTTAATATCAAATAAACGTAATGTAAAATATTATTCACAGCGGGCTTTATGTCTGACTCAAAGTTTATGTTTTACCCCTTGAACTCTCGCGGTGCTCAAAATTGATTTGAGTAGGCTGAGAATTAAGGTTTTTCAGGTTTTAGTAGGTTGGTGAATAAAACATACAGAGACGAGCAGGTGGCCGATGGATAGCTATTTAGGAGTTGTTGCTTTATTTTGTCCGATTCTGTTGTGTTGTACTATGTCAGTTACAACTATATAGTACTCTGGTCATTCAAGGAGGTATCTTCATATTCTCTCTTAGCGTATTTTGTAATAATTATGTTTAATCCGAAATTGGAAAGCGGTTAGGATTATGTAATGGAATATGAAACATGTTTTGTGAAATGTATCATAACGGTTATTTTTGAAATCCGTGATTTTGTTTTATATTCATGTGCTTTTGATATTATGGATACCATTACCATTACTGTATTTGGTCACCGGAACATACTATGGATGACTGCAGTATCTATATCGCTTAGCTTCGGGCCTCCAGATAAGAGATGTTACAAGGGTGCAGTTGCTAATATTGAAGTTTCCATTACAGAAGTATTCTGCTACAACTACGGATAGAAGGGATATTATGCTTCGAAGTGCCCTATGCCTAAGAATGTTTCAAGGGTGAAGTGCTTCAAGTGTGATAAGATGGGTCATCTGAAGAAGGACTATCCAAACCCTAAAGCGCGTGTATATGCTTTGGAGGGACCAAGGGAAGGACCATTTGCAGAAGTGAAAGGCAAGGGGAAAGTCTTAGAAGGTATGGGTTTGATTTCTGCTATTTCGGCTAGAGCACTATTTAATACTGGAGCTACACATTCTTTTATAGTTAAAGACTTGGTTGAAAGATTTGGGTTAGGTTTACATATATAATCACTTCTATACGTGTAGCGAATTCAATAGGAGGGTATGCTAATCATGGATTAAGATGCACTTATCTAGAGGTTGAGTTAGGTGGATGTAAGTTTTCTTACGATCCCTACATATTTAACTTCATACGCTTCTGAGTTATTGTAGGGATGGATTGGTTAAAAGGTATAATGCTAGGGTGCACTGTGCCGAGAGATAATTACACTAAGGCATCTTGACTGAAGAGGTAGAGTGTATGTAGCTTTGGAAGAATGTCGAGCTGTGTGTAGGAACGCTTTGTATGAGTTAGCTTTGGAGGATGAGAAGCTGGGAGCAGTACGAGTAGTGAAGGGGTTTGGGGAGGTATTTGAAACAGTTTCGGGGTTACCACTTCCAAGAGTAATAGAGTTTCACATTGACTTACTACCAGGGACTAAATTGTTCTATCGACCTCCAATTAGAATGCCTCCGAGGGAGATGGAGGACCTAAGGAAGCAATTGGTAGAGTTGAAGGGAAGAACTTCATAAGACGAGCAGCTCACCATGGGGAGCAGCGACAGTGTTTTTGAAGAAGTCCAATGGGTCTTTAAGAGTACGTATAGGCCATTGAAAGCTTAATGAGAGGACAATAAAGAACAGATATCCTTTGTTGAGAATATATGGTCTTTTTAATCAGTTGAGTGGAGCTAAGGTGTTTTTAATGTTAGACTTGGCTATAGGATTCCATCAACCGAGAGTTGCTAAGGAAAGTATTCCTTTGACTACATTTAGAGCTAGGTATGGTTCTTTTGAGTGGTTGGTTCATTTGGCTAACCAATGTGTCCACATTCTCTGTAGACTTGATGAACAAGATCTTCCAAGATAAGCTAAATAAATATGTGTAGGCATTCATATATGGCATTTTAGTGTACTCCATGTTATCCTGCCTTTTGGTCAAGGCCAGGATATCAACAAATAGGCTAAAAAGGATGGAAATCGGTATTAGAGTAGATTGGAAACAAGTCTATGACCGATACTGTCAAAATTGGACTGAGCTCCAATGAAGACAGGATCGGTTGGGAATAATGAACAAAGGTAGGAAAGGCTACGTTTCAAATTTCAAGTCAAACGAAGTTCGTATGTTCGAGATATGGATGGATCAATATTGAAGAGGAATGGTTTGATATCGATACTTTCGTATCGATGCAATTCGTATCAATCAGGGCAGAGTTGGTCATCTACTTCAGATCAATAATCTTCGTATCGATGCAATCAAATCAACTGGATGGATGCATAGGTGCACTTCATATCGATACAAGGGATAGAAAAACCAGTGGACGCGAGGTAATGACTGCATGGATTTAAAAGAGCACTTTGCATCGGTCGATACTGATCGACACGAACAAGGCAGCACAAAGAACAGGGAATCGATACGAAAAGAACGGCAAACATGTGTGGATCGATACGAAGGGGGGCTCGATGGATGGATACAAATAGCGTATGTCTATGGATACGTAGACTATAGACTGGTGTATGGTATAGGACATATACGAAACATTGATGGATACGAAGATGGGGATCGACATGAAGAATGGAGCACATCAGGTCGATACGAACGAGAATATGTTCAAGACGAAGACTCGGTCACTCGGCATAAAAAGTGGATCGATCCAAAAAGTTAGCACCATGTTGTCAAGCATCACATGTCCAGAAGCGATGCGAATAGATTGATGCGAACAGAAGCGATGCGAACTCAGCAGCCTTCAACAAACATAAACTTGCATCGATCATAACTCAAAATCTATAAGCCCAAATGCCACCGAATTTTCATAGGAGCTTGCGTAGAACCTTAGGAATGATCATGATCGATCTTGGCTTGATTGGTAAAGATTTGTATCAATACAAAACTCATTTGTATCGATTATGGATCGACGCGAAATGACCAGGGATCGATCATGTGGGCCCACCTACGTGGGAGAAGGAGTCCACCGAGATCTGAGCGAGATTTTTGCAGACTATGCCTATAAATAGCAGTCCGAGAGCTAAAAGGGATCTTTTTTGGCTCTTCTACGTTGTTACTCTGCAGAACTTCATTGTAACTTGATTATTATCATCTTTACTCTTGTAACCAGCGAGTGATAATCAATAAAACAGCAAATCCTTCAAAGTGGACGTAGGCTACAACACCGAACCACTATACTACTTTCCTTTTTAACTTTGAGAGTTCTTCACATTTATATTTTCTCCATACTTGCTATCCGTGATTGGTGATTGTGCACAGGTGCTTTCATCGGCAATTGACCAATTTTGGCGCAAACATTTTCGTGCTTCCATTAAGAATTAAACTCAGAGATTCTACTACTTGGACTTTGGATATAAAGGCTTAAAGACTTGAATCTGGAAAGCTATGACGAAGCAATCAACAAGGTGGCAAAGAGAAGAAAAGAGCCAATGTGAAGGAAGTCAGGAGGCTTCCTCAGGAGCGAATCAATCCTCAGTCTTCATCACCGGAGACGATACGGAGATGATGATGGAAGCTATGAAGGAGGGAATGTTGAAAAGGCAAGAAGAGATGATGAAAAACCTACTTCAGCAAATCGGACAAGCTAGAGTGTAGAATCAAGAGAACGCTAGTACAAGGGGTGCTGGAGATAGAGATCAGGAGCATGGAACAACCGGGATTCAGAATAGAGAAAGACCGTCAAGAGCAGCCTCTGGGCTAGGAGGCACTCCCCCGGAGCGTGTTTGTGACGACCTGAACTCGATGTCTGACAAACAACATCAAATTTGTATCGCCGAAGTTTATAACAACATTAGATGTAAATAAACAGCGGAAACAACATGAATATCATTAATCATAACATAGATACAACTTGGTACAATATCCATTACAACATCGATCACTAATATCAGAGTGATACACAACAAAAGATACAGCAATAAAGTGAAAACTCCACAGCGGAACAACAGATACTCCAAAAAGTTGCCAACATACTTCAACTTGATAAGGCCTTCAAAAACTCCAAAAACTCCAAGCACTTCGAAAAACTTCCAAATCCAAAAGCTTTCCAAAATCTGACAGCTTCCAAAATGCGGATAACCTGCTTCTAGGCTGCCCGCGTGGAAAATTAGGGGCACCCAGAGTTTAGGAAAGAAACAATAAACTCCAGGTCAGTCATAGGACTGGTATGAGTAAACAAAAACGATTTATCATTAAAACAACCAAAAGAATTTACTTTTGAAAATCGCAATGCCTTTTTGGAAAATGAAACTGCCATACGGCCTCCTGCCACACACACAATGCAAACGAACACTTGGAGAAGATTTCTCCTTATGACAGTTGAAAAAAATGCTTGATACACGATAACCATTTGGTATTATTATTAGTGCATGGTGCAGAAAACTTTTCGAAAATATAATAGTAACCTTAGTCAGCATGGGCATTACGCACTTATGCCAACTATAGCCACCATGTTCAATAGCAGGTTACGACCACATTCCATGGCAGGTTATACAACTAAAACCGTACAAGGTACGTACTGTTTCTTAGGATTTCCAACAAATGGTCGGGCAAAGGAACTTCCCACAATAAAAATGGAACGCCTATGGAAGGATGCCCCCGAGAACCTGACCGGATCTCTGCTAAACAAGGCCGACGCTACCTCACGTTGTACAGCTATGACTAGGTAACTAACACACCGACGCTACCTCACGCTGTATAGTTGTAACTAGGTAACTAACACACAAGCTATGCCATCCCCCGGTCGTTACCGACCTTTATCTGAGCGCTCGACACCAACAACCACAAAGTAATAAATTTGCAGTAACCACATAGGTTCGATATCTGGGCTCTATACCATGTATCACCTTCTATCCAGAAGGAAATGAACATACCTAGGGGCGCTACCCCTAAAAAACCTTGCCGCAACATTCCTGTTTCGACCATTTCCGGGTTGTGAGGCTCGACGAAGTCTCGTCCACAAAGCTACGCTTTTTCACAAAGCCATGCTCCGATCAACAAATGATCAGCAGCACTTCGTATGCCACATTACCAAATTGGGAATGTATCACTAGTAACCATCAACTACATAACCTCTGAGCTCGTACGTCTCAGAGAAGGGTTTTAAGCTAAGAGAATAAATCTCCGCTACCAACAGAAATGTATTTGATAGAAACCAGCTCTACATCTCAAAGTGTAACGTCAGACACACATCCATACAAGTCCGTTCCAGGTTCGAACAAAACCGAAGGCACTTCCAAAGAAGTCCTTGCAATCCGGGTATTCACAATCCCGATCGGACTTTCCATCACTTAAGGAATATCTATACCATAGCTACTCAGTGCAAAGACAATCGATAGGTCATCATATCGCTCTCGCAAATACCCGGTCTTCACCACCGGTCTTCAAATGCTATCCATATCATCGTATCACTATTCGAAATGGGTTATATGACACAAAGGTCCTCCCCCGGCTAAACCGAATAACGAGCGCAATACTTAAAAATCATATGGATATTAGGGTCTCAGTTAAATCACAACTTAAAGCCCAAAACCTTTCATTTGAATTTTTAAAACAAATTACCATTTCTAATCTTTTAAACGAAAAGATTCATTTCAAAAACCTTCAATGGTTTAAACAAATTTCCACACTTTTAATCTTTTAAACAAAAAGATTCAATTCACAAAGTTCACCCATTCACAAAGATCCATTCTTGGATTTCAAAACAATTTCTATTTTAATTGGATTAACTCGTTAAATCTTTGAATCCAGATTTAACATATAGCTTTCAAAACTCGTTTCCAAAGATTATATATAGCTTTTCAAAACAATTCCAATTCAAGTTGGATTAACTCGTCCGGTCTTTGAATCAAAGACTCATTTTATAGCTTTCAAAACATTTCAATTCCATTTCAATTCCATTTCAAACTTGAAACCTTTCAACATTATTTGGAAAATCCTTTCTTTAAAGAAAGCTATTATTATTTAAAAACAAGTAGTTTTCGTTTCGAAAAAACCCGATCTCATTTATACAAGTTAAATCTTTGGGTTAATTCAAATTCCCCAAAATAACACTTTAAATTGGTTTAAAACCCGTATAAAATTGTATAATTCTTTTTAAATCATGAATACCAATATAGGATTCAATTTCAGATATTGAATTCCAATTTAATCAAATTATTCAGATTTCAAATCTATATTAAGTTATTCAAAATAACTTACATTTTTAAAACAGCTTTTCAAAAGCTTTTCACTTTAAACCCAATCCATTTCCAACCCATTTGAATTTAAAATTCAAATTTAAAACTATTTTCAAAAATCTGTGAATTATCCGATTTCCTTGTGAAATCCATATTCGTGTGTGTATGGTGTGGTCCAGGGGTTTTACACAATAGTGCAACATCATCAATCATCACAGATATATCAATATTGATAAGCGGTATAATCCATAATGCTTATCTTCATTCACAGTTTCACAGATAAAATAAATTTATCAATCACAAAGAGTCATCATTACAATTCGATGTGGGTTTCAGATAACCAACTGGAATCCGACTCCTTGTCGCATCAAAATTCAAATGCCGTGTTACGGGTAAAGTTGTCTAATTTATTTAAACAGTTTAATTCAACACTTTGAATCCAAATAACATTTATCACAGATAAATCATACACAGTCATCATGGATATCAAGAGCATATTATAGAACATCACATAATATCACCACATAAACATCACAACTCAGATATTCTACATACACAACAATCCATTAGCAATCAACTTTGATTCTTATCATAATTAATTTAATTTAAATTAATCACTCTAGAATTAATCACTTGACCCTGTTTAATTAATCATTAATTATTAATTAATTACTTATTCCATTTCAAATTATTTAATTAATTAATCATTTATTAATCATTAATTAGTAGCCTTAATTATTAATAAATAAAACTTAATTACTCATTTATTAACTTCTAATTACTTGATTAATCATTTATTTAATTCTTAATTAAATTACTTAACTAACTGACTATTGACCTTTCCTTAATTAACTTAAGTAGTTAATTTGCAATTTATTAATCACTTTATCATCAATTAATCTCTAATTGCAATTATAAAGTAATTATTCTTAATTACTTTCTAAATTAATTACTTAATGTTAATTATTCATCTTAATTAACATTTAAAAGTCTTCTTTAAACTTGAAAATCAATTTATTATTAACTACACATCTTAATTGTTAATAAATTTAGTACTTAACTTAAATTAATTACTTAATTAAAATATTAACTAAGTGTTAAACATGGTTACACATAAACTAAAATAATTAAACTTGTATTTATGTTTTAACTTAACTTGTTAAACACTGTTCAATTTCAATGCTAAAAACCCTGCTGGAACACAAATTACTCATACATATTTCTTTCTATTTTATTTGCAGTTCTGAAAAGAAGCAAACCCGAGATTCTCCTCGTTCAACTTCGAGTCGCACATCAGCTTCCCCGAGAACACACTCCATTCATGCAAAACCTTCTCCTCCTCCTTTTTTTTCCAGTAAACAAATTTAAGTTATAACATCAGGAAGCAAAACTCATGCACTCGAGACAATCACGAAGCAAGCCTTCCACCTACTCGAATATTAGCTCTAGTTGTCCACCCTCCAGAAATTTCCAAGCACGGTATCAACGCCGTGCACGTGCACATCACCGCGCCGCCCCTCCGGTGGCCATCGCGACCTCTAGCACGTCACAAAACCCCACTACACTCGAGAGCAATCTCCAATTCGTCGTGAAATTCACGAAATCGAAAAAGGGCTTGTAGCTCGAACCAGCTACACGAACACACCAAGCAAATTTGCTTCGCCCTCGTCGCTCCGACCATCGGAGTAGCTCGAACTTCGTCACCGCCTCGGCAACATCCACATCTTCCATCCTTTCGAGTTTCATGAAACTCGATCAAACTAAGAAGACAAATTCGTCTCGTCCTTCAACCTCAAAAAAGTCGAACACTGAACCCTAACATGGCCTCGTCCCTTCAATTATCACAATAGAAAAATTATTTGATAATTTTCCCGAAATCTCTAATCAACAAGCTAGCTTCAGACAAGATTTCAACAATCAAAGTTTGTTGGATCAACGGGGATTGATTAAAACTTGTTTACTGTAAAACTAGAAACTGCTCATTGAATACTTTAATAAAAATCATCATATTCGTTTTAAAAATCCTATCTTTGAGCGTTTATGCAAGTTATGTAATCGAATCATTAAATAAAAATTCTCGAATTCATCATATAATCTGTTACTTACAGTAAAGCTGGGTTTCAGAGTCAAGTTCTTCATATTCAAGCTTAAAACAATTTCTGGATCATAGCTTAAGTTTAAACAAACTTATTTTTATTTAAAAATCCTAAATTTATAACACTTGCATGAAGATTTATCAAATACTACTTATTAGCTTTTGCTCTGAAACCAAAGTTTACAGGGACAAATAAACTTCCAGTATCATAGAAAGAAAAACATATACAAAACACAGCCTTTTTTTTCAATATACAACAAACACAAGATTTTCATATGGACTAAATACTTATGTTTCAATTTAAAAACAAAACAAGTTTACTCACCTCATTTTGAAGAACAGAGAGCTTTGTTCATTGGAAACTGAAAATTTGATTTTCTTTAAACCCTGTTTTGTTTCTTTTGAACTTAAATGATATTTGAGCTTGTAAATGGTGATGATTCCTTTTTCTTTTGGTTTTGTTTAAGTTGTAGAATGAACTGAAATGAGATGACATTGATATATAGGAAAAGAGATTGTACAGGGCAGGTTAACTGGTACAGGCAAGTTGTTTTTATTTTTTTCCTTTATTTGAACAGGTACTTCCTTTATCTGACCAAAGATATATTTTTATTTTTGTTTGTTGACAAAGCACTACTTATTTTCGGCTGATATGATCTGATTTAGGCTAAAAAAAGAAACATTAAATGCTTGTGTTCCCTCTTTGTTTACATACAATCCCATTTTGATTTTTTTGTACAGGCAGTTTTGTTTTCTTCTATATACAAACACTATAGTTTATTATGTGCAAAACAAATGTTCACTTTGTACATATATTTTTATTTGTATGTAGATATTATTTTAGTTCGTTTGTTTTATTTGTTTATAGTTGGATTTAAGGTGCCATATATATTTTTATCATAAATTCTTAAATTTTTATTTCTTTTTATAGTTCACACTTGAATATATTGTATTGTCTTCTTTTCTTGTAGTATAAATGACATTTTAATACGTTGTTATAATTTATTTTACTTCGTATGTTTACTTCATATTTTGTAATTTATCTTATAATTATATTTCTAACTTAAGTATTAAATTTATAATGTATATTTTATTTTATACTTTACACTTATATTTAATATTGACAAGTAGTTTTTATTTTATACTTTTTACAACCTTTTAAAGAAAGTGAATGAAACACAATTTATACATTTGATAATCATACATATTATTCTTTCCAAAGTACAATTTATAAATCCAATTCATCTTGAATTTATTTTAAATTTCCAAATCAAAATTTTATTTATAATCCAATTCAATTGAATTGAGTTTCAAATCAAAATTCAAAAACAAATAAGTATACATTTCTTATTTTATTTGAAAAATTCAAATAAACACACAATTTAATCCAAAATTTTAATTAAATTACAAATTTAAATTCGTCATAAACTGGGATCATTACGGTGTTGATCCAATCTCAGGCAGAATACTAGGCGGAACTGTCGAACATGGCGTTGATAGAGGGATGGATGCTCGTCCAGGAGAGCAGATTCCAGGAATCCCTCATGAACTCGAGGGGCAGATTGGAGGCAACGGACAATGACTACAGCTTGGCGACAACGACTGATTGGCATAGATGGTTAGGCGAGCCATGAAAGACGGATTGGTGAATAGAGACTTGGAGGATGTAAATAGGAGTCTCTTTGCTCCCACAATTAGGCAGGCAGGAATCCACCAGAATTCAAGCTACCGACACTAGAGGCGTACGATGGGAGAACGGATCCTGTTGTTCACTTGACAAGATACATTAGGCATATGGAAGTGTTGGAAGCATCAGAGGAGGTCATGGCGCGATGCTCCCCTTTGTATTTGACAGATATAGCAGCATTATGATTTAGGCAGCTGGAGAGTGGCTCTATCGGCATAGGACGGAGCTGGTTGAAAGGTTTATGAGGAAGTTTCAGATCTACGTAGTCCGACCCAAGAACGTGATGACTTTGACATCGATGAAACAATGGAAAGGGGAGTCGCTTAGGGATTTTTTAACCAGATTCAACGAGACAGTAGCTTCGGCAGATCGACCTAATCCGTCAATGGTTTAGATGGCGGTAGTTTCAGGAATTACAAATAATTCAGATTTTAAGATATCATTGAAATAGGACCCACCGATGGATCTTGAGGAGCTCTACCATAAAGCGGAAAGGTTCCTAAGGTAGGAAGATGCATAGGCTGAGAGAGAAGGGAGAGAAGCCGAAGCTTATGCATTAAATGATGGAGGTCCACCAAGGGAAAATCCAAACAAAGACGATAAAGGAAAAAAGAAATGAATGACAACAGTAGCACTTAGAAAAGGCCACGGAGGGAGTCAAAATTTTCTTCTTACATGGATTTAACTGAAACTCTAGAAAATATTTACTTAGATACTTGAGGGCGCCTTCAATATCGAAGGCCGGAAAGAAGGGAACCCTTTGAATACGAGCAGACATCGGGAAGGCATTGCCTATTCCATGAGCTGGATGGGCACAACACGAACGACTGCAGGAATTTGAAGGATATCATTGAGGAGCATATAAGGAACGATCATCTACAATAATATGTAAGGAATCGAGCTGTTGCAGTGGAACAAGAGCGGCCTCCACCCACCTCGAACGAGGATGGCACTGGGTTTAGCATCGCCAACTTGTTATCAACTAAATGGATTTATAACTTTAAATAAGTAATAGAACTCGAAGTAATATGACTAAGTCACTTTCAGATGTATGGGATCGACGACGGTCTCTAGGCATGCCCTAAGACGATGATAAACCATGTTGCTCGAGTCTATGAAATCCTTTTTTTCTTTTCGTTTTCCTAAAAACTTTAGTTTCTCCCATGGAAGTACAGACATTTATTTGGTTTTTTCTGCTTGTAAAAACTTTTATTTTGAATGATTGGATTTTCATTAATGTAATAACTAATATAGGTCTCGCAATTATGGTCCCGACCGGAGAGCAGGGCAGGGATCACAAGTTACGAGTCTCTTCACCAGAGAGCGACAGAATGGACTCGAACACAATATGAAAGTCCTTGGCCGGAGAGTCAGGGCTGGAGAATATAAAAGTCCTTGGCCGAAGAGCCGAGGCCGGAGAATATAAAATTACTTGGTCAGAGAGCCGAGGCCGGAGAATATAAAATTCCTTGGCCAAAGAGCCGAGGCCGGAGAACATAAAAGCCCTTGGTCGGAGAGTCAGAGTCGGATCAGAATAACGCAATCCGAAGAGGTCAGGGATTCGGATTTCGGCTTGGGATAAATGGACCGAGAGTGGTCTTGGATTTGGCAAAGGGCCCGGAGTGGTCCCGAATTTTGATAGCAACCTAGAAAGGTTATGGATTTGGTTATTGGTCATTGGATACAGATGCATTACGACTCGGTTAACGAGTTTGGATATCTATGAAATTGGCTATGGATTTGGTTACTAGACTTTGAATCGGATATTGACCTGGAATAATTGTAGACTTGGATATGGCTATGGCACCTGGATAGGATGTCTTAATAATAAATTGGATTATGGATCCGATGGTCTGGCTATGGATGGAGTATGGACGTTGGATGTTGTGACGACCCGAAATTTTGGACAATTTAAATTGGGATATTTAATTGATTTTAATATTTAAAAGTTATTTTTTAACTTGAATTCGATTATTATTATTATTTAGCAACTAAGTTATTGGATTTAATTACTAGAAATTAGGTAAAATGTTTAATCTGGAGTTTTAAGCCTGTCACAAATAATTTAAGGGTTTGTTAAAATTATATTAATAGTACTGAAGACAGTAAAAGTGTTAAAATTAGATTTGGAAGTGTTTTGTTAAGTTTTGAAAATATATTTAAAAATAGCCTTCCGAGGCATAATTTCGGATTTCGACGAAACCAGTTCCATTGGATGAGTAATATTGTATTATTATCGAATTTCAATTTTTGCGGCGTTTGGAGTGATCGTTTGGCCGTACGATAAGTAAACGAGCTGAAATTAAATCGAAATTTAATAGATTAACTGGGTTCAAAAAGCTATCTTCTCCATACGATCGAATCAGGACTCAAAACCTTTTCCATTACGTTAAGAATAAGGGTATAACTTTATAAATGCCTAGCGGCACGCCTCGATGGTATATTAAGATTTTTGGCTTCGATTTCAAGACGATTTGAATTTGAATTTAAATTTAAATATAATGTATACATGGTTGGACGAGTCAATATGCTCACATCAAACCGAGTATTATATAATACAGGAAAGGATGCTGTGGAGCTCAGGAGACGAGCTGGATGGCAATACGTACTTCCGTACTTGATTATTATTCCGCTGTGTATTCCGTTTTGAGGACAAGTTTATATGACTGTCTAATTGCATGTTATTGATGTTGTTGAACTCTGATCATGTATTCTGATGATGTATATATATAAAACAGATATAGTTTTCTTTTGGGTAAAGATCTATTATTATCTATTATAATTTATTATGCTGCGATGATTAGATCTTGATGTTGTTTTCTACTTTCTTCTTCTACCTTTTCTTCTTTAACCCGAAATGGTTCGTATTTCTGTTCATCTTGAGTTGATTGATGTAGAATAGTGTTGACTCAAGGGGTACGGATTTGCGGGTCATTACAGATGTTGGATTCAGAGCTATTCAAAACACGCCTTCTTACCACAAGGCATGTGTTGGTGGGAAAACGCTATCCCGCCTTTTGGTCATGGCCGGGATATCAACAAATAGGCTAAAAAGGATGGAAATCAGCATTAGAGATTAATTGGAAACAAGGCTATGACCGATACCGTCAAAACTTGACCGAGCTCCAATCAAGATGGGATCGGTTTGGAATGATGAACAAGGCTAAGAAAGGCTACATTTCAAATTTCAAGTCAAATGGAGTTCGTATGCTCGTGATATGGATGGATCAATATTGGAGAGGAACGGTTTGATATCGATAATTTCGTATCGACGAAATTCTTATCGATCAGGGCGGATTGGTCATTCTACTTCGAATCGATAATTTTCGTATTAATGCAATCAAATCAAATGGATGGATGCATAGGTGCACATCATATCGATACGAGGGATAGGGCAACCTGTGGACGCGAGGTAATGACTGCATGGATTTAAAAGGGCACTTCGTATCAGTCGATACTAATTGATAGGAACAAGGCAACACGAAAAACAGGGAATCGACACGAGGTAGGCATGTGTGGATCGATACGAAGGGGGGTTTGATGGATGGATACGAACAGCTTATATCTATTGATAGAAGACTGTAGACTGGTGAATGGTATATGACATATACGAAACATTGATGGATACGAAGATGGGGATCGATACGAAGAATGGAACACATCAGGTCGATACGAACGAGAATATGTTCAAGAGGAAGACTCGATCACTCGGTATAAAAAGTGGATCGATCCAAAAAGTTAGAGCCGCGTCATCAGGCATCATGTGTCCAAAAGCGATGCGAACAGATCGATGCAAACAGAAGCGATGTGAACTCAGATCCTCTAACAAACATAAACTTGCATCGATCATGACTCAAAATCTACATGCCCAAATGCTATCAAATTTTCATAGGAGCTTGTGTACAACCTTAGGAATGATCATGATCGATGTTGGATCGATTGGGAAAGATTTGGATTGATACAAAACTCATTCGTATCGATCATGGATCGAGTTGAAACGAGCAGGGATCGATCACGTGGGCCCACCCATGTGAAAGCTACCAAGATCTGAGCGAGATATTTGCAGACTGCGCCTATATATAGCAGTCCAAGAGCTTTAGAAAAGGTATCTTTTTTGGCTCTTCAACGCCTTTACTCTACAGAACTCCAGTATAACTTGATTATCACCATCTATACTCTTGTAACCAACGGGTGATAATCAATAAATAGCACATCCTTCAAAGTGGACGTAGGTTACAATGCCGCACCACTATAAGTCGTATGGTTCTACTACTTTTCTTTTTAATTTTGAGTGTTCTTCACATATATATTCGCTCCATACTTGCTATCTGTGATCGGTGATTGTGAACAGGTGCTTTCATCAGCGGTTGGGTATTTGTGACCAATTATGGTGCAAACACTCCAAGAATGAGGAGGAACTCAGTTCACATAAGACTTGTGCTGAGACGTTGAGATAGCACAAGTTAAAGGAAAAAATTTCTATGTGACATTCTGGAGAAGGGAAGTGAAGTTCCTAGGCCATGTTATTTCAGAAGAAGGATTATGGGTTGATCAAGAAAAGGTGGATGCGGTAATTGGATGGAAGAGACCTGAGACTACGACTGAGGTTCGGCGTTTTCTGGGATTGGTTGGTTATTGTATGAGATTCATTAAGGATTTCTCTCGTATAGCTGTGTCGATGACTAGGCTGACTAGTAAAGGAGAGCAGTTTGTTTAGTTGTAGGAGTATGAGAAGGCATTGCATGAACTGAAGCATAAACTAACAAACGAATCTGGGCAAGTAATACCTAAAAGGAATAATGGTATGATAGTTATACAAATGCGTTGGGATTAGGGTCAGACACTGTATTGATGTAGAAGGGCAAAGTAATTGCTTATGCATCTAGGCCGTTACGATATAAAGTTAGGTATCCAAAGCATGATTTAGAGTTGGCCACAGTAATCTTCGCAACGAAGAATTGAAGACATTATCTCTTAGGAAAGAGATTTGAGTTGCATACTAGCCATAAGTCCTTGAGACATTTGTTCTCTCCAAAGGAGTTGAACATGAGGCATCAGAGATGGTTAGACTTCCATTATGATTTTAAAATAGAGTATACATCAAGAAAAAGCAACAAAGTAGTTGATGTCTTAAGCCGAAGACAACAAAGTTGTGTTTTGGAAATGTCAGAAGAATGGTCTACATTAGAAACGTTGCCTGCTTGTAATATGCAATATCGGTCTAGTGTAGGATCAAGCAGTGCAAACAGAATATTAGCATGCTTAGAAGCCAGATCTGCGCTGGTAGAAAGGATAGTTGAGCTCCAAAATAATGATAAGTTCTACATAGAGACAGTAAGGAATTTGGACTCGGTGGCCAAGGCAGTAGAACTGAAGAGGTTCGGTGTGGATAAGAAAGGAATATTATGGAAGAATGACAGGTTATATTTTCTAAGTACCAGAGAACTGCAGAAGGAAGTATGAATGTCTTCGTTCAAAGTTCACCATACATTTTGGAGGCACGAAGATGTAACAAGATATGAAGAGGAGTTTCTTTTAGGAAGGAACGAAGAAAGATGTAGGAGAGTATGTGAGAAGATGTCTTACATGCTAGCAAGTAAAGGTAGAGCATCAAAAGGCAAGTGGGCTCCTGCAGCCTTTTGAAGTTCTATAATGGAAAAGGGATTCAGTATCTATGAATTTAATGTATGGATTTCCAAGGAAAAGGATGGTGAATGAAGCTTTATGGGTCATAATTGATAGACTATCTAAGTGTCCCAATTTTATTCCAGTGATGGCTAAGAGAACTGCGCCAAAATTGGCAGAAATATGCATGAAGTTGATAGCGAGGTCGCACTGGATTCCAAGCGCTATTATTAATGACCGAGATTCAATGTTCACTAGCGAATTTGGGAGAAGTCTATAGAAGGTATTAGGTATTGATCTATGAACAAGTACTGCGTATCATCCATAAACAGATGAGCAGACTGAGAGGGTGAACAAGGTCCTAGAAGATTTGCTGAGAGCAAGTATTTTAGACTTCTGTAGATCTTGGGAAGATTATCTACATATGGTAGATTTCTCGTATAACAACAACTACTATAGCAGTATTGGGATGGCTCTGTTTGAGGCTTTGTACGGAAGGCCATGTAAGTCGCCTGCATGTTGCTTGGAAGTAGGAAATAAGATTGTGTTAGGACCAACGTGGTGAAGGATATTACTGAGAAGGTAGAGCTAATCCAAGCATGGGTGAAAGCAGCGTTGTCTAGAAAAAAGAATTATGCGAACACAAGGAGAAAGGAACCGGAGTTCGTATTAGGCGATCAGGTGTTCGTGAAGGTTTCTCCAATGAGAGGCGTGATGCGTTTTAGGAAAGCTGGGAAGTTCGCATCCAGATATGTAAAACCATTTCTTATCATAGGAAGGATTGGAAAGGTGGCGTACAAGGTTTACCTAGTATTTTTGTAGAGATTCTTAATGTATTTCACGTATCATGTTTGCGGAAACTCAATAAGGACCCAGGAGAAGTAGTTGATCAGAGGACAGCAGAAGATTTGATTATCGAATGAGATATGACTTATGTGCGTAGATCATTTTGCATAGTGGATCGGGACGAGAAGCGACTTCGCACTACAACAAAACAGTCTTTTTACAATAGGAAATGCCCGTTGTCATATGGTTTTCGCAACGGGCATGTGCCCGTTGTAATAGGTCTCGTTGTAATAGATCCACCACATTTTACAACTGGTAGTGATCGTTATAAGAAGCTCATATAACAACAGACATTGCCCGTTGCAAAACAAATGATAATTTAAAAAAAAAATTACAGCAGCGTCCATGCAATACTCCATACTAATACTAAATATTATCGTAAAATAATTAAAATCACATACGAAAAGACTAAAAGCTAGAGTCATATAATTCAAACACTCCAAAAAGTTAGATAAGTATACATGCCAAATACATAAAGCATTAACACATAACAGTCCGCTACAAATATCATGTTCTAAGTACAATCATACTATACCACAGAATTCTGACAGCCAAATACATCCAACGTCAGTAGTTCATCCACTACATTCACATCCACTATCATATAACACCATCCAATCATGTCGACCATCGCAACAGCACCTACCTTCACCTCTAATCACTTCCACTACACATCAGCACTGCTACCCCATACATCCACCATTCAACTCATTCAAACTGTCACCAAACCACACATGCACAAAACCTTGTTCACTGCTATAAAACTTCTGTCATAAAACTGCCCAAAACTCTCTGCCTTGCTTCTGCCTGAACCACTTCGACCACATTCACCTGCATTGTACATCCAGCTACTTGCCAAAACTACCACAGCAGCCTCTACATACAAGCTCCTTGAACCACATCATCCCCTATACAGCAACAACAATGCACTCCATCCCCGCTGTCCCTAACTATATCTCTCTACCCAATCTCCCCACTGACAACCACATACCCAAACACTGCTGACACTTCACATCCTCTGCCATTCATCAAACTTCACTTCAACATTCACATACTTCCAACCTCAAAACACATCATGCTTGCACAATATCATATTGTAACGATCCTGGATTTTTACTAAGTTTAAATTGATAATTAATTTAATTTTTGAATAAAAATGGTGAAATTAATTGGTAATTGATATAAGATTTTAGTTAAATTATGAATTAATTGAAAATAAATATGTATATAAAATAGATTGAAAATAAAATTTGAAATTGGGATATAAAATTTAAATATCTTAGAAAATAAATTTGTATTTTGATTTTCGATATGATTAAATTAATTGTGCCTTTATTTATACAAATGAATCTTTTGAAAGTTATATTTTGAAATTGATATAAAATAATTTTCAAAGGATGTTTAAAGTTAAATTCGTTATTTTATAATATATCATATGTGTGTTTATTTTATTAAAGTCTAAGTAAGTTTTAAAAAATTATTAATAATAATAAAACATAAGTACTAAAGCAAAACATGACAAGTTGTGTATGCAAGAAAATAAAAGAAAGATAAAATAAATATCTACAAACAAAACAAAGAAGTGCAAGCAAATAAAGGATAAGTATGTAGGCTTGCATAAGAAGACACTAATGTGTGTGTGTGTGTGTGTGTGTGTATGCAAGTATGAACAAACAAAAGAAAAAAAATCTAAGTATCTATGTACAAACAAATAAAAGAAATAAGCAAAAGCTTATAAAACAAGACAAAGAAAATTTATACAAAAATCCTTAGCCACCAAAACAAGAATATCAGCCGAAACAATATCATATCAGCCTCCTTAGCACACAAAATATTATCTCATCAGCCGAAATCTATGCTTAATCAAATGAAGAAAAAAATATCTCTGACCTGTTGTACAAACAAAAACATAATAACCGGTAAACTCATTTCCTATATATCAAGCTTCCTCATTTCAGTTCCTTCATCAAACCTAAGCAAAGAACTGAAGTAAGCATCATCTACAAACTAAAACAAAATTCAATTTAAACAACACTCCATCTCAACTCAAAACAAGGATCAAGAGAAAAGCTTCAACTTGCAATTTCAAACCTGTTTCAAAAAGAAAGCTCTGTTCTTTTTCTTAAAATCAAGGTGAGTAACCTCAATTTAAAAACTTAAAGTATATGAATCTGGTTGCATAGTTAAATCTGGAATAAATATGCCTTGTATATATATGTAATTTCCTGTGTATATATGGATGATGTTTGTGTACATGTGTAGGCTCTGTAACAAAATCGTTTGTTTCCAAGCATAATTTTTTGATGTAAAATTTTTTATCTCTTGATTTAATAACTTTAGGGACTTAGAATACAAACAAAACTTGCTTGTTTCATCATAGATTTAAATTTAAATTTTATTTAAGTTGAAATAAATGTGAATCTTGCCCTGGAAAATCAAAACAACACGGTAAACTTGAATAGGAGTAATACTCAAACATTTTAATTTATTAATTCAGGACCATAAGTTAAATCCTTAACCTATAACATGATTTTTAAACCAAACATCATAATTTTTAGTTTGGAATTATAGGAGTAGTTTTGGGTTGAACAAAATATGAAAATTTGGGTTTCTCTGATGATCTTTGTGACCAGAGGGGTCAGGGTTCTGCCTGATGATGGAGGAGTGATCGTAGCATCAAGGAAAAATGGTGGATGGTGGTGCAATCCACCATGGAAGTTACTGTTGTGAGATTCTTTCTGGAACTCTAATTTTTACTGGGTTTGATAAATCGATCGCCACGGCTGGTATAGGTACTCGAGTGCAGCGAGTTTCTGGGTGATGGAAGCTGGGTCGTAGACGAGTTCAAAGCCGGAGTTGCAGACCTTCAGGTGGTCGGAGAGTGGGGAACGAGGTATTGACAGGTTTGGTTGTAGTGGGCTGTGTTGTTTCCAGGTTTAAGTTAATTGTCAAATATTGTTCACAGGATTGATATTTCTATTGTGATTGTGACACTGTGTGACGCGAATTGCTTTGTGCTGAACTGTGATTTGTTTCTATGTGTATGCGAGAACCCTTTTTTCCCGTAAACGGCATTTAAATTTCGATGCGACAGGGAGTCGGATTCCAGTTGGTTATTCGAAACCCACATCGAATCGTAATGGTAAATCTTTGTGATTGATAAATTTACTTTATCTGTGAATCTGTGCATGAAGATAAGCGTTATGGATTATGCCGCTTATCAATTTTCATATGATTGAATCTGTGATGATTGATGTTGTTGCACTATTGTGTAAAACCCCTGGACTACACCATACACACACAAATATGGATTTCACGAGGAAATCGGTTAAGTCACCGATTTTTGAAAATGGTTTTAAAATTCGAATTTTTGAATTCAAATGGTTCGTAAATGGAACTGGGTTAAATATGAAAAGCTTTTGAAAAAGGGGTTTTTGAGGATAAAAGTTATTTTGAATAACTTGATAAAGTTTTGGAATTTAAATAATTTGAATTCAAGATTTGAAATTGAAATCTGTGTTTGGAAATTATGGTTTAAAAATGTTATACAAAGTTATAAATATGTTTATATGGATTTTAAACCATTTTAAAAGTATTGTTTTGAGAATTTGAATTCAACCCAAGTTTTATCATTGAAGGGTTTTAACTTGATCAATTGTAATCGGATTTCCCCGAAACGAAAACTATTTCTTTTCAAATAATAATAGCTTTCATTTAAAGAAAGGATTTCCAAATTGTTTTGAAAAGGTTCAAGTTTGAAATGGAATTGAAATGTTTTGAAAGCTACGAAATGAGTCTTTGATTCAAAGACCGGATGAGTTAATCCAACTTGAAATGGAATTGTTTTGAAAGGCTATGAATGAATCTTTGGAAACGAGTTCTGAAAGCTATAAGTTAAATCTTGATTTAAAGATTTAAGAGTTAATCTAATTGAAATGGAGATTGTTTTGAAATCCATGAATGGATCTTTGTGAAACTGGGTGATCTTTGTGAAATAAATCTTTTGGTTTAAAGATTTGAAATGGTAATTTGTTTAAACCATTTGAAAAAAGGTTTTGGGTTGTGACTTAACTAAAAGCCAATATCCATATGTTTTGAAATATTGCGCTCATTATTCAGTTTAGCCGGGGAAGGACTTTTGTGTCATATAACCCATTCCGATTAGTGATACGACGATATGGATAGCATTTGAAGACCAGTGGTGAAGACCGGATATTTTCGAAAACGAAAGGATTTCTTTCGAATGTCTCTATATCGGCTGATCCTTGGTATAGAGATTTGAGCACTGATTGTGATGGGAAGTCCGGACGTGATTAGGAATTATCCAAATGTGCCAGGGCTTCTTCGGAAGTGCCTTCGGTTCTGTTCGAACCCGGGACAGACTTGTATGGTTGTATGTCTGACACTGCACTCTGAGATATAAAGCAGATTTCTTTCAAATACATATCTGTTGGTGGCGGAGAATTTATTCTCTTAGCTTAACACCCTTCACTAAGACATACGAGCTCAGAGGTTATGTAATTGAAGGTTATCGGCAATATACTCCCAATTTGGTAGTGTGACATGCTAAGTGCTGCTGTGTGTTGATAATCATTGGTTGATCATTTGTGATCAAAGCGTGACTTTGTGAAAAGTGTAGCTTTGTGGATGAGACTTCGTCGAGCCTTACAACCCGGTAATGGTTGAAACAGGAATCGTGGCAGCAAGGTTTCAGAGGTAGCTCCCTTAGGGTATGACCATTCCTTTTGGAAAAGGGTAGTATCGTGGTATGGATCCCAGATACTTACTCATGTGGGCACTGTCGTATATTTATTACTGCGTGATGTTGTTGGTGTTGAGAGCTCTCGTATAAAGGTCCCAAAGGACCGGGGGTGGCATATCTTAGGTTTTATTCCCCGGGAAGGGGGTAGCCGGCCTTGTGTAGCAGAGAGCTAGTTAAGTTCTCAGGGGTGTCCCTCTAGAGGCGTTCCATTTTATTTGGGAAGTTCCTTTGTTTGACCATTTGTTGGAAAATCCAAAGAAATAATACGCGCCCTGTACGGTTTGAGTTGTATAACCTACTATGAAATGTGGCAGTTACCTGCTATTGAACATGGTATCTATAGTAGGCAATAAGTGTGAAATGCCTATGCTGGCTAAGATTAATATTATACTTTCGAAATATTTTCCACTATGCACTAATAATAATATTAAATGGATTTCGCATATCAAGCATTTTTGACTATTATAAGGAGAAATCTCCTCCAATTCTGCGTTTGCATGGTGTGTGCGGTGAGAGGCCTTATGGTAGTTTCATTTTCCAAAAAGCATTGCGGTTTTCAATGTTTTAAATTTCTTTGTTGTTTGTTTTAAAGATAAAAAACTATTTTTGTTACTCACACCAGTCCCATGACTGGCCTGGAGTTTATTATTCCTTTCCTAAACACTGGGTGCCCACAATTTTCCACACGGACAGTATAGAGTTGGGTTTTCCAGATAGACAAATAGTAGGAATTGATTCAATAGCCTTCGAAGCCTTTTGGATCATGGATCGCATTTTCTACACTTCAGCTTTCATGGCTGACCTTGCTTAGCTTGGTGCAACTTGATGGTTGTTCGAGCCATATTAAATTTGGAGATGGTGTTGCAGTAGCATTTTGGAGATGTATTCTATCGAAGATATTCTTTTCCACTGCTATTCCTTATATCTCTGATAGTATTGATATTCAGTGCATCATTCTATTGTATCATCACTGTATCTGATATTATATCAAATGTTGTATATGATATTATTCATTTTCTTCCGCTGTGTTGTACTTGATGTGTTATAAGCTCCGACACGAGTCAAATTTTAACGGTTGAATCTGCGGCATTCAAGTACGAGTGAAGTACGGATGTCGATTTTCGAACGCTGAAATTTGGATCGTGACATTTTGGTACCAGAGATGAGGGTTAAAACTTTAGCTCAGGAGTATAACACATTAAGTAGCTCATCAGAGATAGGGTGAAGTAAACCCTAGAATGAGTATCCCTAAGATATCCGTCTGTATGCCTCAGTAAACTCTCTTACTATCCACTGATAGGAGATATGAGTGCAAAAAGAGGATGAGATAGGGGACAGGGGAAGACGATTATAAATGGTCAATACCTTATAACAACAAGGAAACAATCCTTCTCTATCAATTTCCTTTGATTCGTTTCCAAATTCTTTTTGATTGTTTCGTACCAGCTACATTCTCTTTTGTTCAACATCTCTTTTCAATTCTTCGATGGTTCCTGGTAGATCCAGGAAGAAGATTTGATATATTTGTGTGGGACATAAATTCCAAATAGGTCAGAATTGTTTATTTGGATGAATTGGTAGCTTTGGTTGCTATGGTTAATAGGTATACTTTAGTTCTAAACTAAAAGTTTTGAAATTGTATCCATATATCTGTATATTTTTGGGTCCGGGTATGTTCTACGAATGGTTAGTTATTCCTTCAAACTAACTAGTGCCCTGCATATTCGTAGATCTGGATAACCCTAGTATGTTGTGAAAAATTGTATGAGTTTGTTCTCATATTGTCGATATTTTGATTTGGTAAGCCAAATGCAGAATTGATATTCAGTTTGATTTGGAAAGATATTTCTCTATCGTTCATTTATCTTTGTTATCTCCCTCGCAAATTTCGAGGAACAAAATTTCTTAAGAGGGGAATCTGTAACGATCCCAGATTTTTACTAAGATTAAATTGATAATTAATTTAATTTTTGAATAAAAATGGTGAAATTAATTGGTAATTGATATAAGATTTTAGTTAAATTATGAATTAATTGAAAATAAATATGTATATAAAATAGATTGAAAATAGAATTTGAAATTGGGATGTAAAATTTAAATATCTTTGAAAATAAATTTGTATTTGGATTTTGAATATGATTAAATTAGATGTGCCTTTATTTATACAAATGAATCTTTTGAAAGTTATATTTTGAAATTGATATAAAATAATTTTGAAAGGATGTTTAAAGTTAAATTCGTTATTTTATAATATATCATATGTGTGTTTATTTTATTAAAGTCTAAGTAAGTTTTAAAAAATTATTAATAATAATAAAACATAAGTACTAAAGCAAAACATGACAAGTTGTGTATGCAATAAAATAAAAGTAAGATAAAATAAATATTTACAAACAAAAAAAAGAAGTGCAAGCAAATAAAGGATAAGTATGTAGGCTTGCGTAAGAAGACACTAATGTGTGTGCGTGTGTGTATGCAAGTATGAACAAACAAAAGAAAAAAATCTAAGTATCTATGTACAAACAAATAAAAGAAATAAGCAAAAGCTTATAAAACAAGACAAAGAAAATTTATACAAAAAACCTTAGCCACCAAAACAAGAATATCAGCCGAACCAATATCATATCAGCCTCCTTAGTACACAAAATATTATCTCATCAGCCGAAATCTTTGCTTAATCAAATGAAGAAAAATATATCTTTGACCTGTTGTACAAACAAAAACATAATAACCTGTAAACTCATTTCCTATATATCAAGCTTCCTCATTTCAGTTCGTTCATCAAACCTAAGCAAAGAACTGAAGTAAGCATCATCTACAAACTAAAACAAAATTCAATTTAAACAACATTCCAGCTCAACTCGAACCAGAGATCAAGAGAAAAGCTTCAACTTGCAATTTCAAACCTGTTTCAAAAAGAAAGCTCTGTTCTTTTTCCTAAAATCAAGGTGAGTAACCTCAATTTAAAACTTAAAGCATATGAATCTGGTTGCATGGTTAAATCTGGAATAAATATGCTTTGTATATATGTTTTTTCCTGTGTATATATGGATGATGTTTGTGTACATGTGTAGTCTCTGTAACAAAATCGTTTGTTTCCAAGCATAAGTTTTTGATTTAAATTTTTTTATCTCTTGATCTGATAACATTAGGGACTTAGAATACAAACAAAACTTGCTTGTTTCATCATAGCTTAAAATTTAAATTTTATTTAAGTTGAAATAAATGTGAATCTTGCTCTAGAAAATCAAAACAACAGGATAAAATTGAATAGGAGTAAAACTCAAACATTTTAATTTATTAATTCAGGACCATAAGTTAAATCCTTAACCTATAACATGATTTTTAAACCAAACATCATAATTTTTAGTTTGGAATTGTAGGAGCAGTTTTGGGTTGAACAAAATATGAAAATTTGGGTTTCTCTGATGATCTTTGTGACGAGAGGGGTCGGGGTTCTACCTGATGATGGATGAGTGATCGTAGCATCAAGGAAAAATGGTGGATGGTGATGCAATCCGCCATGGAAGTTGCTGCTGTGAGATTCTTTCTGGAACCCTAATTTTTACTGGGTTTCATAAATCGATCGCCACGGCTGGTATAGGTGATCGAGTGCAGCGAGTTTCTGGGTGATGGAAGCTGGGTCGTAGACGAGTTCTTAGCCGGAGTGCAGACCTTCAGGTGGTCGGAGAGTGGGGAACGAGGTGTTGATAGGTTTGGATGTGGTGCGCTTTGAGGTTTCCAGGTTTGGGTATTCGAACTCGAATTCGATTCTCGAGGAACGGCATAGTTCAGATGATCGGAGATTGATGTACTTATGGTAGTCGACTTGCTCGACATGGCAGTGTTGGCCGGAGGAGTTCGTCGGCATCGTGCACGTGCATGGTGCTCTTTATTTTCTAGGGAACTGGGTTTTGTTTTGCTCGCATGATTGTTTCGAGTATTACTCGAAGTAGTTTAGCGTTTGAATCGAAGCAGGATGGACTCGGGGTCTTCTCGAGTAACTCGAGTGATTACTCGAAGTAATAGGGGTGTTGAACTCGGGGTGAAATAGTGAGTCTCGGGTTGTTTTTGTTTTGCTACAGGTTTTAGTAAACCTGACAGAAAATTTGAATTCAAAGCAAATTTAAATATAATTTAAATTGTGAGATAGTTTTAAAACTAAGTTTAAATCTAGATGAAGTTAAATTCAAGATGGTTCTAAAATCTTAAGGTTTTAAAAATATTTAAAAGAGGGTTTCGGTTTTTTTTTTAAAAAGCCTCACAGTTCCTAGATTTTAAAATTTAACGTAAAATCTGAAAATAGAATTTAAACTAGGTTTAAATTCAAAAGTTAAGTTTAGTTTTCAAATAAATTTTTGAATCTTAAGCTTTTGAAATGAATTGGGATTTAAATCAGAATTTAAAATCAAGATTTTAAAAGCAAGTTTAAATCAAAGCTTTAAATCAAAGTTTAAAGACAAGTTTAAATCAAATAGCTTTTTAAAGTAATCTGTTTTCAAATAAATATTTGAATTGGATTTTGATAAAGTTCTTTCATAAAAGGACCTTTGAATGAAAAGTTAAATTATTTATTTTAACTTGAATTTGCAAGTTAAAATGTAATGTATTTTAAAGCTTAAATTTTAAATAAAAAATTTAAGTAATCTAGTTAGAACTTTTCTTATATAGGTTTATAGGTTGATATTTAAATTTGGTTAATGTTTAAATATACAATCATTTTGAATCTTAAATTCAAAAAAATGAAATTTGAATCTAAATTTAGAAGTGTAATGTTTTAAATACACTTTAATATTAATGAAGTCATGAATAAAAGAAATGGATTACCTTAAAGATAATTAAGGTATTAAAATGATTTAATGAATAAGTTAATTAAGGAATTACTTATTTATTTAATTTATAAATTAATGATTTAGATTAATTTATAATTAGAGATTAATTAGGAAAGTAATTAAAGAATTGTTATTAGTTAATGAAAGTCATTAACTAAGATTATTTAAATAATTAATTAGTGTGATTAATTTTAACAATTAATTAGATTAATTAATTAATGATAATAATTTATGAAATTGTGTAAGTGTAACTACTTCATGAAAGTAATTAAGAAATTAATCACTCATTGTAATTAATTGAGTTTAAGTCAATTGTCAAATATTGTGCACTGGATTGATATTTCTGTTGTGATTGTGATACTTTGTGATGTGAATTGCTTTGTGCTGAACTTTGATTTGCGATTTGTTTCTATGTGTATGCGAGAACCCTTTATGCCCGTAAACGGCATTTAAATTTCGATGCGACAGGGAGTCGGATTCCAGTTGGTTATCCGAAATCCACAACGAATCGTAATGGTAAATCTTTGTGATTGATAAATTTACTTTATCTGTGAATCCGTGAATGAAGATAAGCGTTATGAATTGTACCGCTTATCAATTTTGATATGATTGAATCTGTGATGATTGATGTTGTTGCACTATTGTGTAAAACCCCTGGACAACATCATGCACACACAAATAAAGATTTCACGAGGAAATCGGTTAAGTCACAGATTTTTGAAAATGGTTTTGAAATGGAACTGGGTTAAATATGAAAAGCTTTTGAAAAGGGGTTTTTGAGGATAAAAGTTATTTTGAATAACTTGATAAAGTTTTGGAATTTAAGTAATTTGAATTCAAGATTTGAAATTGAAATCTGTGTTTGGAAATTATGGTTTAAAAATGTTATACAAAGTTATAAATACGTTTATATGGATTTTAAACCATTTTAAAAGTATTATTTTGAGAATTTGAATTCAACCCAAGTTTTATCATTGAAGGGTTTTAACTTGAGCAAATGCAATCGGATTTCCCCGTAAATAAAACTATTTGTTTTCAAATAATAATAGCTTTCATTTAAAGAATGGATTTCCAATGTGTTGAAAAGGTTCAAGTTTGAAATGGAATTGAAATGTTTTGAAAGCTACGAAATGAGTCTTTGATTCAAGGACCGGATGAGTTAATCCAACTTGAAAAGGAATTTTTTTGAAAGGCTATGAATGAATCTTTGAAAGCGAGTTTTGAAAGCTATAAGTTAAATCTTGATTTAAAGATTTAACGAGTTAATCTAATTGAAATGGAAATTGTTTTGAAATCCATGAATGGATCTTTGTGAAACTAGGTGATCTTTGTGAAATAAATCTTTTGGTTTAAAGATTTGAAATGGTAATTTGTTTAAACCATTTGAAAAAAGATTTTGGGTTGTGACTTAACTAAAATCCAATATCCATATGTTTGTAAATATTGCGCTCATTATTCGGTTTAGCCGGGAGAGGACCTTTGTGTCATATAACCCATTCCGAATAGTGATACGACGATATGGATAGCATTTGAAGACCGGTGGTGAGGGCCGAATATTTTCGAAAACGAAAGGATTTCTTGTCGAATGTCTCTGCATCGGCTGATCCCCGGTATAGAGATTTGAGCACCCATTGTGATGGGAAGTCCGGACGTGATTAGGAATTATCCGGATGTGCAAGGGCTTCTTCGGAAGTGCCTTCGGTTCTGTTCGAACCCGGGACAAACTTGTATGGTTGTATGTCTGACACTACACTCTAAGATATAAATTAGATTTCTTTCAAATACATATCTGTTGGTGGCGGAGAATTTATTTTCTTAGCTTAACACCCTTCTCTGAGACATACGAGCTTAGAGGTTATGTAGTTGAAGGTTATCAGCAATATACTCCCAATATGGTAGTATGGCATGCTAAGTGCTGCTGTGTGTTGATGATCATTGGTTGATCATTTGTGATCAAAGCATGAGTTTGTGAAAAGTGTAGCTTTGTGGGCGAGATTTCATCGAGCCTCACAACCCGGTAATGGTCGAAACAGGAATCGTGGCAGCTAGGTTTCAGGGGTAACTCCCCTAGGGTATGATCATTCCTTCTGGAAAAGGGTAGTATCATGGTATGGAGCCCAAATACTTACTCATATGGGCACTGTAGTATATTTATTACTGTGTGATGTTGTTATGTTGAGAGCTCTCGTATAAAGGTCCCGAAGGACCGGGGGTGGCATATCTTAGGTTTTATTCCCCGGAAAGGGGGTAGCCGGCCTTGTTAGGAACTGAGTTGATGATGTTTTGATGACAACAACCTTATATAGTTATTATACTTTACTTTATAAAATATATACTAACATTTCCATATATATATATATATATATATATATGTGTATATATATATGTATATAGGAAGTATATGCAGGTATCATCGAAGACTGATCAGTATAAAGACTCAAGCATCAAGATGAAGATTAGAGATTCAAGATTCAAGACTCTAGAGAATCAAGATTTCAAGATCTCAAGATAAGTGTCTAGTATTTTGTTAAAACTTCATAATAGAACTCTCATCTTTCTTCCAATTTTCTTTTGGGATGGAACCCAATTTCTATCGAAACCAGTGGCTTACAAACCCACGACAAGTAGCTTACAAACCTACGACAAGTGGATTACAAACCCACGAAAATCAAAATCATTTAAACTACTTTGTACAAGTTCTCGAGTCCTATGGAGGAGATCTATAGGAAGGTTCTTGCAATTTCAGTTTGAATAGATTTTTCAAAATGTTTTTAAATCTGTTTTCAAAATGTTTTAGCTTTCAAAATCATGTTTTCAAAAATATTTTCAAACTTTGTTTTAGCCTTGAAATATTCCTCTATTCTGATTTTAAAAACTTCTATTTTTAAAAAACATCAAAACTTATTCTGATTTTAAATATTACTTATATAATTGACGGTCTATATCAATTATATATATATATATATATATATATTTAAAATAATGTTTTATATTCATTCTCTATCTCAAAATATTGTTTAAACACTTTACTTTGCTTCAGAGAAGTTTCAACTTGTTTTAAATTCAATTGTCTTTACAAAACAACATCTCTATAATTTTGAACTAAGGGATGTCGACATAAGGGGATACCCCATGTCGACATGGTGACAGTTGGATTCAAAATTCAATTTTCAAAAGAAGTGTCCATTCGTTTGAAAACCTTTCGCCAATGGTTATGAGTGTTGTGCATCTATATAAAGGCTTCCTAAACGAATTTTTTTATAACTACTTTCTTATTTTCTTCACTCTTTCTTCTCCACCATTTCATATCCATAAAATTTCATATTTTCAAGATCGTGCCATCATTCTGCCAAATTCTCAATAGGAAATCATTTAGATACTCTCTCTATTTGATTCTCCATCATTCTACTAAAGATCAAAGTGCTATTCAGAGTTATAGGATCAATTTGTATTCAAAAAGTCCATAGAGTCTATCCATTCAAAAGGATTGTTATTAATAAGTATTAGGGTGATCTTGTGTCCCATAAATCAAGAGAGTTTACCCCAGACTCGGAGATAGGAGGTTCCTCAAGGCCTTAGAAATTGAGGGTTGTAATTTGGATATTGGCTCATAAAAATCTGTACAAGTATATTGCCTTGGTGCAGGACTGGATGTAGGAGGATTCCGAACCAGTATAAAATCCGGTGTGTTCTTTCCTTTTACTTGCTTTACTTTACTATTTGCATTTGTTATATGTTCTGTGATCATTCTGTGTCAGAATTCTATTTAGATTTGTGTTGAAAGTTTTAATTTAGTCATATAGTTCATATATTCTTTAAAACACTATTCACCCCACTCTAGTGTTATTTCTGCCTTAAAATCCTTAATCCGCATCCCTAACAATTGGTATCAGAGCATTGGTTTTCATTATTTTCATAATCTGAAATTTTGAAAAGTTTTAATGGCACAACACACTAATAATGTCACTCCGTCACCACTGCTTCTGTCAACACAACCACTAACACTAGTTCATTTGTAGAAGGTCAGTCTACTGTCAGACCACCACTTTTTAATGGCAGTAATTATGCATATTGTTTGCGCAAAAAATGGAAAAACACCTCCAATCCGTACGATTTGGTTGATTATATGTTATTTTCAAGGTTATAGGTTACTTATGAAAATATGAAAAAAGCAGGGGCTAAACTGTAAAAGACACAGATTTATAGTGGTTCGGCCAGAACGTGCCTACGTCCACTTTATATGTTATTCCCCTTTTCCTTTCAGATTACAAGTACAAAGCTTTGTATACAAGTATATGAAAGTTATTTGAAAGTTCATTCCTTGCTTGAGCTCTCAAACTTGTCTGCCATTGTTGCACCCCTGCCCCTCTATTTATAGAGTGAGGTTAGGGGCAGGGGTCTTGGATGTATATAGCAGCTGGTGGTTCTGGGCTGAAGCAATCTGGCCTGGCACTTCTGGTTCGGCGGAGCTTGGTTCGGCCGTGCTTGGAGTGGTTGGTTCGGTAGAGGTTGGGTCGGTGGTTGCTAAGCGGAGTCTGGTTCGGTATTGGTGGTCCAGTCATGGGGGTTCGGTGATGGTGGTCCGGTGATGGTTTGGCATCACTGTTCTTGGGTGCTTGGTTCGGTAATGAGGTGGAGGTTTGGTCCGGCATGGGAGGAGAATGGATCGGTAGTGGCACGTGTACCGGATGGAACGAATGGAAGTTGCGAATCCGGATGGAACTGATGCTTCTTGGTCTCGAGATCTCCTGGGTGAGAATTCGCTCAACATTTGCCCCCCAAAGTGGGGCACATGCTTGCATGTGTCGCGCTTTGTTTCCCTGCAGTTGAGATAGCTTCGTTCGGTCCTGGGAGTGCCGAACCAGTTGGTCCGGTTGTATCTATGCTCGCCTATAAGTAGGGGCCTAGGGCTTCCTTTGTTCCCTACCGAACGAGTCAACCGGATAAGAAATTCCTAACGAATCAGTCGCTGTGCCGAACCAACCCTTGCTGCCGAACCAGGTATACGCCGAATGGCTTCTTCATTATATTTGGGTTTTACCGAATGGAACCGAGGGCTCTAAGTACCGAATGAGTTCTGGTATTGGCAATACCGAATGAACCAGGGCTTTTTGAATGCCGAATGAGTGTTCACTTTGCCGAATGGAACTTTAAACCTTTGATACCGAATGGTCTTTTATACTTGGACCATGAGAGAAATCTCCGCCTTGTGTATGCTTGCTCGCTTGTATTCCTATACTTCATGTTCTAACAACACGTCTTTCTCTATTGTGTATGTAGATAAAATGTCTCGTAAAGCGGAAACTCGATCAGATAGTAAGAAGTCCAAGGATAGAGGAGAGTCTTCTTCCGTGCCCCCAGCCCAAACAGAACCGACGCGACATGGACCTGCCCCAAGGTCGCTAGTGGACGGGTATGCTCCCCAGGAACTTCTGGTCTCCCCTCCCGATTGCTTTCCCAGCTCCTTAAAGGAGGAGCAACTTGATGTTATAGCTCGTTCCTTCGGGATAGATAGAGCGCTTATGCGGTTGCCGGGGAACGGAGTGATGCCGTATGACCCCCCCCCCCCCCCCCCCCCGAATGCTACTTTGCTTACAGCAGATATCATTGCATGTGTGGTGCTATCCGCCCCTCAATGCCTGGATAGTTAGCTTTGTCACATATCTGAAGGTGGCTCCATTCCAACTTCAGCCTAACTCCTACGCCATTCTAGTGAGTCTTTTCGTCATCTTTCAGAGGAGATATGGGCGTCCCCCTTCCAACCGGGAGATCCGGTATCTGTACACTTGAGAGGCTACAAGAAGGGGTCTCCATATATCAGTTTGGAAGCGGTCGTGCCCTTCAAGCCTGTTCTGGATCTATACTCGAAGCTTAGTATGTTCAAGAAGGAATGGTTTTTTCTTAGGGATGACTCTGTTTCTTTCCGCCTTTTCACTTCCGGCTGTAAGTTGAACTCCATTTATATTTTCCTTGTCCCGATCACAATGCTTCTTCTTATATGCTTTCATTTCTTGCTAGCGACAGGTGGTTTTGCGGTCGTGGAGAATGATTCCTTGGTTCGGATGGCTGCGGAAATAAGAGCCATTCCGGCACGGGATTGGTCGGCTTCTTACTTGATCAGGAATGCCACTCTCCTGGAGTATAACTTGATTCTGCCACGTCAATCTGTAGTTAAATAGAGAGATACAACCGAGGAGAGGGCTGCTAAAGCCAAGGATGGGGCCACTGCGAAGAGTAGCAAGAAGAGACATCTCTCGGTGCCTCCAGCCGTTGGGGGAAAGAAGCTTAAGAAGTCTGATGGAACCTCTCCCAGTACATGTCCAGACATTCCGGAGGAGGAAGGTGGAGAGGAGGAAAGAGACGAAGAGGAGAGCGGAGGAGATGGAGAAGGCGAAGGACATGGTGGTAGTGGTGTCGGCCCTTTGTCTTCTGAGCAGGCAGGGGAGATCCAGGAGTGGACGGATGATGCCTTCCGCCAAGCTTTTGAAGGGTTGGAGGAAGGATCAGCCTCGGTGAAGAAGGCAAAGGAGGTTGACAAGGCTGGGGTTGGTGCCGATCCATTCCCTAAGAGTTCTTCAGCTGAGGTGGCTCCAGCGATTCAAGGTGAACTCTTGACTTCTGCAGATTCCATTTATGATAGGGACTTAGGAATATTTTATGGTTTGCTTCCATCCTGGACTGAGATTCAGGACTTATTGCAGTATTCTCCTTCTCCGCAGGGTTTGTATAACAGATGTGCCTTCTCATTCTTTTTAAGTTATCATATTTCTTGAATTATGGACCCTCGTATGTTCGTAACACTTGTTTTTTTATTACAGGGGCAGGCGAGGTGGCCAAAACTTCAGACGTTCGACACCGCCTCGAACAATTCAAGTTGATGAGAGCTTCTACTAAGCCGAATCCGCCAACCGGCCGTTCCGGGGATGTAGTTAGATATCGCTCTCTTCTTGGAGTCATTGAGGAAGGTATCCAGCAAAGGAAGAGGAGGCGATCCTTGCTTGATTCACCACCTGGTCCTCAGCCTTCTACTCAGCCTTCCCGAGATACCGCGGAGGAGACCACGGAATTTACCCCCTCTCCTCCTCCTTCCGAGAATCCTACCCTTATCCGCATAAAACGTCCTGACGTGCCTCGCAATCCCTTTGTCGGCCACCCGGATTTGGACCCAAGCTCTCAGGATATATTATTTGACGAGGCCACGGGCGAGCATCTTCTCCCCCGCAATCCTATGGTTCGGATTCTTGATGACGCTAAGTCCCTAGATTTGGACCTGCTCACTACTCGGATAGCTGCTATGGGGGACGAAGCCAAGGCCAACATTGACCGGGTCGCGGAGGAGGTCAAGAAGTTGATGGAGCATCATGCTCGACTGGCTAGGGCTGGGGAGAAAATCGGGAGTGCTAACATCCGGCTGCGGCTACAGGTTGCTGATCAGGACAAGCAGCTTGCCGATCAGGCTATCCAGATTTCTCAGCACGAGGCAGCCTCCAGACAGTTAAAGGAGAATCTGGAAAAGGCCAGCAGGGCGGAATTGCGAAAAATGGAGGCTGCTTGCAAGGGGCGGATTGATATGGCCATTGCGACGGTGGATGAGGCTCGGAATACGGATCTCGAGCGGATTGAAGAGTTGTCTGGGAGGCTTGAAGCCGCAGAGCTTGCTCAGGCCAAGCTAAAGGAAGAGATGGAGGAAATGAGGAGGTCTCTCCAGGCTGACCGCTTGAGATATCGATCGGAGAGGGATGTTGCCGTCGCTAAGTTGTTATCCTCCGAGGCCCGGATGAGAGAGTTTGAGGAGAATGAGGGGATGATGGATGAGATGTTGCAGGATATGTACTTCCGTACCTGGAAGCAGGGTAATCTATCCTGGATGGACGTGGTAACCGCCCAGTTCTCAAAGGAGGAGAAGGTAGCGGTGAAGGAGGGGATGCGGCTGCTTGCTGCGGAGGAAGCCGGTGTGCAGTTGGGGGATGAGGACCAAGAAGCGGGCGTTGGTGAGTTTTCCCTTTTTAGCTTTTCATAACTTGATCGTTCGCTGTTTATCTGATGGATTCTTCTTCTGAATTGGACAGGTGGGACCTCTGGTCAACACGCTGGGAGTTCCGATCCAGCAACCAAGTAGATTCGGAGAGCTGGTTCTGAGGTGTAGTGGTTAGCACTAATACAGCTGGTTACCTTTTGATTTCTTTTTATTGCTGTTCATGTTAGTCCAAAACATTGATGTAACTGTAATAATATTGTTTGTAATGAATGACTTTATGTAATTTCATAACATAAGCTGATTCCTTTATGTTGGAATTTTATCGCTATTTTGTTGTGCTGTGTAAGTAATGTAACTATGCATGTTGCTAGTGACTTAACTGTGCCTGATGCCAAGTTTTTTGCTTAAAGTATGATTTTCTCATTTTGCAACGTAAATGTGATGTGTGAATATGAACTGCAGCTATGCATTAATGTATAAAAGTAGAAGGTACCGCCCTTCATGTTTCGGCTGTGGACGGCAACTTCGTGCGCCCTATAAGACTAAGCACGGAATGCTGTTGAGTGTCCCGTTATCCGATTGTGAGTTTCTGTTCCCATTAGCGAACGTTCCCTATTTCATGTCCTGTACTTTCAAGCACCGTTACGGAGAATAGGAGAAAGGTTTTAAATGAAATTGAAATATAGGAAAAGTAAAACTTCCAGTCACGGAAGGCCGTCGATGTGCTTAAGTTCGTGGCAAACGAGTTTTGTAGTCACTTTCCCTAGCTGTGGGTCTTGGAGACATTTGTCACCCATCTTACGCCTACTGCGGGGAGTTTTCTTTTTTACCACAGCCGCACTTAAGATACATCGGAGCTGATCGCGCACAGTAACTACCCGGGCCATTATGACCCGTAATCGTGGGTATTATTCGATTTACTGTGGCCGGCTAGCGTGGGGGCCGATCGTCAACTGTGAACTGCCCCTGGCTGGCCACACCTTATGTTGGGGCTTATGATCGGTTCACAGTCGCCGGCGAGCCGAATCGCTGTAATGAGCTTCCATCGGCTATAGTCGGCCTTTTTTATGATGACTTATACTCGGCTTATTACAGTCGACTTTAAGGGCCGAGGCAAACAATGAGTTAACTCGCGGTAGAGGGATACCGGAGCAAAGTGTCTCATTGGCGAGGGCATAGGAGCGCAGCGTACCTGTTAGATTTTGTCTAGGTGGAGTTGTGTTGTGAAGTTCTGGATTGAAATGTCATCTGCAAAGGATTTTGCTCAACAGCAAAGGATAAAGCTTAATAAGTAGCCAAGATATAAAGGAACAAGTAAACAAGAGCCAAGTTTTTTAAAGTGGTTCGGCACGAAAATGCCTACGTCCACTGATTCTCTTTGTTAATTCACTTCATATGGGCAGTACAAGTTAAGAAAAGTATCGACAGAGGTGTCGGATGTTCCATGCCCTCTGGAACACCTCTCCGTCCACTGTTGACAAAATATAAGCTCTGTTGTGGAGATCTTTATGAATTACATATGGTCCGTCCCAGATGGGGTCCAGTGCCCCGGGGCGCGGAAAGATTCTCTTAAGGACAAGGTCTCCTTCTTGTAAGCTGCGATGTTTGACTTTGGAGTTGTATAGTGCTGCCACTTTTTGTCTGTGAGCTGCTGCTTTGAGTGCTGCATCATTTCTTCTCTCCTCAATTAGATCCAAAGACATGTGGAGGAGTGCTTCATTTTCTTCCGGGTTGTAGTGGATCCTACGGTGAGAGGGCACTATAGTTTCAACTGGGAGCATAGCCTCCGATCCGTATGCCAAAGAGAAGGGAGTATGCCCTGTTGAAGTTCTGTAAGATTGCAATAGGCCCAAAGTGCCATAGGAAGTTCGTCCACCCAAGCGCCTTTCGACTTTTCAAGTTTCTTCTTGATTAAGGTTTTGAGAATTTTGTTGACAGCTTCTATTTGGCCGTTTGCCTAGGGATAAGCCACGGATGAGAAGCTTTTGTGAATCCCGTGCTCTTGGCACCAGTCCGTGAATTCCTCGCTGTCAAACTGAAGTCCATTGTCTGATACGATTTTGAGTGGTGTTCCGTACCTGCACAGAATATTTTTGATTAAGAAGTTGATAACTTTTGCCGAGGATATTTTATTTAGAGGTTCCTCCTCCACCCATTTGGTGAAGTAGTCGACTGCCACTATAGCATATTTGGCTCCGCCTCGGCCCGTTGGCAGTTCGCCAATTGAGTCAATCCCCCATATTGCGAAGGGCCAAGGGCTGGTCATTTGAGTAATTTCATTGGTTGGTAGTCGAGGGATTTTGGCAAATTTCTAACATCTGTCACATTTTTTGACGAAGTCTAAGGCGTCTTTGTTCAAGGTGGGCCAGAAATATCCATATCGGAGTATCTTTTTTGCCAGAGTCTGCCCTCCGGTGTGGTCTCCACAACTTCCCTGATGGATGTTGGATAGAATTTCCCTGGCTTCTCTTCCTGCACCGCACCTCAATAAGGGGTTAGAGAAGCCGCGCCGATAGAGGATGCCTTCTTGCATCGTGTAGCGGGAAGCTTTCCTTAGAATTTTCTTAACTTCATTTCACCCGTCTGGTAGGGTGCCGCTTTGTAAGTATTCTCGGATAGGGGTCATCCATGTTTCTTCTTCGGTTGCAGCAATCAGGTGTACTTGCTCGAAACTCGGGGTTAGCAGCCTTGAGATAGTTACCGCTCCAGAAGCGGTGTCATTTCCCATGCTAGCTTGCTTTGCCAGCTCGTCGGCCTCTCGATTTTCCTCTCGAGGAATGTGTCTGATCAAATAGTGATCCAGTTGGTTAAGTAGCAGCTTGGTCCTCTTTAGGTATGCTGTGAGTCGTTCTCCTCGAGTCTGGAACTCTCCTAGTATTTGATTCACAATAAGTTGAGAATCACTATGGAGACATAAAGAACTGACTCCGATTTCCAGTGCAAGTTCTAATCCGGCTATCACTGCTTCGTATTCGGCGTCATTGTTGGTGGTAGCGAATTCCAATCTTAGGGCGTAGCGCAGCTTCTTTCCCTTGGGGGTGATTATCACAACACCTGCCCCCCGAGCCTTGTTCGTTCGACGCTCCATCTACGAAGAGATTCCACTTGATATCTTCTGCTATTTCAGATTGGTCCTTACCTTCGCCAGTAGTGAATTCGGCAATGAAATCAGCTATGGCTTGTCCCTTGATAGCGGTGCGAGGATGGTAAGTGATATCATATTGGCTTAGCTCGATGCACCACTTGAGCAGTCGCCCAGAGGTGTCGGGACGATGGAGCACTTGCCTCAATGGCTGGTCGGTTAGGACTCTGACGGGATGAGATTGGAAATAGTGTCGCAGCTTCCTTGATGTGATTAGTTAACAGTACGCCAGTTTCTCGAGTTTGGGATACCGGGTTTCTGCTCCCGTGAACCTTTTGCTTATGAAGTACACTGGCCGTTGTGTGCGGTTTTCTTCTCTTACCAAAGCGGCACTTAGGGCATAGAATGACACAGCAAGATATAGGTATAGTTCTTCGCCTTCATTTGGTGTTGAGAGTACTGGTGGCCGTTGGAGGTGCTCGATTAGGTTAAGGAAAGCTGCTGAACATTTGTCGGTCCATTCGAATTTTCCTTTGTCTCTCTTCAGTGCTTCAAAGAAAGGGGTGCATTTGTCGGTTGCTTTAGAGATGAATCGACTTAGGGCGGCCACCTTCCTGTTTAGGCTTTGCATTTCTTTCCGAGTGGATGGTATTTTGATATCTTGCAAGGCTCGGACTTGTTCGGCGTTCGCTTCGATCCCTCTGGCATGGACGATGAATCCCAAGAACTTTCCTGATGACACTCCGAAGGAGCACTTTAGAGGGTTCAGCTTCATTCCATATTGGCGGAGTACTTGGAACATCTCGTCCAGGTGGCTTACATGATCGTTGGCTTTTCTTGATTTTACCAGCATGTCATCCACATAAACTTCCATAGTTCGTCCTATCAGTTCTGCAAACATCTTGTTGACGAGGCGCTGATAAGTAGCTCCGGCGTTTTTAAGTTCAAATGGCACTACCTTGTAGCAGTACAATCCTCGGTCAGTGATGAAGCTAGTGTGGTCTTGATCGGGGGCGTGCATAGAGATCTGGTTATATCCTGAGTATGCGTCCATAAAGGATAAGAGTTCGTGTCCAGCAGTGCTGTCCACGAGTTGGTCGATTCGGGGGAGTGGGAAGCAGTCTTTCGGGCAAGCGTCATTTAAGTTGGAGAAATCGATGCATGTTCGCCACTTCCCATTAGCTTTCTTTACCAGCACCGGGTTGGCGATCCACTCCGGGTAGATGGCTTCACGTATGAAGTCATTGGCAAGTAAGTTCTTTACTTCTTCCTCGAGGGTGCTGATCGTTCTGCCCCCATACTTCTCTTCTTTTGCTTTACCGGTACCTTGGTAGGATCGATGTTTAGTGCGTGGCATGCTATGTCCGGGGAGATTCCGGTCATATCAGCGTGCGTCCATGCAAATACATCCATGTTGTGGCAAAAAAATCAATGAGTTGATTCTTTAATTTTCTTTTTAGCTGAGATCCGACTCTCAGCAGTTTACTTGGGTCGTGTTTGTCTACAGATACGAATTCCATAGCCTCTGCAGGCTCGGCGGTGGCCTCCTCCTCTCCGTCCCTGGGATCTAATTCGTTGAAGGGGTCACTTGTATATCGAAGAGGAGGGACTTTCTTTAGTTGCTATGCTTCCAAGATTTTCATGTAGAGAGTAGTCTCTGCATTCTTCCCTTTATCTTTCTTGCGGTTATTGCGAAGTTCGTTTACATAGCAGTCCCGAGCGGCGTCTTGATCTCCTTCTACTTCTCCCACTCCATTATCCGTTGGGAACTTCATCTTCAGGCACCATGGGGCAAGGACAATTTGAAAGTCGGACAAGGCTGGTCTTCCTAAAAAGGCATTGTAGGCCGAGTGGCTGTCTATCAGCACGAATGTTTGTTTCCGAACGGCGGAGCGGGGATGACTTCCCAATTCAACAAAGAGGTCCAATTGTCCGAGGGGCATCTTTGCTTCCCCAGTGAAACCGTGTAGTGGTTTGTTACAGGGGGATACATCCTTCATTGACAGCTTCATTTTGTCGAAAGCATGCTTGAATAGGATATTTACTGAACTTCCAGTGTCTATTAAGATTCGGAAAACTTTGGCTGGACCGAACCAGGCTGAGATGACCGTAGGATTCATATGAGGGTATTGCCTTCCTTCTAGGTCACGCCCGCTGAATGTGATGCCATTACTTTCCTTCCGCTTAGGGTGGCATTCTTCCATAACAGAATTAACGCAGTCTCCCTTGCTTCTGAGTGAATTTCCATATCTTTCCATTTCTGCCCAGCTCTTGTCAGCGATGTGTGGCCCTCCTGATATTGTATGGACCACTATCTTCTCTTGGCTGGAACCGCTGGTGTTGCGATTTCCTCCGCCTGTCTCTGGGTGGAGCTGCCCTGGGTTTTCCTTGGTAGGAGCTGGGGTCCTGTCCTGTCCCTTCACATAGCGTTCTAATTTCTTTCTCCTAATGTGTTCTTCAATTAGGTCTCGGAGATGGCGGCATTCATTGGTATCGTGCCCATGAGACTCGTGGAAACGACAGAATTTTCCGGACTGGATTGCGCGATCTGACTCTTTCTTGTACGGGGGGCGCTTGTATGTGAGTTCGTCCTGAGTGGCCAGGAAGATGTTCTCGACTGTTTCATTCAAGGGAGTGTAAGCGTCAAATCTCGGTCCTGGTCGGTACAAGCGCTTTTCTCCCTTCTTGCCCCCTGCATTGTCTCTGGAGTCGTTTCTCCGAATGTCTTTCGCTGCGGCAGGGGCGTTTCCATGGGCCGTCTTAGCCTGTGGTCCTGTCTGCCTTTCAGTGGCAGCCTCTTCGAGTCTCATGTACTTCCCAGCTTCATGAAAGAAATCGGGAAAGGTAGCTAGTTTTTCTTTAGTTAGTCTTCTAGCAAACTTGGTATCTGGGTGCACACCACTACAGAGGGCCATTAGGGTGAGTTTCTCATCGGCATCTTGGACTGCGGCCGCTGCGGCGTTGAACCGGGTTAGATATTGTTGCAGTGTCTCTCCGGATTTCTGTTTGACATTGGATAGAGAATAAGCATCCTTGGGTTGTTCCACATGAATGCGGAACTGGCTAATGAACTTTTCCTTCAACATTTCCCATGAACTGATGGATCCTTGGGGTAGATGGTAGAACCAGGAGGTAGCTAGATCTGCTAAAAATAGTGGAAAGCATTTGCATAATACTCCTTCCGTTGCCCCGCTCATGAGCATATGTTGTGTGTATCTCTGCAAGTGTACAACGGGGTCGGAAGTTCCCTTGTATGGTTCCATCGTCGGCATTTTCCACTCTCGAGGGGTGATGGCGGTTTTGATGTCGCGGGTGAAAGCGCTGATTACCCTAGCGCCTATCCCTCGCTCCCTTTGCTCCCGTCGGACGCATTCCCTGAATAATCGTGCCATTCTTTCATCAGAATTTGAGCGGACAAGAATGAGCTTGGTTCATCCCTGCGGGATCGATCTCGTCCGGATGACCTGTAGGGATGGTATAGCCTATCGCTTCTGACATTATCCAGTGGCTGTCTTTGGCTACTCGGATGCATGCTAGGACCAGCTACAGTTGCCCCCTGCCTTGATCTTCCCCTGCGGGGTTCTGTTTCGAGCATTTCCATGGGGTCAACTTCGGGCTGGGTTCTAGCTCGGCTCCGTTCAGCGGGGTTTCTATGATTAGGTGGCATGACTGGCTCAGCTACATCCGACCCTCGCCTGGTGCCTCCCCCATTGGGTTCGGTTCCAAGCGCTTCCTCGAGCCGGAGTTCGGGCTGAGTCCGGGCGCGGCCCCTATCACTGTTGTTCCTGTTGATAGCTTCTTCGAAGAGGGAAGACCTTTGCTGTCTCTGAGATCCTCCAGATTGAGACTCACCCCATGATTCAGTGTTGCGGTTGGATTCTTCGGCATCCCTCAAGCGTGACATGAGTTGGTTCACCAAAGCTTCTTGTTGGGATGCGAAGCGGTTAGTTACTTCAGTCACAACTCTGTCTAGATATGCCCTAGTGATTGCTGCCGGTTGTTCCGCGGCAGGGGCTGTTGGATTTGCCTGATCTGCTGTCGTAGTGGGATGGTTCTCTTGCTCTGGATCCACAGGATCTGGAGCGCTGCTGGTTGCAACGTTCTTTCCCTTGTTGGTGTCTTTTCTCGGCCTGGAAGTCATGTTTCCTAGGCAACGAAAGGTGCTATCGGGAAAGAAGGTTGAATGAGGGAAGCTGAAGCCTTGAGTTCAATTCTCAGTGAAAGCACTAAAAATGTTTGCGCAAAAAATGGACAAACACCTCCAATCCGTACGATTTGGTTGATTATATGTTATTTTCAAGGTTATAGGTTACTTATGAAAATATGAAAAAAGCAGGGGCGAACTGTAAAAGACACGCAGATTTATAGTGGTTCGGCCAGAACATGCCTACGTCCACTTTATATGTTATTCCCCTTTTCCTTTTAGATTACAAGTACAAAGCTTTGTATACAAGTATATGAAAGTTGTTTGAAAGTTCCTTCCTTGCTTGAGCTCTCAAACTTGTCTGCCATTGTTGCACCACTGCCCCTCTATTTATAGAGTGAGGTTAGGGGCAGGGGTCTTGGATGTATATAGCAGCTGGTGGTTCTGGGCTGAAGCAATCTGGCCTGGCACTTCTGGTTCGGCGGAGCTTGGTTCGGCCGTGCTTGGAGTGGTTGGTTCGGTAGAGGTTGGGTCGGTGGTTGCTAAGCGGAGTCTGGTTCGGTATTGGTGGTCCGGTCATAGTGGTCCGGTGACGGTGGTCCGGTGACGGTGGTCCGGTGATGGTGGTCCGGTGATGGTGGTCCGGTGATGGTTCGGCATCACTGTTCTTGGGTGCTTGGTTCGGTAATGAGGTGGAGGTTTGGTCCGGCATGGGAGGAGAATGGATCGGTAGTGGCACGTGTACCGGATGGAACGAATGGAAGTTGCGAATCCGGATGGAACTGACGCTTCTTGGTCTCGAGATCTCCTGGGTGAGAATTCGCCCAGCACATATTGGGCATGTAGGATGAAAATTTATTTACAATCCATAAGTTTAGATACTTGGAATATGACACAAATTGAATATGTTGAACCAACTACTAATTTTGCCCAGTGGACTACTGAGCAAAAGACGGTTGCACAAAACAATTCTAAGGCTATGAATATACTATTTTGTTCACTAGATAGGAATGAGTTTAATAGAGTCTCTGTTTGTAAGTCAGCATTTAAAATCTGGAAAACTTTGCAAGTAACTCATGAAGGAACAAGCAAAGCTAAACAGACTAAGATTTCCATATTATCTAACCAGTTTCAATTGTTTAAAATGCATGAAAATGAGTCCATTTCCGACATGTATTGTCGATTTCAAGATATTGTGCATTCATTGATTGCTTTAGGAAAGGGTTTCTCAGAAGAAGATCAAGTCAGAAAGATACTCAATTCACTCACTCCAGAATGGGATCAAAAGACACTTAGTATTGAAGAGGCAAATGATGTTAGTCAAATGAAGATTGAAGAGTCAATCGGTAATCTAATGTCTTATGAAGTTCAACTACAAGGGAGAAAAGAATCTAAGGCAACGAAAAAGAAATCGATCACATTCAAAGCAACAACTGGAGATTCAGAACAAGAAAGTGATGAAGAAATTGCTTTCATGACCAGAAATTTCAGAAAGTTTCTGAAGTATAGAAAGATGAATAACTTTAAAAGAAATGATCAAAGGAATTCCAGAAATACTTCGGAGAACAACAACAATGGTGATAAATGCTACCACTGCAACAAAACAGGGCACTACAAGATAGATTGTCCATATCCAGACAAACAGACATTTCAACCAAACAACGAGCAACTATGGAAAAGAAAGAAGGCATATGCAGCAACTTTTGACGATTCAGATTCATCCAGTGATGACGAGAAGAAAACTGATAATTCAAATCTGTGCTTCATGGCTATTCTCGAATCAGAAGACGATCGGAGTTTGGATCTAAAAATAGGTACACATTTATTTTAATTTTATAGGATGCTTGTTTGTTTTGATTTTGTTTGCAATTCCTTGAATTTTTAAATTCAAAATCACCCTTCGAAATTTGAATTTTTAAATTCAGAATAATACTATTTTAATAATATTTTAAAGATTAAAATATTTTAATATTATTATATTTAATATTATTACAGGAATTATATATAGATATAGAATATAGATTAGTTTTCTTAAGATTTTAGGAATTTCTTAGATTTTAGAAAAAGACACCCTTTTTCAAATTCAACAGGTACATGTCGACATGCCAGGAAACCCCATGTCGACATGTCTCTCAGAAATTTGATTTCAAAATTTGAATTCAAACTTTTGAATTTCCCTCCACCTTCCACTTACTTCAAAATTTTGAAAAGATACCTCTTGACCAGAGAATATGACTTTAGAAAAACTATTTAATATACTTCTTTTATCATCTCTTTTCACTTTATTCTCATAATTCAAACTTTCTTCATTATCTTCTACTCCTCTCAAACACTCATCAATGGCTTCCTCAAGTACCCCATCAACTATGAGGATGACCAAATCCATCAAAAATGATCTTTTTAATGACCCGGAGGCTATCAAAGCTTACATAAGTTATGTAAACTATGGTAAAGTCAATACGGGAAAATTTGCTATTTTTGATGATTTTCCTTCTTATGAAATCGTTCAACTTTTTGAAGAAAACTCCATTCTTAGCTTGATTGATAACAAGCAAAATGATTTAATTTGTTATCCAAACCTTGTCAAAATGTTTTATGCAAACCTAAACCATGAATTTTATAATGGAAATGAAGATCAAATTTTGAGTAGTGTTAAAGGAACACTTATTGTTTTGGATTCCGATATTTTGGGTACTATTTTGGGTTGCAAATCTACCGGTATGAATCTCTCGCAATTTCAAATCATTGAAACCGATCGAGAGACTTTTCATCACATTTTTGAAAGCGATGACCACATGGATTTTAAGAATCGTTTTTTCCGCCCAAAAGCAAGAATTGTCAACCTTCTTATTCAACACACCATTATTCCTAGGTCGGGAAACTACGATAATCCCACCTCAAAAGTGTGTAAAGCTCTTTTTGCTATATTTGGAAAATATGATATTAATTGGGCACAAACTATTTGGATGAGTTAAGACCCAAAAATTTTACTATGGGAGAAAACACTCTTTATCATGGAATTTATCTTACTCGGATTTTCAATTATTTTGGTGTGGATGTTAAAAAGGAAGAGTTTGTAAGTAGGAAAGTGTTCAATCATGGGAACATTTCCCTTATGAAAATCCCACTTATGTTTCAACCATATGAAACACTTACCAAAAAGGAAGAGAGACTTGCTCATGAAGAGATGGAAGAAGAGGGAGAAGAAGAGGAAGAAGAAGGGGAAGGAATGGAAATTGAAGAAGAAGAGGAAGATGAAGAAACCTCTTTGGAAAGTATAGAGTATCCACATACACCAGCCAATCCGTCCAACAAATCCATACTCAAGAACCAAAAGATACTTTCCCAAAACCAAAAGGTTCTTAAGAGATCTATTAGCAAGAAAATGGATAAAATCTCTACCAAGATCGACAAGTTCTTTGGGAAGATAGGCAGGAAACTTGGCTTGTCCTCGTCATCATCTTCGTCAAACTAATCCTAGCCATTATCTCTCTAGCTATCGTTTATCTATCTTTGTATTTTCTATTTTTTTGGTTAATATTATGTAATGTTAACTAATATAAGTAATGCTATCTTATTCTCTGTTTTCCAGCTTTATATATCTCTGATAGTTATTTATTTTAAGTTTATATAGGTCCACTAGTATAAAAATAAACTTAGGAATAAAAAATAACTCAACTTGGTCATTTTGTCTAGACCATGTCGACATGCCCCATCCCCCCCATGTCGACATATAACAGTCAGAAAGTAGTTACAATTTCTAACTTCAAATTCTTGTAACTACCAAGTGACATTTCATTTTGAACGGCCAATAACTCCTATAAATACCTATTTCTTCCAGAAAAACTTCTCTACCTCCATTTCTATTCATCTCCTCTCATACTTCAACTTATTTCTTAAATTATGGCTTCTCCAATTAAGAATTTAAGTGAAAATCTTGAAGAAACTCTTACTTCTTTCAAGAATATTCTCTCCTTTTTACTTAGAAATCAAAGGCACTTAGAATTAAGCCAAATGCAGATGATCAAAGAGCAAGAGAGACACTTCGACGCATTTGTTGGATGATCTCAAGCCTTAGCAAAGATGAACCCGAAGCAAATCCACCGGTCACTCTCGACAAAGATAATTGGGATGTTATCAAAGCTGATCCTATCTTTGGAGAAGATGGATGGGTGGAAGTCCCAAGGAATGTCTGATCATTATGTATGTTTGTTTGTTTGTTTGATTTGATTGGATTTAGATTTGATTAGGATTTGATTGAATTGTTTACTTAAGTTTGATTTGGATTTGATTTGTATATAACTTCATATACTATACATGATTGGTTTGCTATGTATGATATTGATTTGATTGTCAAGTTACACTTATATATATGCTCACACACTTGATCACTTACACGTTCACTTTACACTTTTATTCTATATATACTTGATTATCTTAGAACAGGTAAATCTTTTATTCCTTTTTGCTAATGTCAAAGGGGGAGAAAGTTATAAAAATATATGTGCTTGGTGTAAGGGGGAGTCATGGAGTAAGGGGGAGTTGTAGTTTAAAGAAGAAGTCATGGAGTAAGGGGGAGTTGTAGTTGAAAGAAGGAATCACGGAGTAAGGGGGAGTTATGGAGAGTTATGGTATGGTAATAGTATTTTATAAATAAAGGTTGTCATCATCAAAAAGGGGGAGATTGTTAGGAACCGAGTTGATGATGTTTCGATGACAACAACCTTATATAGTTATTATACTTTACTTTATAAAATATATACTAACATTTCCATATAGATATATATATATAGGAAGAATATGCAGGTATCATCGAAGACTGATCAGTATAAAGACTCAAGCATCAAGATGAAGATTAGAGATTCAAGATTCAAGACTCTAGAGAATCAAGATTTCAAGATCTCAAGATAAGTGTCTAGTATTTTGTTAAAACTTCATAATAGCACTCTCAACTTTCTTCCAATTTTCTTTTGGGATGGAACCCAATTTCTATCGAAACCAGTGGCTTACAAACCCACGACAAGTAGCTTACAAACCTACGACAAGTGGCTTACAAACCCACGAAAATCAAAATCATTTAAACTACTTTGTACAAGTTCTCGAGTCCTATGGAGGAGCTCTATAGGAAGGTTCTTGCAATTTCAGTTTGAAAAGATTTTTCAAAATGTTTTTAAATCTGTTTTCAAAATGTTTTAGCTTTCAAAATCATGTTTTAAGAAATATTTTCAAACTTTGTTTTAGCCTTGAAATATTCCTCCATTCTGATTTTAAAAACTTCTATTTTTAAAAAACATCAAAACTTATTCTGATTTTAAATATTACTTATATAATTGACGGTCTATATCAATTATATATATATATATATATTTAAAATAATGTTTTATATTCATTCTCTATCTCAAAATATTGTTTAAACACTTTACTTTGCTTCAGAGAAGTTTCAACTTGTTTTAAATTCAATTGTCTTTACAAAACAACATCTCTATAATTTTGAACTAAGGGATGTCGACATAAGGGATACCCCATGTCGACATGGTGAAAGTTGGATTCAAAATTCAATTTTCAAAAGAAGTGTCCATTCGTTTGAAAACCTTTCGCCAATGGTTATGACTGTTGTGCATCTATATAAAGGCTTCCAAAACGAATTTTTTTATAACCACTTTCTTATTTTCTTCACTCTTTCTTCTCCACCATTCCATATCCATAAAATTTCATATTTTCAAGATTGTGCCATCATTCTGCCAAATTCTCAATAGGAAATCATTTAGATACTCTCTCTATTTGATTCTCCATCATTCTACTAAAGATCAAAGTGCTATTCAGAGTTATAAGATCCATTTGTATTCAAAAAGTCCATAGAGTCTATCCATTCAAAAGGATTGTTATTAAGAAGTATTAGGGTGATCTTGTGTCCCGTAAATCAAGAGAGTTTACCCCAGACTCGGAGATAGGAGGGTTCCTCAAGGCCTTAGAAATTGAGGGTTGTAATTTGGATATTGGCTTATAAAAATCTGTACAAGGATATTGCCTTGTTGCAGGACTGGATGTAGGAGGATTTCGAACCAGTATAAAATCCGGTGTGTTCTTTCCTTTTACTTGCTTTACTTTACTATTTGCATTTGTTATATGTTCTGTGATCATTCTGTGTTAGAATTCTGTTTAGATTTGTGTTGAAAGTTTTAATTTAGTCATATAGTTCATATATTCTTTAAAACACTATTCACCCCCCCTCTAGTGTAATTTCTGCCTTAAGATCCTTAATCTGCATCCCTAACAGGCCTTGTGTAGCAGAGAGCTGGTTAAGTTCTCAGGGGCGTCCCTCCAGAGGCGTTCCATTTTGTTTGGGAAGTTCCTTTGCCCGACCATTTGTTGGAAAATCCAAAGAAACAATACGTGTCCTGTACGGTTTTAATTGTATAACCTACCATGGAATGTGGCGGTAACCTGCTATTGAACATGGTAGCTATAGTAGGCATAAGTGCGAAATGCCTATGCTGGCTAAGATTAATATTATACTTTCGAAATGTTTTCCAGTATGCACTAGTAATAATATTAAATGGATTTCGCGTATCAAGCATTTTTGACTATCATAAGGAGAAATCTCCTCCAATTCTGTGTTTGCATGGTGTGTGCGGTGAGAGGCCTTATGGTAGTTTCATTTTCCAACAAGCATTGTGGTTTTAATGTTTTAAATTTTTTTGTTGTTTGTTTTAAAGATTAAGGAACTGTTTTTGTTACTAACACCGGTCCCATGACTGACCTAGAGTTTATTGTTCCTTTCCTAAACTCTGGGTGTCCATAATTTTCCACACGTGCAGTCTAGAGTTGGGTTTTCCATTTAGTCGAATAGTAGGAATTGATTCAATAGCCTTCGATGCCTTTTGGATCATGGATCGCATTTTCTACACTTCAGCTTTCATGGCTGACCTTGCTTAGCTTGGTGCAACTTGATGGTTGTTCGAGCCATATTAAATTTGGAGATGGTGTTGCAGTTGTAGTTTGGAGATGTATTCTATTGAAGAAATTCTTTTCCACTGCTATTCCTTATATCTCTGATATTATTGATATTCAGTGTGTCATTCTATTGTATCATTACCGTATCTGATATTGTATCAAATGTTGTATATGATATTATTCATTTTCTTCCGCTGCGTTGTACTTGATGTGTTATAAGCTCCGGCACGAGTCAAATTTTAACGGTTGAATATGCGGCATTCAAGTACGAGTGAAGTACGGGTGTTGATTTTCAAACGCTGAAATTTGGATCGCGACATTTTGGTATCAAAGCTGAGGGTTAAAACTCTAGCTCAGGAGTATAACACATTAAGTAGTTCATTAGAGATGGGGTGAAGCAAACCCTAGAATGAGTAACCCTAAGATATCCGTCTGTATGCCTCAGTAAACTCTCTTACTATCCACTGATAGTAGATATAAGTGCAAGAAGAAGATAAGATAGGGGACAGGGGAATACGATTATAAATGGTCAATACCCTGTAACAACAAGGAAACAATCTTTCTCTATCAATTTCCTTTGATTCGTTTCCAAATTCTTTTTGATTGTTTCGTACCAGCTACATTCTCTTTTGTTCATCATCTCTTTTCGATTCTTCGATGGTTCCTGGTAGATCCAGGAAGAAGATTTGATATATTTGCATAGGTCATAAACTCCAAATAGGTCAGTTTGTTTGGATGAATTGGTTGCTTTGGTTGCTATGGTTAATAGGTATACTTCAGTTCTAAACTAAAAGTTTTGAAATTGTATCCATATATCTGTCTATTTTTGGGTCTGGATATGTTCTACGAATGGTTAGTTATTCGTTCGAACTAACCGGTGCCCTGCATATTCGCAGATCCGGATAACCCGAGTATCTTGTGAAAAATTGTTTGAGTTTGTTCTCGTATTGTTGATATTCTGATTTGATAAGCCAAATGCAGAATTGATATTTAGTTTGATTTGGAAAGATATTTTTCTATCTTTCATCTATCTTTGTTATCTCCCTGGCAAATTTCGAGGACGAAATTTCTTAAGGGGGGAATCTGTAACGATCTCGGATTTTTACTAAGTTTAAATTGATAATTAATTTAATTTTTGAATAAAAATGGCGAAATTAATTGGTAATTGATATAATATTTTAGTTAAATTATGAATTAATTGAAAATAAATATGTATATAAAATAGACTGAAAATAGAATTTGAAATAGGGATGTAAAATTTAAATATCTTAGAAAACAAATTTGTATTTGGATTTTGGATATGATTAAATTAGATGTGCCTTTATTTATACAAATGAATCTTTTGAAAGTCATATTTTGAAATTGATATAAAATAATTTTCAAAGGATGTTTAAAGTTAAATTCTTTATTTTATAATATATCATATGTGTGTTTATTTTATTAAAGTCCAAGTAAGTTTTAAAAAATTATTAATAATAATAAAACATAAGTACTAAAGCAAAACATGACAAGTTGTGTATGCAAGAAAATAAAAGTAAGATAAAAAAATATATCTACAAACAAAACAAAGAAGTGCAAGCAAATAAAGGATAAGTATGTAGGCTTGCATAAGAAGACACTAATGTATATATATGCAAGTATGAACAAACAAAAGAAAAAATAATCTAAGTATCTATGTACAAACAAATAAAATAAATAAGCAAAAGCTTATAAAACAAGACAAAGAAAATTTATACAAAAATCCTTAGCCACCAAAACAAGAATATCAGCCGAAACAATATCATATCAGCCTCCTTAGCACACAAAATATTATCTCATCGGCCGAAATCTATGCTTAATCAAATGAAGAAAAAAACATCTCTGACCTGTTGTACAAACAAAAACATAATAACTTGTAAACTCATTTCCTATATATCAAGCTTCCTCATTTCAGTTCCTTCATCAAACCTAAGCAAAGAACTGAAGTAAGCATCATCTACAAACTAAAACAAAATTCAATTTAAACAACACTCCAGCTCAACTCAAAACAAGGATCAAGAGAAAAGCTTCAACTTGCAATTTCAAACCTGTTTCAAAAAGAAAGCTCTGTTCTTTTTCTTAAAATCAAGGTGAGTAACCTCAATTTAAAAACTTAAAGTATATGAATCTGGTTGCATAGTTAAATCTGGAATAAATATGCCTTGTATATATATGTAATTTCCTGTGTATATATGGATGATGTTTGTGTACATGTGTAGGCTCTGTAACAAAATCGTTTGTTTCCAAGCATAAGTTTTTGATTTAAATTTTTTTATCTCTTGATTTAATAACTTTAGGGACTTAGAATACAAACAAAACTTGCTTGTTTCATCATAGATTTAAATTTAAATTTTATTTAAGTTGAAATAAATGTAAATCTTGCTCTGGAAAATCAAAACAACACGGTAAACTTGAATAGGAGTAATACTCAAACATTTTAATTTATTAATTCAGGACCATAAGTTAAATCCTTAACCTATAACATGATTTTTAAACCAAACATCATAATTTTTAGTTTGGAATTATAGGAGCAGTTTTGGGTTGAACAAAATATGAAAATTTGGGTTTCTCTGATGATCTTTGTGACTAGATGGGTCGGGTTCTGCCTGATGATGGAGGAGTGATCGTAGCATCAAGGAAAAATGGTGGATGGTGATGCAATCCACCATGGAAGTTGCTGCTGTGAGATTCTACCTGGAACCCTAATTTTTACTGGGTTTGATAAATCGATCGCCACGGCTGGTATAGGTGATCGAGTGCAGTGAGTTTATGGGTGATGGAAGCTGGGTCGTAGACGAGTTCGTATTCGGAGTTGCAGACCTTCAGGTGGTCGGAGAGTGGGGAGCGAGGTGTTGACAGGTTTGGTTGTGGTGGGCTTTGATGTTTCCAGGTTTGGGTATTCGAACTCGAATTCGATTCTCGAGGAACGGCGTAGTTCAGATGATTGGAGATTGATGTACTGATGGTAGTCGACTTGCTCGACGTGGCAGTGTTGGCCGGAGGAGTTCGTCGGCACCGTGCACGTGCATGGTGCTCTCTGAACTGGGTTTTGTTTTGCTCGCATGATTGTTTCGAGTATTACTCGAAGTAGTTTAGCGTTTGACTCGAAGCGGGATGGACTCGGGGTCTTCTCAAGTAACTTGAGTGATTGCTCGAAGTAATGGGGGTGTTGAACTCGGGGTGAAATAGTGAGTCCCGGGTTGTTTTTGTTTTGCTACAAGTTTTAGTAAACCTGACAGAAAATTTGAATTCAAAGCAAATTTATATAGAATTTGAATTGTGAGATAGTTTTAAGAATAAGTTTAAATCCAGAAGAAGTTAAATTCAAGATGGTTTTGAAATCTTAGGGTTTTAAAAATATTTAAAAGAGGGTTTCAGTTTTTTTTTAAAATGTGACAGTTCCTAGATTTTAAAATTTAATGTAAAATCTGAAAACAGAATTTAAACTTGGTTTAAATTCAAAAGTTAAGTTTAGTTTTCAAATAAACTTTTGAATCTTAAGCTTTTAAAATAAATTGGGATTTTAAATCAGAAATTAAAATCAAGATTTTAAAAGCAAGTTTAAATCAAAGCTTTAAATCAAAGTTTAAAGACAAGTTTAAATCAAATAGCTTTTCTAAAGTAATTTGTTTTCAAATAAATATTTGAATTGGATTTTGATAAAGTTCTTTCATAAAAGGACCTTTGAATGAAAAGTTAAATTATTTATTTTAACTTGAATTTGCAAGTTAAAATGTAATGTATTTTAAAGCTTAAATTTTAAATAAAAAATTTAAGTAATCTAGTTAGAACTTTTCTTATATAGGTTTATAGGTTGATATTTAAATTTGGTTAATGTTTAAATATACAATCATTTTGAATCTTAAATTCAAAAAAATGAAATTTGAATCTAAATTTAGAAGTGTAATGTTTTAAATACACTTTAATATTAATGAAGTCATTAATAAAAGAAATGGATTACCTTAAAGATAATTAAGGTATTAAAATGATTTAATGAATAAGTTAATTAAGGAATTACTTATTTATTTAATTTATAAATTAATGATTTAGATTAATTTATAATTAGAGATTAATTAGGAAAGTAATTAAAGAATTGTTATTAGTTAATGAAAGTCATTAACTAAGATTATTTAAATAATTAATTAGTGTGATTAATTTTAACAATTAATTAGATTAATTAATTAATGATAATAATTTATGAAATTGTGTAAGTGTAACTACTTCATGAAAGTAATTAAGAAATTAATCACTCATTGTAATTAATTGAGTTTAAGTCAATTGTCAAATATTGTGCACTGGATTGATATTTCTGTTGTGATTGTGATACTTTGTGATGTGAATTGCTTTGTGCTGAACTTTGATTTGTGATTTGTTTCTATGTGTATGCGCCGTAAACAACATTTAAATTTCGATGCGACAGAGAGTCGGATTCCAGTTGGTTGTCCGAAACCCACATCGAATCGTAATGGTAAATCTTTGTGATTGATAATTTTACTTTATCTGTGAATCTGTGAATGAAGATAAGAGTTGTGGATTATACCGCTTATCAATTTTGATATGATTGAATCTATGATGATTGATGTTGTTGCACAATTGTGTAAAACCCCTGGACTACACCATACACACACAAATATGGATTTCACGAGGAAATCAGTTAAGTCACAGATTTTTGAAAATGGTTTTAAAATTTGAATTTTTGAATTCAAATGGTTTGGAAATGGAACTGGGTTAAATATGGAAAGCTTTTGAAAAGGGGTTTTGAGGATAAAAGTTATTTTGAATAACTTCATAAAGTTTTGGAATTTAAATAATTTGAATTAAATTTGAATTCAAGACTTGAAATTGAAATCTGTGTTTGGAAATTATGTTTTAAAAATGTTAAACAAAGTTATAAATACGTTTATATGGATTTTAAACCATTTTAAAAGTATTATTTTGAGAATTTGAATTCAACCCAAGTTTCATCATTGAAGGGTTTTAACTTGAGCAAATGTAATCGGATTTCCTCGGAATGAAAACTATTTGTTTTCAAATAATAATAGCTTTCATTTAAAGAAAGGATTTCCAAATTGCGTTGAAAAGGTTCAAGTTTGAAATGGAATTGAAATGTTTTGAAAGCTACGAAATGAGTCTTTGATTCAAAGACCGGATGAGTTAATCCAACTTGAAATGGAATTGTTTTGAAAGGCTATGAATGAATCTTTGGAAGCGAGTTTTGAAAGCTATAAGTTAAATCTTGATTTAAAGATTTAATGAGTTAATCTAATTGAAATGGAAATTGTTTTGAAATCCATGAATGGATCTTTGTGAAACTGGGTGATCTTTGTGAAATAAATCTTTTGGTTTAAAGATTTGAAATGGTAATTTGTTTAAACCATTTTAAAAAAGGTTCTGGGTTGTGACTTAACTAAAATCCAATATCCATATGTTTTTAAATATTGCGCTCATTATTTGAATTTAGCCGGAAAAGGACCTTTGTGTCATATAACCCATTCTGAATAGTGATACGACGATATGGCTAGCATTTGAAGGCCGATGGTGAAGACCGGATATTTTCGAAAACGAAAGGATTTCTTGTCGAATGTCTCTGCATCGGCTGATCCCCGGTATAGAGATTTGAGCACCCATTGTGACGGGACGTCCGGACGTGATTAGGAATTATCCGGATGTGCAAGGGCTTCTTCGGAAGTGCCTTCGGTTCTGTTCGAACCCAAGACAGACTTGTATGGTTGTATGTCTGACACTAAACTCTGAGATATAAATCAGATTTCTTTCAAATACATATCTGTTGGTGGCGGAGAATTTATTCTCTTCGCTTAACACCCTTCTTTGAGACGTACGAGCTCAGAGGTTATGTAGTTGAAGGTTATCAGCAATATACTCCCAATTTGGTAGTGTGGCATGCTAAGTGTATTGTGTGTTGATGATCATTGGTTGATCATTTGTGATCAAAGCATGACTTTGTGAAAAGTGTAGCTTTATGGACGAGACTTCGTCGAGCCTCACAACCCAGTAATGGTCGAAACAAGAATCGTGGCCGCAAGGTTTCAGGGGTAGCTCACCTAGGGTATGACCATTCCTTCTGGAAAAGGGTAGTATCATGGTATGGAGCCCAGATACTTACTCATGTGGGAACTGTCATTTATTTATTACTGTGTGACGTTGTTGGTGTTGAGAGCTCTCATATAAAGGTCCCAAAGGACCGGGGGTGGCATATCTTAGGTTTGTTCCCCGAGAAGGGGGTAGACGACCTTGTGCAGTAGAGAGCTGGTTGAGTTCTTGGAGGCGTCCTTCCAGAGGCGTTCCATTTTATTTGGGAAGTTCCTTTGCCCGACCATTTGTTGGAAAATCCAAAGAAACAATACACGCCCTGTACGGTTTTAGTTGTATAACCTACCATGGAATGTGGCGGTAACCTGCTATTGAACATGGTAGTTATAGTAGGCATAAGTGTGAAATGCCTATGCTGGCTAAGATTAATATTATACTTTCGAAATGTTTTCCACTATGCACTAATAATAATATTAAATGGATTACGCGTATCAAGCATTTTTGACTATCATAAGGAGAAATCTCCTCCAATTCTGCGTTTGCATGGTGTCTGCGGTGAGAGGCCTTATGGTAGTTTCATTTTCCAAAAAGCATTGCGGTTTTCAATGTTTTAAATTTCTTTATTGTTTGTTTTAAAGATAAAAAACTGTTTTTGTTACTCACACCAGTCCCATGACTAACCTGGAGTTTATTGTTCCTTTCCTAAACTCTGGGTGCCCACAATTTTCCACACGGGCAGTCTAGAGTTGGGTTTTCCAGATAATCGAATAGTAGGAATTGATTCAATAGCCTTTGAAGCCTTTTGGATCATGGATCGCATTTTCTACACTTCAGCTTTCATGGCTGACCTTGCTTAGTTTGGTGAACTTGATGGTTGTTCGAGCCATATTAAATTTGAAGATGGTGTTGCAGTTGCATTTTAGAGATGTATTCTATTGAAGATATTCTTTTCCACTGCTATTCCTTATATCTCTGATAGTATTGATATTCAATGTATCATTCTATTGTATCATCATTGTATCTGATATTGTATCGAATGTTGTATATGATATTATTCATTTTCTTCCGTTGTGTTGTACTTGATGTGTTATAAGCTCCGGCACGAGTCAAATTTTAACGGTTGAATCTGTGGCATTCAAGTACGAGTGAAGTGCGGGTGTCGATTTTCGAACGCTGAAATTTGGATCGTGACACATATCATCCTCATATCACCAAAAGACTTCTCCAATCCCTGCCCACACATATCACTGCTGCATACATATCACTCCTCAAACTACCTTACAAACTACCGCGAACTTCTCAAGCAAACAACAACCATCCTTCACTAACATCTATATTTCATCAACCATTTCCGTCTGTCAAATACTGCAAGCATACAATCACTCCACTGATCTTCACTACCTACCTGCTGCTCAACATCACCCATTGCTGCCAGAGAAACACTCACTTCCCCTTTACACAATACCACTTCCTTCAATATCACTGGAAACCGCTCCACAACATCACCAAAACTCCAACAACCTCTGCAACTTCACTTCAATCAACGCACATACTTATCACCTTACTGCTGCTCCTCATACCATCTCTGTCACTGTCTTCTGCCACATCCATCCTCACATTTCATTCCCACTACTGCAACACAGTTCAACTTTCTTCAGAACAAGTCAGCTTCCTTCAACATCTACCAACCTACTGCAAACCCCAATACACAACATCTACACTTATTTGCTTGCCACACTACACATATCATTCCCATACCTGACATCACCGTGGTTCCATTGCCTAGCTTCCACCACTTCCCCTGTGCGGCCATATCTTCCACCGCTTCCCTCAATTGAAACCAACTTGCTCGAATCCAAATTCAAAACTGGAATTCAATTTCGCGATGATCTAAAACGACGAACCTCGAGAACACCACACGCGACCAGAAAACAATGAGCAGACGTGAGAAAAGAATAATTCACATACCACTGTAGACGAACTCGATCCAAATTGGAGAAGCCGTGTGCTAAAAGAAGAGAGCATCGATCGACAAAGGAAGCACATAAATCATCGTTCGATCGAGCAATTGAAGGTAGCAGCTTCAATTTTTCCCAAAGCCCTAATTTCGTGCAAAGAGAAACGAGTAAAGGAACAAGACCAACATTTTTACAGAGCAAAGTAGAGGAACAAAATAAAAGAAATAAAAGGGCCGGCCTTGTTTTTTTAATAAAGGCTTTAGTATAATTGAAAATTAGGGTAATTTGTGACCGTTGTAATTTGGCATCTCTTACAATGGGCATTTTGTGACCGTTGTAAAGTTGGCATCTATTACAACGGGCCTGAAGACCGTTATAATAGCCTTCTATTACAATGGGCAACCAATGCCCTTTGTAAAAAGGACGTTGTATATGACATCTTTTACAACGGGCCTGAATGGACCGTTGTAATAGCCTTCTAGTACAACGGGCAACCAATGCCTGTTGTAAAAAGGACATTGTAATAGGGTATTTTTGTTATAGTGTCGGAATAAGGTAGTGAAGCTAGTCGTGTTCAGTAGAGTACATATCGGGAGGATTGCATATGGGAAACAGAGGATAAAGTTAGGATGACCTATCTTGAGTTGTTTGTCACAGATTAGCGCATATGTTATGTATCAAGTTGTGCTGATGTAGACCATTAATATATGATATTATGGTTTTTTGCTGTATTAGTAGGCAGTACTAGTACATTTTATGTACGTATGAATTGGGAATTCGTGGGGATGCTTAGGGTAAGCACAAAGGAGAGGACTAATCTCTAATTGGTCTTAACTGAATTTCCGGGCGAAATTCCTTTAAGGGGTGGAACTATATCCTAAAATTTTATAATTAATTAAATGAGCCAATTAAAGGAAAGGCAGCTTAAACAAGAAGGGTAAAAAGAATGAATTAATAGAAGCCGGTATGTGGGCCTAGGTCCAACTTATTGTAAGACAATATACATTAATCATTTTTATTTATTCATTTTATTTACTCAAACTAAAATAAAAATTAGAGAAACTATTTAATGATGGAAGCTTAAGAAGGCAAATAAGGGAAAGATAGGAAAACACAAGCTATAAGAAACTAAAGAAGACTAAAGTTATACATCTGAAAGATCTAAGTGGGTAATACTTAATCGTCTAAACCGATTTCTTCAGTTCAGATCCATATGTTTATTTGTATGATGGGGTTCATATGAGATTTCATGTAAAGATCTAAAAGTTTAATGAATATTTTGGGGAAGGATGAGTGAACATGCAATATTTACATATGTTTTCCCTACTTTAGTGATTTCAAAACTTAATGTTAAATTTATATAATGTTTAAGTCATGATTTTGGAAGTATGTTTTTAGTTTAAGGATTTTCTTAAGCTTATAAAATTTTGTACGAAGTTTTGAAGTGTTTAACTTGAAAATAAAAGTGAAATATTCTTAAAAAGGAAAAATATGTCAAATATGAAAGAATAAAAGTTCAAGAATTTTGGATAATTTTATCTGAAGTTTCCGTGATAAAATAAAAGCGTTAAACAACTAAGTACTACGCTGGAGAAAAAGGGGTATTGTAGGGGATGCAAGGAATAAACTTCGTGTAAAAATATATTAACAGAGGTTATAAAAAGGGGATATGATCCAAATTATTTGCTCAAAAGGACGTTGCAAATGAAAGAAAGTTTAATAAAAACAAATGGTATGTCAACATGCATAAAAGCGCGGTTAGGAATGTCAGAGTTGTCAGGGCATGGCATTAGGGCGACGACTCTATTTTTATAAGCGTACTGCGCTGAATTTGAAGGGATCATACTGCGCCGAAACTTAGAAAGAAACACCTAACAAGTAAAGTGTAGAGCGTATTGCATGGTCAGAAGGATTTTGCATTAAAAAGGAAAAACAAATAAGACTTATAAAAGATAAGACAATGAGACTCGGGGAGAGTCCAGGTTAGAACGGGGGAAGGGATCTTGCGTTAAATAAAGGAAAGGAGTTAGAAGGGCTATTAACGGCGGATGAGGACGCTCACTCGAATGCACATCAAGAAAAAGAGAGGAGAGGCATTCAACTTTTAGGAACTACGGTGGGAAAGGCCAAGTAATCCCAAATTAAATATATGTTTAGAGGTTGCAAGTGGGTTTCTTTGTTGTCTACTGCAGTAGGGTGGTTTCAAGAAGTTTGAAAAAATAGGTATGTAAATTACAATGGTGGGGTGACACCAAGCAGTAAGGAAACTTAGTAAATAGACATAGAGCAGGTGGCTATTTCTTCGTAGTCTAAGGCTTAACTAACTAAATAGTTAAATGTGCAAGGGGGCTAGGTCTATGCAATTAAAATTGAAGAATGAATTTAAAAGGATACCACAATGGGCAATTCTAAGTAGTGTTAGATAAGAGAAACTTCTATAAAATAAGCTTAAAAGAATACCGTAGTGGGCGATTTCAAGCAATATTAGTTAAGAGGCAAACCTTTATAGGAAGCTAAGTAAGTTCTGTATAGGGGATCAGTAGCCAATTCTGAAGCAAGGTATATAAGGATTGCATGGGGCATCGCATCAAGTACTTTAAAAAGAATGCTTTACGGATAAAAGAAGAATTTATAAGGACTCTGGTTAGGTTTGCACAGGGAGCACAATATTTAATATTTAGATATAGAAACAATCTAAACCAGGACTCAGGTGGGGTCAGCGCATAGTGCGCTGCAGTAAAGAAAATCTACTTAAGGAAGCATTTAATTGAAAATGTAAATAAGAAATAATTTGTGTCAGAAGTATAAAGTGTTTCAAATATGATTGGTTGAATAGTAAGGGGGAGACCTAACTCGTGCAGTGCAGGTTGGTCTCACTATATGTTTTTTTTCGAGGGATAATATTATTCGCACCAGACATTATGTCTAACTCATGTTTTTATTAGTGTTTTTCCCATAAACTCATAGGTACTCATTTGAGTAGACTGAGTTTATGGGCTTATGAAGGTTCGGAATAATGGTTGTAGTATGGGGATTGGAGATGGAGCATGAGGCTCTTTAGCTAATAAAGGCTTTGTTTCGGAGCGCGGGCCACATTTTCATATATGGATTCGACTCTTTGTGATGTTATTTTCTATTATATTTGACTCCTACGTGGGCACGTACTTGGGAAATATTGACCGAAGCAAGTGTAGTGAAAAGTAAAAAGATACTGCTATGTAACGAAATTATATTAGTTTGCTTTGTTTATTTTACTTGAGTTTTTAATTATACTGAACTCACTTTTATCGTCGGAAGATAATTTTGGTGATAACTGCAATATCATCGACGTTCATCTTCGGATTTTGAGTAGGGAATGTTTCACCAATTCCATTCCCTCTGTATTTCTAGCTAATCCTGATAGCAATACAATCAATGTGCATAGGGTTAGACAATTTCATGAATACATAGTCATATGAATAAACCAAGGATCGAAAATAATTACACAATGGCCATCTAGACTTTCAGTCATATAGTAGATGATTTGACTTTCAGCCAATGAAATGATATATAGGCTCTCAGACCTCTACTAATCTACTCAGCTCTCAATATCATATATAGCCATCTGGACTCTTAATCCTATATGCTCTCAACGTCATAAGTATCTATATCAGCACCAATCATAAAAAATGACCTGATCGGCTAGCAGTCGTATTTATATCTCATATAGGAGAATAAATAGTGTCTATATCAATAATAACAAGACGGATGACAAACAGCTCTCAACCTTCTCGAGGATCATTTCTCACATGCTCTCACTGCTACTTCCATAATCATTGGTTCAGTCGACGCCATCTTGACCACTTTAAAAAATCCATCTATCTATTAAATAATAGTAAACCAGAAGAATTTTTAGCTCTCTTGTATATTTTAGGAGTTTTCTCTCTTCTCCTTAATTCTCTCTTGATATTTTACTTTCAAACCTTCTAATCTATCAATTTACACTCATTTTACTGAATCTTTCTCGACCTTTTACATTTTTGTACGTACGATTAAAAGTTTTTACAATTTATTTATAAGTAATTCATCAATTGCCAATATTTTATATTCAAGTCCATATATTTAGGTTACTTACGTGCTCGAAAATTCAAATTATTTAAATAAATTCAGTTAACTGGTATTTACTAATATTTCGAATATGCATACCGCTGTTGTATCAACTAAAATGGTAAAATTGATTTTTATATTCGATTATGACATATAGATTATATAAAACAATAATGAAAATTTGATTTGTAATTCATTTATCATAACATATTTATCACACATTTCATTGTAAAATTCTACTTTTAACTTAAAATACCTACATTTAATTTTACCACGGTTATTTATAAAAGGCACCTCACTTTTCTCCCTATAATTAATGTTTCAGTTCATATATTTAATTTAATTATGCAATCTTAAATTTAAATTAGTTAGATAAATACAATTAAATGATATCCATTAGTTCGCCTACCAAATTATTAAAATATGAAAATTCCAATACTTATATCAACAAAAATGGTAACATTACTTTTTCTTAAGATACACAAGTCACGTACAGTACATATATGAATAAGAATAACAAATTTAACTTTTAATTCATTTATCTCGATAAATTTGTCATATAGTACATTGCAAAATTATGCTTTTTACTTAAAATACCTTCATTTTAATTTTTTTATAAACGTTTACAAAACCAGCCCCAACTTCATACTAATATTTTATATTAACTCCAGACTTTAGAATTAATCACGTCATTTTAAAACTAATTAAGCAATTTAATAAACTATTATTTATTGATATGTCTACTAAATCATAAAAATATAAAAGTTCCAGTGCTTATATCATGTTCATATTAACAAAAAGGTATAAAATTCATTTGAATATATAATTACATTAATCCTATAACATGATTATATACACAAATAATAACTATGAATTTAATTTATAATTCATTTATGTCAATTTATTAACCATGCAGTATATTGTAAAATTCGTTTTTTAACGTCAAGTACTTACATTTTGAAATTTCTATAGTTGTAAATAGAACCGTCCTCAATATCAGCTAGTATTGTACATTTAAGTTAATATATGTTAAATAATTGTGCAATCTTGAATTTAAACATTTGAATAATTTCATTTAACAAATAATCATTGATTCATATAATAAATCATAAACTATGACCGTTTCAATGTATATACTATATTCATGTCAACAAAGGTGATAAAATTGTTTTTTTCATTCAAATGTAAAGATATATAATATACATAAACAATATTAAAAGTTTATTATTTATGTATCTCAATAAATTTATCATATACTGCAATGTAGAATTTTGTTTTTAGCTTTAAATACCAAGATTTTAACATTTCTACAATTATTAACAAGTCCCCCACCCTAGTTCTTTCTTAATATTTTATATTCAAATTCATATATTTAAATTACTTATGAAATCTCAAATTCAAACAATTTGAATATCTCCATCGATAGTTACTTTAGTCTTGTAATAAATCTTAAAAGTATATGTCAGTTTTAATACACACAAGAGCACATACTTAAATGACTTCATAATTCAGGGTAATAAATTTTTAGGACAACGCTTTTGAATAATTAATTTTTAAGGACATTTATCATTTATGTTTATCATTTTCCTTTAGAAAAATGGTAATTCTTTTATCATTTATCATTTACCATTTCCATCGGTAAATTAATATAATCATTTATATTTTGTCCTCAAAATTAATTTTTCTGAAGTGTTGTTCTAGAATTTATTACCATGTACTAAGAAGCCCTTCATCCTAAATTCCTGTTATATAAATGAACAAAAATAGTAAAAAAGAATTATCCAACTATAAAGATGTATAAGTCACACACGTTAAATTATGTACATAAACAATATTATACCATAACTTTTACTTATCATAAATACCGAAAGAAGTAAACCTTAGCCTAAACTCAAAACCTCCATTATGTATATGGTTCCTCACAAGAATCAAACATTAAGCCAATATCCAAAGAGCAATAGCCTACAAATAAAATGCATGCACCTTAAAGTGGGACTACAACTAAATGACCGAAGGCATTCATGTGCGATATAATTCCGAGACTATATACTGCCTACAACTTATCTTTTGAGATCTTCCTATAGTCATTACCTCAAGAAACGACCTCAATTGGCCATAACCAAGTATACATGCCAAAAGCACCTAAGTCAATTGTTTGCGCAAAAAATGGGCAAACACCTCAAAGTCGTACGATTTAGTTGATTTTATGTTGTTTTTAGTGATTTGGGTGATTTATGCAAATATATGAAAAGCGGGGACTAAACTGTAAAAGACACACAGATTTATAGTGGTTCGGCCAGAACGTGCCTACGTCCACTTTATATGTTATTCTCCTTTTCTCTTCAGATTACAAGTACAAAGCTTGATTACAAGTAACTGAAAGTTGTTTGAAAGTTCTATCCATGCTTGAGCTCTCAAACTTGTCCCCATTGTTGTACCCTTGCCCCTCTATTTATAGAGTGAGGCTGGGGGTAGAGGTCTTGGATGTATATAGCTGCTGGTGGACCTGGGCTGATGTAATCTGGACTGGCAACTTTGGTTCGGCAAGGGCTTGGTTCGGTAGTTCATGGAAGTGGAGTTGGTCCGGTGGGACGTTGGTTCGGTGAAGGTGTATCCGGTGGTGAGTGGATGGAGCTTGGTTCGGCTATGCAGGGAGTGGTTCGGCAAGGGCTCGTGTACTTTGGTTCGGCAGTGGCTAAGGTCTGGTTCGGTGGAAGATGGAGAAGCTTTTGGACCGGTGGTGCCTTCCTCCTGGATCGGTGGTGTGTAGTAGGTGGAGTGCCGAATGAACTATGCCGAATGAGATATCTGATGTACTACCAAATGAATCTTTAAGCCTTTGGTACCGAATGGACTTTTATATTTGAGTCATGAGTGAAACCCCGGACTTATATACGCCTGCTGGCTACTTCTTCTTGGTTCGGTCGTGGTGGAAACGCACACAACATTGATATTCCAGTTTTGACCAAAAATGGGATAACACTTTGCCCCCCAAAACATGCCTTGCGATAGGAAGGCGTGTTTTGTAATGCCATGAGCTGGATGTTCATATCCTGTTGATGTCCTTGCGGTAGGAAGGCGTGTTTTGTAACGCCATGAGCTGGATGTTCATATCCTGTTGACAACCTGTAAAGAGCTTGATATTTTATATGGCCCCAAATGACGACCGTTCGGGATCGAGCTATTTGGGATGAAGCGCGGCCGTTCATGGTCAAGCGCCTAACTTCAAATGACGACCGTTCGAGATCGAGTCATTTGCGGTGGAATGTGATCGTTCGCGGTCAAGCGCTTTACTTCAAATGACGACCGTTCGGGATCGAGCCATTCGAGGTAAAGTGCGACCGAGCCCGGTCAGAGGGCGGACCTCAAATGGCGACCGTTCGCGATCAAGCCACTTGGGGTGAAATGTGACCGTTCACGGCTGTTGCCGTTCGCGGCAAAAGATGAAATGGGACCGTTCGCGGTCAAGCGCCTTACTTCGGATGACGATCGTTCGAGATCGAGCCATTCGTGGTAAGGTGCGACTGTTGGCGGTCAGGGGGTGGACCTCAAATGGCGACCTTTCGCGATCGAGCCATTTGTGGCGAGATGAGTTGTGCCGTTCGAGGCGAGTTTGTGACTGTTCGAAGTCGGGTGCCGTTCGAGGCGAATTGTGACTGTTCGAAGTCGGGTGCCGTTCGAGGCGAATGAGTGTGCCCGGGGGGACTTAATATTATCAGTGCCGGAGTTATTGTTTGGGGGAGTTTCCGAATCAAAGACTTCGGCAGTTCACTGCCATGCAAGAGGTGCTCGTGGTCCGTTCGCGATCCACGGGCATACAAGTAATTTTTTCATAGAATTGTAAATGTTAAAGCAATAATCATATGAGTCTTACAGCAGAAATGTCCAAACAGGAAGAATTTAAATGTTCAAATCAAAACCAAGGCAAAGAGCAGAATGAAGATGTCAAAGCGTAAACTCTTACTATAACGCGGCTGGTAGTCATTCAGAGCATGCCTATGGATCGTGCGCGATCGCTCACATGTGTAAATGATTTCACCATGTTAGCGAGAGGTTTACAACTTGTTCATCGTTATTTTAATCAAGCAATCAATGGATAATCAAACGGTGTCCCGATCCAGGGTCACCTCTAGCCGATGTAGACGGTGGTCGCTCTGGCTCCCCAGCTGGAGTTCGCCTCCTCACATACTGAAAGAGCATATCGTTCCTGATATGCCCTTCCACCTCGTCCTTCAAATGCCTACAATCATTAGTGTTATGACCGTTTAATTCATGGAATACACAAAACTTATCTGATTTTCTTTCGTCAGAGGTTGGATCCCTTCGTATTGGTCTACGATACGGAACATGCTCCTTGGTATCTTGATAAATTCGTTCCAGACTCTCATTCAGCTCAGTGTGAGTGGTGAATCGCGGCTCCCTCCGTTGCCGCTTTGTCCCATCCTCATTATCCTCAGCCTTTCTCTTTCCTTTGCTAGTCTCCGCACCCTTTCCAGGTGGGTTTCCGCTCTTGATTGCGTAAACGTCATCTTCTTCCTCTCTTTCTACACTAGCATCTTCCAAACGCAGAAACTTTTCAGCCTCATGATAGAACTCTCCCAGATTCATAGGCGGGTCCTTGGTTAATGAATTCTTGAACTCTGTACTATAAGCTATTCCAGATACAGCCGCCATCATGACCATAAATGGATCTGGTCGATCCACAGACGCTGCCGCCGCACTAAATCGCGTTAGAAAGCTCCTCAAAGTCTCTCCAGTTTTCTGCTTTAAGGTTGCCAAAGTCATCACATTCTTGGGTCTCGCAATATGAACCCTGAATTGCCTCATGAATCTCTCAGTTAAATCTGCCCACGTTCCTATGGAGCGGCTCTCCAGTTGCCTAAACCATAACGCTGCAATATCCGTCAAATACAGTGGAAAGCACCGGGCCATGATCTCCTGTGATGCCCCCAGCACTTCCATGTGCCTCATATACTTAGTAAGATGGACCGCAGGGTCTGTCCTCCCATCGTACATCTCTACTGATGGTAGCTTGAATTCTGGTGGGTTCCTAGCCATCCTAATCGTAGAAGAAAAAGGACTCCTGTTTGCATCTTCCAAGTCTCTGTTTACTAAACCGCCTCTCATAGCTCTTCTAACCATCTCTGCTAATCTGTCATTGTCTCCAAGCTGTAGTCCTCGTTCACTGCCTTCGACCTGCCCCCCGAGTCCGCGGGAGTTTTCATGTGTATGCCTCCCTGGCTGAACGTTCATTCCTCTATTGCTACCAGGTGGTTCGGATGCCCCCATCTCTCTTCCTGGGGTCGGATCAACATGCTCTGCGTGAGTGCCCCCTAGCTCTGGTGCTACGCCAGATGGTCCTGCTCCGTTCTGAACTCCAGTTGCTCCTTGGTTTTGTGCTCCAAGTTGCCCAATTTGCTGAAGCAAGTTCTGGATCATCTCTTCTTGTCTTCTCATCATAGCCTCCATTTCATCCCTGGTGACGAAGGCTGAAGCTTGGTTTTCTCCTGAGGAAGCCTCTTGACTCCCTTCCTGTTGACTCTGCTCTGGCCTTGGCCTTCTGCTTGATTGTCTTGCCATGACTCTTCCAATCTGAATCTCTAAACTCTCAAGTTCGAATTCCAAGCGGTAGAATCCTTGAGTTCAGTTCTCAGTGAAAGCACCAAAAATGTTTGCGCAAAAAATGGGCAAACACCTCAAAGTCGTACGATTTAGTTGATTTTATGTTGTTTTTAGTGATTTGGGTGATTTATGCAAATATATGAAAAGCGGGGACTAAACTGTAAAAGACACACAGATTTATAGTGGTTCGGCCAGAACGTGCCTACGTCCACTTTATATGTTATTCTCCTTTTCTCTTTAGATTACAAGTACAAAGCTTGATTACAAGTAACTGAAAGTTGTTTGAAAGTTCTATCCATGCTTGAGCTCTCAAACTTGTCTCCCATTGTTGTACCCCTGCCCCTCTATTTATAGAGTGAGGCTGGGGGTAGAGGTCTTGGATGTATATAGCTGCTGGTGGACCTGGGCTGATGCAATCTGGACTGGCACCTTTGGTTCGGCAAGGGCTTGGTTCGGTAGTTCATGGAAGTGGAGTTGGTCCGGTGGGACGTTGGTTCGGTGAAGGTGTATCCGGTGGTGAGTGGATGGAGCTTGGTTCGGCTATGCAGGGAGTGGTGTTGGGCCGGTAGGGCTTTGGTCCGGTGGTAGGAGTATGGTGGTTCGGCAAGGGCTCGTGTACTTTGGTTCGGCAGTGGCTAAGGTCTGGTTCGGTGGAAGATGGAGAAGCTTTTGGACCGGTGGTGCCTTCCTCCTGGATCGGTGGTGTGTAGTAGGTGGAGTGCCGAATGAACTATGCCGAATGAGATATCTGATGTACTACCGAATGAATCTTTAAGCCTTTGATACCGAATGGACTTTTATATTTGAGTCATGAGTGAAACTTCAGACTTATATACGCCCGCTGGCTGCTTCTTCTTAGTTCGGTCGTGGTGGAAACGCACACAACATTGATATTCCAGTTTTGACCAAAAATGGGATAACATCAATATACGTGACCAATGTTGACTCCATTCAAAGCCTAAAGCATATCAACATAAAACCAAGATCAACGGCTAAGAACTCTTTTCACATTCACAGCTCAAACAGTTTAAAGCTAGTATAAAGCACATGGGTTACAATAATCAAAGCCATATATATATATAGAAATTCCACATCGACAATTTACATTAATCTATAGGTAATCAAATGATGACATGTGTCTAAATCATAGCTCTACATTCGGGCTAAATCAGCAATCCAAGAAGGGCTCTACACCAATAATAGAGCTATAAATCATCTATGAATTTATGCATACGTATAGTTAAATGATTCAAACTCTAAAAGACTTACTACATACTATTCAAATCATTTATAATCATACTGAAGCTTTTTTAAGAAGTCATTAATGATGGACAAAGCCAATTAGATCTTGTACAACTTCCTGAAGCTAATTTGACATAATAGCAAAGACTAAGCAACGGTGGACGTAAGGATCCCTTCCCAAACCAGTATAAATTATTTGTGACTTTACTTTCATCGTCTCCTTTTCTTATTATATTTGGCTTGGGGATTTTATTTTTGACCGAAACATGTTATTGTATTGTTGCTTCCAGAATTCACTTCTAGAAATTTAGGATGTTAGCCTATGATGAAAAATCATGCTAATAAACATAATGACAAAGTTAATACGTGAATCAGTTATAACGGTTTATTTCAAATTGTTTTCGTATACGGCATTACAAAATTATGCTATTAACTTCTAATACCCCATTAAGGTTTCTATAATCGTTTTACAAAATCCTTCTTAATTTTTACCTACTATTTACCTTTAAGTTCATATATTTAAACTAATTACATAACTTTAAATTTAACATATTCGAAAAAAATCGGTTAAATAATATTTGTTAGTTCATTTAATAAATCACTAAATATATCGGTTTCAATATATATCCATATTCATACGAATAAAAATGGTTAAATTACTTTTTACTCAAATATAGATGTGTGTGCGTGTGCGATATACATAATACAAATTATACGTAAAAAATAATAGTTAATTTAATTTATAGTTAATTTAGTTTACTGAATTTATTGTATGTTACATAACAAAGTTCTAGTTTTAATATTTACAGTATAAATGCTATATTTCATAGCATCTCTGTATGCAACACATGAATTATACACTAGTCTTAAACATGTAACAAAGTATGGAAATAAACGAAAGCAGTTAAGCATAACTGAATAACATAGTAGTATAATGGAATCTAATTCTCAAATAGAATTATTTCCAGTTTTATCAACCATTAATGACATAAGAAAATGGGATGAACAATGTAAGTATAAATATTTAACAATCTCAGATTATGAGTTGATGGGTTAAGATATATTACACTTAGAATATGCATGTAAATCAATAATTTTGCAGTCCCATTAGTTTTCTAGGGAAAGAATAATTACCTATATTTGACTATATCATACTATTTTCTATTACATTTGCTTTTATCATTATTTTTCTATTGTTTTATTGAAACAACAACAACAATAATTAGATATTTTAACTGAAATAGCAATAAAGATTCTTTACTATGTTCTAACGTATTACCAAATACGAGCTGTAGAATATTATTTACTATGTTAGTCTTAGTTGGAGTTACACAATGTAAAGGAAAAATCTACGTACAATTAAACTCGATAACATTTCAGTTAACAACAAAATCATTGGACTAATATGTATTGATCAAGTGTTGATGAAAAAAAGAGATCAGTTGTGGTAAATTGGACGAGGAAATTTTAATTCCATGGTTTGAGAAGAGAATGAGAAGAAGTCAAGTTATGATTTTTCAAAAGTAAAAAATAATATGAAAATGTGGATTGGGTGGGTGAATGAAGCATTAGATTTGGATGAGAAGATAGATGGAAGAGAGAAGGTTTTTAGTTGATTGAATACACAAAATATTTTTTTATGGTTTTATGGCGACTTCAATTTTTTAATAAAAGTCCATAGGAATTGGTACGTTAATAGTGGCTTTGGTATTTACAATTGTATTAAAAATTTGAATTGCAGATTTTTAATAAAGTGGAGTTACGAATTTTTAACTTTATATTTCCGTTTACCCTGGGGCTTAGGATGAGCATTTGGTTGATTCGATTGGTCTGATGATGAAAATTGTTAAATCGAACTAAAACCAATAAAAATGAAACGAAACTAAATTAACCGAATTAAGTTTGGTTGGTTATCCGGATTAACCAACTAAGGATGATTCACATTTTATGTTTAGAATATTCAATGTACTTTAAAATAAATCATAAATATATTATTACAGTACTCTTATTTAGTATTTTTTATATCTTTATGTCTTTTAATATTCATTTTGGGACATATATAATAAATAAAATTTATTTTGACCACTAAACCAATATAGAAAAATCATTATAACATTAATAATTTTGGTAATATAATAAAAGTTCAGTTAATTTGGTTAAACCGATAATCGAACTATTTTTTTTACAAAACAATCATAATAGAATCTCGTTTCAAAACCAACTAAAATAATCTATAAAAAAGGGGTATGTTCTTATGTTTGACGAAAGGAGCAAACAAAAAAGGCATTTGAAAGGAGCATGAAAGGAGCAGGTTAGATGAAAAGAAAAATTCTTGTACTGCAAAAGAAGCATTTGAAATGGGCATTTGAAAGGAGCATGAAAAAAGATTATTAATTTTGTAACTTTTAATTATATTGTCAACGTATTTGTATTATTTTAGAACATGCATATTTTGAGAATGTAACTTAATCTGAAATTTTGATATTCAACTACAGTAAATGTACAAAATTCAATTACAGAAGCAATATTGATACAAAATTCGAATGAATTGCAAATAAAATAACGATACAGATACAAAATATAAACAACTCCTAATAGTAGCTAGTTTATTTCTAATGTTATCTCAAATGTTGGTTTTAAACCGTAGCTTTTCAACAGCTCACACAATGTTAGAAAACATTATCTTACATTCGGAAATTATATTGACAACTTGAGCATGGTCGCATGTTACTCGGTTAATCCATGGAATTTCTTTGTATTTGGATGTATAAATTTGACTCATTGGGGAGGCCCAACAATGACCTGGCTCCCATATCCATTGCCAAATCAAAGTGACCTTGTTTTGCTTGTCAGCACTACCAAGATCGCTAACCCCTGTCGCTTTGGGACCGCCACGCTTTATATTAGGCTTCACCTTCCCTGCGGGCAATAATTTCGATATTCGTATGTATATTTTATTCATTTCTAATATTTATAATGTTCAGTTATGATCTACTCGTGCGGCATTGCTAACAATATATTTGGTTTGGGCTACAATTAAGTAGGGTTTGTATAAATGGTTCTGAATTTGATTTTTTTGAAGTCGACTTTTGGATATTTATTGCCTGATTTCAACGTTGTTAACGCAATCAAGGAAACGACCAAATAGGATTAAATGAATATCATAATTGGGTCAGGGTAAAACATAGAGGAAGTAGTTATTTTAGCTTAATGTTTATCTTGAACATCCTTTTCTTATTAGGCAAGACGAGGGGTTGATTTCGTATGTTTTGATTTTCAATGTTTAAAACCTACGGTTTTATAGAAAAGTGATGCAGAAAACGAAAATCAAGTGAAGGAAAGCTATTAACTTACCTGAAAATGCTATGCTAAGATTGAAAAACTGTTGCTTATAATTTGATGATATTCAAAACTGTTGCTCGTAAACATGATGTTACGTTATACCTATTATAGACTGTTTTACATCCTTTGTTTACTTGTATAAATGTTTTGTCTGCAAGTTAGAAAAATTGAGAAACTTTGCACTAAGTGAAATGTTAATCCTGAACATTTGGTGCCTTACTCTAAATACATTTTATTCCCAGTATTAATTTAGTTTTGGACCCGTATCAAAGCCCACAGATTAAGCAGAATATGCAAGGGATCACTTTCTAGCGATTCCGTATTTATATTTTTAGTGATGTCAAAAAGTTAAATGTTTTCTCAAGTTGGCCCATATAACATAATAAGTATACAACACATGAAATAGAGGCCTGCTTGCTTAATTGCACAATATAGTATTATGTATAATATGGGGCAGCTTATAGCTAATAATAAAATTATTTAATGGTCTATACAGTTTCTTATGCTCATTGAAGCCCTTTTGTAGACTGTTGCACATATGGAAAGCTGAAATGAACTAGCTCCTCTTCTTATTGATTCTTTTATTTGTCTTCATCATTTCGTACCATTTTTACCACATTATTTTTGTGTTGCGTACATCCTACACTTTGGGTCAACTTAGATTTTTCTTTCACTGTAACATTTTAAATTATGTATGGTATATCTGATGCTGTTGAAGCTGTAATCTACTGTGTGCACCAGATCTTGTTCATATTTAATTTCCAGGCTACTAATTGGGCAACTTAATTGCTACATTGGCGGCGATTTTATTTTATTTTACATAATGATATGCAGTTGGTGGAGTATGGATTGGATAATGTGAGGAACAACATCATACTCGTGGGGCCATACAGTTGCAGTCATTCATAACACTGGTTATTCCCATATTCCTTGATTATGATTAAAGGTATTAATTCCTTCCTTGTGACTGATATTAGTTGCATAATACTCATCCAAAAGCCTCAACCGATTTATCCCTGGGCACCCACTAAATTTTATTTTAAAGTTTTCAACTTAAAATTTGTATATCCCTGCGATTGTAAATGTTACGAAATCACCTCAATGTTAAGAGCTCACCTGATAGGGGAGATTTTCATAAAATAAAGATGAAGAATAGTACACATCCACTAAACGTCTAATCTTGTTATTCAGATTAGTGTACGACATACACAACGTATGCACACTTGCATGCGTGAACTTGGAATTCGAAAATGTATTTGTGTAAACAACAATTGATAATGGACGTTGGTGAATCTTACACAACCATTTTCATTTATTAAAAGTACAGGAGAGACGGTTAATAAAGGCAGCACTGTTTCAGATTTTACAGAATAATTATATCCATCACACAACCATTAATCCAAGGGCCACTAGATATTGCAAGCTGTTAATAATAAATTATCATGTAAACTTCACCTTGTAGAATTCTGCCCCAGCTTTGTACTATTTTTGGCTAAATGGTTGACCTTGAACTGTTAGGTACCTGATTTTGTCTGCCTCAATAATTTAATGCCGTCTTTAGAAGTTGGAAAAAAAAGTAACATTAATTCAAGAAAGAGGCAGTTATTTACTTTCTTTAAATCAACATAAAGTTTAAATGCACATTCGTTAGATGGTTCACGTTCCAAATGCATTCAAATGCGTGATTTGACAAATGGACCTGAGTGTTAGTTATAACCGTGCACCACCGAACAATTAGATAATAGTTGTTATTATTGGTTCAGAAGTAACTCTGGGTTAAAGATGCCTAATAATCATTGGAAGGAAATGCTACGTTTGAATGCTTAGGGCACAAAATAGGATATATTACCAATTTGCTATCAATATTAGGAACATAGATTGTCTGCAAGAACATATAGACTGACCTGTCTACCAGTAATTAACAAACGGAAACGAGGATGATATTGGTAGTTAAATCATGTTTAGCAGCAAGTTAGCTTATAAAACCTAGAGTAATGGGTTATATAATTTGAGTCTTGAATACTAAATCTATGTTGCCCCACCCATAAACTTGGTAACTTAATATCATAATAGATTTTTGTTCTACAACATAAAATGTCAACGTGGATCATACAACTTATACCTCTTGAGTCCGCGGGTGCGGCGCAGTGGAAAGGAGGCTTGGGTTCTGCTAAAAAGACTCAGGTTCGATTCCTACCATGCGTTTTCCTATCATATATAAATTTACCCGGGGATATAGGGGCTTGAATCAGCGGACGGTTTTACTATATCCTTCTCAGGAGTTTAACGGCCCGTCGGGTTCTCCTGGACTTTCAAAAAAAAAAACTTATACCTCTTGAATTTGCTACATATTAATATATTATATTGGAGATTCATTTACTACAAAATAAACCACAAAATAAACCAATGGACGATATAAACAATGACATCTTAAGAGCAGTGCCAGTAGGGAATCATGACAATGTGGGTCATAGCTTCAAAACAGAAAACTTTTGGTCCTTACTTTACTTGTTAGTCAAAAGTCGGATAAGATTTTTAACAAATTTTTTGACTTGGGAACCATAACTTAGTGGCTGTGCGCACGTACGCACGTAAGTTCTGTACGATAGAAATCGCTCTAAGAGACATGTAGCTTTTGTTTAATTTATCGTACAATTTTACCCTTTCTACTGTTAGAGAACCACCTGTTATCATAAAACCAATTGATGATATGTATAGTGAACGCCAAGGTTTTAAACCTCGGATTTCTATCACTTTTCGTCGTGAAATTTTCACACAAGCTATCTGATATCGGAGGAGTTCTTGGACAAGATTATTGAATCTCAAGTGTATCTCGGATTGACACCTTGGATCTTAAAGTACATCTCGGGAATGTTTCGGGGTAACTTGTGCATCTAAATTGATATTTAAATGATTTATTTAACTATAATTTTCAAGGTAAAAAGAAAAATTGTAACATACTTGATTCGCATAGAAAAAAATTTGAAATTAATGTTTTGGAGAAGAATGGAGTCTCGATTTGCTTAATTAATTCGGTAATGATTGAATAATATCCTCTTATTTGAATGTAAAAAGAAAATGAAGTCTTTTTTATGGTCACTCATCAAGACAAAAAGTAAAGAAATGTACTCAAGGAGTTGGTAAATAGTAATTGGATTGAGTTGTTTCTTTTGAATTTATATGAAAATAAAAAAATATAATGTAAAAGAAGAAAAAGATGTAATTTCGGACAAGATATATATGATTTAAAACCATGGTGGACGCTTGGTATTTATGTAAAACCATGTACTGTAATTAGATGAGGTGAGACGATTCTTAACTTCTTCAAGGATTTCACTTCCATTACTTTTTTCCAATTGAAAGGTCTATGGTTCCTATCTCGAATTTGTGACTAGAAATGAAAGAATGAACTGAATCTCACTGTTGCTTTTCAATACTGCCTAGGCGTTAGGCTAGCCTTACCATCTAGGTTTTTTCTAATCCGCATAGATGAGACTTACCGCATCATCTAAACAGGTTTATAGGCATCATTTATGCATCGATTTAGGCTTGATGTCTTTTATAAGCATCAAAATGTTTGTTCCAAACGATTTTGTCTTCATGGTTGCTTTCAAACCCATCCAAATCTATGATATCCCATTGTGGTTCAATTGATATTAAACAAAATGCTACAGTTTTATCCAAAATTCATGAGTTTATCAAAAACTTCTAGCTCCGATTAATCTTCGTCTAGACGATTAATGCATAGTCCATGCTTACCGTCTAACATCTGCTTAGCGATTTTTACAATCTTGCATACAAATAGAATTTAACTAATTTTCAAAATTTTCACTTCAGTAAGAATATGATGAGCATTGAGATGAAGTAGTTTTACGCATTATTACGATGTATGTGCCAATTAGATGCAATTTCATTTTATTTTGTTAAGATTTTAATTTGTTAATTGTGATATGTTTATTGTGATTGTAATTGCATATTTTGTGTATGTAATGCGATAATATGGAAATTTTGAAATAATTATTCACAATGCATGAATATAATGCAAGTAAATTTTAATACGATGGAAGTCAATTTATCATCGTGGAAAACAATTTTGAACATGATGCCAACCAATTTGTATCATTGTGTAATCCATTTTAATCATTAGTTAATTTTTCAGATTGATAAAAAATACAATTTTAGTCAAATTTTTTAGCTCTTAGAAAGCAAGAAGTCGAATATAAAGTTGGAATAAAGAATACCCGTATAGGAATATTTTGTTACTTTCTGAAAAAAGAATCTAATTTTCTAAGTTGACAAGTAGGAAGTTATTAAAACTCATTAATTTAATCTACATGGTCGTGTGAAACAAAAAAGAACTTTGTAAGACAATTCCAAACGATCATAATTTGGATCAAAATGGAATTCTAGATTTCACAAAAAACTAGTAACTACATATAACATCAGAAATATTTACAAATTAGCTACACAAATCATCCATTAATATTAGAGCTGTTAATGGATATTCGAAAAATTCAAAATCCGATATTCGAAAAAACGGACGTGGATGTGCATACGAAGACATCCGCATTCGAATATTTATCCATTCGTTTTTTTCTTCAAAATTATAGTTTAAATTACGTGTATTTTAGGACAATGAAAGATATTTACTTATTGTTTTGTCAAGATAGAAGTTTATATTATACGCACTAAATGCATATTAACTGTTCAAAACTATTTATTATCATTATATTTGTTAATTTTTAAGACTTTAATGATCAATGAGATTGAAAAAAGTTTATGTTAAACTAAAATTGTCCATTTATGTTTCTTGATTTATCGGTCGTTAGCGGATAAGATAATTATTCGTTATCCCATATCGAAAATGACTTCGGATGCAGATATGCATATGACACTATCAGCATCCAAAAGTATCCGTTGACATGTCTTAATATCATATCTTATCGCCATTAAAGATTAGAGTCCTCTTCATTAGGGTTGCAAATGCTGCTGGAGTTACCCTGGACATATAAATTTATGCAAAAATGAGATATTTTCCATCTCTTCGCATTTATGTATTTGTATAAAACAGGACCAAAGAGCTATTCTATGGTGTCTTGGCATTAATTAGTATTTTCCAACATCGCTACTCTCAGTCAACTGTTAAGTAGATTTTAGTACTCTAAGCAATTATACGGCGTCTGTAAATTCAGAAACCTGACATAATAGATATACTTGTATACATGTGAGGCCTCCTTAAGTGGCCCAAAACATTTGTTTCATTTATTATACAGTTGTGCAATCCATGCTTCATATAAGGCATGAATATGAATGGTGGAGCCTTTCTGTTATGATCATAATTACTATAAAATATTATCATATTCCTTGAGCATGGGCTTCTCTTTCAAAGTTAATCAACTATCTTATCGCCAACCACTCATGCTACTTGTGCAGCAGATTATAATTCATATAAATATATTTTCCAATATATTGATATAAATATAAATGTTTTCAAGCATACGGTTGTGGTTCTCTTGTTTATCATCCACAAGTTTAGTACCTCATACGAGAGATGCTACACATTGACATATAGGGTTACTTGAACTACAAAGTTTGCAATAAATTGCAAAAATTGTTACCAATTATCTCCATCTGATATATTATGCATGCTTACAGAAGTTTGTTAACATTTAAGCATTTTACCTTTGGTTCTTAGCATATAAACAATTCCTTGTTTTGATGTTGGATACCAAAGAATAATGTGTGCTGAAGAACTGAAGTGAAAATGAATAATCATTTCCCATATGTTTAATCTATAATACTGTTATGAGAAAAAGCGAGAATGTTAAGCGTCGAAGTTTCTCTATATATTTATGTGTATATGTACGCGTCTATGTCTGACTACTCGCTATGCATTCTTGTTACTAGTTTTTCAAATGATATCGATCGACTTATATGATAAATTTGCATGTAACAGATATCTGGCAATTATATAGAGTCAGTACAGTGCTTGGTAAATATAGCCCAACTTGATTATCTATACACAAATGGTAGTAACTTGCAATACGCTACCTAGGACCTAGTCTTCAGACGCCCCTTTCACACGATGATGCAAATACGTGCATGAATAGAAGTTAAAATGCATTTTAAATCGAATTCATTTCCAGAACCATATTATGTCCACATGCATCTACATATCATGAGTCATGACAGTGTGGAAGCAATCAATGTTTGGTGATCAAATGCAGATACTAAATTAACTTCTCAGACAAAATCTGCATGATGCTCAAATATCAATCACATATCATGACAATGATCTGTGGATGAGCAGGCGTTGACAACGTAAATTTGCTGAATGCAAAGGTACACAGTGATAACAACGGCTTTAGTTCTTGCATTATATTTCAATGATATGCCAACCTCTGATTACTGAACCTCAGGCAATGCAAAACGTATTCAATGATGTCATTTATTTGCACTAATCTCTTCACCTTTGTTATCTAGCAAGTGAAAGCAATTAGATGTGCGAGGCACATGCTCTAATGAAATCAACCTGTGGAAAACAAGAAGGAAAATATTTTGTTTTTTCCTAATGACTTTTCCCCTCATGTCTTTAATTTCCTTTTGTGTATTACATTATCTCCTTAAAGGAAATATGCAGGAAGTTTGGACATCTCTTAATACATGAAGGGTTGAATAGACTGTTAAATTTAAAAATAAATTTCTGTTTTAAGTGTTGTTCCCTGTTCTCTTCCATGAGAGCAATGTTTTAGATGAAGAATTTACTGATCATTTTGAAGAGCCTTTTAGTAACCTAGCCTCTCAGGAAATTAGTTAGTTTTTAATAGACTGCAAAGTCTAGGAAATGTACATGTTATTGCTTTTCCTATAATCAAGTACTACTGAAATTACATCATATTCAAAGGAATGGTTAGCTGGACAACTCTGTGTAGAATACTTGGAGTCACTGTTCAGCCCAGAAAGGTCAAATGCTTTTATCACATATTTTGATTCATTGATTAAATGAAGTATACTATATGCTCACAACCGTATGTACTTGATAATGGAACACTGAAGGTGCATATGTTCATGTACACAACCCACGATAATAGCTAAAATCAACTTAAGATTCATATGTATCCTAAGAGGTTTGGCACCAAAGGTTCCAACATATCAAGGATTCTATCAGAAAGAACATAGGTTTCAGTTGAGTGGACTTGGTTGTTCTATAAAATATGAGTGGGCTATATCTTGCTCACATATTTGGTTATCGATTAGCTTATAAGATGAATATGAAAACAGTTTACATTTTTGCCTACTCTACTTCTTTACATGATACATTTGATGAAAGTAAATATTAACTTCAGTCACATATTACCACATGTTATAGTAATAGTATAATATAGACGAGAAGGGAATAAACTAAAGAAGAAATGGGCTTAAAGCAAGGCAAACTAAAAGGATAGCAAAGCATGATATGTTTTGTTGTTAAATTTCACTACACTACCCGAATTACAATGGGGATAACCTATTTATACAGAGGGAAAGTTGGTTCACGATTTGTCCTGCGTGGACAACCAACAATGAGGTGGACAATGTAATCATACTGCTCTCTCCTTTGAACATTTCATTGTAACAATTGCTTCATCAAAATCATGCTAGTACAATTCAATGGAGACTAAAACAGAGGAAAAAAGTACAATTTTTACGATAGTTAAGCCACCCCTCCCTCGATTAAGTACTGGTTCTATAATGATGTCAATATCACAAACCAACTTATTGAATGTTGAGATTGGTAATAATTTAGTAAATAAATCAAAGTGATTAATATCTAAGTGTATCTGCTGAATCTCGATGTTTGAGTTTTCTTTGAGCTTGGTGCAGATTTTTTTTTGGTGAAATGTGTTTGGTTTTGTCGCCTTTGATGCATGCTTCTTTGATTTAAGTAATGCAAGCAACATTTGTTTTCATCGTGGTTGGATATTTATCTATGGTTGGGGATTTGGAAGTGCTTCTGATGCAGTAAACAATTGATTTTAACCTTACACATTTCTCAGCTTGCTTCATGGAGCATTGATATTTCAGAATTGTTGGATGATGCAGCGACTAAAGTTTATGTTGTCTTTTAGCTGTCGAAACTGAATCTAGCTGACAAAATAATATGAGATCATGTATGTTGTGTCAGATATAACATAGCACTAATAGTGCCAAGGTAAGACACCTCTCAATCTAGAACTTTTCCCTTTTTTAGGGTGAAATGAGCCTTTTTCACCACAATTGATCTAACAATCATGAGGGAACCCTGGATGACACTTTATCATATTAAAACGGTTAACGATTTTTTCTATATTTGTTGTTTGTTGCAGATTGAGATAATATTTTATCTTTTTTTAGACTTTCATCTCAAATTAATTCTTTAGATATTTCATTGCTTCGGTCATCTTTGGTAGCTAGATTTATATTCAACATATTTTTCAATAATAACATGCTCCAATTCATTTTTTTTAATGAATACACATGAATACACAAGATCAATAGTATATACCTGTTTGATTGGGCACTCGCTTAAACGATTATACCACATTCGTTCGGATTGTCAATCTGTATAATGATAGTTAAATGATAGCTAAAATTTGACTGACTAAGTGATACATGCTTCATGGTATTTCAAATCATTCAAGAACTTTCATATGAATTTCAGTATCTGAAATTCCATATAGGTATGTAGTTGCCATGGCCATTAAATGCATTTCAACTTTCAAATCCTTCTGATACTGTCAGACAATTTGAATACTGAAAACTAATTGCATCCAAAAAAGTGCATAGGTTTCATCAATACAAATCCTGGTCTTCGAGAGAAACCCCGAGAAACAAGTGAGGCTTTATATCGAATAATCTCACTTTTTTCATTTAATTTCTTGCAAATGCATGTATATAATCAACAAATTAAATATCTTTAGCTGTTTGGACTATAGTCCAAAGACTTCTCATCCTGCAAGAGGCTGCAATTCATTATGATTTATCAACCTTTTTTTAGAATGAAGTTAGGTATCATCACTTACAATCATTTCAGTAGCTATATGGTACCGAATTACATCATTATTTGTTTCATTTCGGTTCCATGCTTCATTTGTATGCGCATAATTTAAAAAACTCTTTTCAATTAAAATTATCTTAACATCTTCAAGGACGTTTATATTTTTTTGAATTTTGTTTGTCTTTTCTTCATTTTTCTTCAGGAGAGTCAATGTGCATTTTCACCCATTTTTTATGAGGAACTGCTTGAACCGTTGGGTCATTCCAGCTTCTGACATACTTTAAATGAATCATTAGCTGTTGCATTTTCAAATTTATCATTTGGAATTTCAATGTGTGCATTTGTTGCTATATGTGTGATTTAGTCAGTCTTGCGATTTTGTCAACCCACATAAGGTATTTGATTCATTATTTTATGTATTTGATTCATTATTTTATGTAGAAAAAAAACCCAACCCAACCCCCCAACTATCAAAAAAAAATTGATTCAAGATTATAAACTATATTTTTTGCATCTACTTGTAATTTCTTATTTTTGTACATAAATGTGGATCATATCAAAGTACCACTTTAATCGTCACAAATGATAATCATTTTCCAGTACGATTAACAAAGATTATAAACTCATGTGCACACTAATTTTGAGCATAAAACAATTACCTTCTGCATATACATTTCATTTTTCCTTTTGACTTTTTTTTCCTTGTTGAAAAGTGATGATGAATACGAAAACTGTTGCTTGCATTCTTACCTACTCCCGTACTTCACATGAAGAGAATATTAATTGTCGTTAGGCATTAGCATAATATAGTATATATATTGACATGGTTTTGTTTTGCATAGGCAATCCAACCTTAATGTAGTTAGAATAACTATTACCATCATTTTCAAATTGCATGCTTATATGTATATTCATCATGCAGCAGTCCCTTATATGACAATTGTTATATACAATCAGTGTTATGTTCACATTCAATTATGGTAAACTAACCATGATAACGTGAATCACATGTTTAATTTCTAAAATATCTTTTATATGTTCGTCATTATTTTCTAATTTAATTGTACTTAATTTGCAATTTTGCAGCACACTTAATCTGCAGTGCAATCTGTTGGAAAATGTTTTAGAAAATAAGTGAATTTTTAAAAAATCAACTAAGTATGAAATGACTCCTATGTGAATATACTTGATTCTTAGAAGCTAAGTTGGATCCTTTGGGCACCCAATAATGCTCTTTTATGAGGAGGGAGACCATGTTTGACCACCACACACGTGCGTGTTGGCGCCTACCGACTCAATTCGGACTGTGTTCGGGCATGTAGTGGTGTAACACTTATATTTTTGGTACAATTTTTTTCAACCGTTTTAGACCGGGCTGGAATGGTCAAATCAGACCAGACTCGTATTGAAGAGCGTTTTTCGATACCACGTCTCCCTACAACTAGAAATGTTTTTTTGCTATTCCGTCTTCTTAACTGATAAGGAGACGAAACAGAAAGAACCACATCTCGTTCGAACCCATTTTTAATCCACAAATTCGAGCTACATTTTTGAGTGCAAACAGATTCATTTCGTACGTGCAAACGAACCGATACCACAATACAGAGAGGCCGTTTTATCTTAGAGGCGGCGGCGGTTAATAGGAACTGCTTGCACAACATAGAAGATCGCCGAAACGTCTTCAAGAAAGTGACGTTGTCCATGACTTAGCCGAAGATCATTGTTTTCCACCAATTTGAAGACGAGGCCATCTACGATGACTTCCGCTGCAGATTTAGATGTTGCTGCTCCCGCTTCACTCTTCCAGGTCCCGATGGTCTCTGCTGTGCCTTTCAGATTCGAAGGTCTCCACTTCAAGCGCTGAAAATAAAAGATGGAATTCTTCCTGACCATGAGAAAGGTGGTGACTGTGCTGAGAACCGACAAATCGCAGCTGCCAGATAAACCAAATAAAGTAGACGCAGACCTGACGCGAGCCTGGACAGAAAAATCAAAGGAGTTGCAGAACTGGACAAATCACGATTACCTGTGCCGAAACTTCGTACTCAACAGCCTCAGTGATGACCTCTACAACTACTACAATTCGAACAAAGACAGCCAGAAAAATCTGGAAAGTGCTGGAAAAAGGAGTATGGTACAGAAGAGGCTGGAGCAAAGAAGTATGCAGTCAGCCGCTATCTGAAATACTAGATGACAGGTCAGTAGAGATGTAGTCTCATGAGCTTTAGAAAATTGCTTATGAAATCATCTTCGAAGGTATGAGTTTGGACGAACAATTTGAGATTATTTTTATTATCGATAAAATACTCTCAGGTTGGAAATATTTTAAGAATGTGCAATTTTAGATTACTGTTATTATTGATAAAATACTCTCAGGTTGGAAAGATTTTAAGAATGTGCTTAGACACAAGACTAAGGAGTTCTTCTTAAAGAGCTTGATCACTCGCCTCCGTATTAAGGAGGAGACTCGTAAGCAGGACCAGAAAGAGGAAGTTCTTGTTGTCACCAATAACAACACTAAAAAGATCAAGCCCACAGTTCTGAACTCAAATCCAAAAACCTTCAAGAATTAGAACTGCAACCGCAACAAATAGAATTGGAACCCGTAAGGGAAACAAAAAGGACAGCAGAAACCAACCCAAAAGAATGACTCTGGATAGTTGTTTGTGTTACAACTATGGAAAAGCAGGTCATATGGCACGCAAGTGTAGGAACAGATTAGGTCCCGCACCGCAGGCTAACCTGGCTGAGGAGCCTCTTACGGCCATGATTTTTGAGATTCACCTTGTTGGTGGATCAGATGGTTCGTGGGTAGATACTGGTGCATCCCGCCATGTTTGTTATGATCGTGCTTTGTACATACATGGCTGTTGACGATCAAAAAGTGCTGCAGAGAGATTCTCACACCACTACAGTTGCTGGCATTGGAAATGTGGAAATCAAGTTTACCTCTGGAAAGACAGTTCTGCTGAAAGATGTGATGCATACTTCAGAGATGAGAAAGAATCTGGTTTCTGGTTTTCTCCTTAATAATGCTGGTTTTACTCAAGTTATAGAGGCCGATATGTATACTTTAACTTCGGGAATGTTTGTAGGGAAGAGTTATGCTTGTGAGGGTACGTTTAGACTTAATGTTGATTCTAATAAAGTAACCAGTTCTGCTTAGATGTTGTGTGACTTTAATATTTGACACTCTAGATTATATCATGTAAATAAACTTATAATTCATAACATGATCACCTTAGATTTGATTTCTAAAATGTCACGAACAAATTTTGATAAATGTGAATTTTGTAGTCAATCAAAAATCACTAAGAAACCTCATAAATCAGTTGATAGAATTTCTGAACTCTTAGACTTGATTCATTCTGACATATGTGAGCTTGATGACACTTTGACTAGACATGGACACCGTTACTTATCACTTTCATTGATGATGACTCTGATTTTACTTATGTATATCTTATGAAAAATAAAAGTGATGCATTTGAAATGTTTAAATTATTTAAAACTGAAATCGAGAACCAATGTAATAAGAAAATTAAGAGACTCAGTAGTGATAGAGGAACATAATACGAGTCTTATTTATTTCTTGATTTTTATAATTGCATGGTATAATGCATGAGAGAACTACATCTTATTCACCTGGAATGAACGGTAAAGCTGAAAGAAAGAATAGGACCTTTATCGAATTAGTTGTAGCTATTTTATTAAATTCGGATGGACCAAAACATCGGTGGGGGATATTTTATTGACTGTATACTATGTATTGAATAGAATCCTTAATTCAAAAAGTAAGATTTCATCTTTTGAAATTTTAAGAAATTATAAATCGAATGTATTTTACTTTAGAACTTGGGGATGTTTGGCATATATTCGTATATCTGACCCTAAGAGAATAAAATTAGCAAGTAGAGCATACGAATGTGTATTTATTGGCTATGCTATTAATATCAAAGCATTTAAATTTTATGACCTGAATACACATAATAAAATTTAATGATGTTGAATTTTATAAAAAGTAAATTTTCCTTTTAAATTGAGGAATATAGAATCCTTAATTCAAAAAGTAAGATTTCATCTTTTGAAATTTTAAGAAATTATAAATCGAATGTATTTTACTTTAGAACTTGGGGATGTTTGGCATATATTCGTATATCTGACCCTAAGAGAATAAAATTAGCAAGTAGAGCATACGAATGTGTATTTATTGGCTATGCTATTAATATCAAAGCATTTAAATTTTATGACCTGAATACACATAATAAAATTTAATGATGTTGAATTTTATAAAAAGTAAATTTTCCTTTTAAATTGAGGAATAGTGGGAGCACGTCAAATAACACCGTGCCTATTAGAACATAACTTAATGAATCTTTTGAAAACGAACCTAGAAGAAGTAAAAGAGAGAATCGATAAAGATTTTGGCTCAAGTTTTTGTACTTTTACTATAAAGGAAGATTCCATAAACTTTCAAGAAGCATTATCCTCGTTAGATGCCATTTTTGGTAAGAGGCTATAAATGATGAGATAGATTGCTTGGAATCCAATAAGACTTGACACTTAGTAGATTTACCACCTGGTTGTAAGTCTATAGGCTGTAAATGGGTACTTAAAAAAAAATTAAAACCTGATGACGTAGTTTAAAAATATAAAGCCCGTTTGGTAGCTAAAAGTTTTAGGCAAAGAGAAAATGCAGACTTCTTTGATACTTTTTCACCTGTAACTAGAATCACATCCATTCGAGTACCAATTTCATAGCATTTATTCATAATTTAATAATACACCAAATGGATGTTAAAATTGCTTTTTTAAATGGTGAATTAGAAGAGGAAATTTATATGGACCAACCCGAAGGCTTTGTAATTCATGGTCAAGAACATAAAGTTTGCAACTTAGATAAATCATTATATGGTTTAAAACAAGCGCCTAAATAATGATATGAAAAATTTGATAACTTAATAATATCAAATGGTTTCAAAGTTAATGAAAGTGACAAATGCATTTATTATAAATCTGAGAATGACATTTGCACTATAATATGTTTGTATGTAGATGATCTACTTATTTTTGAATCAAACATTCATGCCATAAACATTGTTAAATCTTTGTTAAGTGCCAATTTTGATATGAAAAATCTAGGTAAAGCTAGTGTAATTCTTGATATTAAAATTACTAGGTTCGAAAAGGGATTTTTTTTGGATCAATCTCATTATATTAAGAAGATCTTAAAGAAATACAATTACTTTGAATATAAATCTGCATGTATATTATATGATTCTAACGTAAAGCTATTTAAGAACACCGATGAAGGTGTAAGACGGTCTGATTATGCGAACATCATTGACAGTCTTCGGTATGCCACTGATTGTACTAGATCTGACATTGCCTATGTCGTGGGATTATCATGCAGGTTTACTAGTAGACCTAGTATAGAGCATTGACACGCTATTAAGAGGGTCATGAGATATCTAAAACGAACATGAACCTTGGGTTACATTATGAAAAGTTTCCAGCTGTTCTTGAAGGTTACATCGACGTAGACTGGAATACTATCTGATGATTCAAAAGCAACCAGTAGCTATATCTTTAGCGTTGCTGGTGGAGCTGTTTCTTGAAAATTGCAAAAAAACAGACTATTTTGGCTTAGTCTACTATGGAGTCTGAGATGATAGCACTAGCCGCAACTAGTGAAGAAGCAGAGTATTTAAGAATCTGCTAGCTGAGATTTCCTTATGGGAAAAACCAATACCGGCTGTGTTGATCCATTGCGATAGCACCGCGGCTATCACAAAAGTACAGAACCGTTATTATAACGGTAAGAGATGACAGATACGTCGTAAGCACAACACTGTTAGAGAGCTACTATCTTCAGGAGCTGTTAGAGTGGATCATATACGCAGTGACGAGAATTTGGCAGATCTTTTGACGAAAGGACTAGCCACAGAGAAAATCCTTACAACTTCTAGAAAAATAGGACTAATGCCCCTAGATTGTTGAGTCACGCACAATGATAATCCGACCTAAAGACTGGAGATCTCAAGAACTAGGTTTAATTGGTAAAAATAAGTTGTGAAGTGATATGAGTTGAACATGCTATTTTTAGATATATAGAAGCATGTATTCCTGAAGTGATAGAGGATGAGTTGATGGAAACTCTTAATGAGATCTATACTTCATTTGAAGTGGAGTACCTACATTTAGGAGCACTCTTGATAGACTCACATGTGTGAATGTAGAAATTTGACCGATTCCTAACTCCTAGAGCATTCACTGAACTGGGATAGACGTGTACGACCATAAATGCACGAGTTTATTTGATTGCATTCTAAAAAGATTGTGTGTTGTCTGATGTCAGGAATAGAGTTCAAGACTACGTGCCACTCTAGTTAAAAAACTAAATCTTATTTACTATGCAAATGTTCAAGTCGAAAGACACATTTGTTTATACATAATCTTATGTTTTTAAAAAATGTTCGAAAATAATTTAAAAAACAATTCAAGTGGAGGATTGTTGGAAAATATTTTATAAAATAAGTGAATTTTTTAAAAAATCGACCAAGTATGTAATTGCTCCTATGTGAATATATGAATAGTTCCACATTATGAGATTGTATGAAAGAATCAAGTAGGGCTCTTTGGGCATCTAATGATGTTCTTTTATAAGGAGAGAGACGATGCTTGACCACCACGCTGTGACGCCCCACCCGAGACCCACCTTAGTAAAGAGAATTAACAAGTGATTACGTCTATCAAAGCGGAGAATAGGACTTACGTCGACAAATGCTATATATATGTTTTTTCCTTAACTCAAGTGGGTAGACATCCAATAAATATTCAATCCAATGCCATAGGTGGCTGTAGGATCTAACAGAACAAAACACAACTCAAATGTAGATACATCACAAAACAGTTAATCTATCACATATCCATACATACCGATGTACAGGCATAACATCAGCCTGACACAAAATAATACAAGTCAAGTGGTGTGACGACCGCTTGCGCGCGCGCCGACTGACTCACCCGACCCGGGCCGGGCTCGGGTTCAGTTTTGTAGTGGTTGGACACTTATATTTTTGGTATAAAATTCTTTAACCGTTTTAGACTCGGTTGAAACTGTCAAATCAGATCAGACCTGTATTGCAAACGTTCCATAACGTTCATTGTTTTTGACCCACTATTTTCTTAGATCCGTTTTCGAGACCACGTTTTGCCAAAACCAGCAACGTTGTTTTGCTATTCCGTCTTCTTAACTGATAAGGAGACGAAACAGAAAGAACTACATCTCATTCTAACCCATTTTTAATACACAAATTCGAGCTACATTTTTGAGTGCAAACAGAATCGTTTCGTACGTGCAAACGAACCGATACCACAATACATAGAGACTATTTTATCCTAGAAGTGGCTCGATTAGTACGAACTGCTTACACAACATAGCAGATCGTCGAAACGTCTTCAAGAGAGTGACGTTGTCCACGACTCAGCCGAAAATCATTGTTTTCCAACACAATCTCAATGGTTAGCTGTAATGATAGGATTGCCATTATTTCTTGTTTCTTCTTTCCCAATTAGGTGTATTATTTGATCTTTTAGCCATTAGTAAGCCCAATACTGTGGTTTGCTATCAAACAAATGGTGTGGTTACTCTGCCTTTTCAATTTTCAATCATGACGTACAGTTTGAAGCTAATTATGGAGTGAACTAAACATTGAATATGGATAATATTTAGGCTGAACACCTGTCCTCAGTCTGCTGTTGATTTTAATGTTCATTTTCTCGTTATCTGATTTTGATACTTTTACGAAGACAAGTCTACTGGATTAAAGAAAATATTGCTATCATGCAGATTATCTAATCAAGGACCAAGCCACAAGTCAAGCATGCATCCAGCTTTTTTTTTTTTAAAAAAAAAATTCCAGCTAGCAATGATAGTCAAAAGTGTGCCAAAATTTGCTTGGAAGAAATATAAGTTATCAAGCGGGTGAGAAAGTTTAAAAACATTTTTGGTCTAATCTTTAAGTTTTATATTCCATTTTCTGACTTTAGGTGTGAGGTAATTTAAAATCATCAGAAACATGTTTGGCTTAGTTAGTTTGAAAAATTCAATTCAGAATATAAACTTGAAGCAACATATTTTTTTTGAGTTATCTGGGTTGTTATTTTTATTTGAAAAATTGTAATAATCAGAAAACACATTTGATTTTTAATCTGCAATATTAATTTTGGTTTATTTCATTTTAGAATATTTGACGTCAAAGTGAATTTACTTTTATATTTTGCTATTAACTTGTTTTTTTCGCATTTTAAATTTATTTTCAGTGATTTATTTAGTTTTCCATCCAAATTCGTTTTGAGTGTTTTGTACATTTGAGAATGAGTGTTTTCTAAAATGCATAATTTAAAACGATAAACCAAACACATTTTGAGGGTTTTGGGAAATTCAAAATTCAGAACAGCTGGTAAATGGCAAAATAAAGATGCCCTAAGCCATTTGGTTTTCAGCTGTCAACAGTTAACAATACTTTCTCCAGCGATCTTATTTGATAATTAAATGGTTTTTTAACCCTATAATTAGTTTTAGAAGTGTATGGCTATGACATCTATTATCTTGGGTACTGTTTTCACCATTTCTTTTTAGCACATGTTATCATTCAAAATATCTCAATGACATGCAAACTTGTCGTAATTATGACATCCAACAGACATTACTTCTGTAATTATACAGGAACCAGTCATTTTTATTAGTGTCGATTGTTCCCGTTCATTGCATTAATAGCTGAGAAATATATTCAGATAATCCATGCATCAAAGTCAATCTTACACACTTTTACCTACCTAAGATATTACATTGATGATTATCATCTTATAACCACCACTTGTTATTGAACTTGCATTCAAATTAGGGAGAAAATGACATCAATACTGCAAATTTATGCTTCTTGCAGCTTGAGTAGTTAATTTTTTTTTATTAAAGAAATCGTGGTCTATTCAGTGCTTAGTATTGTTTATGATACCACTATTGCTGTTTTATTAGACACTGTATGTAAACTTATGAGAAAATATGCGTCAACCCTGTAACTCGTACTTTGGGTAATTGTTGTCCTTTTAGAGATTTGACTCCTGCATATATTATTGACATCTGTAAGGTAACTACTACCATTTATTTATAGTTAGGTATATAGTTTCAGTTTCTTGATGCATACATCTTTCACTGTCAGTCTTAAAATTCTGGTTACCAAATGTTTAACTCTGATAGCGGCTTATGTTATTAGATTGACGGTAGTAGTTCCTATTACAATGACGTCTAAGAGTTATATTATGTGCTGGATTATTTGAATATCAGCATCATACTTTATGTAAGAGTAGGGACAAACAATTGTGACCACTTATCTCACTTAAAATTCTCACGTTCCTTTAGGCTAAATGACTGGTATTAATTCCCTCTAAGAACTCTCTTTTAGGAATAACAATTGATGTCATTTGATTTTTATCTTTTGCGTTCACCATTGTGTTTCAATTACTTTTATTTATTTCGAACAATTTGAAATGCCGCATTCTGCATGCTGCATAAATTGGATTGCGTGTTATCCTAAGTATCATATCAAGTTATCCTGGCATAATAACTTTCGGTTTCGTTAACTGTATTATCCATAATTTTAGGACATAAGTGTATGTGTTTAAAGAACCAAGTGAAACTTATTCTACGAGTGTTCAAATGTGCGACTTTAACTAAAGGTCCTGATGGTTTTTCTCTGTAATCTTTTTATCGGGTTCATTTGGTATGCCATGTTATCACTAAACTTATTCTGTAATTAGGATTGGGAAATACCAAGTGTGTTGCATGCACAATGATTTTTGAAATACGACCATATAAGTGGTGCACTATATTTTTTTATTAATTCAATGATGAATCTAGTCATGGCATTTTGATGTTTATCTGTCTATGGGTATTTCTAATTTTGAACTGCAAATCTAGTTACAGTGTATAAGCATTTGTGTAAATATATTCGATATTTATCAATGAATATTTTTGGCGAGTTTCAGAGGTTTAGGTCATAAGATATTGCTCTGTAATGCAGATGGTCAATATCTTGCATAAATATCAAATGATGCTGAAATATGATCCACAAATTTTGCTGGGATCATTTATAGAAGAATCATGTGCTGTGCAGAGGTACATACTGTATACTAATATGCTACAGGTTGTAAACTGTTTTATTCTCTTACTACTGTTGGGTCAACAATTGACACAACACCCAATATCAATAGAATCCAAGTCAAATAAAATATAAGTGAAGAAAACGAAGAGAAAGAGAATAAAACACGAATTTTTATAGTGGTTCGGCAAAATCTTCGGCCTACGTCCACTTAATCCTATTATATTGATGAATTCGCTCCGGAATACAATAATTTACCATCAATTTTCGACTACAATATAGTAGATTTCAATTTTCAAGGTTCTATGAGTTAAAGGAGGAAGAAGATAGATTTTCTTGTCCAAAATGTCAATCCCCTTTCGAGTCAAAGGTTCATTGCTATTTATAGACGAATCCCAGTACAAATATCGTGATTTCAGGTTTGAATGCGTTTTTTTCTTTAGATCCGAAGTTCCAGCACGAAAAGCAGATTTCTATGCACGTTTTCCAAAAACACAAATTGTTTGATGCAATCTTGATCAATTTTCTTGCACTTCTCCGTTTTCTCATACTCGGTGTCATCCAATTCTCCAGACCCATTCTTTATTATCGTAACATGATCAGTCTGTTTGAGTCTGTTCTGAGATTGTGGAAACTTCGCCGGAAACAATACTATATATTTTGCAGCAGGTGCCGCAAAGTTATTATCAGCCTCAGGTACACAACTGATCTTCTAGAGTGAGAAAAATACATGAAAGTACTAATAACGGTAAGGTAACTATTACTTGTTTCCAGTCATAATTTGAGGCATTTATTGAAGTTCATTTGTAACATATCCCATCAATTTTTTTTTTTGAGACAAAAGGATGGGATAATCCCAGCCTATAAATATCATAACCATCACAGATTTACAATAGTTGCACACACACCATATTACAACATCAACATATCAACCCTAAGTTTTACCCAGCAAAAAATACAACAGAGCAACATGCACTACGTACAACAAAAGTAGCTACAACAGTCGCAGCCAAAATATATACAGACCCATAACAAAAACAACAAAAAAGATCAAAGCCAGACTGAAGTAGAACTTAGATATCTCCTTCATTTCTTCTTCTTCTTTTAGCCACTCTCTTGCCGATAGTGCCCAGACTCTCCTTAACTCTTCTCTGCAGCTCAGGGGAACGAGCCTCCATTGCTGGCCATATAAACAAGTACCATCTATTCAGAATGCAATATAAGAAATAACATTTCTAATTAAAATATCAAAAGGCTTAGAAATTTGTTTAAAACACCTATTATTCCTTTCAATCCATATAGTCCAAGACAAACTCAAATTAAGCAAATCTAATAAACATCTTTCAAGTGTATCAGAAATAAACTTTCTGTTTTCCTTTTAATACCAATATTGATCATGAAAGTGCGGAATACTGTTAATATGAAGACATTGTAGGCAATTGATCCAGAGAAGGTAAGTAAAAGGGCATTGAAAGTAAAGATGATCTATGTCTTCATCCCTGTAACAATAGAAAACACATTTTGTATCTAAGGTCATTCCTTTGTGATTGAGAAGAATTTTAGTATTCAGCTTCTTGTTAATAACCAGCCACATATGCATCTTTATCTTTGGTGGAGCACGAGCTTTCCACAATATTTTATGATACTTAACTTTCCCGTCTCCATAGTTCATAAGTCTATAGATAGAACTCACTTTAAATTTCTTACTGCAGTCTAACAACTATTCTGCTTTATCCAAATTATCACCAAGAAAAATTTGATCAAGTAAACTGACTATCTTAAGTATTGAATTTAATCTCCATTTATGAACTGACTATCAAGTAAACTGACTATCTTAAGTATTGAATTTGATCAAGTAAACTGACTATCAAGTAAACTGACTATCTTAAGTATTGAATTTAATCAAGTAAACTGACTATCAAGTAAACTGACTATCTTAAGTATTGAATTTAATCAAGTAAACTGACTATCAAGTAAACTGACTATCTTAAGTATTGAATTTGATCAAGTAAACTGACTATCTCAAGCATTCTATTAAAATTTAATCTCCATTTAAACTCACTTTCTTCATGAATGTACAAGTTAGCCACCTTTGCATTTTGATTAGAAGAAATTGAATAAAGATCGGGATATAAATGTTTCAAAGCAATGTCAGATATCCATTTGTTATGACAAAATGAAATTTTCCTACCATCACCCACATTCCTTTTTAGCCCTATATTAAAGATGTCTTGCTGTTTTATTATAGATTTTCACAAAATTGAAACTTGAATATGAACTGGAGAACCCATTATGAACTGTCCATTGTAATAAGCCAACTTCATTCGTTGTTTCCACAGTGAGTCTCCCACACCCACCATTCTCCATAGCCACTTACATAATAATGCACAATTTAACTCTTCAAGTGAAATAACTCCTAAACCTCATTGATCTTTAGATTTGCACACAACCTCCCATGCCACAAGATTATTCATGCTACTACCATTTCTACTTTCTTTTCAAAGTATTTTTTTTTAGCACCATCAATTTTTTTGATAACCATTTATGCAGTTTATAGAAAGATATCCAATACAAAGGTAAGGCTGGCAAAACTGAATTCATCAAAACAAGTCTACCTGCCTTTGAATGAGCATGACTTTTCCATCCAGAAAGTCTAGAACCCACTTTATCAATTAATGGTAATCAATCATGTAATAAAGCAGTTGGTCTAATTACCATACCCAGATAAGATAGAGGAAAAACTCCAACTTGACAATTTAAAGTCGAAGCAACATCCTTAATATTAAACTTCAGATCTCCAACTGCAATGACAGAACTCTTCTTAAAGTTAATTTTCAATCCAGATAAATTCTCAAAATCATAAAGAATTAACTTTAAAGCAGCTAAGTGATGAGGTAATGGAGAGCTAAAAATAATTGTATCATCAGTATACTGCAATGATGAAATCACACCTTTGACGAAAGAACTACCTATGGCATCTACCACATTTTGTTGAACAACCACATTTATTAACCTAGCAAAGACATCCACATCAATATTAAAAAGGAGTGGGGATAAAGGATCACCTTGTCTTAGTCCTCTCTTGGATTAAATTTTGCTACTCTCGCAGCCATTAACCATGATAGAATAAACTCCACTATATAAAATTTCTTTAATCCAATTCCTTCATTTTTCTTCAAAAACTCCGGCCTTCATAATCTCAAGCAAAAAATCCCAATTTATGGGGTCAAAAGCTTTTGAGAAATCAAGTTTAAGTATAACAGACTGTTTCTTATTTTTTGACTAATCACTTCATGGACAACAAGATTCTCCTTAATAAAAGCCGACTGACTGTTAAGAACCAAAGAGTCCATTACCTCAGTCTATTAGCAAGTACCTTGGCGATAATCTTGAAAACACAATTGAGAAGGCTAATTGGTCTAAAGTCTTTAACATTATTTGCACCATCACACTTAGCTATCAAAACCACTAAAGCATGATTTAAACGGCAATATTCCAGATTTCCATTGAATAAATCAGTAAAGAGAGCCATAATATCAGATTTAACTAGACTCCAATACTTCTGAGAAAAAAGATGGGAATCCATCAGGTCTAGGTGACTTATCAGCAGACAGAGTTCAAACTAAGCTGTTTTGATTTCCTGTTTTTCAGAAGGCATCTCCAAACTATTTAAATCTAACTCATTATTTTTCTCATAGATCAAATCTCAATCTAAAGTTGAAATACTATTATGAGAAGAGCCAAAAAGATCTTTGTAATAACTAAAAAATTCTTGTAAAATAGTTTCCTCTTTATAAATCTCCACGCCTTCAATAACTAGATGATTTATCATATTCTTCCTCAGCAATTTTATAAAAATAAGCAGTATTTGAATCTCCATTATTTATCCAACTCACCATAGACCTGTCTCCACACATCATTTCCTCTTGATCAATCACAAGCATTAAATCTTCCTCCTTCTTTTTAAGAGTATCTATTTCATTTAGAGTAATAATTCCTAATTCTTCTTTATTATTAAGACTCAAAATATCCTCACAAAGTAAACTTTTTCTCTTTTTAATACTCCCAAAACATCTTTTTTTTTCAGCTTTTTAGAAAACTTCTTAAATCTCTCAATTTGACAATTATATTTTTAGCAGCATTATTCTCACTTTTAAAACTTTCCACTTTTCCTCAACCAAGTTGTTAAAACCACTCTCCAAACACCACATCTTCTCAAATCTAAAACGTCTTTTAATTTTAACATCATCTTCGGTATCCAAAATAATTGGACAATGATCACAAACAATTCTAGCATGTCCATATTGAGAAGTGAGGGGAAATTTTTCATCCCATTCGTTATGAATAAAAAATCTATCAAGCCTAGCCATAACTGGAACCTCCCTACCATTACTCCAAATATACATCATTTTACTTAACGGCAAATCAATCAAACCACACTCATTAACAAATTCATCAAACATCATCATATCATTGACATTTCCTTCCCTACCACTTCATTCACCAATATATCTAGTGATATTAAAGTCTCCTCCAACAATCCATGGACCCTTAATATCACTAACATAACTGGTGCATGTAACAGCCCGCAAATCCGTACCCCTTGAGTCAACACTATTATACAACAATCAACTCACGTTGTACAGAAATACGAACCATTTGGGTTAAAGAAGAAGAGGTAGAAGAAGAAAATAGAAACAACAACAGAATCTAACCATCGCAGCGGAATAAAATATAATATATAATATATGATCTTTACTCAAAATTAAATATATCTGTTTACATATTTTACATCATCAGAGTACATCAGTCACAGCTCACATCAATAACATACAATGGATACACAACAACTCAACAGCGGAATATATATATAAAACAAGTACGAATATACGTATCGTCATCCAGCTCGTCTCCTGAGCTCCACAGCATCACATCCCGTATTCTATAATACTCGGTCTGACCCGAGCATTACAGTTAAATAACATCCGAGCCAGTCTGTAATACCAGCGTGAGAAAATCACACCCAATTGATTTTTAAAGTTTCAAAAATCCTTTGAAAACAAAGCATCTCGTAAGACCACGCCACAAATAAACATGTCGGGTTTTTACCTTACGATAGCTAAAACAATTTTTATAGAAATCCTCTGATATTTTAATAGGGTCTATATACAAATACTTATAAGATAGCCGAAATTGTTACATTCATTAAATTCCGGCTACTAGCCACAAAAGTGGGTAATACAAACAAAACTCGTACAAGGCTCGTAGGGAGAATGGATTTCCAACCAATGACTAGGCACTGGGGTTCCACCTGTCACAGTACGCGGCCTAGATCACCGTACCGAGGAGTACGCCCGCTCCCCCGCAACACAAGGCCGGGACTACCCCTTACTGGATAATCTCGAGTGAGATCACCCCGCGGTTGGGATCGGCAACCGCCCACTAAGCCGAAAATAAAAAGGGACATCTAGACTGGAATGACCTCACCCTGCTTGGGTGCTACCCACCTAGCCTTGCTGCATAACCTCTGATTTTCAGTCATTTCCATTTGATGAGGCTTGAGGCTAAGCGTTACCTTTTTAGAATATATTCTTTAGAATGTCCATCGTCCACCTGACGATGTTTCGCAAGCATTCATCCATACAAGTCCGTCCCGGGTTCGAACGGAACCGAAGGCACTATTCCTACTACATCCATTTTGGAAATATCCTCAGGATTAGTAGCGACTAGCCCCTGCACTTCATTGCTCCATCTTCGAATCCAAAATCGTTTACACGAAACGTACAAACCGGATCGAAATGATTTTCGAGAAATAAATCTCGATCCCGGTCTCTTCGAAACGATCAACGCATTTGGCCAATATTGATAATCGGTTATTTAACTATCAATTTCTTATTCACAAACATCCATCAAACAATGAATAATTTTTCAAAATTATATATTAACCTCAAAATATCTTCACGAGATATGTTTCTATTTTCAATCCTTTGAAAACAGTTTCAAAACCATCTTTCCTTTCAGAATAAACTTTCCCAATTATTTTCTATCTCCTCCGAAATCACCAAGCACAAAACTAGATTTTAAAATAATTTAAACACTTTACTTTGAAATATACTTTAAAACATTGATTTTAAAACTACTTCAATGATTTGAAAAAAAATACATACTATATGAATATTTGAAAATAAGGTTACTAAATAAAATATAAAACTAAATTTTTTTCATTTTTTTTAAAATAAAATACTAAGTCACTCTTTGCATAATTATTTCTATAATAGATTAAAATGAAAGACTTATTTTAGGATTTAAATGTTTAGAAATAATAAATTTCCAACTTGCTTCTTAAATCAACTTAAAACTTTTAACTTATATTTTAAAACTTACTTCAAAAACTTAATTTGAAACGTACTTAGTTATACAGGGAGAAGATCCAACCTCCATTACTTAAATCAATTTTCCCAGAATTGATTTCAAACTTATCCCATTTGAAATAAATTTCTTTAATTACTGAATTCATTCCGAAATCCATTAAGTATGGACTTAATTATTGTTGTTATTATTATTTTTCATTTGATTCTAACTTTTAACTGAAATATACAAATTCCAGGTTTCCCAATAATTTAAATCTTAAATTTTAAATAAATGCTTGTTCTTTTGAATAATAATACTGAATTTTTAAAATTCATTAATTTCCTGTTTATTCAAATTTCCCTTTCTATACTCACATTTTATTTATAAAAAAATTAAAATCAGATTATTTCTTTTCCAATTCATTCTTAAATTTATTCAACTTTCCCTATATTTATTTTACTTGAAATTTTACTTCCTTTATTTTTCTTTCCAACATCCAAGTTATATATTTTTCTGGAAATTCATTATACCCAATTATACAATCAAACCATAGCATTCCATATGTCAACATAATCCATCATAAAATATCAAATCATCATAACATGGTAATTTAAATATTTTAAATAAATGTTGAGGGATCCAGTTGGATCCCTCCAACCTGTTTTTCCCTGCATCCACAGACGTTAGCACAATATAAATATTTTCACTATAAAATGAGGGAAATCAATCATTTCAAGGTGTAGTATATACTACTATATAACACAACAACCAATTCAACCATTCAAACAATTATTTAAATTTAATCATTTAAGTTTAACAACTGAGTGAGATTAACTCACCTTTGATTCTTGTTTTGCAACCCGACCCAACCCGGCTTGCTTCTATCAGATTTTAACCTTGTATAACAATCTTACGATTTATTAACACTTTGAAATAGTTTGAACAATTTATTTCCATTTTATAAATTTAATTAACCAATGATTCTATTTTAACTAATAAATTTTAAGTTTAAACTAATTCTCTTTTTAACATATTTATTTTAGCAACCAATTAATTTAATAAGTTAATTAAATAAATTAATTTCCAACAATACACTATTTTAAAATAACCTAGTAAATTATAACATGTACATTTAAATTCATTCCCTTTTAATATACCCAATATACTTAATTATAATTAGCCATTTCAAAATTAAAAAGCAAGACTAACTGCTGTTTTACCTTACTGAATATTTTCTTTTCTTTTTTCTGTAAAAACCATTATAGTTTTATTTATAAGTTTATTTCAAAAATTCAAATACAAAATAAATAAGAAATCATACCCCAAACGAACTCGACATGAACAGAATCCACCGCCGTAGCCCTAAGACTCGAACGCCTCAACGACGCAGCTACCTACGCGTGCGCGTCACCCTTCCATTCGCCTCTGGTTGCCGCCCGAACGAGAACCCCCCCACATTCTAAGTCGCAACCACGGTTCGCGCGACCCCCAAATTTTCTTGAATCGAACTGTCGTACTCGAGCTTGCGATCGATTCGTTGTTCGAACGAGAAATAGCCCCGACCTAATTGAATTTGAAGAAGAGGGAGAACGGCTTGGGTTTGAGATTCGATTGGAATGAATTCAAAGAGGATGAAAATGCGATTTTTAAATGAAGGAGACGACATTATTTTTTTTTTTTTCACGGTGAGGATTTGGGGGAAAGAAGAAACAGGAGTTCGGCCTTATCGTGTTGTCTGTGTTATTATATTTTGTTCTATCACACGGCTTCCCTAAGAAGCTTCTTTCTTGATTTTTATTATTATTATTAATAATAATATTATTATTAATATCATTTGTTTTATCTTATTATTATTATTTGTTTTAGTTCGAGCATTTTGATAGTTGATTGAACGGCTTAGAATTGGGAAAGTATGTGATTAAATGACAAGAAGAAGGCGTATAGAAGAAGCTTGATTAATTAAATTAAATTAAATTATTAACAACTAAATTTTCAACGTGTTTATATATCACTCACATACTAACTCCGATTAATATGAAATTCGAAATCCGATAATAATTCAATATTACGGACCCACTGGAACTAGTTTCGTTGAATTCCGAAACTGTGTCTCGGAAGACTATTTTTAAATTCAATTTAAACGATATTAAATTTCAAAATTGAACAAACCACTGCTAATTTCAATTTTACAACTTCTATTATTCTCAGTACTATTAATATAAAATTTTCAAGCCTTTAAATTATTTTTAATAGGCTTAAAACTCCAGATTCAACATTTGAACCAACTTCAACTTATTTAATTCAATAATTTAATTATCAAATAATTGGTGATATTTGAATTCAAGTTAAAAACTAACTTTTAAATATTCAAAATCAATTGAATATTCCAATTTTAAATACTCAAAAATTCCGGGTTGTCACAGTGCAACTCTCCCAGATTTCCTCTTTATCTTTTTTATCACATGGAACATACACATTTGTAACTGAAATCTTACTTTTATCTCTAACATCTTCAAGCACAAATCACAACTACATTCCTCCACCAAAATCCACTTGTCACCTTTCCGCCCAATAAAAAGACCACCACAACTTCCAATAGAAGTAACAGCTCTCCATTCATCCAACAAATTCCCCCCGATAGAACGAAACAAAAAATCACCAGACTTAGCAATTTTTGTCTCTTGAAAAAGTACAATATCAACATATAAGCAATAGATAAAATTCTTCACTCTGGCACATTTTTTTAGAGTGCCCAGTCCCCTAACATTCCAAGACAAAATCTTCATTGATCACTATTGAAAGCCCTCAAAACTTCTAAAGCCTTAATGTTATCAATATCAGATTCATCGTTTTTAAAAATTAAGCCCATTTTCTTAGCAGTTTCACACAAATGCTTAGAAGAAAATGAATTTAATACAGCAGGAACATGTATACTGCCATAAAAAGGATGAGTAGACTTCCTAGATGAAGCAGTGGTGCGCTCCAAGGATCCGACTTCAGCCCTCTTTCCAGCTGTGCTCAAAGTATCCTCCTTTCTTCCAATCAGCCTTGCATTCCTGATTCTGCTAACACCTTCATCTGAGATAGAGAATTATCACCGACTTCAATAATAAGCACATGATCTTTAGTAGTTTCAACAATCTGAATGCTGCTATCTTCAGAAATAGTGTTTACATGCATGCCTTTTTCGAGGTTTCTTTCAGCACTACCCGATCTTTTATCTCCCGAATTTGCAGTTGTAGCAATTTCCTTCCCTTTCCTTCTCCAATTCTCAGAGTGCCGAGGACATTGAATGGATGTATGTCCAAATTCATTACAATAGAAACAAAGAACACTGTTGCGACAATCTTTAGCAATATAATTTGCCATTCCGCACATGAAACAAAGTGAAACCTTCATTGCCAATGTCTCCTCCTCCATTATACATAAACCTACCTGCAAATAACCTACTGTAGTAGCTATATGTATAGCTTATATAGCTATATAATAAGTCCAATGTTCCTTTAAAATCACGTATTTCAGCTGCATTTGTCAACTTAGACGACAACAAGCAAGAAGATATTACATAAGCTTATGCGAAGCGTTTTTCTTCTTCTCTTCTTCAAACTTTTCCACGTTTCAATTGTGTTAAGTTTATGGGACTACTAATGTATGCGTAAAGTGAGAGATAACTAAGAAGATTGAACGAGTTTCATAGAAGCAGGTACAGAACTGCACAATAACGGAAGACAAGTCTGGTACTAAACACACAATAATAAACAAAGAAATGACAGTTTTAAATTGTAACCTTTAAAAAGGGAAGAATATAAGTAATTTCGATTAGTGGTTCAGCGGTTTCCATCTTTAATTCATAGAGGAATCGGCATATAGTTAGGAGAGTCCTACTATTTAATCTTATAGCTAGTCAAAGCCTTAACAATTGAACAATAATGAGCATTGATTGATTTATACAGTGACATATAGAGAGAAATGCAATACAGCAAGCAATAAACATAATTTCTATTCCTTTTTAGGTCAAAAAAAGATGGTCTGTTCTGTTTAAACTTGCTCAGTTTAGCTAGCTTATAGAGCCACTTGAATTATCCTAGATATCATAAATAATAGTTTTTGTGGACATGTATTAACTAATTTGTTTCTTTCAACTTTAATAATTTATTAAACAGAAAAAATGATGGCATGTTGTGTTCATATTTCTATCATACTTCTGTTTAGAGTGACTGGAGCAATGCAGAAAATAAAAGAACACAACAAACCAATGATTCTGTAGATGTGGGGAACAAAAATACATATTTTACTATGCTGTCTCTGCATTATTTGAGTTTCATTAAAGACTATTCCTCCGTAACATTTTCCAGTTAGGCAGCCTAAAGATAATCCAAAATTTTGACGAAAAATTGTCTGATAAGTTTCTTTACATCATTTTACACCAAAAGCTTTCTTGCCAATACTGTTGTATGTTTTGAAGCATATTTTTGTAGTCAAATTTTACACTTAAATTTCACTTTCAAAGATTTCAATTTAGAAATTAGGGCATTTTGAGAAGTAAAATTGTGTCCACAGCTTATTTTCAAATTTGATGCAAGGAAAATCTTCTTCAAGAACTTGTTTTAAATTACACCCTAGAATTATTTTTGATAATTTTTCTTTTTAATTTTGTTTCTCAAAAAATAAGATACGCAGTTAATCGCTGCTCCTAGTTTTTTTATTTCTTTCCCAAAAACATGTTATATGACCAATTTTTTTTCTATAGTTTTGACTGCAAATATTTAAACTGAAACTAAAAACGAAAGTTTCTTATACCATACTTTTAGGAGTGGTGGTTATGTATTTTAAAACTTAAAAACGATGTTTTACAAAAGCTTCCCTTCCAACACTTAATTATAAATTTCAAATAAAACGATTTATTCATCGTATATTTACACTTCAAAAACACTTTAAAAACTAGCGTGCAATAAGTTATTATACCTTTTCAAAACTTTGTGGATGCAATTATGTCCCTCTACACTTCATCTTTAACAAAAATTTAATGGTTGCTTTCTAAATGCAATAATATGGTCCCGGTTCTTTTTCCTGGAAGAAGAACATTGTTCATTCCTCTCATATTTATTTATTTTGAGTGGAAAAATGATTCATAAACTTTGAAACATGATCAGAAAGACTAGAAAGTTGAACTCTAGAAAGTTAAGAAAAAACCGACTAAAGCAATAACTTGATGTCGAGTTATTTAGGTCGGCACCGACCTATTTCATCTCTTATTTCTGCCTCTCAAACACCATACACCTCTTATACTAATCTAACAACTCGTAGTCAAGTGGTTTCTCCAAGATTTAAATGAGCAATTCTAAGGATTGACAAGAAAGAAGCAAAAAAGCAACTAACAAAAAAACATTAAAATCAACTCAAATCGAAGGAAAAGGCTTGGAACAACTCAAGAAGGAGATAGAAAAGCTAGCGAATGGACGAAATTTAAATTGGACGAGTAAAAATAACTCGACACCGAGTTATTTAATCCGGCACCGAGTTATTTAACCCGACACCGACTTATTCCATTGACTCATAGGTATTTTGTTTCACTTGTGCAACTTCGGGTTGCCTTTTGGACTTCAGCGCAAGCAGACTTCTGACTTCATACCTCTGTTTTTCTATAAATACCAGGCTACTTGCAACCAAAGATGAGTCTTCTGCCTGATCTTTTGACTCACTCTGGATCTACTTCACAGATTTTGGATCCTGGGAGCTACCATTTTCTTCACTTTTACTCTCTTCATAAACATTCTAAAATTGCATTGTAAATCTGAGATCCACCAGCTTGTGGTCCGATTTGATAAAATTAGTTGTAATCCGGAGAGAGACCAACTAATAAAAGAGATTAAAGTGAACGTAGGCCAGAAATTACGTCGAACCACTATAAATATTGTGCTTCTTTACTGCTATTTTATTTATTTTACTAGAACTTGTGCTTTCATTTGATATTTGGGCGTTAGTGCTATTTTTAACGTCAATATTTTGGTGCGTTCACCGAAAACGAACTATATTTGAAGACTTGAAGCTTGAATATGAGATTTGGAAAAAATGAAGAGATATAACAGTAGATTTAGCGTTGGATGAAGCCAACCAGAGCACGGGAGTAGTCAGGAGGTGTCCTCAAATTTTCATCAATCTATCTGTATGACCAGAGAAGAGATCGAAAGAATGATGTAGAAGATGCGGGATGAAGTAATAGCTAGACAACGGAAAATGCTCGAATGATTTTTTTCAAAGGATGAGACAACAAGGAGTAGCCAGGACTGCTGGTATTCAGAACAATGAGCTAATGCAGGAACATATTAAGTTGGAGCGGAGCAAACTGAAATAATGCCCCCACAAGCAGAACAACTTGGTACCGACTCAAATCTACTCGGTACCGAAAGAACTATACTTGGGGGTAGTGTTGGTATGACTGCTGGGATGTCAAGAATGGATAATGCTGGAGATAGAAACATGAAGCAAAATGCGAATGGTTCACGACCGGAGGAATATGTGCCAGTGCTTCCCCGTAGAAACGGAGGACCGAATGAGACTAGTGGAGCGGGTCAGAACGCTAATGTGCAGTCGAAGAAGTATGCGCCAGAATATGTGTCAAAGTTTCCCTGCAGGAAAAAGGGCAAAATATCGCTTCTGGTCGAAGACCTTCATTGGACGGCGAAAACCGAATTGCTGTGTCGCTAAGGAGTAGTTAGAGGTGAAACCCTAGACTAGAGTTTGAAGAACGTAAACATGAATCCGTTCACTTTTAATATTCGGAATGCAAGGAATCCTCCTGAATTCAAGTTTCCGACGCTGAAAATGTACGATGAAAAGTCGGATCCAACGGTTCATCCGATGAGATACATTTGATATATGCAGGTTGGGTGCCTTTAAGGAGGTAATTAGGCGGTACTTTCCATTATACTTAATGGACTAAGTGACAATGTGGTTCAGACATCTGAAGAATGGGTCGATAAGCACATGGATCGATTTGGTGAGTAAGTTATTAAGGCAATTCAGAGTTCATGTCTCATGACCGAAGAGTAATGACGCTATCAAGCGTAAAGCAAAGGCTTGGAGAGACCATGAGAAGCTGTTTGACAAGATTCAATGCGACAGCTATAGCCGTAGATAAGTTGGATCCTTTATAATCATAATGGTGGCAATATCTAGCGTTGCGAGCAAAACCGACTTCAAAATTGCTTTGGAGAGGGATTTACCGATGGATCTCATGGAATTCTACCATGAAGCTGAGAGATATTTGCATCAGGAAGACGCAAAAGCTGAGAATTTTGAAATTTATGCTGTGAATGACAGAGGACTGTTCGCAGCAGAGAACGAAAAAGACAAAAGGAAAAGAAGAGCCGATGAAGACTTTTGGGAAACAAAACGACAAAGGAGGGAGTCGAACTTCTTCTTCTACACTAATTTAACAGAGACACTGAAGAAGATATTTCTAGACACGGGCAGATCCCCTACCGGATGCCAGCTAGAGGGGAACCCATTGATCAGAAGAGAATGTCTGGAAAGTTTTCCATCTTCCATGAGCTGGAGGGACATGAAATGAATGAGTGCCGACACCTTCGTGATTTGATAGAGGAAATGGTTCGAGTAACCAGCTGCAGCAGTACGTGAGGAACCAAACTGCAATGGTGCGGTCGAAGCAACCACCATTTGTAGCAAATGCATCAAGGAACCAGGAATCTGGTCCGACGCTCGAAATCCCATGATCGAGATGGTTGGATGTCAGGTTCGACTCACTCACTTTGCTTTTTCTTGCTTTGAATAATTAGAATAATAATAACCTCAGACCCTTACACGTATACAAGGTCTAGATTGGTCTCTAGGTACGTTCTGAGTCGGTTGCCTGGAATGATTATTTAGGACAACAATAACCTCATACCGCTTACATGTGCGAAACCTTGATTGGTCCTTAGGCATGCTCTGAGTCGAAGGTCTAGGATAGATAATTAAGGTTTTTGTTTGTTTGCTTTGATTTGAATACTTGACTCTTGAAAAATCCACTTGAATGTGATGATTATTATTGATCGTTTTAAGTTCCATCCAAAGAGACGGGACCATAGTGCAGGGTGCAAGTCCCCTTGTCGTAGAGCGAGTAGATGAGCTTGTACAATATTGATCACTTTAAATCCCATCTAAAGAGACGGGACCGGAGTGCAGGGTGCAAGTATCCTCGTCGGAGAGTGAGCAAATGAGCTTATACAATAGTGATCGCTTTAAATCCCGTCCGGAGAGACAGGTGCGGAGTGTAGGGTGCAAACTCCATTGCCGAAGACCGAGTGGATGGGCTTGTATGAAAAGAAAACTCCCTCACGGGAAAGTGAGTGGATGAGCTTGCTTGGCCGTTGGGTACCCTCATCGGAGAGCGAGCGGATTGAGCTTAGCAACGATTCCGAGCCATCCGCAGAGATTAAACCCCAGATTAAGTGATAAATGATTCAGAGAAATCTAACCCTGAAATGGATGCTGACTTGATAAAAGGAGTTAAGCGCCTTGTAATCAGGAAGATGGATAAATCACGGGCGGACATGAGATGATGTTGATGTACACGATTATACCTCTGGATAAAAGACAGGTTAATCTTGATTCGTGGATGACACTTAAGCAAGACTGGACGCTTTAGCTCTAACAGGTCTGGAACGGCCTATGATTTGCAAGAAAAGCCGATGGAACATGACAATTCACTGAGATCGAGATCGATGGAAGGCCAAAGAGTTCAACTACGAAAGAATGATTTTCAAAACTTGTTCTTCAGCAAATCATGCTTTACATTTGAAATACGTACTTTGGGGAATAAGTGTTGACCTGCTTTTTAGCCAAAGTAGATTTTAACCGGACTTAGAAGATCAAAATAAGGACGAAATGATTCACGAACTTTGAAACACAATCAGAAGAACTAGAAAGCTGAACTTTAGAAAGTTGAGTGGAAAAATGACTAGGCAATAACTCGGTGCCGAGTTATCTAGGTCGGCACCGACTATTTCATCTCTCATTTCTTCCTTTCAAACACCATATACCTCTTATACTATACCAACAACTTGTGGCTAAGTTGTTTCTCCAAATTTCAAATGAGCAATTTCGAGGATTGACGAGGAAGAAAAAAATGCCAATAGAGAGATTGTTAGAATCAATTCAAAGTTGAAGGAAAAGAGTTCGAAACAACTCAAGAAGGAGATAGAAAAACTAGTGAATGGACGATGTTCAACTTGGACAAGTAAAAATGATTCGGCACTGAGTTATTTGACTCAGCACCGAGTTATTCCACTGACTCGCAGGTCTTCTGTTTTACTTGCGCAATTTCAAGCTGTCTTCTAGACTTTAGTGCAAGCGGGTTTCTGACTGTATACCTCTGTTTTTCTATAAATACAAGCTTACCTGCAACCAAAGAGAGATCTTCTGTCTGATCTTTTGGCATTTCAAGCTGGATCTACTTCACAGACTCTGGAACCTAGGAGCTATCATCTTCTTCACTTCCACTCTCTTCATAAAACATTATATAACTCCATTGTAAATCTAAGATCCACCAGTTTGTGGTCAGATCTGATAAAAATATTTGTAATGCAGAAAAAGAACAATTAATAAAAGAGATTAAAGTGGACGTAGGTCAAATATTATGCTGAATCACTGCAGAAGTATTTTCTTTGCTGCTATTTCATTTATTTAGTAGAGTTGGTGCTTTCGTATTATATTTGAGTGTTAATGCCATTTATGGCATCAATAGAAATTTTTAAGATTATGCAGTTTTAAAACAAATTTGGAGAGAGTAATAGTAAATTCATAATCATTTTCCCTCTTTTCTGTGATTAACGTTGGGTAAAAGAGACAAAAATTGGAAGAGTGTTTTTTACTTCGTTTTCATGGTGGAAACCCTAGCCGAATTCATTGAAACGCCACCCGCTCTCTGCTTTTGTTCCCATTTTGCAACTCCAATCCTGTTTTCCCGTCTTCCTATTGAGCCCGTATCTTCCCCTATGCCACATCCAGAGTTTTTCGGTCACCAGCCCCCCTTCCTCCTGAACCATCTCCGTTACCTCTTAACTCGCCTCCGGGATTTTCTCCGCTAAAGAATCCAGATCCACAAGCTGATTCCGATGAAGGCTTCATTCCTGTGCAAACGAAAAATTGGAAACGTCACCCTAATTTTTCGCAGCAGTTAAAAAGTCCACTTCTGTTTCCATTAATTCTCTGAATAATAATGTTCGAACCACTTCAAGCCAAAACGAACAAATCAATTATGTCCATAATCATAATAAACTTAATCGCTCAAATCAAATTGAGGTTAGATCAGCAACTAACAAATGAGACTTTCCACTACGTCCAGTAGGGCATAGAACGAAGTTGTCAAGAGTAATAATATTTCAGTCTCTGTTCCGTTAAAGTTCTATGAAACCCGTGATTTCAATTCAATGAAATGTGCTAGAATGTCAGCTGAGGTTGTTCAAAATGCTAAAAAACAGTAGGATAATGCTATTGTGATTTTTGTTGTTGGCCCTAAACCATATTATCCATACTTCAAAGATTATATAATTAGAGTTTGAAACCCTGAAGACGAATATTCTATATATTTGAAGGAAAATGCATTTTATGTTATTAAATTTAATAAAAAAAGATTGTGATAGAATCTTGAAAGGCGGTCCCTACCACTACAACAAAAAACTAATGATGATGGAGAGATGGGCTCTTGGGATGCAACTTAATAAAGAACTCAACTCTATCCCAATATGGGTTCAGTTTTCTAATCTACCTCTTGATTATTGGACGGAAGAGGAGATTAGTCGCATTGCTCATCAAACTGGACAAATTTACTGAAGGTATAATAAAAATAGTTTACGCTAGAGTTCTTATTGAAACCAACAACTCAAATGATTTTTCGGGTAGGATTCCAATTTTATCTGAGAAAGATGATATGATTTGGCAGGAAGTGTCTTATGAATGGAAACCCAACATCTGCATTAATTGTTCTAGTTATGGTCATATGGAATCACACTGTCAATTTAGTAAAGTTTGGAAGACAAAAATTCATCAACAGGAAAAATCGAGTGAAAGCAATGAAATGCATATTGATGATATAACAAGGATACTCTAGACCCTTCGGTTAATAACTCAAATAAACACCCCGATCAAGGTCGTACTGTTATCATGGATCAAACTGAAGGTAATCATAATATATTCAAAGTTCAAGAAAAGCAGAAGGCTCAAACAGTCCAGTCAGCGACTAATTTCACGGCTATTAAAACTAATACATTTCAAGGTACAACTTCTCTCATGTCTGATACAGACTCACAAAAAATAGATAACATTGATATTGAAGAAAACAATATGGAAGAAGAAGAGCCTGAAGCCCACAATGTGAAACAACTAAATAATAATGAAACTTTTGAAGCAATGACCATAATTTGCAGTCAGTTTCTCCCACTGACATCCCGACGGATCCTGTTTCAGATACATTGAAGTCTGACATCATTCATGCAACCAGATCAAGAACTGTTCATAAAACCAGGACTGAGGAGGTGCCTTTCGAGTTTAAAGCCACTAACTCTCCTGATGTCATCGACAACCCTGCATGGTCTAATATAGTTAATCAGTTGAAAGCTAAAAATAAGAAAACAAAGAAAACTGGGACTGCCACTTCCTCGGTAGATAGTAGCAGTCCAGAAATTAACTTATAAATGCAGCTTCTTTTCTGGAACACAAGGGGTATGAATGTCCCTGCGAAGCAGTTAGAAATTTTGCAGATTTTAAATACTAAAAAATTCTCTTTTCTTTGTATGCTTGAAAATAAATTGTCTCGTCTTTACTATTAATAAAGAAAATTTCATGAATATGATTCAACCGTGTCTTTTTGAAATTCCTAAACTACCCTTTTCATATCTTATCAATTCATGTTATCTCATGGGTAGTCTATATACACAGTAGGAGTAGCGGCATTAAGTGGTTAAAGCGGAGGCAAGCCATGTTAAAATATTTTTTGAAAGCGCATTTGAGTAGTGATAGATAAATCTTTTTTCATCAACTCAACATTTTGAGATGTTCTCAAATGAACAACAAAGTTCCTCATCTTTTGTACACTAACAACTAATACATTGTCGACGATGCGGAACTAATTAAATGTTGCACCTTATATAGCTCTCTTTCATATGAATTAAGTAACATATCTGAACTAACAAATGCTGCAACGAGAGTAATGAGAATATGTAAATAAAACGTAGGTTGTAGGCGGTTAGAATCAGCAACACTTTCTTTTTATTTTTAAGGGACAAAAAGTTGGAATACAATAAACGTGAACATCGGTGTTTTCATGGAGAATAGGGCAACTGAATACGTCATTTAGAGTCACAAAATGATTATGATTCGGGCTTCAAGGATGCAACGTACATAATTAATATGGTGAAACGAGGTTGCAGTTAACATATATTTTTACAGTACTTAAGAACGTATGTGCCCTTATCGGATGGCTGAAACAAACGCAAAAGGGGAGAAAACTGTTGCTCAATTCAAGGTTGGTTTTTAAATTTTACCACCTGAAAATTTATGTATAATTAAAGAAAAAGAGAATCAATTAAAGCATGTTCAGCTGTATGTGAACTAAAATAAATGTCTTGGACATAACATACGAGGATTTTTACTCAAAAGACTTATTATTTCAGGGTAATAAGTTTTAAAAACATCAATTTCAAATAATTAGTTTTAAGGATAAAGTATAGAAAAATAATAAATGAAGTTATCGTTTTAAATAATATAAAAAATAACATATTGTATAACTTACAATGATTAATGTATTTATTAATTTTTCGTAAATTGTCATTGAAATTAATTAGCCATATCCTTCAATCTCGAAATAACAAGACCTTCAACCTCACTCAAATACATATGAAAGACGGGATCAGTTTTTCATTTGACCGCTCATAAACAATATTAAAGTCATAAAACTTTGTAACAGCCGTCCAACCATTCACATTTTTCCGTGAATAAAACAAAAGTAAAAGCACTTTCCTAGGATTATCTTAAACAATAAGGAAATAAAACGATAACTCCAAATTACCTGACTAGGCATATCTCTACCATTAACAAAAAGAATTCAATCAACGTGATTTACACGGTGTCTTTTTAAAATTCCAAAATTATCCTCATTAGTTAATGGAATCTGACCACCATTTCTGACTACCCGCTAACGGTATTTTACTATCATTTGCCGTCGATATTACCGACAAAACAACTTGAATGCATTGTGACTACAAAAACATTTGCATTTAAAATACACATCCATCCAAGGTAAATATTTTGAATATTAGATGCACGTACGTGCGTTGTATACTAGTGATAATAATGATAAATTCATGGCTAAATCTAATAGTTATTGAAAATATTCTCACAATATTAATAGCGATCAGAAGTGTAGAATCTTGATTATTTGGGACCCCAATCACTGGTCTAATATCATTCTTCACACCAATGAACTATATATAACTTGTATCCTTCATAATGCAAATGGCATCAGTGTTCTTTGCACTTACGCTTCTAATGATGAAACAAAGAGAACAGAATTATGGAGGTATATTTCTGAGCAGTCTTCAAATTTTAATTTACCATGGATTGTAGCGGGTGATTTTAACGCTATTTTATCGTTTAAAGACAGAGTTAACTATGGTTTCTATAATTCTATGGGTGAGCAAAGTTTTATTGATTGCATTTCATCATCTAATTTAGTTGAACCTGATTTTACTGGAAATTACTTCACTTGAAGAGGAGGTCATAACTTCTCTATTCATAGTAAAATCGACCGTGTTTTTGTAAATTACCTATGGGTGAACAAATTTCAATTCGGCATACACTTTGGAAATCATTCGTTAATCGATCACACTTCAATTTTTATCAAACTCTTATTATGTAACAAATCGAAGTCTAGGTTACCTTTCAGATACAACAATTCCTAGCTTCTTCAACATGGCTACTATTCTTCTCTCCAGGATGATTTGTTGAAAGAATTTTCTGAAAACCCTGTTTACAATCTCCTATGCAAGCTGAAATCGGTCAAATCTGCATTGAAAAACTGGGTTAAAAATAAAAGCAGCATTCATATTTTGGCTGAAAAAGTAAAGGAGGAGGCTAATGATCTATATAAGCAGTTTGTCCAAAATCCTCTGAATGATTATTTATTAGAACACTTGAAAACAGAATAGATCTATCATATTATGAGGAAAATCGTGATAGAAAATGAGTAAAGAATGAAAATTAATTAGTTGGTTAAAGGAGACAAACCGACTAAATTCTTTTACAGTAAGGTTAATTTATTAACCCTAAACGAAGGAGTAATTATATTATTAATGATAATGGATCATGGATTTCAGCATCAGAAAAACTAGCTTGTGAAGCCATTAAACATTTCTCTGATTTGTTTTCATCATCTTAGGATGCATATCAATTTCCAGACATTACATGTAAGAGAATCTTATCAGATAATGCTAGAAGCAATTTATACAGACCATTTTAGCTAGAGAAAGTAAAATTAGCTTTATTCCAAATTAATGACAATAGTACCCCTGGTCCAGATGACATAAATTCAAAATTCTTCAAAAGTACATTGGAAACAAATAAAAAAATGATATATGGAATGCAGTGAATGGTATTCTCCAGTCCAGAAAAATAATAAGAGAAATCAATCACACATTCATATGCCTCATTCCAAAGAAACCTGATGCCACTGAAATAGCCGACTTTAGACCAATCTCATTATGCAGTGTATCATATAAAATCTTAGCTAATCTTCTTTGCAATAGAATGAAAGATTATATGAATGATCTTATTTCATATAATCAGAATGCCTTCATTCCTGATAGAATAATTCCTGAAAATTCCCTGCTAGCATGTGAAATGGTCAGGGGCTTCAATATGAAGAATTCTAACAATTTATGCCTAAAAATTGACTTGCATAAAGCCTATGATAAAATTAATAGAGAATTTATTCAACATATACCGATTGCTATGAGTTTTCCTCTGCTATCTGCCAATCTAATATACGAATGCATATCCACTCCTTCGTTTTTGGTGTTAATTGATGGCTGGCTCTATGGTCTCATTAATAACTCGAGAGGTCTTTGATATGGGGACCCCCTCTCGCCATATTTATTTTCAATTACTATGGAATTTCTAATAATTTCTCTTGATATGGAATATTTGAAAGGTAACTTTATCCCCATATACAAGACAGAACCCATGATCACTCGTTGTATGCAGATGACATTCTTATTCTGGCCAAAGCAACCATTGAGAATGCTTAAAGTATCCAGAACATTTTTCAGGTTTTAAAAACTTTTACTGGCCTTGATATTAATGAAATCATATCTACTGAGTATTTTAGCAAGGGAGCTAACAACAAGCATATGATTACTAGTATTCTTAATATCAATACCGGTAATCTTCCTATCATTTACTTGGGCATACCTTTATCTAGCAAACAAGTTAAAAGTAAGGGATTTTGGATGTTTAATTGACAAGATTAACAAAAAAATCGACCATGGGAACAATAAATTACTCAACATTAGTGGTCGAATTGAATTTGTTAATACTGTCATCTACCCAATGATTCATTTCTGGATGCAATTTTCTCAGTTATCTATGATTGTGGTACATAACATTAATCCTCTGTGTGCTAACTTCATTTGGAAATCCAAGTCTCAATGTCTTGGGATGATGTGTGTAAAACCAAAAGTGAAGGTGGACTTGGTATTAAAAGAATTAAAGAAATTGCTAAAGCAGTTGCTGTTACTGCTATGGAAATACAAACATGGTGATTCTCTATGGGAAAATGGATGCATAATAAATATTGTAACACTATTAACTTCTGGACTGCTTTTATGGACAATAATGCTTCTTATACTTGGAAGCTCCTACTTAAAGTCAGACAATGGTGCAAAGGTCTAATAGACAGAAAAATTGCAAATAGTGAAAAGTCAGATGTCTTGTTTGACCCCTGGATTAAGGGCCACTCTTTGATAGAAAAATTTGGTTGGAACACATGTCCATTACTGGTGGATGTAATATAAAAGTTTCTACTTTAATTTCTGGTAATAAATGGTGTTTATACCAAAATTGGGTACAACACTCTTCGGAAGTGTTTGAAGAGATAAAAAGGAAGAAAATCTAAAAGATGATTATCTAACAAATACTCCAGATTATAATTAGAAAAACAGCAGAGAAACACAAAAGTTTGGAGTGGTTCGGTGACTTGCCTACGTCCACTATGAAATGGTTGATCTTTATTAACTTTTGCTTGCTGGTTACAATGAATTACAACAGTGAATTTCGAGCACAACAGTGATTTTCGAGCAGAGTCTGGAGTAGGAGAGCCAAAAAGTCCCTTTTATGTAGGTCTTAGGATGCTATTTATAGGCGTAGGCTGCAATATCTTGCTTAGATTTCGGGAGACCTCTTCTTGTACGTGGGTGGGGCCACGCGACCGATTCCATGCGGTTTGCATTCGATCTGTGATCGATACGAACGAGCTTCGTATCGATCAATACTTAATCCAATTGAGTCGAGATTGAGCATGAACATTTTTTAGGTTGTACGCAAGCTCCTGTGAAAATTTGGTGGCATTTGGACTTGTAGATTATGAGTTATGATCAATGCAGGTTCGGGTTTTTTGAAGGCTGTTGAATTCGTATCGATTCCCTTCGTATCGCTTTTTGGGCACGTGCTCACAAGTTGACGTCGCGCTAACTCATCGGATCGATCCACTTTTCATTTCGCATGACTGAGTCTTTCATAGGAATGTATCTTGTTCGTATCGATCACCAATGCCTTGTTCATATCGTTCGTTATCACCAATTTCTTGACAAAGTACCCAATTAGGTTAGGGGTTTGCAAGGTTTTAACGAGGCATATCATAGAAGTATAATGAGCTCTATTCTGTTAATAAAGTATCTTTTTTTTTTCAATAATAATAACAATGATTAGTGTGTGACTTTGGATCTGAATAAGGGTATAAGACACCACAGCTTGTGCAGGACTTGATTGCACTTGATTTTACAAAAGAGCTTTTGGATTTTTGAATTGTTTCTTTTTTAACATATTTTTTTCTGGTAACATTAGGAAGTCACTACATATATGTTAATGAAATCATCCTATTGCATCACACAATATCTTTTCCGCAATCATATATTTGCAAATAGAAACGAAAATAAATATCCCAAAAATACCCCTCTTTTAAAGTGACTAAGATTATTAATGGTATACAAGGGAGGGAAAGGCCATGAAATTGCATCAAGACAAGTTATCGGATTGCGATAAGTTAGGTATGAGGAAGCATAAAGAGTTTTCTAAGGTGAGCTGAAGTCAGATTTGGTGTATTGAGTGCAAGTGAAGGATCTATATTTTGGATAAATATGCAAATAATATAGGAAATTGACATATCCTTATCTATCAGCTGTTTTATTTGTTTGTTTATATGTACTATATTTCATAATATTCAGTAAGATGAATAATATTAGTAGGTTTGATGGCTGAGAACTGATACAGTTGGGGTTGACAAGGAGTGGGAAGCCATCCAGTCTTAATCAGTCGTACCATGACAACTGCAAATGCGAAGTAAGCACATTTGTAGCTAGCTAATTAAGATGTTGCATCGTTAGAGGTTGTATTGCTGTTTAATCATTCATTATACACTAATTTCATCAAGGTGGATGTTTAATAGATCTATATTTTGCATAAGAATACAAAAAGTCTTGCATGGTCACGAGTGTTTTGTACGTAATCTTGCAACTCGTTTACACTATTTGTTCTGCTGTTCTGGCCCAAATTTTACTGGGCTCTTACCTTATATGTACATGTATTTATTTTATTTGCTGAAAATTATACCATGACTAGTTCTTCATGTCTGACCATGCAATCCTAACTAAAGTGTCTTTTTACCAACCAACCTTTCTTATCTACCAATTGCTAGCAATGATTGGATTAGTACTTTAGACTACTTTTTCTTTTACAAAAAAGCTTTTATCTTTTTTACAGCTAAATATGGTAGGAATATGCATTGTCAACTTTACTCAGCAAAGAGTACACATGAATCGGTAAGTCTCCTTCATTTGTTTCATTCTATATTCTAACAGTGATGAATTGTGAATCTGTGATGCCTACCGTGTATAATTATTTTGCTATTCGATCTATATTAACTAATAGTTTACAAAGACTATAGTGATTTTTTCTAGGGTAACTTTTGTGGTTTCTTTAAATTTACAGCCTAGTGAAATCATTATACACTATCATAGAAACAAAAAAAGAAGACAAGCCAGTAAAAGTAAAATGGAAGTATGTAAAATGGAGATGAGCTTTAACTCATGCGGGCACATGTAATGTAAGCCGAAAAATGTAGATAGGTGCTACAGTTTAGTTTAGTTTAGGACCACTTTAGCACGTGCCACTTTGCAATGCCCATGTTACCATTTTTTGCAAATTCCCCCTACCGTTTTCTCCTTCACCTTTTAGTCCCTTTTTTATGCTTTTACAGCTAAATAAATAATTATGTTTTGTATAACTTATCCCACTGTCAACCAACTTTGAAAGTTTGGCATGCTCATCAATCTCCCATTCCTCTTTAACGCATCATGCCGTACTTTTTGCTCTTTTAATTTTATGTGTTCTTTCTGTTATGTTTCCATTTGCATGCTCATCAATGAGTTGCTTTCTGCTACCTTGGACTTTGCCAAGGGTCAAGGTGCTTTGGTATTCATTTGTTGTTTGATAAGAAAATGAAATAATTTAACCACAAATGATATAGTTAAAGAAATAATGAACATATATAAATTAATATCACCATGTAAACATTTGCAACCCTCATAACTAAGCATTCATATATTTCTTTTTTCCTTTTTCTTTCTTTGGAAAAATAAATAGACGATGCACATATCCCTTTAGCCCAAGCCAAGCATCCTCATCTGTGACCGCCATCATCAAATTTCCAACGTGCAAACCACCTACTTTTGTTATCCCCTTCACATCAGGTTGAACATGTTTCCTCATTCCTATATGCTTCGACCTACCATTTAGATTGCATTATTGTTTCAACAGATGAGTACAAATTCATGAACCAAGCCAAGTAAAATACATAAGGTTGTTCTTACTGTTAAGTCATTAGTGCCTGATAGATTGTTTTGAATTTGAGCATGCACCATTACATAAAATCACATATTCCATATGTCTTAAAGTTGTTGGCAAGACGTAGTAGCTATTTTTTTCTTTCTTTCTAATACACAGAAGCTCTATGGATGAATGCTCATGAATAATCTTAGCATCGGAGAAAAATTTCTGACATCCTTGTTTTTCCAACAGTCAAACGTGTGTATACAAGTAAAGGTCTGCTAAATCTCATATACACCCTTTTATTTATCGATGTACACAGTCCGAAATTGAAAGAAAATTTGGACTCAAAATTATCTCTACAAAATGTGGCTTAATTTGAATAATTCTAAGATGCTCAGAATCTTGTTTTAAAGGAATGGTTAAAATAAGTGTTTTAGCAGTTGTTTGAGTTAATAATCTAAACTTGTTAGAAATTTCGAAATGGTCTCGTTTTTGCGGACATGGCGTTCATAGTTTAGATTAAATATTCTTAAAGTTTTAATTAATTTGAAAGAGTGCAGCACAAAAAACAGTAGGGGTGTAGAATGCGGTGTATCATATACACACATACACGAAGGCCTAATGACACTTCTATTTTGTAGCAACTTGTAGTGGATGATAGGAGTGCTATAAAAAATGTGTCATTGAACCTTTCACTCTCTATATATGTGGTGGGCGGTTTAAAGATCAATGGCATAACTACCTCTGATGGAGAAGATCAAACCGCCGGATAAATAATATGTTGAGTCCAGTGCTAGACAATCATACGGGGATGCCGTCAAGGGTACCGGCAAAGGAGTAGCGACCAAGGCGGAAACGGTTACTTCAAACAGATTACGTTTTATTCAATCGGAAAAGGTTTGGGGTTTCATGCCTAAATCAACTTATTTAGAGTTAAAAACTGAGTGGATGAACACTCTGATGATCTGTGCAGTTGGATCTACGTTTCAAATTGAAGAACTACATAAACCAAGTGTGGAAACCAAATGAAAGCATCGCAATTCATACGGCCGGCAACGCATTGTGTTGTTCAATTTGACAACAGATCTGATTTGGACAGAATTATAAGCAGGAAAATCCACTTTTACTTATGATACTAGTTGAGGAACGGTATCCTGATTTAAAATCTGGATTCAGTATGCATTTGTGCAAAACATTCATGAACTAGACATGGAACTATGGACTGGAAATGCTATCTCACGTATAGCAAGTTGCATAGTGATCACAATCAAACTTGATGATATTACTGCACAGGAAAAGATCACAAAATATGAATAAGTTACCATTCACAAAATATACATTTGGAAACCGCACGAAATGTAGATGTTAATGAAGTAGACAACCCGGACTTTTAGATAAATTTAGGGCATTGTTAAAAAGAAACCCACTTTTGGATAGGATGAGCATAATTGGAGGGGAATTCCTACCAATTTAAATTGCTAATGGGATCAATTGTATAGTATTATAATAATATATTCGAATAATAATACCCTTGTCTAAATTAAAATATAACGCACGCATATCTCATGTTGCCTATTCCCACTCCAAATCCCTTGAAAAATTTCCGCTTAACTTGGACCTGCTAAATTGGCAAGGACAAAAAAAAGTGCCCTATAAGAATTCCCAAGAAGGCTGAAAGATATGTTTTTTTTTTCCGTTGATCACGTCGAGTATCAATTGTACAGCTGGTTGCAGGGATGAAGTATAGGGTATAGTTTTGTTTTTCTGTTTTAGGGTTGTCGAAGATGTGAAAACGGTGGTGGTTTAAGCGTGAACAGGTTTTGAATTCATTCCGGGTTGTCGTAATATGTTGAATGGTTAGGAGTTGTCGAATTGTCAATTTGATTTGGATTTTATATTTGCAAATATTCAATGGTTTCATACCGAATTATTTAATTTAAAGCTGTCTGTTGTTGTCGAAGATGTGAAAATGTAGGTGGTTTGAGCGCTAACATGTTTTTATTTTGTTTGTGTTGTAGTGTGTTTTACGGTTTGTAACTATCAAATTGACAATTTAATCTTGATTCTATAGCCTCAAATATTTCGATGATGCACCATTGATTTTGCTAGTTTTACGCTGTTTGATGTTGCCGAATTGTAGATTGGTATGTTAGTTTATATTTCAGTGGGTTGTCATCGCTGACACAAATATTCGATGGTGGTGTGCCGTTTTTATGGTTTGTTGACTATTTTGTTTTTGTCGTTTTTCATTGTATAGCATGTTAGTGTTTTGTCGAATTATTAATTTGTCATGGTTATTATGTTAATGAACTTTTATGTTGATATGCAGTAAACGGTCACTTCTATGGAAACACGTGTTCCACGGACAACTTTGAATCATCGGGGCTTTGCCATGGAAAGGAAAAAGAAAGTGGTTGAGCAAGCATCAAATGAACAGTCTCATTCGATTCAAAATACAAGTGATAGAGCAAATTAAACAAAAAATAGTGGAGTTGAAGATGACGAATCATATGAATCTGAACAAGAAGTTAGTGAAAATCAAAATTCAGATGATGGTAACTGACATGACGAGAAAAGAGAGGAGGGTATTGATGAACACGGTGATGATGAGTATTTTAAAGAGGGTGATGAAGAGGTAGAGGAAGAGATGGTCGAAGAGGAAGTAGGTAAACGATCGAATGGCAGAAAAAGTCAATATACTTCATCTGAATTAGGCAGACGAACAATCGAAAGGTAAAGAAACAAAATGAAGCAAGCTTCCCCTCAAATACCAACATCTGAAGTTGAACTGGTATTTGAAAATCATATAGCTCATCAAATTTGAAACTTTTTAAAGTAAGCATATGTTACATAACTAATGATATAGTTAGGGATATGCGATAGAGGAATTATGTAATTTATTGTGAATTATTAATTATGCAATAAAATCTTCGTTCGAACTAAAGTGTTTTTCATTGTGCTATATATTTTTGATAGTAATTAGAAGGTGTTTTAATCATGAGCAATTTATCACAATATAATAAACACATCATTTTAAATATTCCTAGATGTATAGAGATTAGATATCGATATATTCATTAAGACTAGACTACATAACTCTCTTTAAATATTGGACAGTATATTATCATGGCTACTAGCGACACCAAGAAGTTACGTGCTTATAGTTATTGGATAACTATAGAAAGACCCATTTGATCGTTTCAGTTGTTTAATAAAACTAAAGTCAAATAGAAAATATAGAAGTGATAACATTACATAGTTTTCTCGACTTGAGAATACCATCGAGCTTCAATGTGGAAACTTTAGTTTTATTATAGTTGAATCTTGGCATGATGTTCATCGAACAACTACAGTTGGGTCGAGTGAAGACATTGAAAGTGAAACACTATTCAATAGAGAATTCGTCTTTTCGATTATATGAGGTTAGTATCATGGTCAGTTACCGTCAATTACAGTCAACTCAAAGTCAAAGTCTCTAGCAAGAGTAGTTCGGTTAATGATAATTGTTATTATTAAACCAAAGACTTTGTGTTTAGACTATAAAGTTGAATTTTGATGATATTGTAATTTTAATCATTATCAAATTCCATAAATCCTAATGCGATATAGTGTTTTTTGATGAAAAGATTTGGTGTAAATAATTATCATTATAGGATAACTCTTAAATTAAGTAAAATTGGATTTTACCGAAGCTATGTAAGCGATAAATTTGGTCACAGTGTTACACAACTTGCTAAGTTAACATGTAAATGTTAATATTCAAATTGTTTGATATTAATCGCTGACTGAATTTACATCTAAAAGTCACACAACTGAAATATTGAATATTCAGACTACCACCTTATTTAGTTATAACTGTTATAAATTATTAAATCAACTATATGAAATATTAACTATAAAATTTTATTTTATTTGTATTGAAAATAGTGCGTATATAAAAGTCATATATCATATAGATATACAATATTAATGTACGTTTAAATTGAATTTAAATGTATTTTATTTGATCGAGCATAAAGTGATTAGGAGGTCCATATATAGGCAGGTAATATAGCTTTTGGCTAGCAAAGAAAAGAAAATGAATTTAAATAATAATTTTTAAAGGGGCTTTTAGAACAGAAATTGATTTTAATGTGTAAATGTAATACATATAAAATTTTGTTAAATCACATACAAATTAGTATTTTCGAAACACACACACACACTTTAAAATACAACATAGTACTTCAATATTATATATGTCTTAAAAAACATGCATATACATAAATTTTAATATGCATTTTCGATTGGTGTAATTTATTTTCAAAAATATATTATTTTTAAACATTTCCATATGGAAATGATTTAATAAAAAACAATTTTTTAAATCATGATAATTTTGAAAAAAAGATCTTCTCAATCATATTTTAGGCCAAAAACGTATATGAATATATATATATATATATATATATATATATATATTGATAATATGTTCTTTATTAATGACGTTAAAGAATAATAAAGATTTCGCCTACTTAAAAAACATTGTCAGAGTAGCAAGGAAAAAGAGCATGACTGCCCAAAAAGTATAATTATATATATAATATATATATACATATATATAATATATATATACATATATATAATTCATTTATATTTTAAAAATATATTGTTATTTTACATGCAAAATTTAAATATTAATTTACAAACACACACTGCCCAAAAAAAATTAATTTAATCCCATGTACATATATATATATTACTTTATTAAAATATTATTTATTGGTTTAAATATGAAAATAGAAAATATTTTAAACTCTAGATCTAGATCTGGAATTTGAAGTTTTAATTTAAGTTTAAATTTAAATGTATAATTATTATTGTTTGCATTTTCAAATATAATTATTTTGCATTATTATGTGTACATATATGTATTAATATTTATACTATTATAAATATATTTTATATCACATTAGTTTGTGTGCGTATGATAGCACATATGTACGGTGTGGCTATCATGTCCATTGTGGTGTAAATTCCAACACTTGTATACAGGCAAGTTTAAGGTTTCAAATCTTGGATTTCGGTTGCGTTTCGTCTTGGAAATTTTACACACATTATCTCGTATTGGATGAGATCACCGGTGAGATGAGTGTATCTCGGTTGTACATCTCAGATTTTAAAGGCCATCTTGGGACTTCTCGAAGTTACATAAGTCTAAATTTGATATTTTAGATTATTGTAATAATTGTTATCAATATATAAATTTTTTTAACATACATAATTTATATAAATGATAATATTAATTTTACAATTTAGGTCAGTGTGAATATATGATTGATTTGGTATTAACTGAATGATTCTATACTCATTTGAATATCAAAAGTACAAAATAAATAATAAGTTTTTTCTTACTCATTAAATGGTAAAAGAAAAATCAGACAGTAACAAAAAGCTATCAAAGTTTTATTTCATCTGAACACACATAAGAAGTAAAAAAAATGTAAATGAAAAAATAACTTCGTATGAGATATCCTATTGAATTCTCACCTCAAATTTTACTACCTTCGATAAGATGAGTGTCAAATAATATATAAAATTTAATATTGTTTCGCTAAATCTTGTCTCGCTCAAGTTCAAAAATGGATCTCGAGCAAAATCTTGAGGGAGATGAACGAGGTCTGAAATAGTAGGCATGTTAAACCATGTACACTATATATGTTGCATGGGCATGCACACGCACATGTGTATACCATATGCATGTTTATATTATAATATATAAATTTAATATCAATATAAAACTTTATTTAGAATAAAATAAAATAAATAATTTTAAATTAACTTAGGCTAGATCTAAAATAAATTAGACTTCATAGGCCCAATAAGATCTAAAATGATTTTTTTTGGAAATTGCCCATTTAGCCCGCTACATGTCGGTCTTGAATCAACAAATAATATATTCAATTTCGAAATAACACACTTTTATGATATTGAGTAGTTTGGTTCTAACTTAAGTGCTAAGGTGGAATGTTAGACTTGTCAGGATTCATACTCGTGGCATACAAAGGTTATAGGATCTTAGTAAAGAGTATGGAAAGGGCCACCTCCGGTCGAAGTTGGGTGGTGCATAGGCAATCGACACGGCGACAATCGTGGGTTGAACGGAAAATTTGTTTTGGGTTTCAGCGGCGCTAGGGTGGTCGAGGGAAGTCGAGGCGAAGGTGGGAGCATGGACGAGGCTGAGGCTAGCTTGGATAAGCAAGACGGCGGAGGCAGGATGGCCGTGGTGGCATAGGTGAGCGAGAGAAGGATGGCCCTAGGTAGGTTCATTTCCGTAATAGAGAGCGAGGAGAAGAGAGGGAAGGTATTAAGTTTTAAATTATAACTGGTTAAGTTAATTAACTTTTTAATGGCATAATTAGTTCTAATATAAAATCAATAACTTATAAATTGCATAACTTTTTCATACGAGTTCGAAATCAAGTGCGACGAGTTGCGTTGTACTCGCATCGACAAATACTACGATTTGGAGTTGGTTTGGCAACGAATTTGGAAATAGTTGAATTTTAAAATTCGAACATTGTTCAAATTCGAACGAAATCCGGAGTGCCTCGGCAATAATTGAAATAATGTGAGTTAGAATTCACTCTTTTTGGTTAATCAGTATGTTTTATAGTAGATAAAATTATTATGTCTATTTGGATTGTTGCATTTTCTAGTTATGGAATTTAATATAGGATCACGATATAGCATCTTAAAATTCTATTAGATATTGTTTGAGTTTAGATTTGTGTTTAAATCATGTTTTAAGTAATGGATCATATATGAGGTGATAAATTGTTATTGATCTTGATTAATATAATTACTGTTTGTGCCAAAATTGGGCACAACGCTTTTCAGATGTGTTTGAAGAGATAAAATGAAGAAAATAAATGTAAAATGAGGCAGATCTAACAAACACACCAATCAGTAGATAAGAAAAAATGCAGAAAAACAAAAATTTAGAGTGGTTCGGCGCATTGCCTACGTCCACTATGAAATGATTGATGTTTATTGAATTTCACTTACAGATTACAAGAGATTACAACAGTACAACTGAAATATAGTAATGATTTCGGTAGAGTATCAGCGTAGAGAAGCCAAAAGTCCATTTTCTATAGGTCTAGGGTCACTATTTATAGGTGTAGGCTGCAAATATCTGGCTCAAATCTCGAAAGATTCCTTCTCTCACGTGGGTGGGCCTACCAGATCGATTCGATGTTGATTGGGATCGATCCATGATCGATACGCACTCATTTTGCATCGATCCAAAACGCATCCATTGGGCCGAGATCGATCATGGACGAAGCAGAGGTGGTACGCAAGCTCATGTGAAAATTCCTTGACATTTGGATTTGTAGATTTTGAGTTATGATCAATCAAAGTTTGGATTTGCAAAAGGCTGCTGAGTTTGTATCGATCCCATTCGTATCGATGGATTCATATCCATGCTGGCTCGTATTGATCAGGAGTGACGCGGTGCTATATTCTAGGATCGTTCCACTTTTCATGCCGAATGACCGAGTCTCACATGCTTTGTTTGTATCGACCTAAATTTACTCTTCGTATCGGTGACTTTGGCTTTATTTCATATCGAGGCTACTTCGTATCGATAATTTCCACTTCATTTCATATCGATATGAATTCAGGCTCTTCGTATCGATTGAAGACTTCGACTTAGTATCTATGTTTTTAAGTGTTGTTTCATATTAATCGTTTTAGTGCCGCGTTTCATATCGAGTAATAGCCGACCGATACGAACTGAGTTGATGGAGAGATCGATACGAAGCATGTATGAATGAGATTGACATGAAGTGTTGTTTGTTAATGGATATGAAGTGGAGCAAACATGATCGATACGAAATGACAACTCTCCATGAATATGAAGTAGTCTGGCTTTGATGGACACGAAGGAAGTCGATGATTGATAGATACAAAATAAAGCTTTCCAAAGGGATGGATATAAATTTGTATGGATACAAATATAGTTGATTGCCTTGACCTTGATCAATCAATATCTTGAGCATACAAACTCCGACTGACTTGAAATTTGGAACGTTGGCTCTTATAGCTTTGCTTGTCGTGTCTCATCAATTGTAGCTCGATCCGGGTTCGGGCCAAATTCGGCAGTATCCATAGTGAACCTGTGTATAACCGATCTCAGGGATGAACTATCTTTGGTTTCTAGTTAATTTCTTGGTGTCACGACCTTACCAAAAGTCGAGATAACGTTTGCCCCCCAAAGTATGTCTTGTGCGAACATGATGTGCTTTGAAAAGCTGCAATCTTTAGTCTGAAAAGTTCTGTCTGATTCGTTGAATAGTTGTTGCCTTTTCATCAAGGGATGTAACCTTTGATCAATTTTCAATAATATGAATGCTGAATTGTTGGCTGCCAATGATTATGCAGTGAATTGTCGTAACTGAATGTCGAGTGCTAGTAACTTGTCGTTTACTGTTGTGATTGTTATAAGGTGAACATTCAATTCCTGTAAATTTTGAAAATTGACTGTTAGTCCGTCATACATGCATGTATGTTTACTTGACTCCTGTTCGCGTTTTCACGTTCATGGGTCGTTGTCAAGTTTTTTTTAATCGTGTTTTGTATCGATCCCCTCCTAGATTGATGTGAAATTCAAGTTGTAACGATGCTTGATGGTCGTTTTTTTAGAGTATCTCTTCGTATTGGTCCTCCCCTGGATCGATTGAGATGTTGAAAAACACGCTTCGTATCGATGACTATCGATACATGTCAATAGTTCTCTAAAATATTCAGTATCGATGGACACGAATCTTTGTAGGTTTCAAAGTGTTGGATACGATCATTTCGTATCGATGAATTGCTGATGGGTCATAATGGTCCAAACAAGTCCCTGTTGTCTCGTTCGTATCGATGGGCCACTGATGGAAACGAACGGCTGTGTTCTGGATCGATATGGAATGGATACGAACAGCTTTCTTTGTATCAATTGGAGGGGAGACTGTTTTGACCGGTTACTTGCACCGGGAGACGAATCGACATTTGCCTAGTGTCAAACCATATAAACAGAAATTTGTACTTAGAAATTTTGTTTACTTGCTCTCATTTTTCCCTTGCTTTCATATCGATTGAAAAACCGAGAATTGGAAATTGCTTTCGTCTCCAAGCTGTTTAATTCCTTAATCCTTCGAATTAACCGCCTAAATTAAGTAATCAAACCCACAAATTCACATGAAAACAATGAGATTTGAATTTGTTTGCCATCTTCATGGAGCACCTCTTCGGTCCTCTGACAGTAGAGGAGATCAGATATCTATTCAATATAAAGAGTCGTGGGGACAACCCTTCCTTTACTTTTTTAGAAGTATTTAGAAATTGCCAAGTCATGACCAGGGCTTGGAGCAAACTGAGTTACTTTAAGACCGAATGGTTCTACCACCGAGGTTCGCCAGATGGTGGCTAGCAAGACGTAAGTGCCTTGGCCTTCTTGCTGACTAAATGGATAAAGTAGTTGATGTCGAGTATAACATTTTCTTCCTTCTATAGCTTCAATTCCACGACCTGAAGGTGCTCGGTTTAAGCAGATAGTACGAGTTCTTCATGAGGTGCCCGCCAAACACAGAGAAATTGATGAAGTCCTTACGGACGAGAATTTGGTTGCCGTTGGGCTAATTGACAAAGATCAAAGTACTGGTCTGGCAGGAGTTCTTAGGATAGTCCTGGCGAGGCTTGCTCGAAGGAGAGCTCCCGGGATAATAATTACCGAAAAAGGCGGTGATGAGAATATGACCGCTAGAGATGAGACCACAGCTGGGCCTTCGCAAAGTCCTCGATCTTTAGAGCGGAAAAGAAAAGGCAAGTCTACTGCTCGAAAATCTGTTACGCGCAAAACCGTCGTAGTCTCTTTGCCTGTTACTAGTCAAGAGATTCCTCTCACGCAGATGGGGAAGTCCTTTGCGGGACTGGCTGACATCCCCATTCCGGATGACTTGCCTTTGCACTAAGATACCAGATCAGAGGGGATTCAAAGCGCCTTAGACATATGAGAGCCAACTCCTCTGAGTACGGCTGATAGAACCGGTTGGTTGGGGGGTTTGCACATGCATACACACACTTCACGACACCACACAATTTCTAGTCACAAGATTTTGATCTCTGGAGATTACCAACTCTGTTTCTCTTTTCATTTTACAGATATGATGTCGAGGCGGGAATCTATGCTTGGTAGCCTTCGTTCTATGCGCCGTTCATCTAGCTCTTACTCTGAGTCTCGCAGACGTGAGGCCGATAGAGACCGCGATTGCGGTTATTCCAGTCAAGAGAGGGAGTGCTAAGAGAGGGAAAGGGATAGGGAGAGAGTACAGTCGCCGTTCCTGATCACACTCCCCGCCTCCTAGAGGTCCAACACAATCTTACGGCTCTGGCAAACAACCCCTTGAATCCTCGTGTCAAATACCACCTCCTCAAGCATTAAGGCCTGACCAATATCATCGGAGGACTAAAATTGAGGCTCCCGTCGCCACTGAACAAGCCATCATGGAACCCACTAGGGAAGGAGCGATTAGAATCCCCAAGTTGAAAAAGAATCTTTCGAATATTTGTTTTAACGGCTTCATATTTCCCTCGCACTTAAAGCGAATTCCCAACGAGGCAGAACAATGATGCACGATACGATGTTTATGGTCAATATTGGGGATGGATGAAGACCGCAGATAAAGTATCAATGGTGGCCTTTGAGTGGGCGAAGACAATCAAGAAATAGGAACCGATCTTACTCAAAAGGACTGCATAATTCAGGTGCTTAACAATGAAAACGAGTCTGCAAGAAATTTAGAAACAGAGGCTAATAAAAGAGCCGGCAAGGCAACCCGGAGGATGGAGGAGATGAGGTGAACACACTTAGCCCTGGTCAAGGAGCACCGGACCACTATAGTTATGGCTGAAAGAGATGCGGCGCTAAATAAGCTTGAGGAGCTTAAAGCTAAATTTTCTGAAGTCTTCAAAGAAAAAGACGATGCAAATAAAGCCACTCCGGAAGCATGCGAGCAGGCTGTGGCACTCAGGGATGAGAGGGATGCAGCAACACTAAAGGTTCAGGAAGCCGAAGCCAGGGTTGAGGGTGAAGTGAGAGCGAAAGAGGCCAGGTTGGAAGGCAACATCGAAGATCTCCTTATTACATATAATGCCAATGTTTTGAAGCATTGAAATCTAAGCTGGCTCGAAGATTATCCATTACATCTATACAATGCTTGGTGTCTCTTTATTGAAGATGAAAAACCAGAGCATCATACTGAATCCATCAATGAGTTTGAATAAGAGAGTCGAGTGCTGAATGAGGATGAGAGATACGATGCAACTATCATATTTGAGAAAGAGAGACTCGGTACTCAGCATCCGGAGGCCGGGGAGGGTTTTGGCATTGAGTATCATGATACAGGTTCCGGAATTCCCATGCTAACCCAGCCCAAATCTACTCCTGCGGTTGATGCTCTATCCGTGCCTGCTTACAATCTTGATCAAGCGTAGTTGTCTCCAACTCATGAGCATGCCCCTGAAGTTGCTCCGGCTCCACCCGTGAGCCAATCTGAGGAAGGTATTCTGAACTTTTGTCACATTTATTCAAAGTCAGGAGCTTTGTCCAAAGTAGTCACTAACACCTTTTCTCTTATCTTTATTCAGTGATAGGAGCTGCACCGACCGTTCCCCCTACAACCCAAGAGCCGCATCAAGAGAATAAGGCCCTTATGATGGAGGCAACCACAACAATGGCCACTGCACCAACCGAAGGAGTGCAGAGGAGTGCTTTTACTTTTGATGAGAAGATGATGAAGGAACTCCTTGGCTATCAAAGTGACCTACTTACCGACCTGCCATTCTTCATGGGGGAAGGCGCATTCATGGCCAGCTCTTTGGGCCCAACTGGCTGCATCCTCTTGGATGCTCAAACAATTCATGAAGAAGAGTTTATAGCGGAGATTAATGCCGAGATGGAAGCAACCGCATGGGCCAGTGGTATTGGTGGCGGTATGGCGTGTCCTGGTCCAGCTTCTCTGCGAATGATTTCTTTTGGTGGTACAATCGTCGACACTGGCATGCCCCCCTCATCTTCTAACATCGAGAGTGTTCCTTTCCCTCTGACTCCGCATTCAGAAAGCATTCCAATACCTGTGAGTTCAGAGGAAGAGGTCCACATAATTCCCCCGGCTGGAGATCAACAACCAAAAGGCAAAAGGCTGAAGAGGCACCCGAACGGTAGCTCCAATGGGTCAACACCGAAGAAGAAGAAGAAGAAATCAAGAGAATAGACATGTCTCCTTGCTTCCTTTTTGGTAGATAGGTAGGAATTTCTTTTTGCTTACTGTAGGCCGTGTATAGATACGGGTTCGTCCCCTGCTAGTAGGATTTCTTGGAATGATTTTTGTACCTATCTTTCTTTTTCAAAGAATAGTTAAAATAACATTCCATTTTATTTCCATAACATTTTTGTGTTTATTTTCTTTAGTGTTTTAGAACTCGAACTTCCATTCAATGTACTTGTGAAGCCTTAGTCTTTGAATCGGACCGAAGTTTAGTTGTTAAGTCCTGAAGTTATGGCTTCAGGTTATAACCGAACATTAAGTCAAGTCTCAATATTGTACTGTCTCGATCAGTAGCTGGTACTTGAATTTTGGGCATTCGCTTTCCGCCTTCGATAAATTGAGCTTAACTTAATCGGCATGAAGTTGAAACGAGGTGAGTTCGAGTGGTTAGATCACACTCGCTTATCTATTGATACTCGCATCGACACTACGGGATTGCACTTGCAGTTGGCGATTGGCCACGCCTGTTTAATGTTCAAAGATATGTCCGCGTTATGGGGACTTAAGTTATTTTACGGGTGGTCAGTCACGCCCATTTGATATTTATAATTTCGTCCGCACTCTGGGGACTTAGATTGATTCGTGGGCGATCAATCACACTGTGACGACCCGGAATTTTTAAGTATTTGTAATCGGAATATTTAATTGATTTTAAATATTCAAGATAATAATTTCAACTTGAATTACGAATATCGCTATTTATTTGATAATTAAATAATTGAATTTAATAATTTGAAGTTGGATAAAATGTTGAATCTAGAATTTTAAGCCTGTAAAAATAATTTGAAGGTTCGTAAAATTTATATTGATAGTACTGAAGATAATAGAAGTTTTAAAATTTAAATTTATAGTAATTTGTTCAGTTTTAAAATTTTATCGTTTAAATCGATATTTAAAAATAGCCTTCCGAGACACAGTCTCGAAATTTGACGAAACCAGTTCCATTGGGTCCGTAATATTGAATTATTATCGGATTTTGAATTTCGTGTTGATCGGAGTTAGTGTGTGAGTATACGATATATAAACGCGCTGAGAATTTATTGGACAAAATCCAATGATATTTAATTTAAATGGTCAAGCTTCTCTAATACGCTTCTTCGTTTAATTATTAAAAAGGGGTAGATAGTTTTTCTTCGTTCTGGAAACAAATCTTCCTGTGTACGCCTATTTCAAGCCGAGCCTTCTAAATATCTCACACCCTTCTCCCCTATATTCACTTCGAAATTCAGATCTTAAAAAAAAAAGAAATGGGGCCGAACCTTTACATTCGATTCGATCAGTAAAAAAAATAATAATAATGAAAATCAAAATAAAATGGCCGATCAACATCAGGTGAAGGGCGAACTCGTATTGAACTCGAGTCCATGCTCGGTTCCATCGCATCTGGGAGGGGAGGAAGATTTGCGTTTTGGGTTTGGTTTCAGTTGTGTTCGGCGAGTTCGTGTGGCAGTCGCGATTGGTGGAGGCGAATTAGGGTTTGGGTCGTGATTTTGGGGGTTTCGTGCTCGCGCTCGCAGGGGTTAGGGCTCGCGATGCAGGGGAGGTCGCGTTTTGGACTGGGGGCCGCGAGTTAGAAGAGGGGTTTCGTACTGGGTTTGGTCTCGATTGGGTCGGCGACGGGGTTCGCAGATTCGAGGTTGAAGCCGTGATGGGATGGCATAGGGGGAGTGATGGCAGTAAGGTAGTAAGATGTTTTTATTATTATTTAAATTTTATAATTGCATGTATATAGATATAGATAAACTGGATATATACATATATATAGATCAGATTTTGGAAATGAGGCATTGAAAATGGAATTTTAAATGGTCGAGAAGCTTTGTATAAAACAGATTTTTTTAAAATATATATATATATATGTAGTTAAAATATATATAACATAACTCAGTATTCTATTTTTCAGTAAAGGATATTTACTGTTTAGTTTTAGATGTTCCAAAGTTTAAAACATATATATATATATATATATATATATATATATATATATATACACGGGAAATCGATATAAGATTTTGGAAGAAAATTATGTAAGGGATTTGGTGATAAAATTGTACGATTGACCTATTTAATAAATTTTAGCTATTAAAGATTATTAAAGGGAAGTATTAGCTTAAATTAAATTATTAGTAAATTTAAATTCTTGTTAAGGGTGATAAAATGTAAGGTTAATTAATTTATCAAATGGGGACTTAATTTTTTAATTGAATCGAATATTAATAGAACATCTAATATTTTTACAAGGTCTGAAAACAACAATGGAAAACAAGTCAAGATGGAATAGACTGCAAATCAAAAGCAAAAGGTGAGTTAATCTCACTCAGTTTAAATTTAAATTTAAAATGATTAAATTTAAATAATTGTTTGAATGGTTGAAATTGATTGATGTGCTATGTTATGGTATATTCTGGAATTGGCATATTACTGTGCTAACGTCTGTGGATGCAGGGAAAACAGGTTGGAGGGATCCAACTGGACCCCTCAACATTTATTTAAAATTATTTAACACCCTCTGTTGTGATTATTTGATATGCTATGATGGATTATATTGAAATATTGAATGCTATGATTTGATTGGAAATTATTGGGTATGATGAATTACTAAAAATATATAAATTGGATTTTGGTAAGATAATAAAAGAAGTGAAATTGTAAGTAAAATAATTATAGAAATTTGAATAAATTTTTAAATGAATTGGAAAACAATAAAGTGACTTTAAGAATTCTAGTAAATAAATCTTGAGTATAGAATGGAAATTTGAATAAACAAAGAGTTAATGAATTTGAATCTTCAGTGATATTAATTAAAAGAATAAAACATTTATTTAAAATTTAAGATTTAAATTATTGAAAGAAATAAAGAAGAAGTTGGGAAAAGCTGAAATGTGTATATTTCAGTTAAAGATTTAAAGTCAAATGGAAAATATTAACAATAATAATTATGTAACGACCCATATTTTTACATGTCGATAAATCATAAAATAGTTGCTACTAGGTTGTTAGTATTGTTTGAGTCATCCAGAGTTAGCTCGTGTGACCGAGTTAAGGGTTTTGACGACTTAAGTAATCGGCTGAGTTAAGGAGGTAGCCGACTTAGTAGTTGGCCGTCTTAAGAGATTGACCGACTTAGAGAAGCAAACGACCTATAGATATTGGCCGACTTAAGGTATGGACCGACCCATAGGGGTGAGCGACCTATAGGAACTGACCGACCTAGTGATTAACCTGTGTTGGAGTTAGGTCGGTGAAGCGGCTTAAGGTAGGTTGCGACCTAGTGATTAACCTGTGTTGGAGTTAGGTCGGTGAAGCGGCTTAAGGTAGGTTGCAACCTAGTGATTAACCTGTGTTGGAGTTAGGTCGGTGAAGCGGCTTAAGGTAGGTTGCGACCTAGTGGTTAACCTGTGTTGGAGTTAGGTCGTTGAACGACTTATGGTAGGTCGTTAGGTCGGCAAGGTTAGGTCGTGCCCAGTTTGGTTAAGTGTTAAGTCGTGTGCACGTGATAGGTCGTGCATGCTATAGGTCGCGTATAGGTCTATGAGCGGTTGGTCCTAAGTCGTTAGGTAGTTAGGTCGGCTACATTTGTAAGTCGTTGGGTCGGCTATGTAGTTAAGTCGCTAGGTCGTCTCTAGCGTTAGGTCGGTAGCAGTGTTGAGTCGTTAGGTCGGCGTCTAGTTAGGTCGTTGGGTCGGCGGAATGTGTTGAGTCGTTAGGTCGTGACCGACCTAGGAGCGACCGACCTAAGAGGAAATCTGCCTATAAATAGAAGTGCCCATCTTCATTTTTGGGATCCGGATTTTGAAGCAACGAAGTGCTGCCATTTTGAGAGCTCGACTTCAACACTTCTTCACTTCTTTTCTCCACTTTAATCTAGTGCTTCCTTCCATCCAAGATTGAAGATCTAATCGAAGATCCAAGAGCCAAAGTTGAAGATCGCCATCCATTGAAGAGAGATTTCATCGTTTGAAGGGAAATCTTGTCGGATCAAGCTAGATCCTTTGCTGTCCAGATCTGAAGTTAGCTGCTTTTGAAGTGTTTAGGTGATTTGGTGAGTGGTGATTATCTCTCACACGGACCTAAAGGAGTATATTGGATCGGTGGCTTGTTTGTGTGTTAAAGATAGTGATTTCATGTATTTTCCTTAAGTCTGCATGTAGATCCATCGTTCATAAAGTTTTGATATCCATTTTACTACATATTAACCTATGCTAGTTCACTCATCAAGATATTACTTAGAATTCATGTTTGTTAGATTTGGACTCTTTATTTACTAAGTTTCCATTATTGTTATACCTGTTTATTTAGATCTTGTTTGAATGATTGATTACTTGGATTAATGTTTGATTTGATTGATTGTTAGAAGTTAGTTGATTGATGATTTTATTTGGACAAGTTTGGTCGAAGATGATTCAAAAGCTAAGTGGAAAGGCTCTTGAATAAGGAAAGCTGCCCGTGGCATATGAAGCGGATGAGAAAGCTCATATGGATAGATTTGATGATGATGTTGAGATGGGACTTTGCTATGATGCGATAAAGCAAAGCAGGATGTGAGATAGCCTTGGTTTAATCCAGACGGGATCATCCCAAGCATGTTGATAACTCGGTGACATGGTTCGAGTTTGTTGATAATGGATGGCTCAAGAGGCGCTTGAGCTAGTATGAGAATAGTCGTCGAGGAGGATGATTAGGAGGCTGAGATTTCATCGTTATTGGAGATTCTAGCATGCTCAATGCAAGAGTACGCTGGGTAGATTCGATAATCCCAGGCACGGGCTGCGACGACGTGCCAAGTACTCTGGGCAGATTCGATAGTCCTAGGCACGGGATGCGACGACGTGCGGAGTTATGTCTAGAACCGGGGTTACCATTAGCCCTTGACGGACGGATGAAAGAATGAGCCGGTCATTCAATTAACGGTGATATCGAGGCAATGATAACAGTGATAGCCAGAGTCATGGATGTTTGGATGTTTGGTTGTATCGTCACTCGGTCTCAAGAGCGATGTTTTGTAGGTGCTTATCTGATCTTGGTTTAGGCCTTGGGGGTTTGTACTTGGAAAACATCGACCTTGACTCGAGTGATAATTGCTTTACTTTAATTGTCTGCTTTGCTATGTTTGTTTATGCTTAGTGTGTCTGGGGGCTATCACTGTAGAAAGAGGTGGAGTGGAATGGTTAGGTTGCTATTCTTTTTTTTTTTTAACCTTTATGCTCTCTTGGTATGTTTGATAGTTGATTTACTGCTCACTAGGACTTTTGTCTGACTCAAGGTTTTATGTTCAACTCTTATTTCCTTGGGCTGTTCATCCGTGTTGGGATGGGCAGACTAGGTACCAGGTGACAGGTGCTGTTCTTGGTTACCAACGCTGTTGATGACAATGACGAGCTGGAGGATTTTGCAATTGTTCTTCTTACTATATGTACTGGGTGTTCCGCTGTTTGTATGATTCTCTGAGTGTTATGTAGTGAGGCTTGCTGTATTGACTTTTCACATTGTTGTTCCAAACTACTATGAGTTTATATGATGAAATTCTGTTCTATTGAGCTTCACTATGTATACTTTTCTATTGTATTTTATCCATGCGCTGTGAGTAATACGATAGAGTTTACTGTTTTACCTTACCTTGATGATCGTCAATGGCGGCCTGGCACACTTTACAGCGCACTGTCTCCTTGTTTGGCGCGGGAGTCATGGGCGGTCGTCACATTTGGTATCAGAGCTTTGGTTAATCGATTTTAGCCAACGCTCGCTGACGTAACTACGTATGAGAGATGTAATTGTAATTTTGATGGTTGATTACTATATATAATATAGTAGCTTAGAAGGATTTGAACTTCTTATGCAGTTGTTTCTCAGGGCATATTAATCATTTATTTTAGATATTAGGAATGAGTCGAAGAGGGAGACCAGCTGCTAGAGGAAGCCATGCTGTTGAGGGGGCTGCTGATTATGCTTCTATGTTCGAGGCTATGATGACTTCGATCATGAGAAGGATGCCAGCTCCGGGGCCATCAGTAGATGTTGGAGTCCAAGTTCAAGCCCCAAGACCAGTGGATTTTGCTAAGTTGTGTAAGGACTATACTGCTCTTGGAGGAAAGGTTTTCTTGGGGACTGAATCAACCATTGAAGTTCAGAGGTGGATTGATGTTTGTAGAAGGATCTTTGGTGATTTGGGAATTGAGGATGCAACTAAGAGGAAGCTTGCATCAAGACAGCTTCAAGGAAGAGCTTCTGATTGGTGGAACTCTGTCACCATTGATACTCCAGAGGAAGAGATCACTTGGGAGCAATTCCAAGTCAGATTTGAAGCTAAGTTCATTTCTACAGCTCAGAAATCCATTCTGTTCAAGAAATTTGTGGAATTCAAGCAAGGTGGAAGACCAGTTCTTGAGTATGTTTCGGTTTTTGAAGCTTTGTCCAAGTATGCTCGGTCATATATTGACTCCCCTTATCAGAAGAATGAGAAGTTTGTGACAGACTTGGACACTTATCTTGGGAGACAGTTGGCGGACTATCTGGACGATCCTTTTGAGAAGCTTGTGGAGAAAGCTCTCAGGCATGAGAATCTGTTTCCTAAGGAAGGATCTGTTGTTGCTGTAACCAAGGAAGAGTCTAAACCATAGCAGGGTGGAAACAAGAAAAGGAAGCAGCAGCAACAGAGACGTAAGAATGGCCACAAGAGGCCGAAGGGTGAAGTGACCTGCTACAATTGTCAGCAGAAGGGCCATTGATCCAGAGATTGTAAGAATCCGAAGGTGCCAGCGAAGTGCCACAACCGTGACAAACTGGGGCATTTTAGGAAGAATTGTCCGGAACCGAGGAAGGACAAGAAGATTGTGCAAGCCTATGCTTTTAGGGACGTTCCATCATCTTCGAAAGCTCCCACTGTGGAAGAGAAAGGAAAGAGTGTGGTGGTTCAAGGTACTCTCTCTATATGTGGAGTTCCAGTTAGAGTGTTGTTTGATACTGGGGCGTCGCATTCGTTTGTTTGTAATGAACTTGTAGGCCGGTGGGTTTGGAACCGGATATTGTTGATAGACCATTGGTTGTGACTAATCCAGTTGGGGGTTCGTCTTGTTTGTGTATGATATGCTGTGGTCTAGTTGTATCGAGTCATGATTGCTCTTTTGTTTGTGATTGTTTTGTTCTGAACTTTGCGGGGTTCGGAATTATTTTGGGTATGGACTGGCTTAGGAAGTATGCGGCAAGGGTTGATTGTAAGAGGCTGGAGGTGACAATCGAGAATGTGGAGGGGCGAAAGATTGTGATACGATGTAAGCATGAAGAAGGTGTCTTCATGAGCTTCATGTATTCGCTGGTTGTTCCACGGGATGGACTATCATCAGTGCCGGTTGTGAATGGATTTGAGGATGTCTTTGACAAGGTCAAAGGGTTACCGCCACATAGAGAGATCGAGTTTCGAATCGATCTAGTTGAAGGAGCCAGACCTGTTGTGATGTCTCTTAGGCGGATGGCGCCTAGGGAATAGAAAGAGTTGAAAGTGCAAGTTGATGACCTTTTACAGAAAGGATTCATTCGGCATAGTGTGTCCGAATGGGGTGCACCAGTTGTGTTTGCAACCAAAGCGGATGGATCGTTGAGGTTGTGTGTGGATTATCGTAAGCTGAATAAAGTGACTAAGAAGAACAAGTATCCATTGCCGAGAATAGATGACTTGTTTGATCAGCTTCACGAAGCTAAGGTGTTTTCTCAGATGGATTTGGCAACGGGATTTCACCAGTTGAGAGTGGCAAAGGATAGTGTGTCGAAGACTGCTTTTAGGACACCATCTGGTTTCTATGAGTGGCTGGTAATGCCGTTTGGATTGACCAATGCACCAACATATTTTGTGGATCTTATGAATAGAGTGTTCAGAGATCAGTTGAACAAGTTCGTATTTGTGTTCGTGGATGATATTCTGATTTATTCCAGAACTGAAGAAGAGCACAAGACTCACTTGCGGATTGTTTTGAAAATCTTGCGAAAACATCAGCTGAGGGCTAAGTTTTCGAAGTGTCACTTATGGAAGAGCGAAGTGAGATTCTTAGGCCATGTTATCTCTGGAAGTGGAATAGTGGTTGATCCCGCCAAGGTGGCAGCGATCCAGGATTGGGTTAGACCTAAGAATGCATCTGATGTGAGAAGTTTTCTTGGATTAGCAGGATATTATCGTCGGTTTATCAAAGACTTTTCCAAGATAGCTGCACCATTAACAGGATTGACGAAGAAGAACCAAGTATTCAGATGGGAAGCTAAGTGTGAGCAAGCTTTCGGAATCCTGAAAGAGCGACTGACAAGTGCTCCTGTTTTGACTATTCCAAGTGGAAATGATGAAATGGTGGTTTACACCGATGCATGTGGTACTGACTTGGAGCAGTGCTAATGCAGAAGGATAAAGTTGTTGCATATGCAAATCGACAACTGAAGCCGCATGAAAGGAATTATCCGACTCATGATTTGGAGTTAGCGGCGATAGTATTTGCTCTGAAGATGTGGAGACATTATCTTTTGGGAGTTCGATTCGATTTGTTCACAGATCATAAGTCATTGAAGTATCTTTTCTCCCAGAAGGATTTGAATCTCCGGCAGCAACGATGGCTAGAGTTTTTAGCATCATATGATTTTGGTATAGCCTATACTCCGGGAAAAGGTAACGCGGTGGCAGATGCGTTAAGTCAAAGACATGCAAGATTGGGAGCCATGTTTTCAGAGTGGAAGGGTCTCGAGTATTTGGATGGATTTGACTTCAGACCTAGATGTGAATTGGAACCTGAGATGTTAGCAAACTTATCGATAAGACCTACTCTAGTAGAAATTATTGGCGAGAGCCAAAAGCGAGACGATAAGTTTGTCAAGAATATCCGAGATTTAGAATCTGGATTAGACCCAGAGAAGGATAAAGGATTCGAAGTCGATCGAGAGGGTTGGCTTCAGAAGCAAGGACGACTAGTTGTTCCCGATATAGATGGATTGAGAGATGAAGTTCTGAAGGAAAGTCATCACTCGAAGCTGACAATTCATCCAGGTGGAAATAAGATGTATCGGGATATGAAGAGAACCTATTACTGGGAAGGTATGAAGAAAGATGTTGGAAATTTTATTTCCAAGTGCATGAACTGCCAGTTGGTAAAAGCCAAGCAGAAGAAGCCAAGTGGATTGCTTCAGTCATTAGAAGTTCCTACATGGAAGTGGGAGCAAATATCGATGGACTTTATCGATGGTCTACCTAGAACCAGAGCAGGAAATGAAGGGATTTGGGTAATCGTAGATCGTTTGACTAAGAGTGCAAGATTCATTCCTGTTCGATCAACTAGGACTGCATCGAAATTGGCTGAGTTGTATGTTAGGTGGATAGTTCGATTCCATGGTATTCCAAGAGTATAGTGAGCGATCGAGACCTATTGTTCACTAGTGGATTTTGGAAGGGCTTCCAAGAAGTTTTGGGGACCGAGTTGTGTTTGAATACAGCTTATCACCCCCAAACAGATGGTCAGACCGAGAGAGTCAACAGAGTTTTGGAAGATCTCCTTAGAGCATGTGTTTTAGATTTCGGAGGATCATGGGAAGATCATCTTCATTTGGTGGAATTTGCATATAATAACAGTTACCAGTCAAGTATTGGTATGGCACTGTATGAAGCATTGTATGGAAGACCGTGTAACTCTCCGACATGTTGGTTGGAAACTGGAGAAAAACTGATACTTGGGCCCGAAATGATTCGACAGACTTCGGATTGCATAGAGAACATTCGGCGACAAATGAAGGCAGTCCAAGACCGTCAGAAAAGTTATGCCGATAAGCATCGTAAGGATTTGGAATTCGACGTAGGCGATATGGTTTTCGTGAAGGTTTCTCCACTGAAGAATGTTATTCGATTCGGGAAGAAAGGAAAGTTGACTCCAAGATTTGTTGGACCATTCCCGATCATCGAGCGAATTGGAAAGCTCGCCTATAAATTGGAGTTACCGGAAAAGATGTCGAGTGTGCACAACGTTTTTCATGTATCGTATCTACGGAGGTATGTGCACGACCCAAGTACAGTGGTTTTTGCTGATAGCTGTGAAGATTTGGAGGTTGATCCAGTAGTTAAGAGACCTCGTAAGCCGCTTCGTGTTGTAGAGACTGACACGAAACAACTTAGGAGGAAGATAGTCAAGTTGCTCAAGGTACAATGGAGTGATGATGTTAACGACTGTACATGGGAGGAGGAAGAGAGGATGAAGGCAGCTCATCCTGAACTCTTCGAGGTATGACCCTAAGGTGTCGTGGCATCTCATGAATTTGTAACTTGTTCTAGTCTTAGAATTCTGCATGCTAGGCTAGTAATTGGATGCATGGTTTATTGATTGCTATGGATGGTAGGCATGCAGAATAGTTTTGATTGTTCTTGTTCGTTTGGAATTTCGGGGGAGAAATTCCTAAGGGGGAGAGAATGTAACGACCCGTATTTTTACGTGTCGATAAATCATAATATAGTTGCTACTAGGTTGTTAGTATTGTTTGAGTCATCCAGAGTTAGCTCGTGTGACCGAGTTAAGGGTTTTGACGACTTAAGTAATCGACCGAGTTAAGGAGGTAGCCGACTTAGTAGTTGGCCGGCTTAAGAGATTGACCGACTTAGAGAAGCGAACGACTTATAGATATTGGCCGACTTAAGGTATGGACCGACCCATAGGGGTGAGCGACCTATAGGAACTGACCGACCTAGTGATTAACCTGTGTTGGAGTTAGGTTGGTGAAGCGGCTTAAGGTAGGTTGTGACCTAGTGATTAACCTATGTTGGAGTTAGGTTGGTGAGGCGGCTTAAGGTAGGTTGCGACCTAGTGATTAACCTGTGTTGGAGCTAGGTCGGTGAAGCGGCTTAAGGTAGGTTGCGACCTAGTGGTTAACCTGTGTTGGAGTTAGGTCGTTGAACGACTTATGGTAGGTCGTTAGGTCGGCAAAGGTTAGGTCGTGCCCAGTTTGGTTAAGTGTTAAGTCGCGTGCATGTGATAGGTCGTGCATGCTATAGGTCGCGTATAGGTCTGTGAGTGGTTGGTCCTAAGTCGTTAGGTAGTTAGGTCGGCTACATTTGTAAGTCGTTGGGTCGGCTATGTAGTTAAGTCGCTAGGTCGTCTCTAGCATTAGGTCGGTAGCAGTGTTGAGTCGTTAGGTCGGTGTCTGGTTAGGTCATTGGGTCGGCAGAATGTGTTGAGTCATTAGGTCGTGACCGACCTAGGAGCGACCGACCTAAGAGGAAATCTGCCTATAAATAGAAGTGCCCATCTTCATTTTTGGGATCCGGATTTTGAAGCAACGAAGTGCTGCCATTTTGAGAGCTCGACTTCAACACTTCTTCACTTCTTTTCTCCACTTTAAACTAGTGCTTCCTTCCATCCAAGATTGAAGATCTAATCGAAGATCCAAGAGCCAAAGTTGAAGATCTCCATCCATTGAAAAGAGATTTCATCGTTTGAAGGGAAATCTTGTAGGATCAAGCTAGATCCTTTGCCATCCAGATCTGAAGTTAGCTGCTTTTGAAGTGTTTAGGTGATTTGGTGAGTGGTGGTTAACTCTCACACGGACCCAAAGGAGTATATTGGATTGGTGGTTTGTTTGTGTGTTAAAGATAGTGATTTCATGCATTTTCCTTAAGTCTGCATGTAGATCCATCGTTCATAAAGTTTTGATATCCATTTTACTACATATTAACCTATGCTAGTTCACTCATCAAGATATTACTTAGAATTCATGTTTGTTAAATTTGGACTCTTTATTTACTAAGTTGCTATTATTGCTATAACTGTTTATTTAGATCTTGTTTGAATGATTGATTACTTGGATTAATGTTTGATTTGATTGATTGTTAGAAGTTAGTTGATTGATGATTTGATTTGGACAAGTTTGGTCGAAGATGATTCAAAAGCTAAGTGGAAAGGCTCTCGAATAAGGAAAGCTGCCCGTGGCATATGAAGCGGATGAGAAAGCTCATATGGATAGATTTGATGATGATGTTGAGATGGGACTTTGCTATGATGCGATAAAGCAAAGCAGGATGTGAGATAGCCTTGGTTTAATCCAGACGGGATCATCCCAAGCATGTTGATAACTCGGTGATATGGTTCGAGTTTGTTGATAATGGATGGCTCAAGAGGTGCTTGAGCTAGTATGAGAATAGTCGTCGAGGATGACGACTAGGAGGCTGAGATTTCATCGTTATTGGAGGTTCTAGCATGCTCAAAGCAAGAGTACGCTGGGTAGATTCGATAATCCCAGGCACGGGCTGCGACGACGTGCCAAGTACTCTGGGCAGATTCGATAGTCCTAGGCACGGGCTGCGACGACGTGCGGAGTTATGTCTAGAACCGGGGTTACCATTAGCCCTTGACGGACAGATGAAAGAATGAGCCGGTCATTCAATTAACGGTGATATCGAGGCAATGATAACAGTGACAGCCAGAGTCATGGATGTTTGGATGTTTGGTTGTATCGTCACTCGGTCTCAAGATCGATGTTTTGTGGGTGCTTATCTGATCTTGGTTTAGGCCTTGGGGGTTTGTACTTGGAAAACATCGACCTTGACTCGAGTGATAATTGCTTTACTTTAATTGTCTGCTTTGCTATGTTTGTTTATGCTTAGTGTGTCTGGGGGCTATCACTGTAGAAAGAGGTGGAGTGGAATGGTTGGGTTGCTATTCTTTTTTTTTATAACCTTTATGCTCTCTTGGTATGTTTGATAGTTGATTTACTTCTCACTAGGACTTTTGTCTGACTCAAGGTTTTATGTTCAACTCTTATTTCCTTGGGCTGTTCATCCGTGTTGGGATGGGCAGATTAGGTAGCAGGTGACAGGTGCTGTTCTTGGTTACCAACGCTGTTGATGACGAAGACGAGCTGGAGGATTTTGCATATTGTTCTTCTTACTATATGTACTGGGTGTTCCGCTGTTTGTATGATTCTCTGAGTGTTATGTAGTGAGGCTTGCTGTACTGACTTTTCACATTGTTGTTCCAAACTACTATGAGTTTATATAATGAGATTCTGTTCTATTGAGCTTCACTATGTATACTTTTCTATTGTATTTTATCCATGCGCTGTGAGTAATACGATAGAGTTTACTGTTTTACCTTACCTTGATGATCGTCCATGGCGGCCTGGCACACTTTACAGCGCACTATCTCCTTGTTTGGTGCGGGAGTCATGGGCGGTCGTCACAAATTAAGTGCATAATTAATGAAAATTTGAGATGAATTGAGTAATTAAAGAAACTTATTTCGAATGGAATAAATTGGGAATCAATTCGGGAAATTGATTTAAGTGCTTGAAGTTTGAAATTTCTCTGGATGGCCAAGTTCACGTTTTTTAAAAGTAAATTTGTAAATATAAATTAAATGTTTTAAAATTGTTTTTAAAGAAATCACGTTTTGTAAAATTTATTATTTCTAATATTTAATTTCTAAAGCAAGTATTTCCTTTTAATATATTATAGCATTAATTATTTAAAAGTGACTTAGTATTTGATTTAAAAGTGAAAACCTGGTTTTATATTTTATAAAGTAACCTTATTTTCTCAAATTCATATAGTATGTATTTTTAACAAATTATTTAAGTAATTTTATCCTAAGTGTTTTAAAGTATATATTTCAAAGTAAATTGTTTTAAATTATTTTAAAATCTGGTTTTGTGCTTGGTAATTTCAGAGGAGAAATAAAATACTTGAAAAAGTTTATTCTGAAAAGAAAGATGGTTTGAAACTGTTTCCAAAAGATTGAAAATAGAAATATATCTTGTGAAGATATTTTGAGGTTAATAAATAATTTGGAAAATTATTTATTGTTGGATGGATGTTTGTGGATATTAATTGATAGTTAAATAACCGACTATCAATATTGGCCAACTGCGTTGATCGTTTCGAAGAGTCCGGCATCGAGATTTATTTCTCGAAAACCACTTCGATCCGGTTTGTACGTTTCGTGTAAACGATTTTGGATTCGAAGCTGGAGCAGTGAAGTGCAAGGGCTAGTCGCTACTAATCCTGAGGATATTTCCAAAATGGATGTAGTAGGAATAGTGCCTTCGGTTCCGTTCGAACCCGGGACGGACTTGTATGGATGAACGCTTGCGAAACATCGTCAGGTGGGCGATGGGCATTCTAAGGGATACGTTCTATAAAAGGTAACACTTAGCCTCAAGCCTCACCAAATGGGAATGACTGAAAATCAGGGGATATGCAGCAAGGCTAGGTGGGTAGCACCCAAGCAGGGTGAGGTCATTCCAGTCTAGATGTCCCTTTTTATTTCGGCTTAGTGGGCGGCTGCTGATCCCAACCGCGGGGTGATCTCACTCGGGATTATCCAGTAAGGGGTAGTCCCGGTCTTGTGTTGTAGGGGAGCGGGCGTACTCCTCGGTACGGTGATCTAGGCCCCGTACTGTGGCAGGTGGTACCCCAGTGCCTAGTCATTAGTTGGAAATCCATTCTCCCTACGAGCCTTGTACGAGTTTTGTTTGTATTACCCACTTTTGTGGCTAGTAGCTGGAATTTAATAGATGTAATAATTTCAGCTATTTTATAAGTATTTGTATATAGACCCTATTATAATATCAGAGGATTTCTATAAAAATTGTTTTAGCTATCGTAAGGTGAAAACCCGACATGTTTATTTGTGGCGTGGTCTTACGAGATGCTTTTGTTTTCAAAGGATTTTTGAAACTTTAATAATCAATTGGGTGTGATTTTCTCACGCTGGTAATCCAGACTGACTCGGGTGTTATTTAACCGTAATGCTCGGGTCAGACCGAGTATTATAGGATACAGGAGATGCTGTGGAGCTCAGGAGACGAGCTGGATGACGATACGTACTCTCGTACTTGTTTATATATATATATATATATTCCGCTGTGTTGTGTAGTTATGTATCCATTGTATGTTATTGATGTGAGCTGTGATTGATGTACTCTGATGATGTAATATATGTAAACAGATATGTCTGATTTTGAGTAAAGAGTATTTATTATCTATTATATTTTACTCCGCTGCGATGGTTAGATTCTGTTGTTGTTTTCTATTCTCTTCTTCTACCTCTTCTTCTTAAACCCAAATGGTTCGTATTTCTGTGCAACTTGAGTTGATTGTTGTAGAATAGTGTTAACTCAAGGGGTATGGATTTGCGGGCCGTTACACTTGGTATCAAAGCTTAGGTTGGTGATAACCTTGGCTCTGGTGGGAAATTACTCAATTAGAGTCTGTAGTACTCTAGAATGAGTTTGAGCGTATTAATAGATATGAGTGCGTATTTGTTAGTGAATATAAATTGTTTTAATATTGTGTTGATTGGTTTATTGAGTGGCATATGAACCTTCGTCGACACAGTCTGCGCAACTGTATCGAAGGGGTTTCTAAACACTTGAAGAGAACAATCGACACGGTATTGTTTTAAATATGAGTAAATGAAATAATTTTACCCAAAAACATATTTTGATATAAAGAGTAGTTTTTGAAAACTATTTAGCTAATATATGGTTGCTTGGATGTTAGAAATGATAATATTAAAGTATTATCATTGTTACGTGAAAATTTAACTAGAAAATTAAAATGTAACCAAATAAGAATTTGTATGAGCATAAGCTATGCAAATAAAATTATAGTAAAATTGATTTAAAGCAGGATTTGGAAATTTAAATCCCGGAAATTTGGAAGTGTTTGTCAAAGTATTTGAAGATGAATAATAGCACATTGTTTTGGAGATACTTCCGAAAGGAAATTTGTTTTAAAATAGATTTTGAAAGTGAAATAGCATTGAAATCACTTGGACTATTGGAAAATAATTCTGATGATGACGGCCGCATCATCAGTTTTCATTTTCAAATTTCTAAGTGACAGATTGCTACCAAATTGATTTGTTCAGAAAAACCTGTTTGTTTTTGAAATCTCAAAGGAAATTTTGGGAATAAAACCAGGATTGGTTTAACTTTTGAGAAATGTGATTTGAGATGTTGGAGATTTCTAAATGATTTGAAACCAAAGCCGGGAGTTTAAAAAAAATATCGATAGGATGTGTTGTAAGCTTATAAATTGAGATGATTTTTAAATCAGGAGTGGAATATAAGCTTTGAAGGTTGGAATTTAAATTTAAAATGAGAAGTTAAAAATGAGATTTACTTGGATTGATGACTAAAATTGAATCGTATTGAGTTAAATAAAACTGAGTTCAAATAAAATTGGTTTGGAATAAGAATTAAATCGAACTATGAATGGAATTATATTCTTACTTAAATAAATGAAAAATAAAATTGAATAAGGATTGGAATTGAAATAAATAAATTAGAATAACTTGTAAAGGAATTAAAAATCCATAGGAATAAAAATATGCTTGGGTTATAAATAAGCATAAGGCTTGAGTTAAAATAAAAGAATAATATATTCAAGCCTATGAGGAATGGAATTGTGTAAATAATAAGTTGTGACTTATTAAATTTGAAAAGTGAGATATAAAACTCCAAAATAAATATTATTGATGAATTGGAGAATAAATTAAAAAAAAACTTGAATTATAAACTAAATTGAACTACGAAAATTAAATGTAGTGATATTTGGGATTAAAATTCAAGAGTTGGATTATAAATGAGGGAAGAACTAATGAAGTAATAAATTAGTTAATGAAATTTAATTGTGAGTTTATGATGAAGTTTGGAAATAAAACTCAAGTTATAAATCAAATTCGACCTGGGTCGATAGTGAAGTAAATGTAATTAAATTGTGGTTAATAAATTGGGTGGTAAATTGAAAATGGATAGTGGATTTAAAACTTGAGTTATAAATTGAAAATTTAGCTTGAAGTGTTAACAAATTAAATATAATTGAAGTGTATCAGATAAGGATATAAATGGATTAAAATAGCAATGGTTTGAATATGCAAATAAAATCCAAATAAGTGAAGATAACTGGGAAATTAGCCAGGTAATAAATTGAATGAGCTGAATCTAAAAAGTTAAATTGTATAATAATTGATCGAATAAATGTGTAGTTTGAATAGGATTGGATTAAAATAGAATCAAGTTAAATTGAAAAGAGAACTTTGTTTGTAAAATGAGAATGAGCTTAAGTGTAACATTTGAATAAATTGAAGTAAATTGACTTAAGCTAAATGGATAAAGGAGAGTTGAATTGAATTCAACTTGAACCAAGTTTAATGATATTGGATTGGATTTAAATCAAGTGGAAATGAATTTTAATCGAAACAAAATTCGGTGAGTTATAAATAATATTAATGGAATGAAATTCTAGAATAAATAATTGTAAACCATTTAAAATTATTAAGGAATTGAAATAACTTGAGACAATAAGGAAAATAGAATGTTTCGAGTTTATTAGAATGGTTTAAGTGAATGTGGATAAACTAATTATATTGAATAAATAAATGGATGGAATAAATAAGTATCAAATGAAATGTGGTTTAAATAAGTTGAGAAATGGTTATTGAATGGAATAGCTCGGATTGTCTTCAAGCTAAATAAAATAGTTTGGAATAAACAAATATGGAATGAATTATAAATAAATGGATTGTAAATGAAATTTAAATGGAATGTGTCGAGCTAAATAAATGATTGTGGATGGATTAAAATAAAAGGGAAATTTAAGTGGGAATCAAGATGAACCTAGGTTGTTAATAGTTTTGGATGAACTAGTTTGGTTAATAAAATGAAATGCAAGCGAATGAATTCAAATGTGAAATGCAATGAAAATGAGAATATACGGATTGTGAATAAATTCGAAATGGAATAGAATTAAGTGTAAATTGAGTCGGAGTCAATTTAAATCGGTTATAAAATGTAAAGACTTATTTATTCACATAGATCTTGTTAAATTGCATAAAATAAATTGTCATTTGATTGTAAATGGAAGTTATTGAAATGCCTTGGATGGATAGAAGTAAAATGAATTGATTTTGAGACCAATTGGATTAAATATGAATCCAGTTTGCTTAAAAATAAATTAAATATAAGCGATTGAGTTTTAAACCATTCAAATTGTATGAAAATGGTTTGTAAAAAAGTTAAAACAGTTGAATTAACATGGAAACTATAAAAATTGCTTACGGAAAATGTTGGATGTGCATTTCTTTAGAATTCATATGTTTTAACCATTGCAACTAAGTGAAATATAGTTAAAATGCATATATTTGGTACTTACATGTTTAAATTGAGTAAGTACAGGTACCTGGGAAGCCGTGTGGCTGGATTTGGGTTGCATTAATTGCTATATAAATAAGCTGCTTGCTTAAAATGCTAAATAAGGTACGCCTACGCAATAAAAATAGGAAATATGATCTGTTTTTGGTTTTTCCGACCGGGTGGGTCGATGAATATATATTTATCTCTTTTGTCAAATTGCAAAAGCCCCTACGTACAAAGAAGACTCTGCCAAAATTTTTCAGAAATTTTGGGAGTAAGAAAATTTTTGAAAAAAATTGGAAAATTTTGCTAACGACAAAACGATTTTAAACTAGAAATTGAAATAAGTTAGTGAATGAAACTAATTAAAATAATGACATGAATTAGTAATAAATGACAAATAAAATTTATATATTCTGAGTTAAAGATGAATTGAATTCGTATGAAAGTGAAAGAATCAATTTGAATAGAAATAGATATAAACTAAAGTGGAAGATGAAAATAAATATAAGAAGCATATAAAATGCTTAAACTAAATTTAAGAGGGAATGGTGAAGTCTTAAATGGAAATTGATACTACCAATGTAATTTAAGACAATATCGGAATGAATAGATGTTGACATTTTGTGAGGAAGTCGATAAAATGTTTTGGAATATTGTGTTTGGATATTGGTGCCAAGCAGGTATGCAGGTATTATAAAGGGAAAAGAAACTTGGATTTGATTTCAAAAGATAAATTTGAAATGCTTGATAAAAAGGTATGTGTTTGAATTTATTTGAAATTTGATTGGGTTTTTGGATCGAGCCACTTGGCCTTTTTGTTTTCTTTTTGGATTTGGGAACCCGTAGAGCCATTTTGTAGTTGTACCGAGCTAGCCGCGCAAAGGAGACGCTGACGAAATTTTTCGGGAATTTAGGGTGTTCGAAAAATTTTGAGAAAATTTTGATAATTTAAAATTGGTTTTAAGATTAAAAATGGGATGGTTGAGCAAATAGGATTGTTTGCAAACTAGGGAAAGGTTTGGAAAGTTAATAAGAATGATAATGGGTCTTTTATAAAAAGATAATTGGATAGATGTTGAACTGTTTGGTTTTAGGGAAATAGTAAACAGGTATTGGATCATTCTTCCTAATTAGTAATTTCGGGGACGAAATTCTTTTAAGGGGGAAGGAATGTGACGACCCAGAATTTTTAAGTATTTGTAATCGGAATATTTAATTGATTTTAAATATTCAAGATAATAATTTCAACTTGAATTACGAATATCGCTATTTATTTGATAATTAAATAATAGAATTTAATAATTTGAAATTGGATAAAATGTTGAATCTAGAATTTTAAGCCCGTAAAAATAATTTGAAGGTTCGTAAAATTTATATTGATAGTACTGAAGATAATAGAAGTTTTAGAATTTAAAATTTATAGTAATTTGTTCAGTTTTAAAATTTTATTGTTTAAATCGATATTTAAAAATAGCCTTCCGAGGCACAGTCTCGAAATTTGACGAAACCAGTTCCATTGGGTCCGTAATATTGAATTATTATCGGATTTCGAATTTCGTGTTGATCGGAGTTAGTGTGTGAGTATACGATATATAAACGCGCTGAGAATTTATTGAACAAAATCCAATGATATTTAATTTAAATGGTCAAGCTTCTCTAATACGCTTCTTCGTTTAATTATTAAAAAGGGGTAGATAGTTTTTCTTCGTTCTGGAAACAAATCTTCCTGTGTATGCCTATTTCAAGCCGAGCCTTCTAAATATCTCACACCCTTCTCCCCTATATTCACTTCGAAATTCAGATCTAAAAAAAAAGAAGAAATGGGGCCGAACCTTTACATTCGATTCGATCAGTAATAATAATAATAATAATGAAAATAAAAATAAAATGGCCGATCAACATCAGGTGAAGGGCGAACTCGTATTGAACTCGAGTCCATGCTCGGTTCCATCGCATCTGGGAGGGGAGGAAGATTTGCGTTTTGGGTTTGGTTTCAGTTGTGTTCCGCGAGTTCGTGTGGCAGTCGCGATTGGTGGAGTCGAATTAGGGTTTGGGTCGTGATTTTGGGGGTTTCATGCTCGCGCTCGCAGGGGTTAGGGCTCGCGATGCAGGGGAGGTCGCGTTTTGGATTGGGGGCCGCGAGTTAGAAGAGGGGTTTCGTACTGGGTTTGGTCTCGATTGGGTCGGCGATGGGGTTCGCAGATTCGAGGTTGAAGCCGTGATGGGATGGCATATGGGGAGTGATGGCAGTAAGGTAGTAAGATGTTTTTATTATTATTTAAATTTTATAATTGCATGTATATAGATATAGATAAACTGGATATATACATATATATAGATCAGATTTTGGAAATGAGGCATTGAAAATGGAATTTTAAATGGTCGAGAAGCTATGTATAAAACAGATTTTTAAAAAAAATATATATATATATGCAGTTAAAATATATATAACATAACTCAGTATTCTATTTTTCAGTAAAGGATATTTACTGTTTAGTTTTAGATGTTCCAAAGTTTAAAACATATATATATACGGGAAATCGATATAAGATTTTGGAAGAAAATTATGTAAGGGATTTGGTGATAAAATTGTACGATTGACCTATTTAATAAATTTTAGCTATTAAAGATTATTAAAGGGAAGTATTAGCTTAAATTAAATTATTAGTAAATTTAAATTCTTGTTAAAGGTGATAAAATATAGGGTTAATTAATTTATCAAATGGGGACTTAATTTTCTAATTGAATCGAATATTAATAGAACATCTAATATTTTTACAAGGTCTGAAAACAACAATGGAAAACAAGTCAAGATGGAATAGACTGCAAATCAAAAGCAAAAGGTGAGTTAATCTCACTCAGTTTAAATTTAAATTTAAAATGATTAAATTTAAATAATTGTTTGAATGGTTGAAATTGATTGATGTACTATGTTATGGTATATTTTGGAATTGGCATATTACTGTGCTAACGTCTGTGGATGCAGGGAAAACAGGTTGGAGGGATCCAACTGGACCCCTCAACATTTATTTAAAATTATTTAACACCCTCTGTTGTGATTATTTGATATGCTATGATGGATTATATTGAAATATTGAATGCTATGATTTGATTGGAAATTATTGGGTATGATGAATTACTAAAAATATATAAATTGGATTTTGGTAAGATAATAAAAGAAGTGAAATTGTAAGTAAAATAATTATAGAAATTTGAATAAATATTTAAATGAATTGGAAAGCAATAAAGTGACTTTAAGAATTCTAGTAAATAAATCTTGAGTATAGAATGGAAATTTGAATAAACAAAGAGTTAATGAATTTGAATCTTCAGTGATATTAATTAAAAGAATAAAACATTTATTTAAAATTTAAGATTTAAAGTATTGAAAGAAATAAAGAAGAAGTTGGGAAAAGCTGAAATGTGTATATTTCAGTTAAAGAATTAAAGTCAAATGGAAAATATTAACAATAATAATTAAGTGCATAATTAATGAAAATTTGAGATGAATTGAGTAATTAAAGAAACTTATTTCGAATGGAATAAATTGGGAATCAATTCGGGAAATTGATTTAAGTGCTTGAAGTTGGAAATTTCTCTGGATGGACAAGTTCACGTTTTTTAAAAGTAAATTTGTAAATATAAATTAAATGTTTTAAAATTGTTTTTAAAGAAATCACGTTTTGTAAAATTTATTATTTCTAATATTTAATTTCTAAAGCAAGTATTTTCTTTTAATATATTATAGCATTATTATTTAAAAGTGACTTAGTATTTGATTTAAAAGTGAAAACCTGGTTTTATATTTTATAAAGTAACCTTATTTTCTCAAATTCATATAGTATGTATTTTTAACAAATTATTTAAGTAATTTTATCCTAAGTGTTTAAAGTATATATTTCAAAGTTAAGTGTTTTAAATTGTTTTAAAATCTGGTTTTGTGCTTGGTAATTTCAGAGGAGATAGAAAATATTTGGAAAAGTTTATTCTGGAAAGAAAGATGGTTTGAAACTGTTTCCAAAAGATTGAAAATAGAATATATCTTGTGAAGATATTTTGAGGTTAATAAATAATTTGGGAAATTATTTATTGTTGGATGGATGTTTGTGGATATTAATTGATAGTGAAATAACCGACTATCAATATTGGCCAACTGCCTTAATCGTTTCGAAGAGTCCGGGATCGAGATTTATTTCTCGAAACCACTTCGATCCGGTTTGTGCGTTTCGTGTAAACGATTTTGGATTCGAAGCTGGAGCAGTGAAGTGCAAGGGCTAGTCGCTACTAATCCTGAGGATATTTCCAAAATGGATGTAGTAGGAATAGTGCCTTCGGTTCCGTTCGAACCCGGGACAGACTTGTATGGATGAATGCTTGCGAAACATCGTCAGGTGGGCGATGGGCATTCTAAGGGATACGTTCTATAAAAGGTAACGCTTAGCCTCAAGCCTCACCAAATGGGAATGACTGAAAATCAGGGGATATGCAGCAAGGCTAGGTGGGTAGCACCCAAGCAGGGTGAGGTTATTCCAGTCTAGATGTCCCTTTTTATTTCGGCTTAGTGGGCAGTTGTTGATCCCAACCGCGGGGTGATCTCATTCGGGACTGTCCAGTAAGGGATGGTTCCGGCCTTGTGTTGCAGGGGAGCGGGCGTACTCCTCGGTACGGTGATCTAGGCCTCGTACTGTGGCAGGTGGTACCCCAGTGCCTAGTCATTAGTTGGAAATCCATTCTCCCTACGAGCCTTGTACGAGTTTTGTTTGTATTACCCACTTTTGTGGCTAGTAGCTGGAATTTAATAGATGTAACAATTTCGGCTATTTTATAAGTATTTGTATATAGACCCTATTATAATATCAGAGGATTTCTATAAAAATTGTTTTAGCTATCGTAAGGTAAAAACCCGACATGTTTATTTGTGGCATGGTCTTACGAGATGCTTTTGTTTTCAAAGGATTTTTGAAACTTTAATAATCAATTGGGTGTGATTTTCTCACGCTGGTAATCCAGACTGACTCAGGTGTTATTTAACTGTAATGCTCGGGTCAGACCGAGTATTATAGGATACAGGAGATGCTGTGGAGCTCAGGAGACGAGCTGGATGACGATACGTACTCTCGTACTTGTTTATATATATATATATATTCCGCTGTGTTGTGTAGTTATGTATCCATTGTATGTTATTGATGTGAGCTGTGATTGATGTACTCTGATGATGTAATATATGTAAACAGATATGTTTGATTTTGAGTAAAGAGTATTTATTATCTATTTTATTTTACTCCGTTGCGATGGTTAGATTCTATTGTTGTTTTCTATTCTCTTCTTCTACCTCTTCTTCTTAAACCCAAATGGTTCTTATTTCTGTGCAACTTGAGTTGATTGTTGTAGAATAGTGTTAACACAAGGGGTACGGATTTGCAGGCCGTTACACACACCCAATTTGTGTTTATACTCCGGTCCACACTTCGGGGACTCGAAGTTGTCTTACGGTTGGTCGGTTCACACCCGGTTTGTGTTTATACGCCATCCCGCGCTCTGGGGACTTACAGTTAGCCGATGGGTGGTCGGTTACACCCATTCTAATGTTTATACTCTCATTCGAGCTTTGGGAATCTAGAGTTGGCTAACAGACGGTCGATCACATTTGTTTTGAGTTTTAGGACTACCTTCGCACTTTGGGAACGATAGATTTATTAGGATCGTGGATGGTCGAGTCACATCCATCCTGAGTTAATAAGTGTTGTCGTTAGACGGACAGATCCATCCTCCTATGACTTGGATTAAACATGGGCGAAGTTGTTAGGTGGATGGATCCACCCTCTTCGAGCCCACATTTGTAAATTTATACTCCAGCTCGAACTCTGGTAGCCGGAGATTGTTAGAGGATTATCGTGCATCAATCCTTTTTAGCTTCAGTGAGATGGCTTGACCCCGAGCTCGGGTTTCACTTAGCGAGTGACTGGTCGTATCACAGTCACTCCTTATTTGAAGAAGTCCCACCGTAGGGTGGAATTTAGCTCTCCGTGCATTGTGATGATCGCATGACGCATTTTAAGATTCATTGCTCTGGACGAAGAGATTGCATTTTATTGCTGAAATAAGATAATATGGCAAAGTCAGTTGCCTTATTACAAATTCAAATTTCAAAATGCATTCACAAATCGCAAATGAAAAGTAGACCGAACGAGTAAAAAAAGCCTGCTGTGTAGTAGCGACGAAGGCTCTCGCTGTTTCAGGCTCTTGACAAAGTGAGACCATCAATGGTCGATAATTTAAATGTGCCATCTTCAAGTCTTCATTCAATAACATACGGTCCCTACCACATTGGTTTCATATGCGAACGGACTGGGTAAATTCTCTTGAGGATGAGATCGCCGAGTTCAAAGGTTCGGGGTTGGACCTTAGCATTGAACAATCGGGCGACTCGACTTCGGTGCGCAACTGTCCTGAAATCAGATCTCCTCGCTTCTCATCCAAAAATCAGGTCTTCAGGTCATAATATTTCACATGATGAGAAGGCACTTCTTACTCGACACTTCTAACTCGACCAAAATAGTGGCTTCTGAACCGTAAGAAAGTGAGAACGGAGTATTGCCGGTTGCGAACTTGTGGGTTGTCCAATAAGCCCATAGGCCATAGGAAGTTCATCGACTCATTTTCCCTGGCTTTTTCCAATCATTTCTTCATAATAAACATTTCAACTGCAGAGAACTTCTTCTGGATACGGAATCACCGATTGAAATTCTTGAACTTGACACTATCGAATTGGGCTCCGTTTTCAGTGATGATGGTATGTAAGAGACCAAATCGACAGATGATGTTGCGTACAACAAAGTTGATTACTTTCTTCGTTTTGATAGTATCAAGGGGCTTGGCTTTCGTCAATTTGGTAACAATGGCGTGCTTTGCGCCACCTTTAGCTAGGGGTGGAGACCCAATAATGTCGATACCCCATATTGCGAACGACCATGAACTGATATCTGAGTTATTTCGGTAGGCAGGGCTCTTGGAATTTGAGCATGTTTCTGACATTTGTCACATTTACTAGCATAATATGACGCGTCGCGATTTATAGTCGACCAATAATAACCATATCAGAGCACTTTCTTAGCAATATCTTGCCTCCCCCCGTGTGATCGCCACATTCTCCTTCATGTACATCATGCAATGCTCGTTTGATTTCATCGTGGGTGATACACCGAAGTAAAGGAACAGAGTACCCTCTTCTACACATGACTCCATTCTGAATAGTGAACCACGAAGCCTTTCGAAGAACTTGTATTTTTTAACTCCTGTGCTTTGGCAGGGTCCCATGCTCGAGATAGTTTCTGAATGGATTCATCCATGACTCCTTATCGGGTATGACTTCAAGTACCCAATTGGTCTCCATTTGATCAATACTCGGGGAATCTAGCGTCTCAATGGGAACGAGTCTCATTTGCTACGCCTCACCGATGTTGGCTAATTTTGCCAAGGAATCAGTCTTCTGATTATGTTCTCGGGGTATGCAGTAGATGACATAATAATCGAACTGATTCAATAGTTCCTAGACCCGAGCATGATAAGTGGCCAGTCTCCGGTCTTTGGCCTAGTACCCACCCGAACTTGGCACACGATCAATTGTGAATCGCAGTAAATCTCCATAGCAACAATTATTAAATCTCTGGCAAGCCTTAGTCCGACGAGTAGGGCTTCGTATTCGGCCTCGTTGTTGGTTGCACGAAAATCGAACTTCAAAGCATAGCATATAGATTGGCCTTCAGGAGTATCAAGCACAACTCCAGCGCCTGAGCAACGATCATTTGACGCACCATCAGTATGTAGCTTTAAAATGCATTTGGAAGATTCATTGGTTTCAAGCAAGTTCTCTGGGATAGTAAATTCGGCGATGAAGTCTACTAGGACTTCTCCTTGAATAGCTTGCCTTGGTGTGTAAGTGATGTCGAACTGACTCATCTTGATATTCCATTTGAGCAATCAACCAGACGTCTCAGGCCGTGTAAGGACCTATCGTAATGGCTGGTTGGTATAGACAGTAATAGGATGAGCCTGAAAATACGAGTGGGGCTTTCTTGAGGCAATGACAAGACAGTAAGCTATCTCTAATTTTGGATAATTCTCTCTGCTCCGGTCGACCTTTTGCGGATGTAATAGATTTGCCATTGTATCCGATCCTCCTTTCGAATTAAAGCACCACTGGTTGCATTTTCTGACACTGCCAAGTTGATGTACAGTCTCTCGTGATCAATAGGTTTTGACAGAATAGGTGATGTGGACAGCTGTTGAAACGGTGCTCGGAATGCGCCCTCACACTCTATACCATTCAAAGCTCAGTTTCCATTCTGATTAGATCGTAGAAAGGTATGCTTTTGTCGTTAGATATGAAATGAACCTACTCAGTGCTGCTACCATCCCGTCGACACTCTGAACTTGCTTTGTAGTCTGGAGTCTCACGATTTCTAATTGTCCAGATTTTCTTGGGATTGGCTTCGATTCCCCGAGCATTAACGATGAATCCAACGAATTTTCCAGATGCGACCCCAAAGTGACACTTCCATGGGTTGAGTTTAATTCTGTACTCTCAGAGGATGTTGAACATTGTTTCCAGGTCTTTGATATGATTGGTGGCGAATTGTGACGTCACAAGCATGTTGTCCACATATATCCCTGCAACGACCCAGAATTTATGTTATTTGAAACTTTTATATTTAATTAATTTTAAATATTTAAAAGTTAAGTTTATAAACTGAATAAATAATATTTCGAATATAGTGATTTCATTGGATAACTAAATTGTTGATTTAATATTTGAAATTTCAGAATTAATTTGAAATTGGATTTAAAACGAAAAAAATGATTTATAAAGTTGTGTAAAATTCTGTTTGAATTAGAATGATGTTAGAGAACTTTTAAAATTGAATTAGCAGTTAATTTGTAGAATTTGAGTATTTTAATATTTAATTGACGAGTAAAAATATCCATTTTTCAAACAGTCTCAGATTTCGACGAAACTAGTTTCATCGGATCCGTAATGTTATATTATAGTAAGATTTTAAATTTCATGTCAATCAGATTTATGGTTTGTCCGAGGCAAGCTAAAACGCGTAGAAATCGGTTTAAGTGAATTTTAAATTTAATAAGTCGATTCGAAAACCTATCTTCCAAATACAATCGAATTGGCTCCCGATATATATTCCATTGCGTTCGGAATGGGGGTAAAACATTATAAACATCAGGCGGCACGCTTCGTTTCGAGTTCGAAAAAAAATCAGATGAATTGTGTCGCAACATTTTCTATGAAAGGCCAACTTTTATTTCATTTTGCATCAAACCCTACTAGGGTTAGGGCTAGCCGCCACTTCATTTTAATGGCCGAAAATGGCTTAGCTCTTACCCTATTATCTTCCAATTCGTAAATCTACTCGAGAAACTTCCAACGCGAGATTTGTAGAGCGTATAAAGATCTTGAAATCCATGCGGAGATGATCGAATAAAGTCGAGCGAATCAACGACAATAGGCGTTCAAAGGCATGGCAGTCATTCACGTTTTTCAAGGTGAAAACACAACCGAGCTTGATCGGTTTTTTGGTGGTAGCTTGTTTCGAGACGAGCTTTCGTTTGCATAGGTTAATTGTGTTCTCGATCAATGGAGGAGGTGCGAAAATTCGAAGATGGGGGTGGCCTATTTGGGTTTTCATGACCGTGTTAGCCTGGGGAAGAAAGGCACCAGCGGCCCAGATTTTCATATGCATTATGGAACGGCTGAGATGAAGTTAAGTTAAAATAATTTTTTTTTGTAAATTATTATATTATTAAATCGTATAAACTTTAAAAAGATGTAACTTCTTCATACGAGGTCCGTTTCGCACGAAACGAATTGCGTTTGGTCCGTATTGACGAACACTACGCGATGGAGCTTGTTTGAAGCTGATTGGAGCTAGTGTGAATTTTGTATAAAATTAAACACTCGTTTAATTTTATTCGCAATAAAACGCTGAAATCGTGACTACGATCAATGTGAGTACAACCCACTTTTTCTGACTCACTGATATTTTTTATACAAGTGGAAAATAATGTATTATATGATGATCTATGATTGTTTGGATGATATATGATATATTGATTGGTATTTTGATATATTCCTGCCTAGTGGAGCAGATGAACCTATACGTTCCCTTGTATGAGCGGACGACTCTTTGTGCGCGCGTCTGCCTCGAAGCGGACATTGTACTCATATTCTAATATGTATATTTGTTGCAGATGACAGGATGAAGGGATCCAACTGGATTCCTCAACAGTATTGATTTATTTACAGATATTGTGATATACGCTGTTATCATATTATATACAATATTTTGGATGTCGTGATTAATGTATTTAGTGCTGTTGCAGCATTGGGCCTATTTTTGATAAATTAAAAATGTTAAAGTGATGATTTTCAAATTTAAAAGGATTTTCAATTGATTTCGAATATATACGTTTTATTGATTTTTGAATTGTAAAGGAATTGAATTTATTTTGAATAAATAAATATTATAATTTTTATGTTATAAAAATTATGATTTCTGTGAAATATAGTAAATTATGATTTTTGGAATATGAAATGAACCATTTTGTAAAATAGTTTAAATGGAGATTTTTGAAGTTATAAATATATATATAAGATTTATAAAATTGATATTTTATAAATCAAAGTGATGGAACTATAAATAAGTTTTAAAAGCAGTAAAAATGAAGTTGTAAGTGGATTTATAAGTAAATAAGATTTCTAGTTTTATAAATTGATGATGATATAAAAGAATGAATTTGTGAATAAATGGATTTTATAAGTAATTAACTTATAATTTGGATTTTGGCATGTAAATGGAATTGGTTAATAAAAAAGATTTATGAATTGAAGTTTTTATAAAATATAAATGGAATTTATAAACATTGTTTTATAATTCCGTAATCAATTGATTTTGATAAGTTAAATATAGAAGTTTATTTAAAGGAATTTTATTCATGATTTTTGACAGTGAATAATCGTTTAATTAAATTTGCAATAGTGATGAATTTGGTAAAAGAGATGTAACCACGATTTTGGACAGTGGATTATACTTTAAAATAAAATGTATAGAAGTATTGAATTTGGTAAATGGACAATATTCACGATTTTGGACAATCGATAATGTATTAAAATAAGTAAATGTTTTGGAAAATGGTATTTTAAATGAAGTTAAATGTTTTAAAGATGTTTTAAAATGTATTAAATATCGAATACATAGATTTCAACATTCATTGTTGAAATAGATGTTTTTGAGAAATAAGGAAATGATGGACTATAACACTGTTGTTATAGTAAATGATTTTCAAAAGGAAATGTTTTTGTATAAGTATTGGGATTTATACATCTATCTAATTTTCAAATCCCTATACTAGTGATTTTGGGTTGTCGTAACGATGTTTTACGCAACATCCGTTTTCACCCAAGTAAATATGTTTAAAAGAATGTTTTTCTTAAAGAAAAAATATATACTTAATCGTGATTTAAGTATATGAAATATTTTTCAAGTGTTGAAAATAAATAGAATTGTGAATTACTTATTATTAAATAAGTACATGGAAATGTGTTCCAATATAGAAGTTGAAATGGTTTTGAAGATATATCTTTTTAAAGATAATTTGAAGTGAATATTTGACAAGTGATTTAATTAATAAAAGATTAATTAAAAGGGCCTAGTGATTGTATATGGTGCTGAATATTTGTTTGTTTTCTTTGGTAGTTATATAACGACTATCAAACTTTGCTAATTTTTAGTTCCTCGACTTGATGTGGGAACTATTTAGTCGTACACTTAGTACGTAGCCTTCTACGTAGGCTTGATTATCCTTTATGTTGAGGATGTTGATTCGTACAGTGCGGAGTATTACTCCAATCTATCAAGCTTCCTTCTTGGCTCGAAGGATAGCAAGTTGAAAGTTGAAGACGTGAAAGTCTATGAGACTTAGTTTCTGTGTGAAGTTGAGAAACGCTTTTGCGTTGTTGGTGCGAAGAGACCGGGATCAGATATATCTGAAAACCACTTTGGACCAACGGATATGCGACGATTGTGCAGTTTGCTTGTGATGATACTGATATTCCAGAGTTTCATAGCGGGGGACTGCTTGTTGATTGTTTGGGGTTAAAATCCCAATATACATCCTGTAGCAGTGGTCTCTTCATTATGGAATATCCAATGTGAGGACTATTTGCTACTAATTCTAGGGATTTCCCGACAGGATGTGGTAGGAAAGTTGTCCTGTTCCTGGACAGCTTGTATGGATGTTTGTCTGACATTGCATTTCTACAGATTGTACATTGGTTTTTACAAACGTACATCAATGGTGGCGGAGAAGGCAACTTCTCTTAGCTTAACACCCTCCTTGATACATACGAGCTTAAGGGTTGTATTTTTGTGGAAGACAATTAGTGGTCAACGGAAATGGCCGTGTGGCATTCAAAGTGATGTGATATGTGATTGTGAACGGTAATCGTTACCTCGTCAGGCCTCATCAACCGAAAATGACCAAAATAGGGTTAGATGCGACAAGGCTAAGTGGGTCATTCCCTAGTAGGATATGATCATCCTCTTCTAGATATATCTTTGCACGCTATGACGTCGTGTATCTGATTATTGTGGTTTGTATGCTAGAGGGCCCTCGGTAAAGGTCGGTAACGACCGGAGGATGACATATTCGGTACCATCTAGTTATAGAGGTGGGCCGGTCTTGTGTTGGTAGAGAAACTTTGTGATGGTTTCTCGGTACATTCTTCTAGAGATGTACTGCCGAAAGGTAGTCCCTTCACCTGTTCATTTGTATGGAAATCCAAACTCCACTACGTGTTTGCCATTTTGATTGTATTACCCATTTTGGGCTATGTGCTGGAAGTTAATAATGGTAACAATTTCGGCTATTTTGAATATTATTTGTATACTAGACACTAGTATAATATCACATAAGTTTGATATGAAATGATTTAGTTATCATAAGGTAAAAACATGTCCGTGTTTATGTGTGGGCGTGTCTTACGAGATACTTTTGTTTGATAAAGAGAAAGTTTTGGTAACTTAATAAATTCAGTTGAGTGTGTTTCTCACACTGGTTTACCAGACTGATCCGAGCGTTCTTCCCTTTCAATGCTCGGGTCAGACCGAGTATATTTATAGGTTTAGATTGGTGCTTTTGGAGCTTCAGCAGGAGAGCTGGAGATCTTCATTTTCATATACACGTACTTGTTTTGATTATCCACTGCACTTTGGTTGTTGTTGTATATTATCGGCAATTGGGAGGACAGACTATTAACTGTTCAAGCTGATAACTATTGATTGATTGTTAAACTCTGATTGATGTGTATATATACAGTTTCTGTTTTGTAAAGATCAATGATATGATATTATATATTATCCGCTGCGATGTGAGATTCTGTATTGTTCTTTTTGGTTCTATCTTCTCTCTTTCTTCTCTTCTCTTCTTCCTTCTTTTCTTTCTCTTAACTTTCCGTCAGTTTGTGCTTTTTGGGTCGTACATGTGTGGATTATTGTCGATTCAAAGGGTACGGATTTACGGGTCGTCACAGCCTCCATGGTTTTCCCAATCTGTTTAGCGAACATTCGGTTGACGAGTCTCTGATAGCTTGCTCCTGCGTTCTTAAATCCAAACGGCATCACTTTATAATAATAGAGTCCTAGATCGGTGACAAAGCTGCTCCTGATCAGGTAGGTGCATCGATATCTAATTGTAGTCAGAATATGCATCCATGAAGGATAAGAGTTCATGTCCGGCCATTGAGTGTACGAGCTGATCAATCTGGGGAGGTGGAAAATTATCTTTAGGGCAAGCTTTATTCTAGTCTGAGTAGTTAACGAATGTTCTCCATTTCCTGTTAGGTATCCTATCAAGTACAGGATTGGACACCCTTTCTGGATATAACGCATCTTGGATGAACCCGTTTGACCTGAGTTTATCCACCTCTTTCTTAAGGGTGGTAGATCCCTCTGGATCCGTACCATGCCTTTTTTGCTCGACCGGGACATGCCATGGGTCAATATTCAATGTGCGACTTGCGATGTCCGGTGAGATCCCACACATGTCGGAGTGCATCCAGGCAAACACATCGAGGTTTGTCCGGAGAAATTCAACCAATTCCTTCTTCATCCGTTGGCTTAGCTGAGATTTAATTTTTACCATTTTAGGATCGTCATCATTATTGATCGAAACATCGACTGTCAGCTCTGCCGAAGAAGTCTGACTGTCTTTGGCTTTATCCTTGCTTGTATTATCTCTTGGGCCTAGATCTCTTAGGAATTGGTTGTGGTTCCCTGGCCTGGGCCCAGGCATTAACTGTCAATTGTCTGCAAAGCGAACACATAGATATTCCTCTTCACCCTTTCCCTTCTCTTTTCGATGCGCCTCTCGTAGTCTCAGCAATATAACAGACTCGTCCAGTAGCCTGGTCTCCCTAAATGACTCCGACTCCATTGTCGGTAGGGAATTTCAAAGTTTGACACCAAGAGGTGATAGCGGTCCTAAACTCAGCTTGGGCCGGTTGGTCGAAGAAAGTATTGTACGGTGAGTCAATATTCAATACAATAAACTGCAATATCCAGACACTCCAGCGCTCTCCAACTCCCAACTCCACTGGTAGCTCCACCATCCCAGTGGGTATTGTCGCACTTCCATTAAAGCCATGAATACGAGACTGACAAGACTTCAAATCTTTTTCTTCCACCTTCATTTGATCATAGGCTCGCTTGAAGAGTATGTTTGCTGTAAATCTACTGTCCACTAGGATCCTCTTCATCCAAGCAGGACCTATCTGAGCTAAAATGACTAGTGGATCAATGGATGAGGCTTTGACTCTGTCGACATCCCTGTCTCGAAATACGATGTCATCTGTCATCGTTTTCTGTTGTTTGGCAGGAGCCCCGTCTTCCAAGTTACTGCAACATTCGAAGCTCGCGTGCCTAGTAGAGCTGGCATATGACTCCATTTCCCTCCAGCTCCAATCCGCTAGATGAGGATCACCATTAATAGTGTTATTCACTAACCTACCGTCGGTATGAGCGGGTTCCTCAGGTCTAACCTGATTTGGTATTTGGTTTTGATTTGATGGGCCTACACCTTTAGACTACGGCGTCTGAATGAAATGCTCCAACTTTCTTTCTCGGATCAACTTCTCGATAATATCCTATAGATGACGACACTCATTCATGTTGAGGTCATAACTATCGTGAAATCTACAAAACTTTCCAGTTTGAATCTGTTTCTCTGACGATTGCTTCGAAGCAGGTTTTTTATATTGGACAATATTACAAGTTTGCAAGTACACATTTTCCAGAGATTTATTTAAAGAAGTATATATGTCAAACATGGGAGCTCTACATCGCGGTCCATGATTCTGATCCCGCTTCCTACCCTGATTTCCATCGCCTTTCTGCTGATTCTGCTTATTTTGTATGTTTAATTGCACCTTTCTAGAATTCTTTCCGGTTTGTTCCACAACGACATTGCTTTGGATTCCTTCCACATTGGGCCTTGCGTCATCTTTTTTCCTAGACTTTTTCGCATCCTCTCTTCTGATGAACTGAGCTTCCTTGGAATAGAAATGGTCCAATGATGCAGAGAGTTTTTCGGCCAACCAATTGCCAAATTCAAAATCAGGATCGATTCCCTTAGGTGCCATCAGAATGGAATTGTCATTAGGATTACTAATCTCAGCTTATGCAACGTGAAACCTTTTCAGATAATGTTCGAGTGTCTCTCCGGGAGCCTGAGTGGCATTGGATAAGGTATTAATATCTTTGGGCCTTGTTACATGCATGCAAAACTATTCAAAAAACTTCATTTCTAACTGGTCGAAACATGAGATAGAGCGAGGTAGCTGGCGACTAAACTATGAAATCACGATGCCCCTAGGGATATTGGTGTTTGCACAAAAAATGGGCAAACACCTCCAAGTCGTATGATTTAGTCGATTTTATGTTGTTCTTAATGATTTGGATGATTTATGCAAATACGTAAAAAGCAGGGACTAAACTGTAAAAGACACACAGATTTATAGTGGTTCGGCCAAAACGTGCCTACGTCCACTTCATATGTTATTCTCTTTCACTGTTCAGATTACAAGTACGAAGCTTTGATTACAAGTGTATGAAAGTTGTTTGAAAGTTCTGTCCGTGCTTGAGCTCTCAAACTTGTCTGCCATTGTTGTACCCCTACCCTTCTATTTATAGAGTGAGGCTGGGGGTAGGGGTCTTGGATGTATATAGCTGCTGGTGGGCCTGGGCTGACGTGATCTGGCCTGGCAATCTTGGTTCGATAGTGCTTTGGTCTGGTAGTTTGTGGAGCGTTGTTTGGACCGGTGGTGGTTGGAGGGGTTTTGGTTCGGTAGTCTTTGGAGTGGTTTTGGTTTGGTGGTGCGAGGAGTGTGGTTGGTCCGGTAGTGGGTTGATCTGGTAGTGGGTTGATTCGGTAGTGGGAGGAGTGTGGTTGGTTCGGTAGTGGGTTGGTCCGGTAGTGGGTGAGAACACGCCCAACATTTGCCCCCCAAAGTGGGGCATATGCCGGTATATACCGCGCTTTGTTTTCCTTAGCTTGGACACCCTCATTCGGCCCAAGTACCGAATCGGTTGGTCCGGTCCTCTAACGATTGCTTATAAGTAGGGGCTTCACGCCTATGTTATTCCATACCTTTTGAAATAGCCGAACCAAACCTTGGTCTGCCGAATCAACCATATCACCGAACCACACTAGACTGCCGGATCAACCATATCACCGAACCACACTTGACTGCCGGTCCAGGTGAGTTAGTCTTCTTTTGCCGAATGAACCTTATGCTTGAACTACCGAATGAGTACGGGGAGTACGAGTGCCGAATGGACTTCAATCTCGAACTACCGAATGAACTTGGGAGTACGAGTGTCGAATGGACTTCAATCTTGAACTATTGAATGAACTTGGGAGTACGAGTGCCGAATAGCCCTTAATCTCGAACTACCGAATGAACTTGGGAGTACGAGTGCCGAATGGCCCTTAGCCTCAAACTACCGATTGAGCTTTTATGTTTTGAATTATGAATGAAATTCCAAGCTGTAGGTACTTGTTTGTCTACTCCCCTTGTTCTAACGATGTGTTTTCTCGTGTTGCAGATAATGTCTCATAAAGTAGAAACTCGTTCTGACAAGAAGAAATCCAAGGACAAAGAGGATTCCTCCATAGTGCACCCAGTTCAGTCAGAGCCAGAACGACATGGACCATCCCCGAGATCATTAGTAGATGTGTATGGTCCTCAGGAGCTTTTGGACTCACCGCCTGACTGCTTTCCCAGCTCCCTCAAAGACGAGCAGCTTGACGTTATATCTAGATCCTTTGGGATTGACAGAGCGCATATGCTGTTGCCATAGAAAGGAGTGATGCCGTATAACCCCCTGAAGGGTATTTTGCTTATAGTAGGTATAACTGTATGTGTGGGGCCATTCCTCCGATCAACGCTTGGATCGTCAGCTTCATCACATACTTGAAGGTGGCCCCTTTCCAGCTTCAGCCCAACTCCTATGCCATCTTGGTGAGTCTGTTTATTATCTTCCAGAGAAAATACCGGCGTCCTCCTTCCAACCGGGAGATTCGGTATCTGTACAATCTGAGAGCTACAAGAAGGGGTCTCCATATATTAGCTTAGAATCGACCGTGTCTTTCAAGCCAGTCCTGAACTTATATTCGAAATTTAGCATGTTCAAGAAGGAATGGTTCTTTATCAAGGATGACTCTGTTTCTTTCCACCGCTTCACCTCTGGCTGTAAGTTGACTCTTACTTATAATTTCCATTCTGACTGTAATGCTCCTCCTTATGTGCTTTGTTTCTTGCTAGCGACAGGTGGCTTTGCGGTTGTAGAGAATGATCGTTTAGTTCGGATGGCTGGGGAAATAGAAGCCATTTCAGAAAAGGAGAGGGCAGCTTCTTATTTGATTAGGAATGCCACTCTTTTGGAGCACAACTTGATTCTGCCACGCCAGTCTGTGGTCAAGCAAAGAGACACAGCCGAGGAGAGGGCCGCCAAAGCTAAAGGAGGGGCTACAGCGAAGAGCAGCAAAAGGAAACCCTTCTCGAAACATCCAATTGCCGGGGGGAAGAAACTTAAGAAGTCCGACGGTCCCTCCCCCAGCACATGTCCAGACATTCCGGAGGAGGAAGATGTGGAGGAGGAAAGAGGTGAGGATGAAGGAGGTGAGGAGGTGAGCGGAAGTGACGGAGAAGGTAATGGTGATGATGGTGGCGATGGACAGAGTGGTAGTGGTGCTGGGGCTTTGTCTTCTGAGCAAGCAGGTGTGATCCAGGAGTGGACGGACGATGCTTTCCATCTAGCTTTCGAAGGGTTGGAGGAAGGATCGTCTTTAGTGGAGAAGCCTAAAAAAGCTGACAAGGCCGGGACCGGCGCCGATTCATCTTCTAAGAGCGCTTCAGCTAAGGCAACTCCTGCAATTCAAGGTGAATTTTTGACTCCTGCCGACTCCATTTATGATAAAGACTTAGGAATATTTTATGGTCAGCTCTCGTCCTCGAATGAGATCCAGGACTTATTGCAATATCCTACTTCTCCTCAGGGTTTGTATAACAAAAGCGTCTCTTTACTCTTCTTGACTTGATATATTTCTTGAATTATAGCTCAATGTATGCTTGTAACACTTGGTTTTTATCACAGAAGCGGGTAAGGTGGCCAAGACATCAGATGTTCGGCACCGTCTTGAACAATATAAACTTCTCAAGGCTTCTACTAGACCAAAGCCTCCGACTAACCGCCCTAGAGACGTAGTCGGCTACCGTCCTCTTCTTGGAGTTATCGAAGAGGATATCCAAAGGAAGAAGAGGAGTCTTTCCTTGTTTAAACCCTCACCTGGTCCTCAGTCCCCAACTCAGCCTCTTCAGGATACCACGAAGAAGAATACTGAATTTATACCTCCTCCGCATCCGTCTGAAGATCCTACCGTTACCCGGATAGGCCATCCCGGCTTGGCTTGTAATCCGTTTGCAGGTCATCCGGATCTGGATCTGGGTTCTTGTGATATTACTTTTGATGAGGCTACCGGTGAGCACCTTCTTCCCCATAATCCTATGGTGAGAGGATTGGATGAATCTAAGTCCTTGAACCTTGATTTGCTTACCACTCGGGTCGTAACTTTGGGGGACGAAGCTAAGGAAAACATTGACTGGGTTGCTGAGGAAACCAGGAAGCTGATGGGGCATCATGCCCGACTGGTCAAGGCTGGAGAAGAAATCGGGAGTGTTAACATTCGATTGCGGTTAATGGTTTCCGACCAGGCCAAACAACTCGTTGATCAGGCCATTCAGATCTCTCAACATGAGGCCGCTTCTAGGCAATTAAAGAAAACCATGGAAGAGGCCAGCATGGCAGAGTTACAGAAAATGGAGGCTGTTTGTAAGGAACAGATCTACATGGCTATTGCAACGGTGGATGAGGTTCGGAAAGCGGATCTTGAGCGGGTGCAGGAGTTATCCGGGAAACTTGAAGCCGCAGAGCTTGCTCAAACCAAGCTGAAGGAGGAGTTGGAGGCGATGAGGAAATCCTTTCAGGTTGACTGCTCGCGATACCGATCGGAGAGGGATGCCGCCACTGCAAAGCTGTTGGCTTCCGAGGACCGAATAAGGGAGTTAGAGTAGAATGAGGGGATAATGGATGAGATGCTTCAAGATATATACTTCCGCACTTGGAAACAGGGTAACTTATCTTGGATGGATGATTATCCCCGAGTCATGGCCAATATTTATCTCAGGGCCCTGGAGGTGGCCAAGGCCGATGCAGATAAGGAAGGTGGCGTGGCCTTTATAATGGATGTGGTTACGGCTCAATTCACCAAGGAGGAGAAAGTGGCGGCGAAGGAGGGTATGCGGCTGCTTACCGCTGAGGAGGTAGGTGTGCAATTAGAGGATGATGATCAAGGAGCAGATGTTGCCTTTTAGCTTTTCATAACTTGATTGCTTATTGTTTATTTAATGGATTCTTCTCCTGAATTAGACAGGCAGGACCTTTGAAGCACCAACTTTCTCTGGTCAACATACTGAGAGTTCTGATCCTGCGGTTAAGTAGATCTCGGAGGGCCAGTAGGATAGAGGCGAAGCTCTGATGCAGTCGACTCCTTGACTTGATTTGAATATCTTTTGGTTTACTTGACATTGCTATCTGTGGTAGTCCCAAAACATTAATGTAACTTTTAGGCTGTAATTATGTTATTCGTAACGAACGACTTTATTTTTGGCATGTAATTTTTAACTTAAGCTGATTCTGTCATATTTGAATACTATCGTTATTTTGGTGTGTTGCATAAGAAATATAGCTGTGCATATTCTTGTGATTTAATTGTGTTTGATGTCAAGTTCTTGCTTAAAATATAATTTCATATCTTGCAATGTTAGTGTGATGTGCGAATAAATTATAGCTACGTATCATATACAAAAGAAGAATGTACTGCCCTTTATATTTTAGTCGTAGACGGTTGCTTTGAGCGTCTTGTATGACTGAGCATGCAATGCAGCTGAGTGACCTGTCATCCAGTTGTGAGTTCCTATTCCCATTAGCGAGCGTTTCCTATTTTGTGTCCTGTACTTTAGGGATCGTTATAGAGGATAGGAGGAAAGTTTTTAAATAAAATAGAAACATAAGAAATAGTAAAACTTCCAATCACGGAAGGCCTGCGATGTGCTTAAGTTCGTGGAAAACGAGTTTTGTAGTCACTTTCCCTACCTGTGGGTCTTGGAGACATTTGTCACCCATCTTACGCCTCCGCGGGGAGTTGCTCTTTTTTACCACAGCCGCACCTAAGACACTCGAAGCCGAGATCGCGCACAGTAACTACCCGGGCCATTATGGCCCGTAATCGTGGGTATTATTCGATTTACCGTGGCCGGCTAGCGTGGGTGCCGATCGTCAACTGTGAACTACCCCTGGCTGGCCACACCTTATGTTGGGGCTTAAAGTAGGTTCACGGTTGCCGGCGAGCCAAACGCCGTAATGAGCTGCCTCGGCTATAGTCGGCTTTCTCGGTGGCTTATAATCGGCTCATTATAGTTGGCTTTAAGGGCCGATCGCGAGAAATGAGTTAACCCGCAGCAGAGGGATGCTGGAGCAAAAGTGTCTCATTGGCGAGGGCATAGATTCGCATAGTACCTGTTAGGTCTTGTCCAGATGAAGTCGCGCTGTGATGTGTCTTGAATGGAAATGCCATTACACAGGATTTTGTACAACAGAAAAGGATAAAGTTAACAAGCAGCCAAGATATAAAGGAACAAGTTAAAAAAGAGACAAGTTTTTAAAGTGGTTCGTCACGAAAATGCCTACGTCCACTGATTCTCTTTGTTAATTCACTTCATATGGGCAGTACAAGTTAAGAAAAGTATCGACGAAGGTGTTGGATGTTCCATGCCCTCTGGAACACCTCTCCGTCCACTGTTGACAAAATATAAGCTTCGTTGTGGAGATCTTTATGAATTACATATGGTCCATCCCAGATTGGATCTAGTGCACCGGGGCGCGGGAAGATTCGTTTGAGGACAAGATCTCCTTCTTGTAAGCTACGATGCTTGACTTTGGAGTTGTATTACGCCGCCACTTTTTTCTTGTGAGCTACTGCTTTGAGCGCTGCATCGTTTCTCCTCTCTTCATTTAGATCCAAAGAAATGTGAAGGAGTTCTTCGTTCTCTTCCGGGTTATAGTGGATCCTGCGGTGGGAAGGTACTACAATTTCGACTGGGAGCATGGCCTCCGATGCATATGCCAAAGAGAAAGGAGTATGCCCCGTTGATGTTTTGAATGATGTGCGGTAGGCCCAAAGTGCCGTAGGAAGTCCATCCACCCAAGCGCCTTTCGATTTTTCAAGTTTCTTTTTTATTAAAGTTTTGAAAATTTTGTTGACAGCATCGACTTGTCCGTTCGCCTGGGGGTAAGCCACAGATGAGAAGCTTTTGTGAATTCCATGCTTTTGGCACCAGTCGGCAAACTCTTCGCTGTCAAACTGAAGTCCATTGTCCGATATGATTTTGAGTGGAACCCCGTACCTGCATAGAACATTTTTGATCAAGAAGTTAATAACTTTTACCGAGGATATTTTATTTAGAGGTTCCGCTTCCACCCATTTGGTGAAATAGTCGACTGCCACTATAGCATATTTGGCTCCGTCTCGGCCCACCAGCAGTTTGCCAATTAGGTCAATTCCCTATACTGCAAAGGGCCAAGGGCTGGTCATTTGAGTAATCTCATTTATTGGTAGACGAGGAATCTTGGCAAATTTCTGACATCTGTCACATTTTTTAACAAAGTCTAAGGCGTCTTTGTTTAAGGCGGGCCAGAAATATCCATATCGGAGTATTTTCTTTGCCAGAGTCTGTCTTCCAGTGTGATCTCTGCAGCTTCCTTGGTGGATGTTGGATAAGATTTCCTTAGCTTCCCTTCCAGTGACACATCTTAATAAGGGGTTAGAGAAGCCGCGCCGATAGATGATGCCTTCTTGTATTGTGTAGCGGGAAGCTTTCCTCAAGATTTTCCTAACTTCATTACGCTCGCTGGGCAGTGTGCCATCTTGTAAGAATTTTCGAATGGGAGTCATCCAAGTTTCTTCTTCAATTGCAGCTACCATGTTCACTTGCTCGAAACTCGGGGTTAGATGCTTTGAGATGGCTACTGTTTCGGAAATGGCACCGTCTTTCATGCTAGCTTGCTTTGCCAGCTCGTCGGCCTCTTCGTTCTCTTCTCGAGGGATGTGTTTGATTAAATAGTGATCCAATTGATTGAGTAGCAGCTTGGTCTTCTTTAGATATGCTGTGAGTCGTTCTCCTCGAGTCTGAAATTCTCCTAGTATTTGGTTTACAATAAATTGAGAATCACTACGAAGACATAAAGAACTGACTCCAATCTCTAAGGCAAGTTCTAATCCAGCTATTACTGCTTCGTATTCTGCATCGTTGTTGGTGGCAGTGAATTCCACCCTTAGAGCATAGTGTAGCTTCCTTCCTCTGGGAGTGATTATTACAACACCTGCCCCCGAGCCTTGTTCGTTTGAAGCTCCATCCACAAAGAGATTCCACTTAATGGCTTTTGCTATTTCAGATTGCTCCTTACCCTCGTTGGTAGTGAATTCGGCAATGAAATCGGCCATGGCTTGTCCCTTGATGGCGGTGCGAGGATGGTAGGTGATATCATATTGACTCAGTTCAATGCACCATTTAAGTAGTCGTCCAGAAGTGTCGGGACGATGGAGTACCTGCCTTAACGGTTGATCGGTTAGAACTCTGATGGAATGAGATTGGAAATAGTGTCGTAGTTTCCGTGACGTGATTAGTAAACAGTATGCTAGCTTCTCAAGTTTAGGATATCTGGCTTTTGCCCCTGTTAACCTCTTGCTTACAAAGTATACTGGCCGTTGCGCGCGGTTGTCTTCTCTCACCAAAGCGGCGCTTGGAGCATGAGATGACACAGCAAGGTATATGTATAGCTCTTCGCCTTCGTTTGGAGTTGAGAGTACTGGTGGTCTCCGGAGGTGTTCGATTAGGTTAAGGAAGGCTGTTAAGCATTCGTCAGTCCATTCGAACTTTCCTTTGTCTTTCTTTAGAGCCTTGAAGAAGGGGACACACTTGTCAGTCGCTTTAGAGATGAATATGCTTAGGGCGGCCACCTTCCCATTTAGGCTTTGCATTTCTTTTCGAGTGGAAGGTATCCTGATATCTTTCAGGGCTCGGACTTGTTCGGGGCTTGCTTCAATTCCTCTGGCATGGACGATGAATCTCAAGAACTTTCCTGACGATACTCCGAATGAGCACTTTAGAGGATTCAGCTTCATTCCATATTGGCGAAGTACTTGAAACATCTCGTCCAAGTGGCTTACGTGATCATTAGATTTCCTCGATTTTACTAGCATGTCATCCACATAAACCTCCATAGTCCATCCTATCAGTTCCGCAAACATCTTGTTGACGAGGCGCTGATAGGTATCTCCGGCGTTTTTAAGTCCAAAAGGCATTACTCTATAGCAGTACAAGCCCCGGTCAGTGATGAGACTAGTGTGGTCTTGATCGGGGGTGTGCATAGGAATTTGGTTATATCCTGAGTATGCGTCCATAAAAGATAAGAGTTCGTGCCCGGCAGTGCTGTCCACAAGCTGATCGATTCGGGGGAGTGGGAAGCAATCCTTCGAGCAAGCGTCATTTAAGTTGGAGAAGTCAATGCATGTTCGCCACTTCCCATTAGCCTTCTTTACTAGTACCCGGGTTAGCAATCCACTCTGGGTAGATGGCTTCTCGTATGAAGTTATTGGCAAGTAGATTCTTTGCTTCTTCATCGAGGGCTGTTGATTGTTCTGCCCCCATACTTCTCTTTTTCTGCTTTACTGGCGCCTTGGTAGGATCGATGTTTAGTACGTGGCATGCCATGTCTGGGGAGATTCCAGTCATGTCAGCATGCGTCCATGCAAATACATCCAAGTTGTGGCGGAGAAAATCAATGAGTTGATCCCTCAATTTTGCTCTTAGCTGAGATCCGATTTTCAACAGCCTACTCGAGTCGTTTTTGTCTACAGATACAAGCTCCATAGCCTCTGCAAGCTCGGCGGTGGCCTCCTTCTCTTTGTCCCTGGGGTCTAATTCATTGAAAGGATCACTGGTATATCGAAGAGGAGGGGCTTTCTTTAGTTGCTACGCTTCCAAGTTTTTCATGCAGAGAGTAGTCTCTGCATTCTTCCCTCTATTCTTCCTGCGATTATTGCGAAGTTCAGTTACATAGCAATCTCGAGCGGCGTCTTGATCTTCCTCTACTTCCCCTATTCCATTGTCTGCTGGAAATTTCATCTTCAGGCACCACAGGGCCAGGACAATTTGGAAGTCAGACAAGGCTGGTCTTCCTAAAAAGGCGTTGTAGGCCGAGTGGTTATCTATTGGCACAAATGTTTGTTTCCGCATGACAGAGCGGGGGTGACTTCCTATTTCAACAAAGAGGTCCAATTTCCCGAGGGGCATCTTCGCGTCTCCAGTGAAACCGTGTAATGGTTTGTTCAGGGAGACACATCCTTCATTGACAGCTTCATTCTGTCGAAAGCATGCTTGAATAGGATATTTACTGAGCTTCCAGTGTCTACTAGAATTCGGAAAACTTCGGTTGGGCCGAACCGGACAGAGATGACCATAGGATCCATGTGAGGGTACTGCCTTCCTTCTAGGTCACGCCTATTGAATGTGATGTCATCATTCTCTTTTCGCTTCGGGTGGCGTTCCTCCATAACAAAATTAACGTAGCCTTCATTGTTTCTAAGTGACTTTCCGTATCTTTCCATCTCTGCCCAGCTTCTGTCGGCGATGTGTGGTCCTCCCGATATGGTATGGACCACTATCTTCTCTTGACTGGAGCTATCGGTGTTGCGATTTTCCCCTCCTGTTTCTGGGAGGGGTAGCCTTGGATTCTCATTGGCAATAGCTGGGGTCCTGTTCTGACCTTTTACATAGCGTTCCAGTCTCTTCCTTCTGATGTATTCTTCAATTAAGTCCTGGAGATGATGGCATTCATTGGTATCATGCCCATGAGATTCGTGGAAGCGGTAGAACTTTCCAGACTTAATTGCGTTATCTGATTCTTTCTTGTACAGGGGGCGTCTGTATTTAACTTCGTCTTGGGTGGCCAGGAAGATGTTTTCGATTGTATCATTCAAAGGAGTGTAAGTGTCAAATCTCGGTCCTGGCCGATATAGACGTTTTTCTCCCTTCTTGCCCCTAGCATTGTCCCTAGAGTCATTTCTTCGAATGTCCTTTGTTACGGCGGGTGTGTCGCCATGAGCTGCCTTGGTTTGTTGCGCTGTCTGTCTTTCAGTGGCAGCGTCTTCAAGTCTCATATATCTTCCAGCTTCATGGAAGAAATCGGGTAAGGTAGCTGGTTTTTCTTTCGTTAATCTTCTGGCAAACTTAGTATCCGGATGCACACCACTACAGAGGGCCATTAAGATAAGTTTCTCATCGGTATCTTGGACTGCGGCCGCTGCAACATTGAATCGGGTTAGATATTGCTGCACTGTCTCTCCAAGCTTCTGTTTGATATTAGATAGGGAGTAAGCGTCCTTGGGTTGTTCCACATGAATGCGGAACTGGCTGATGAACTTTTCTTTCAACATTTCCCATGAGCTGATGTATCCTTGGGGCAGGTGGCAGAACTAGGAGGTAGCTAGATCTGCCAAGAATAGTGGAAAGCATTTGCACAATACTCCTTCTGTGGCTCCGCTCATGAGCATATGCTGTGTGTATCTCTGCAAGTGTACAACGGGGTCAGAGATTCCCTTGTAAGGTTCCATTGTTGGCATTTTCCATTCTCAGGGGGTGATGGCAATTTCGATTTTGCGGGTGAAAGGGCTGGTTACCCTAGCGCCTATCACTCGATCTCTTTGATCCCGTTGGACGCACTCTCCGAACAATCGCGCCATCCTTTCATCAGAATTTGGAGTAGATAGAAATGAGTTTGGTTCTTCTCCGCGGGATTGATTCAATCCAGATGATCTATAGGAGTGGTATCGTCTATCACTCATAATATTTTCCAGTGGCTGTCTTTGGTCTTCTGGGAGCATGCTAGGGTCAGCCACAGTTGGCCCTTGCCTTGATCTTCCCCTGCTGGGTTCTGTTCTGAGCACTTCCTCGGGTCCAACTTCGGGCTAGACTCTAGCTCGGCCCCGTTCATTGGTGTTTCCATGGCTAGGTAGCATGACCGGCTCAGCCACAGCCGACCCTCGCCTGGTACCTCCCCCGCTGGGTTTGGTTCCAAGTGTTTTCTCGGGTCGGAGTTCGGGCTGAGTTCGGGCTCGGCTCCTATCATTGTTGTTTCTGTTGTTAGCTTCTTCGAAGAAGAAAGATTTTTGTCGCCTCCCAGATCCTCCAGACTGGGACTCATCCCATGATTCAGTGTAGCGGTTGGATTCTTCAGCATCCCTTAAGCGTGACATGAGTCGGTCCACCAAGGCTTCTTGTTGGGATGTGAAGCGGTTACTCACCTCAGCCACAACCCTGTCCAGATCTGCCCTAGTAATTGCTGCCGGTTGTTCCATGGCAGGGGCTGTCGGACTTGCCTGATTTCCATTTCGTACTGCTGTCGAAACGGGGTGGTTCTCTTGATCTGTGATTACTGGATCTGGAATGCTGCTAGTTGCGATATTCTTTCCTTTGCTAACATCTTTCATCTGCCTGGGAGGCATGTCTTCCAAGCAATGAGCGATGCTGTCGGGAAGAAGTTTAAGTAGGAGAAGTTGAAGCTTCTACCTCGAGCTCTCAATGAAAGCACCAAAAATGTTTGCACAAAAAATGGGCAAACACCTCCAAGTCGTATGATTTAGTCGATTTTATGTTGTTCTTAATGATTTGGGTGATTTATGCAAATACATAAAAAGTAAGGACTAAACTGTAAAAGACACACAGATTTATAGTGGTTCGGCTGGAACGTGCCTACGTCCACTTCATATGTTTTTCTCTTTCACTGTTCAGATTACAAGTGTATGAAAGTTGTTTGAAAGTTCTGTCTGTGCTTGAGCTCTCAAACTTGTCTGCCATTGTTGTACCCCTACCCTTCTATTTATAGGGTGAGGCTGAGGGTAGGGGTCTTGGATGTATATAGCTGCTGGTGGGCCTGGGCTGACGTGATCTGGCCTGACAATCTTGGTTCGGTAGTGCTTTGGTCCGGTAGTTGGTGGAGCGTTGTTTGGACCGGTGGTGGTTGGAGGGGTTTTGGTTCGGTAGTCTTTGGAGTGGTTTTGGTTTGGTGGTGCGAGGATTGTGGTTGGTCCGGTAGTGGGTTGATACGGTAGTGGGTTGATTCGGTAGTGGGAGGAGTGTGGTTGGTCCGGTAGTGGGTTGGTCCGGTAGTGGGTGAGAACACGCCCAACATTTTCCCCCCAAAGTGGGGCATATGCCGGTATATGCCGCGCTTTATTTTCCTTAGCTTGGACACCCTCATTCGGCCCAAGTACCGAATCGGTTGGTCCGGTCCTCTAACGCTTGCTTATAAGTAGGGGCTTCACGCCTATGTTATTCCATACCTTTTGAAATAGCCGAACCAAACCTTGGTCTGCCGAATCAACCATATCACCGAACCACACTTAACTACCGGATCAACCATATCACCGAACCACACTTGACTGCCGGTCCAGGTGAGTTAGTCTTCTTTTGCCGAATGAATCTTATGCTTGAACTACCGAATGAGTTCGGGGAGTACGAGTGCCGAATGGACTTCAATCTCGAACTACCGAATGAACTTGGGAGTACGAGTGCCGAATGGACTTCAATCTCGAACTACCGAATGAACTTGGGAGTACGAGTGCCGAATAGCCCTTAATCTCGAACTACCGAATGAACTTAGGAGTACGAGTGCCGAATGGCCCTTAGCCTCAAACTACCGATTGAGCTTTTATGTTTTGAATTATGAATGAAATTCCAAACTGTAGGTACTTGTTTGTCTACTCCCCTTGTTCTAACGATGTGTTTTCTCGTGTTGCAGATAATGTCTCATAAAGTAGAAACTCGTTCTGACAAGAAGAAATCCAAGGACAAAGAGGAGTCCTCCATAGTGCACCCAGTTCAGTCAGAGCCAGAACGACATGGACCATCCCCGAGATCATTAGTAGATGGGTATGGTCCTCAGGAGCTTTTGGACTCACCGCCTGACTGCTTTCCCAGCTCCCTCAAAGACGAGCAGCTTGACGTTATATCTAGATCCTTTGGGATTGACAGACCGCATATGCTGTTGCCAGGGAAAGGAGTGATGCCGTATAACCCCCTGAAGGGTATTTTGCTTATAGTAGGTATAACTGTATGCTCGGGGCCATTCCTCCGATCAACGCTTGGATCGTCAGCTTCATCACATACTTGAAGGTGGCCCCTTTACAGCTTCAGCCCAACTCCTATGCCATCTTGGTGAGTCTGTTTATTATCTTCTAGAGAAAATACCGACGTCCTCCTTCCAACCGGGAGATTCGGTATCTGTACAATCTGAGAGGCTACAAGAAGGGGTCTCCATACATTAGCTTAGAATCGGCCGTGTCTTTCAAGCCAGTCCTGAACTTATATTCGAAATTTAGCATGTTCAAGAAGGAATGGTTGGTGGTGCGAGGAGTGTGGTTGGTCCGGTAGTGGGTTGATCCGGTAGTGGGTTGATTCGGTAGTGGAAGCAGTGTGGTTGGTCCGGTAGTGGGTTGGTCCGGTAGTGGGTTGGTCCCGTAGTGGGTGAGAACACGCCCAACAATTGGGAAACTCTAGCACTTGACCGCATCATCAGCCCATGAAGCATTCATCAACCGTTCATAGTTTAAAATGTGCTGGTTAGGGTCAGTGCTCCCTTCATAAATAGGTAAAGTTGGCATTCTGAATCACTGAGGCGGTTTAACGTAGAGGATGTCGTCGGTGAAAGGGGTATGACTCTGGGAGATTCCCTAGTTATTATTAGTGAGGCCTTGGATTTCATGGATCATCTGACGGATCATTGTCAGGATGTTTGGCATCTGGACATTTTGGGCATGCTGAGCCAAGGTGTGGTCGGGTTCCACAATGCGAGGATGGGCCGGTCGCGGTCGACGGTCCATATCTCGCCTCCTTGCCTCTAGATCTTCTAGAATACAAGACTCAGGAGTATAATCGCGCTAGCGACGGTTCGGATCCATTTGGTTTCGAGCGTCAGCTCCTAACTCAATAGTAGCGGTAGTAGCACAGTTGTCAGTAGTGTGATATGCAACCATCCCCTCCTCGGAAGGAGGGTTCGGTCTGGTGTCTGCTTGATGGATCAACTGTCGGTTGCCCAAGATTCAAAGTGCGTTGATGTCCGGTAGCCTTTGTATAGCTTCCATCCAGCCGTTGGCATGTGGATCTGTGATTGTAATAAGAAGAAGCTGAACTTTCAGTGGATGAGTAGGAAGCCTGATCCGTTCTAGATCTCCTTCGTCTTTCATGGTTCAGCCGATTGGTTAACTCCGCATTGGCATTAAGCTGTCGGGTAAGCTACTGGCGGCTTTTAGTCAGCTCTTGCATCAGCGGTTGGAACTCCTCCCTGGTGACAGGGCCTTATGGATCCGAAGGTCCGGTAGCATTCTGGTCTGTAGAGGGAAGTTGTGCGAAGTTCTGACTATCCCATCCTTCTGGATCTGCAGTGGTTGAGGTAGTCCTGGTAGCGACCATGGTGAATACTGAAGTTCTCTCCTAAATTTGGCGCAAATCTGAACAACATGGAAGAACTTCTAAGCTTGAGATCTGGATCTTCTCCTTAGATTCTTGCAATCTAATATCGGTAGTATATCGAATGAGCCAGAGAAAAGCTGAGTTTTCTTAGTGAAAGCACCAAAGTGTTTGTACCAAAATTAGGCACAACACTCTTCGGATGTGTTTAAAGAGATAAAATGAAGAAAATAAATGTAAAATGAGGCAGATCTAACAAACACACAAATCAACAGATAAGAAGAAATGCAAAAACATGCAAATTTAGAGCGGTTCAGCGTATTTCCTACGTCCATTATGAAATGATTGATGTTTATTGACTTTCACTTGCTGATTACAAGAGATTAAAATAGTACAACTGATGTATAATAATGATTTCAGCGGAGTATCAACGTAGAGAAGCTAAAAGTCCATTTTCTGTAGGTCCAAGGTCGCTATTCATAGGTGTAGGCTGCTAATATCTGGCTCAAATCTTGGAAAACTCCTTCTTTCATGTGGATAGGCCCACTAGATCGATCCGATATTGATTGGGATCGATCCACGACCGATACACACTCATTTCATATTGAATCAAATGCACACCCATTTGGGCCGAGATCGATCATGGACCAAGTAGAGGTGGTACGCAAGCTCCTATGAAAACTTGATGGCATTTGGATTTGTAAACTTTGAGTTATGATCGATCCAAGTTTGGATTTGCAAAAGGCTGCCGAGTTCGTATCGATCCCATTCGTATCCATGCTGGCTCGTATCGATTAGGAGTGACGTGGTGCTATATTCTAGGATCAATCCACTTTTCATTTCGAGTGACCAAGTCTCACATGCTTTGTTTGTATCGACCTTAATTTACTCTTCGTATCGGTGACTTTGAATTTATTTTGTATCGATGTCTGAGGCTACTTCGTATTGATAATTTCCACTTCAATTCATATCGATATGAATTCAGGCTCTTCGTATCGATTGAAGACTCTGACTTCGTATCAATGTTTTTAAGTGTTGTTTCATATGGATCGTTTTAGTGGCATGTTTCATTTCGATCAATGGTTGATCGATACGAACTGAGTTGATGGAGGGATCGATACAAAGCATGTATGAATGAGATCGATACAAAGTGTTGTTTGTTGATGGATACGAAGTGGACCAAACATGATCAATACGAAATGGAAACTCTCCATGGATATGAAGTAGTCTGGGTTTGATGGACATGAAGGAAGCCGATGATTGATGGATACGAAATAAAGCTTTCCTAAGGGATGGATATGAATTTGTATGGATACGAATATAGTTGATTTCCATGACCTTGATCGATCAGTTTTTGAGCATACAAACTCCGATTGAGTTGAAATTTAGAACGTTGGCTCTCATAACTTTGCTTGTCGTGTCCTATCAATTGTAGCTCGATCTGGGTTCGAACCAAATTCGGCAGTATCCATAGTGAACCCGTGTATAACCGATCTTCGGGATAAATTGTTTTTGGTTTCTAGTTAATTTCTTAGTGTCACGGCCTTGCCAAAAGGCTAGATAACAATTACGTTGTTTAAAATTATAACGTAATTAATTTAGATATACCGCTTTGGTGTTATATATTTGGTCAAATAAACACTATCTGATAATGAATGAAAGAGTTTATTTTGGATGGCATTTGAGTAGCAGAATAAGTCCCCACTCTGCTATTGTATTTATTTTGATAATCATTTAAGTGCCATTTTATTGATACTAGGTATGTGATATGTTAACAGTTGATTGTTAATTGTGGATTTGGTTTACATATATGTCTGTTTATGTAAATACTTGTAATTTAGCTTGGAAAGTTAAATTGAATTTACCGGTAGCTTGTTAAAGTACCATTGGGATCGCTGAGCCTCTTCTAGATTTGGAATTTATGAATTTGATTTACTTCAAATTTTGAATTTGAAGTAAAATGTTTCAGTTAATTATTAGATATACAAAGTGCTTTGTTTAATATTTTTTTTTACAAAATGTTTTGTAAAATTATATTCTTAGTAAAGTTAATTATTATATTTCTAATGTTTTAAAATTAATTTTTTTATTAATTTTTTTAAAAGATAGTTTATTACTTATAATGGTTGTTTAAAGAAAATAAATTATTTTGTTATTTTTTATTTAAAATTAGATAATTATTTTGTTAGTAATATTGTTTGGAAGTTAATTAATCATATTTTAAGGGTTGTTTAAAGTTATTTTATTATATTTAATTATTTAGGATATTCAAAATTAATTATTACATAATTTGAATGTTTTAAAGATTAGTTACTACAAAACTGCATCTGCTTGCCTTCAACAGCATTTACCCATTGTCCATCCTTTCTACAAAACCGCACATCAGTTACTACAAAGCTTCCACAACGGTGTACTACCTACACATCAGTGCACTATAAAACCGCTGCTCTTTCAAACAATTCACCATCAAACTTACTTCCGGCAGTCAACCATCCTTTTCCACTGTTTCTACTAGCTTCTGCTACCTCGTTCTAACTGCAGCCATCAACAAATAATCACCATACATCACTGCAGTGCTTCAACAAATCACCAACAAACCACTACAAGCCTTACTTACTTCCCACACTCACATATCACTCACATACTTACATACTCCTACTGTTACTGCCTCCAAAACCTTGCTGCAGTTCTTCAACCTCTCACTGCCACAAACATTCCTCTCACTGTGCTGCACCATCAATCAACTATATACATCCACTCAAAGAAAAAAAATTCAGCACTTAAACTTTCTTACATCTGCTACCATTGTTCTCGACCATTCAACCATCATCACCCAGCCTCTCCACTGTTCTACCATCCACCACATAGCTGCAGCTCATTTCCACTCTTCACATTCGAGACCACTACTCCTCCTTTTGCCTCTGCGAACCACTTCGCAACAACCCACCACAATAACCCATCACAACTGTGCTGCTTGCATCCTCCACCACGACTCCATACATCACAATAACCCACCAGAGAACCTCCCATGCTTGTCTCATCACTGCCGCAATCCCCAAATCCACCAACTTCACATTCACCCCGACCACAACCGAAACCGAAACCCAAAAACCAAAAAAAAACCAACCAACATCAACCTCACAGAACAACATATCACAGAGAACAGCGATCAACATTCATCGCAAAACCACATATTCCCATCACCTTCCATCTCCTCCATAACTTGCATTCTAATTCAATCCAGGACCCTTACCTGAAATCGCCTGATTCCGCCATCGAATCTAGCCACGATCGAACATCTACCCTATATAACTACAACGACCACTGCGATACACAATTCCAACACTTACCACTTCCATGATTATTCACCTCAATCCACTCTTGTATCATAGCATCAATCTCTCCATTTTCCCTGACCATACCAAAAACAACCCGCATCTACATTACCCCATTCAATCAAACTCTTCGTTGAACCATCCTCCTCCGAAGACTATGAATCCAAATCGAACAAACTCAGTCGTGTGAGCCATCGTGAACTACACCTCCCTACATCGTGACTTCAAACCCAACCCAGAAACTACAATTCATCACAATCCACCTCGACAATTCGATCCAATCACCTTTGCTACCAAACAAAAAAAACATCTTCACCAATTAGTTGAGAATACGCAGTGGACATCTCGAAACTCAAAATCTCGATTCCGATTTCATGGCCTAACACCTACATCCACGGTCGAACTCATCCAAACACAATCGAACAACATGCATAGTGAATGCAAATTTTTGATTGCGAATAACGATTTTAAACTTTGATCTGCGACCGACTTTCAATTTGCAAAAGAATTTGGTTCTGTGAGATTTGACTAGAACTCGATTTGTTTTGAAGGAAATTAAATACTGAGAGTAATACTCAGTGGTTTGTAGTTGGGCAGGGTTTGTTTGTTTGGCGAAGTTGAATTTTTTTTAATTTGTGAGTTCATTTTGCTTTTAATTTGTTTTTCTTTGTGTTTGATAACATACTTAAAAAGCAAGTTTAATTTTCATTTATTATTATTATTATTATTTTCCTTGTATTAGTTTCACTTGTTTTAGTTTTCATTAATTTTATTTTCGTTTATTTAGTTTTCCACTTGTTTTATTTTCTTCTTTGATAAATATATAAAAAAACAAAAAAATTGTATATATCTTGTTTTTATTTCAGGTTGCCAAAGTAGATAAAGAAAGGTGCCACTTGCTAAAAATAAATTGCTTTGCTTACTTATAAATAATATTGCTGCTTTTAACCATTATCTATTGTTTTTATTTGCCTTGCATTGTTGATTGCTTGCATGTAAAATTCTTTTTCAAAAATCCAAAAACAAGAAAAATCCATTCGTAGTTGCATTACCAATTCACGTTTAATTTTCGCTTTGCATTTCATCTTAGAATTCGATTAATAATAACGTTTGTATATTGACAATTTGTCTACTTTGAATAATTTACTTTCTTGGTGTCCGGGCTACGGCAAAGCAATAACCATTTATAAATATTATGGCGATTCATAAATATTACAGTGGTTGTTTCTTTGAAGATACTTAAACCTTCGGCTGCATTGCTATGGTGATCCGTGATGCATCGATAAATCCTGCCCATTACCTGACTGAGAACTATCTTGTTGATTTAAGATAAAATGCGAGTATACAATTCTGTCTTAGGTTAGAACATTTGTAATTAAACCCTTTCATTCATTTTGTTGCATTAGTTCATGAATTTTTTTTAAAAAAATATCAATGTCCAAAACTAAAAAAAATTCTTAACTTAGTTTTAAAATCCTTTGAATTTTTTTCAAACAAATCAAAAAATAAATAAATAATAATAAAATCTTTTCAAAAACCAAAAAAAAAATTTGAAAATTCAAAAAAAGAAAACCAAAAATCAATTTTCCTTTTGAAAGATAAATTCATTTTGTAAATATTTTTCCTTTATGAAAAAACCAAAAACATTCTTGAAAATGTCCGAATTTCCATATTCAATTGAATTTTACAATATTTGTGAAAATCAATATAATCCATATGATTTCATTCCAAATTCGTATGGATATTTTAACGACAACTATTCCATAAACAATTCGAATTTTGAACAACAATGTTTTCAAAACAATGACCAACCCTCGACTCTTGAAAATTGCATTTCATCTTTACTTGAATTCTCTACATAACAAAATCAAAGTATAAATGATTTGTGTAATAACTCGAGTCAAGGATTTCAAAATTTTAATTCAATTCAAAATTTAAACAATTTAAATTATTACCCATGCCAATTCAATTCGAACTACAAAATGAATTTCAAACTCAAAATGAAAATGGAAACAACTTTTCAAACAAATTTGGCAATGAGAATAATCTTAACCACGTTACGATTGAAAATATTTGTTCTCAACAATTTCAAAAGTGAAAATCCTCATGTTAATAAATATAATTTGGATTTTGTTGAGCAAATGGATGAAATTTGCAATGATCACATGGATTTGTTGATTGAAACATATATGAAACAATGTGATAAACAAAATCAAATCCCAATGTGTGACGATTCAAATAATAATCCATCTTTTACCACAATTGACGATTTTCAAATAATAGTTTTTTGAAATTGAAAACGACAATCTTAATGAAGTTGTTGAAAATACGGTAATTGAGTTGGATTTCAATTCTTTTGAGGGTGAGAAACTCGATTTAAACTTCGATCTTCCTTTTTTCGATTTCGAAAATTAGAATACAACAACTTTGGACTTTGAAAATGATATACGCAGTGAAGTTGTTGATAATTCAATAAAGGAAAACGAATTCAAACACGATTTCTTTGGACTTTTTGAAAATGAGTTGCTAAATTCTAAATGGGAGGATTTGAATCACCATCCCAATTTTGAAATCAATAATTTTGAAAAATTTGTTAATGATGAGCTTAACCTTCAATTTGGTGAAAATAAACTTGAACTTCAAGCAATTGTTTTTCGAATCCAAAAATCATCAACAATAAAACAACTCCTACGATTTTTAATAAAAAGACATTCGTTTTTCCAAATCAGTATTCAACTCCGAAATCTTTTATGGTTTGGTTTGCCGAGCTTAAGCTGTGTCTCGTATGCTTGACGAGGCAAATGAATTGGTCTTTGGAAGACCGGTTCATTTATTCTTTAACGACATAATTTATGAACTCTTGTAAATAATAATTTTTTTTCCTGTAAATATAGGTTTTGTTTTTATTTTATTTTTCTCCTTTCGCTTAGGTTGACTTTGGAGACATAGTCAAAATCAAGTGTGGTTGGAATCTCATTTTCATTTTTAATTTTTCATGTTTTATTTTTACATTTTCTTTCCAAAACTAAAAGAATCTCAGAAAATTCATTTTTTTAAAGAATTTTTGATTTATTATTAAAGAAACATTGTAGGATAAATGTATGGTTTTGGTTTATTAAATTGAAATTTTTGAAAATTTAATTGTCTTAACAAAAATAAAAATGAAATTTGATTATAAATAACAATGGTTTAACAAGTGTATAGGAAGATTCATGTGTGTTAATTATGAAATACATCCTAATTGAAAAATATTTGTTTTAAAAAGTGGTTGATTTAAAGTAAAGATATATTGTCTTCTAAGTTAAATGGTGCTAAGATGATAGTGCAAAAATATCTCTTCAAAAAAACAGAAACAAAAACAATTTTCTTGTATATAAGTTTATATTTTTTAATAAACACCTAGAGTCATGTGTTCACACTTGTGTGTTCACTCGCCATGCTCTGTACCCTTCTCACGTATGCCTGAAAGGCAGTGCACGATTGATATATCTGGCCTCAGTTTATCTAAGTTTGGCGCGTCTATAAAAATTCTTTTACTAATAACGCCTACAATCAATAAATGTTCACACTTTTATGTTCACTCGCCACGCTCTGTATTCCCCTCACCTAAGTCCAAAAGGCAGTGCATTGATAATATATCTGGCCTTAATTTATCTGAGTTAGGCATATGTATATATTGTTAATATCCATAAATATTTCCAAAAAAGATAAAATAAAATAAAAATAAGAGAGAGTAAGCAATTGAAATCTAAGCTTTATTTTAACTTATTGGATCTGACTTGTTATTGAAAAGAAATGAAAATACCACTTGATAAACTTTGATGATCAACAAAGGATACATTTAATAGTTGTACTATGCTACCAACCGACGAGTTAAACTATAGTCTATTTGTTAGGATAACTTCATTTTTATTGTAAATTTTGACGAGTAAATGGCTTAAATTTTCAAGATAATGACCAAAACCTATATTTAACTTATTCATGTTAATTTAAAAATAAATCCTTCATTTGTAAATATTTTCAAAAATTGCATTCATCTTTTTGTAAATAATCTTGCATTTTGTAAATAATTTCATCTTGCGTTTGGATTTTGTGGGCAGTATCTGCTGAAAACCCTCACGAGACAACTCTCGTCCTACTGGGGACACCCAGAGGTTCAACGACTTTTTGCATACGCTTAATGCAATAGTGCTCCCTATGAAAACAGTTTTATCTTAGTTTTAGTTTATTCGAGGACGAACAAAAAGATTGGGGGGGGGGGGGGTGGTATTTGATGTACACGTAAATGTGCATATTTTTACCACGATATTTAATCTAATTAAATTAAATCACGATCATATTGGGTATTTTAACCTTTTTAAACCAAAATTCAAATTATTTTCAAATCATCATATATTCATCTCCATATAATAGAAAAATGGTCATTTTTGTGCATATATTAATTTGAGAAAATTTAATTGGAAATTTCTATATTATTTTGTAGGAATTTGGCTTCATATATAAGTGGTTTCGTAAAGACATATGCATGCACAAGGGTGAATACGAAGGAATGGAGATGGAAATAATTCATTTCATGGATCATGGAGGACCCCAAATACCCACCTACCTTCATGTACAAATTAGAAGCTAATCCACATGTTAATGGCCATTACACTTTCACGCACACTTAATGGATGATTATTGAAGCTAATGATTACATGGCCACCAAAAGGGTAGTTTGGTCATTCCCTAAAAAATTGAATTAAGGTTTTAAACTTGTATAAATACCCTTATGTTTCTGTAACCCTCTTCCCTTAGTCTCTCTTAGGCCCTTTTCTCTTTAGTTTAGGATCAAATAAAAGAAAGTCCTCTTTCTCTTTTCCATGGCTACTTAGCCATTTTTATTTTCATGTAACTTTCCTTTTTTATGCAATGTTAATTAGCGCTCTCTTTTCTTTTACATGCTTCTTTTCCTTTCTTGTCAGTTGTTAGTTTATTATTCATGCAAATAGAGTAGATTTTATTTTATGCAAGTAGATTAGTTTTTCTTTTCATTTTGGTCTCTTCTTCCTCTTATTTGTTTAATGTTGCATGCTACAATTGTTGATTTGATAACAAAAATGAGAGCTAAACCCCTTCAATTAAGGGGTAATGAAGCTCTCTAGTTATGTAGTTTCAAAATAACTTATTAATTTTGATCTCTTTTGTGCTTACATGAATGTTGAGATGATTTATTATTTTATGTTGAATTTGATAGTCTATGTTGCTGATAACAAATAGGCTATGCTTAAGCAACCACAAACAATTATTACATCTTCATCTACATATGATGATGGTAATGAAGTGAATTTGAAATTAAAATTTGATAGCCAATATTTCTAAAAAATAGTCAATAGGCCATGCTTAAAATAGATTATATTTTCAACTTGTTGTCATTTTTCATGAGAGTTAAAAAGTTGTTTAAGTGGTGTGTTACAGTTTGGTGGCTTATGTTGAGAAAATTAATAGCACAAATAGCTCATACTTGTGATAGACACATCAATTAAACTAATTAATGACCAAAAAAGAGATCATAATTTCACGTTTTGTTGAACTATATGACATAGAGAATGGAATTATAAATTGTCATTTAACTCTCATATTTTCATCAAATTTCTTTTGTTAGTTTTTTAGTTTATTTACATTTTTAGTTCACACTTCTCAAATTCTTGGTTTAACTTGATTGAATAGAAATTTAAAATCTAACAATTTCCCTACGGATCGACCCGTACTCACTACGTACTAACTTTTTTACACCATGCGCTTGCAGTAATTTTTAATTTAAATTCGCTTGATGGTTTTCTAAACCGATAGAATTTCCGTTGACAAACCTCGGGTCAGACTGGGCATATTATAGATTTATATTGGATGCTTGGAGCTTCAAGAGACGAGTTGGAGGCCTAGAGACGTATTCACGTACATGGTTATTTTCCGCTGCATTCATCGTATCATTTATCAGCGATTGTAAGCACGAGCTGTTATAACTATCCAGGCTGAAATATGTTAGTATACTCTGTTTGATGTCTGTATATACATACATTATAGTTTATTTTGTGTAAATGTTTGTTGTACATTATAGATTATTCATTCCACTATGGGATTTTGTGTTGTTTAGTTTTTCTCTCCTCTTCTTCTTTCTTTCCCCTAACTATCTTCTTTTCCATTTAATTTGAGTGGATCATGTGTGGTTGATTGTCTACTTAAACTATTCGGAAAAAGTGGGCTGTTACACATCAAATGCGAGGAATGTATAGAAGTTAGTAAGATACTTAGTATGGAATGAAAAATGTGGCTTCCATTCCAAATGTATTTTATTATAGAAAATTATTTTCAATGATAGATATTTCCATGAGTATAAGATATTTGATCTAAAACTCTTGACTGTAAACTAGTTATAGTGAATGAAATAAATAGCTCATAATAAGTGGTTGATGGAGCTTCTTAATTCACATGTTGTTATAATAATAATAGAATTAGTAGAAGCTTACCATATAATACTTATTAGTGGATGCATCCAGATGCAATAGATTGTTTTGTACAAATACCAAGTATTATTTATGAAATAGTAGCTGTTTTTCAGCACTGAATGAACATAAATATAATTTCATTTTGTTATGAATATCCGTTATAAAATAAATCTTTAATCGTATTTTTACATAACATTAGCGATGCACAAGCGATAGAAAAATATAAAGTATCTATAATTTTGAAAATTATTTTTGGATTATAGCGTAGGCCATATCTCTAAGAAATAACTGTTTGATCAGATGATAGCGAATCAAATGACACCTGTGAATTGTATATCAAACGATTAAGGGAAAAGCACCTATTCAAGGGGAGTGATGAAAGGGTTGATAAACTTTAGAGCTTAATGTACATAGATGTATTCAATCCGAGGTTTATTATACAGAAACGGATGCACTTTCTTCGTTATATTAACCGATGAATTAACACAAACTTTCACATATGTATTTGATACATAAGTAATATATCTTTGATAAGTTCATAGAACATAAAGTAAAATAGTAAACATTGCATGCACAGAAATAAAGCAATTTGATTTGATTGAATAGGTAAGTATATTGGAAAGGGTTCAACAAGTACCTAAAAACGAACAAAATTCAATCTTAAAGTCACTTCTCCCTGGGATACATATCGATGTATCGGTAAGGAGTAATTAGAATTTGTTTGACCAAATATGTAATGACCCGTATATTTTAACAATTTAAAAATATTAAATTGAATTAACTTGTTAGAAATTAAAATTTTATGAATTTAATGATGTAGAATAAATTAGAATAAAAGTTATGGTCTTATTTTGAATTTTTATTAATGACATAGATTGCATTAAGACAAATAAGGTAACATATATTAAAATATAGTGTAATGATTATCGTTTGAATTTGATTAATAACATGAATTGGAATAATAAATGTTAATTTTAGTAAAGAATAGAATGAATGTTTTATTAAAGGAGAAAGCATAGTGTTATTCATTTGAAAGGCATTTTAGATAAGTTTGATTACAATAATAAGAAAACATTAATTTAGCAAGTTTTTTGTAGCTCTTGTTGTATACAATAAATGTGTAAATATGTTTGAATACTATAAAAAGAGAATACAATTGTTTCATTTCTCTTCCCATTAATTAGGGGGCTCGTTTTAAAATTTAATTTTGAAATTAATTGCAATTAAATTTATTGGAATCCTTCAATTGAAAAGAAAGAAAAGTTAATTATAACTAGTACAACCGTCCAATGGTAGGAACCAACCGTTCAATCACATACTTTTAAGAAAAATAATATTTGATATAGTTTTTCATCAATTTTAGAAACATATAATGTGTTTGATAAAATTTAAAATTGAAGAGGTTTAAGAAGATATTTATGGAGAGAACAAATTAAATAGCATTGAAGAGTTTTAATTGAAAAGGTTTAAGGAGACATTTGCGGAGAGAACAAATTAGATAGCACTGAAAAGATTTAAGGAAAAATATTAAAAACATTTATATTTTTTATCGGGCTTCACACAATTTGGTTTTGTAAGCCTATAGCAGACAAACCTCTCCAACGGTCGATTGAAGACATATTAAAGACATGTTTATTTTTTGTCTAGCTTCACACAATTTGGTTTTGTAAACCTACAGTAGACAAACCTCCCTAACGGTCGGTTTGATTAATGAATTTAATATAAGAAACATATATTTTGTGTTAAAACATAAAGAGCGTTTAATGAAAATAAAAAACGTTTTGAGAAAAATAAAATGAATGTTTTCATTTTGAAGGTAAGTGTAATTTTATAGAAGTAAATTTTGACTTTTGAAACAACATATATAAATACACTTATTAGTATTCAAATTTGAAAATATATCGGAGGGTTCATGATTGTATGAATATTGTGGAAAAAAATAGAAACTACCTTGTACTTACAATTGTACATTCAATTACACATGTTCACATATATTTCCATTTTATATATTGTTAAAATTTGTAAACTGGTTGCATTAATTATGACAATGTGATTGTTACACTAGTTAGAAAAGAAAAGTAAAACTTCTTAAACATTTTTTAACGCATATATATATATATATATATATATATATGCATGAATTAATAAACTAATTTCGGTAACATAAATTAGGATAAAATTGATTGACTAATTGATTAAGTTAATGGAATGTACGCATATCAATATAAAAAGAAGGTTTATGTATATAAATAATCACTATTTAGGAAATTGTCGATATTCGACGTATTTAATTCAACGGTCATGATTGATTGCTTGTATCTAACATAATTGATGATTTGGTTTAGATAATAACCGAGCTTAATCTAATGGCCGTAAACCTTTCTCTAACTCTATAAATAAGATGCTAAAGGAAATCTTAATTCTTAAAGTCATCAAATGGAACCAAAATTCCGCTTCAACTCTCTCTCCTCCACTTCAATTATTTCTTAAAATAAAATTAAACTTCAAATTAAAATCCTAGCCTGCATTTTGACTTTCTTCATTTTCAAATCTTCTTTTTCAAATCTTGATCTCTGTTTTCTTTTTTAGTTCTTCATCTTTAAACCTAGATCCTCCTATTCTTCTTTAAATCTTCTTCTTCAAATCAGGATCTTCTTCTTCTTCTTCAAATCTAGATCTATACAAACTTCTAAAACAAGGAAGCAAATCAAGGTAAAATAAAAGGAGAAAGAAGTACATGATCCAAATCTACATAGAAAAGGGAAAGCTAAAAGGTGTGTTTTTATAAGTCACGATATATATTTTCTTATGTGATTAAATCTGGTTGGTTAAATTGAATTTGAATTTAATATCATGTCATAGTATTGAAATTAAATTGCATTTTAATTTATGTTAAATTTTATTGTTGAATTGCAACTATTGTAACTGAGATAAATTAAAATCTAATTGTTTGGAATTTAGATGTGAAGTTAAATTGATTAACATCTGAAATGAATTGAGTTGAATATTGATTGATATGGTTGCATTGTTGTGTAGTTGCTATGAATATATTGTAATGATTTAAATTTATTATCCCATGCTATTCCATTTTATTGGTTATTATGACCATTAAACCGCCTTTTAACAAGGCCATGGACAGGCAGATCTAATATTATCGGCTGCTCGTTCATCAAGGCTGGTGTACGATGGAGTTATTTGATTGGATGGATAGATGACGCAACGCGCTTGAAAGATGGAAATTGGATTGGATAAAGATGGATCAACTATAATTTGGGTCTAGGAAATTTGGTTCGGTTTGGAAATTAGATGTCATTCGGCATTATGATAAGATCATGCCGCTTGGCTGAAAGAAGCTATGCGGTAGGATCTCATAATATGAAATAGTGGAATGGTATAGGTAAATAGCAGTAAGTAATAAATAAAGTGGACACCAAGACTTTATATTGGTTCGGACCTCTTGTCCCACGTCCAATCCCTAAGCTCCTCTTAGGAATTCTAACTAACAACCCTCACTTAACCCGGAGGAATAGGTTTACAACTTACCCGAACAACTGAACATGATTTCTTGCTTCAAGTACCGAAGAGGACTTCAACTCAATTACTAAAAACAATTATTCGACTTGTTGTGTTCTTGTCAACACTAATGAGTCCAATGTAGTACAATATTCCTATAATCTTATCCTCGAGAGTATGCAATGTGTTTGTGAAGATTTAGAAAATGTGAATTGCTATGAATCAAAAGAATGTTATAAACAAAGCAAAGATTCAAGCAATAGATTGGTGATTGTTTTGAAAACTTTTAGAGAATATGAAATATGTTCAAGAAAGTAGTGAGATTAAAGCATAAGAAAATTGGTAAATTGAAGATGTTAGAATCATGTATATGTAGGTGTAGAAGAGATGCATTTGTTGGCTAGAGATGCAGACAAGAGATGCTTCCATTTCCATTGGAGAATGGTTGCTACTCTTGGGAGGAAGAAGGTGTCCATTCAGAGAAAATTCGCAGGTTTAAATTCAGTCGACTGAGCAGGGATTTCAGCCGACTGGAAATGTAAAGAATTTTTTTTCAGGAATAGATTCAGTCGACTGAGCAGGTTGTTTCAGTCGATTGGAACTGTGCATGTTTGTATATGTGTAACAGGTTCAGTCGACTGGGCTTACCTGTTCAGTCAACTGAACTATTGATTTTTGCATAGTGAATGTTTATCTAGAAAATGAAGTTTATAAAACGTGTTCTAGTGTTTGTGCAAGCCTCTTGAGGATAGATTTTAATAATAAATCTAAACTAAGACCTACATTTAAATTATACTCATGCTATCCTTGGTCTTCATCGTTCTTCCTTTAGCTATGCACATATCTCTTCCTTTTTATTGAAGCACATTGTCATTGATCAAAATATAGCGTATCAACATTCTCCCCCATTTTGATTGATGACAATACTGAAACATGTAGAGATGTAATTATTTCTCCCCCCGAATATATGCACTGTCTTTCCTATAAAAACAAGGTTAGTAACATAGATTTCTTCCCCTTTGTCATCGACAAAAAGGAAGTAATAATTGCAGAAGTATATTACCAAAACAATCACTGATATGCATAAATATAGTTTCAAAAACTTAGAATGTAGCTTGACCACCGCTATAAGCTCTTCCACCTTGACCACCGCTATTCCTACTTGTGCTGCTGCTTGGATTTTCTTCGGATTACGTCCTTGTGAAAGTCGATGCCGGACGCTTGCCACGGGAGGTTGAATCATTAGTGGAGCTTGTGCATGAGATGGCATCCCATAATTTGTTGAAAAACCCTTTAATTCTATCAAGTTTATGATCTACCTTCTTGAGGCTATTATCAAGAATTTGTTGATTTCTTGATAGAATTCCTAAAGATTGATTGGTAGTAAAACTTAGTTCAACGATACGAATTTCATCATCTTGATTAAAAGGTTCTTCATGTTGGGCTTGAGGAGGTTGTTGCGGTTTTTGATGTCTAGCTTCCAACTCTGCAAGAGATATGATGCGAGAAGGTCTAGCCGGAAGTTGCATAAGGCTTATAGTCCGATGGTTAATTTGATGAACCATTGTATTTTCAAACTCTGGTAATGGTGTATCAACGTTGAGGAGTAGTCGCATGATATACTTGCCAAAATATATTGTTCGCATTTTGCCATTATTGAAAGTAAGAAATTCATCAAGAATTAGTTTGACCCAATTAACTTGAATATTGCCCCTAATAGCATATAGTGCTATATAATTGTTTGGGTATACAATTTCATATGAGCCTGTTCGAGGAGTGATGGTTCGCATAAGAGCTTTGTGGAGAAGCCTTGCTCTTGATCGTAAGGAAGTTGATTTAATATCCCGGATGTTGATGTTATCATCCAAAAATTGATGATTTATGTTGTCTCGAATATGTGGATTAAATTCGATTTCTTCAAGCTTCCTTCCCATGTTAGGAGATCCTAAAATGTGTGCAATTCGGTCTAGGGAAAACCATACCCTTTTGCCGCATACCGTACTCCAAACACTATCGTTTGGATTACTTGGAGTTTGGTGTCCAAGGTTAAGATTTGCATAGAACAATTTTACCATAATATGATTGATTGCATGGTCATTTCGTTTTATGTCTAAGAGAGATGTTAAACCTGCTTGATCCGTCGAAGCTTGTATGTTGTACGTTTGGAGACTCTTAAAATCAACGAAGGAGTGTTCAAAGATCTGAGAATTCTTCATTCTGTTCCACCTTGTGACCGCCACTCCATCATAAAGCCATTGAGTTGAGCGTCAATTGGCTCAGAGGATGATGAAGTTGAAGCCCTTGATCTTTTTGGAGCCATTGTTGTGAGAGTTTTGAGAGGGATTTGAAAAAAATGAAGATTGGGGGCTAGGGTTTTGTAGAATAATAGTGAAGTAAGAGCTTTTGGAATGATAATAGTAAAGAGTAAAGGTAGAAATTGGTGGTAAAAAGGGAAAAAGTAGCCTGGGAAACGACGTTCAGTCGACTGAATAGCCTGTTCAGTCGACTGAATAGCCTGTTCAGTCGACTGAATTGATGGCCGAAAATTTTATGTGTTAAATTCAGTCGACTGAACAGTGTTTTTAGTCGACTAAACTATTGTCTGAAAGTTTCTGCGGTAAATTTAGTTGATTGTGCAGAGCAATTAGTCGACTAAGTTATTGGAAATTGTTTTCTGCCTTATGTTCAGTCGACTGAGCAGTAATGTAACGACCCAGAATTTCTATTAATTAAAATTTGTATATTTAATTTATTTTAAATATTAAATAAGTGAAATTTATAAGTCGAATAAATTAAATTTCGAATATCTGGATTTAATTGGATAATTAAATCGATAATTAAATAGTTGAAATTACAGAAATAAGTGAAATTTGGGTTAAATATGATTGAAAATGATTTGTAAAATTTTATTATATCATATTGGAGTTAGAATGATGTTATAGAACTTTTAAAATCAAATTAAGAGTTAATCTGTGAAAATTGAATATTTTAATATTTTATCGACTAGCGAAATTAGCCATTTTTCAAATAGTCTCGAATTTCGACAAAACTAGTTTCATCGGATCCGTAATGTTATACTATTGTATGGTTTCAAATGTCGTGTCAATCGGATTTACCGTTTGTCCGGGGCAAGCTGAAACGCCTACAAATTTGATTTACCGATTTAATTTAAAATCGATCGTTTATTGCCATAACTCGCACAGTGATCGAATTGGCTTTCGAAACCTATTCCATTGTGTTCGGAATGCGGGGTAAACCTTAGGAATGCCAACCGGCATGCTTCGTTTGGAGTTCGGAAAATCCGAGATGAATAGTGTTCGTCATTTTTTCTATAAAAGCCCCCAAATATTCATTTTTGCAAAATAAAAACAACCCTAGGGTTTCTTCTATAGCCAGCCGCCACTAACCCAACCAATGGCCGAAAGTTCATCCCTTTCTCCTCCAATTTTCTTCCAATCCGTAACTCATTTCGAAAATTTCCCAACTGCAAAAGTGTAGAGCACATCCTCTTCTATCAATCCAATGGTGGAGACCGTTTCTAGTGTTATAAATCGACGACAAATTGGCTGCAAAGGGGACGAGTTTATGCACGTTTTTCGAGTCAAGATGGGGGCCGAGCTTCTTGATATGGGGGCCGAAGGTAGCTCTTGTCACGAGCATCCGAGTGGTGTAACCTGATCGCCTTCAAGTGGCCTGTGGTGGGGGGGGGGGGGGAATTCATGAAGTGGATGGCGGCCGTGGGTTTTTCTTTTGCGCGACCTAGAATGAGGAACATGAGGGGAGAAGATGTAAAGGACGGCCGAGATTTGCAGGCAGTGAGATGGACGGCTGTGATGCAATTTATGTTTAAAAATATAAAAGAATTTGTAAATTAATATGTTTTAAATTCATGTAAAACTTTAAAAATTCATATCTTTTTCATACAAGGTCGAAATCACATGAAACCAGTTGCGTTGGGTTCGTATGGACTAACACTACGCTATGGAATTGGATTGAAGTCGTTTGGAGTTAGTGAGAATTTCAGGTAAAATTAAACGCTCGTTTAATTTTATTCGAAATAAAAGCTGAAAACGAAATTGAAAATAAGGTGAGAACTTCTCACTCAATCAAATCGGTTTCGATTTAAATTTTAAATAGTTAGATTTAAAATTCTTGATTGTATGTTGGAATGATGATTGTTATCTATTGATTGTTAAAATAGACATTATACGCCGTTAGTAAGCGGAGGTTATTTATTAAAAACATATACCGCGAATATTTCACACTACAGTGAAATAGGTATTATTTATGTACTTGGAGTTGATTTCCCGCATTATATAGCGGATGAGACCCTATTGCGCCATATGAAGCGGATAATATTTTAAATCCTATATACGGCGATTGGAAACGGAATTGATATTGTGCTAATGCTTGTGGATGCAGGAAAACAGGTTGGAGGGATCCAACTGGATTCCTCAACAGTATTTATTTGATTATAGATATTTTGATATTTGTTGATTATCATATACAGATATATGATGTCGTTGTTGTCGTGATTGACTATTTGGTGTGTAGCATCATTGGGCCAATTTTTGAATTTTAAAAGGATTTTTAAAGTGATTTTTGAAAGTATACGTTTTATAAAATATTTTTGGAATTGATTCATTTTAAATAAATAAACGTTATAATTTTAATGTTATAAAAATTATGATTTTTGAGAAATATAGTTAAAAGTTTATTTTTGAAAATATGGGGTTAATGATTTCATAAAATAGTTTAAATTTATATTTTTGAATTTATTGTAAAATGTTTAAATATAGGATTTATAAAATTTGATTATTTTATAAATCAAAATGATGAAATTATAAAGGAGTTTAAAGACGTTTTAAAATAATAATATAAATTGATTTATATAAAAGATTTATAAAATTGATATTTATAAATTAAAATAATTGAATTATAAAACGAGTTTTTATAAGTGTTAGAATGAAGTGTGAATGAATTTCATAAATGAATGAAATTTATAGAATTATAAATGGTGAAGTTATAAATGGAATTTATAAGCAGTAGATTTATAAAATTTGTAAAGTTATTAAAAGAATAGATTTGGGTAAATAAATGAATCTTATAAGTTATAAGATTTATAATTTGGGAAGTCTTAAAAAGAACGATTTTGTAAACAAATAAATTATAAGTATTTAACTTATAATATGGACTTTTGGCATATAATTGAGTTATAAATTGAAATAGGTTAATAAAGGAGATTTATAAAAGGAAGTTGTTATAAAATAAATAGAAATGGAATTTATAAACATGGTTTTATAAATCCGCAAACGACTTATTTTGATAAGTAAATTGTTATAGCTTATTAATGGAGTTATATTCACATTTTAGACAGTGAATAATCCTTTAAAATAAAACGTATAGAAATAATGAAATTGGTTAACAAAGTATATTCACGTTTTTGGATAGTGAATAATATGTTAAAGAAATTGTTTTTGATGTGATATTTTAAAAAGAATTAAAACGATTTAACGATGTTTTAAATGTGTTAAGATTCGAAACCATAGATTTCAGCATTCATTGTTGAAATAGACGTTTTCGAGAAATAGAAGGAAATGGTGGACTATAACACTGTTGTTATAGTAAATGATTTTCGAAAGGAAATGTTTTTTACAGTATTGGGTAAATTGTTGAATTTGAGATTCTAAGCCTGTTTAGAATAATTTGAAGGCTTGTAAAATCTATTATGAGGATACTGAAGATAATAGAATGGTTGAAATTTAATTTAAAGGAAATTTGTTCAATTTTAATAACATATCGTTCAAATTGAATTTAAAAATAGCCTTCCGAGGCACAGTCTCGGAATTTGACGAAACCAGTTCCATTGGATCCGTAATAGTTAGTTATTATCGGATTTCAATTTTCGTAGCAATCGGAGTTGTCGTTTGACCCTGGCAGCTCGAAACGCTTAGATTTATTTTAATCGATTTAATTTAAAATTGATCGTTTACTTCCGTAACTCGTGAATATGATCGAATTAACTTTCGAAACACGTTTCTTTGTGTTCAGATTACGGGTAAAGCTTTATAATCGCCTCGCGGCATTCCTTAAGAAGAGTTCAAAATATTAAATGGCGATTAACGAGACGTTTTGAAATTTTATAGTATAATAAAATTTAAAATCAAAGATATTTTTACCATACAAGATATTTTTAGTATAAGTCAACAAGCGTACTCTGGAAGCTATTCACTCAAGTAGATATTTGTTTTCCGTCTTCTTCTTTTACCTTCAAACAGAAAACGAAATTCACAAAAAAATGGGGGAAAGAAAATAATGGCCGACCGAAATTCGTTGCTTTCCTCCCCTCATTTTCTCTTCCTCTTACCGTTCGATTTTAAGAAGTACCCATACACTCGTGAATGTAGAGCCCCTTCAAACTTTCGCCGCTCCTTCCTTTCTTTCCGCCGCCACCAAAGCTACCGCAACCACGTTCAAAATCATGTCTTTGCACGAGCTTCGGTCTGGGAGATTGTCATGGGTTGCGGCAGCCGTTGGTCGTGCTCGCCCATGTCTCGGACAAACTAGGGTTTTTTTTTTCGAAGCAGCGTGGAAGGGGGGGGGGTTCGGTAGTATGATGGTCCAAGCTCGGCATTAGGCAAAGCTCGATGCTGTTCCCTTCGGTCGTGAAGCTTGGTGATGGAGGCTGGGATCGATGAGGGTTCGCTGTGAATTTGTCGATTTTGATGCGCGTGTCGGTCGTATTTTTGGGAACAGGTAAGGGTCTTCCTTTGTTCTATTAATTTTATTTGAATTTGTATTCTAGATTTAATAGGAAACAAATTTATACAAGTAAGGTCACTGTGATATAAACCTATGTAAACCAGAGGAAACAATATAGGAGTTTTAGACATTGAAATATGTATCAAATTGGAGGAAAATATTACAATGAAGTTTAAACATTTCTGTTTTATTTTAATACATACATATAGTTTTGAAAACAAAAGTATAGGAATTTTTTTTAAAATATGTTAAAGGTTTATATAAAATTAGATTTTTGAGATCTATAGATGTTGTTTTTGTTCTTATAGGTACAAGTAGTTTCAGAAGAAAATAAATATACATATGTACCTATTTTCATTCACCAATTAAAATTTAAATAACGGAGATCAATTTGTTAATTAAACTTAATTACTTGTTTTAGTTACCAAAGATATTTTATTAAAGGAAAATTGGTTTAAATAAATAATTAACTGAGTAAATTTATTAAAAGGGAAATTAGTTAAAATTAAATTAATAGATGTTAATAGGCTGATCGATTAGTTCAAATGTTAATAAATTGTAAATGTTTATTCAAGGTTTGAAATCTGAAAAGAAAAACAAGCTGGTTGGAACGGGTTGCAAAAAGCAGAATTAAAGGTGAGTAAATCTCACTCTGTTGGATTTTTTTATTTAAATTTAAATGGTTAAATTTAAATATTTGGTTGAATGATAGAATTTTGTTGATGTGCTATATTATATAGTACTATATAGTATATACTGGAATGTTTGATATTCTCTGATGAATATTTTTGGAAATTGGACTGCTGAATGCTGTGGTTTGCTTTAATATTTCGGTACCCTGAGATATCGAAATATATAAATTGGATTTTGGAAGAAATATAAGGGTGATTAAAATGGATGAGTAATTAATTAAATTAATTAATGATTTGGGATGATTAATTTAATAATTAAAAGTTGGAATTAATTAATGAAGGTTTAAGTTAATTAATGAAGTTTAATTTATTTAACATAATCAATGGATGGTTTGATAGATAATTACTTAATGTAATTAGTATAATATAATTGCTGTGCGAAATTATTCAAGAGATTAATTAAGGTGGTTAATTAAAGAGCAATTGATTATTTAATGAACTAAATTAAGAGTTAGTTAATTACGGTTTGGGATTAATTGGAAATGATTAATACTGTGTTTTAATTAATGTAATTAAATTATGATTAGGATAAATTAAAATAGAATAGGAAATTCTTAATTCATATAATTGATGATGTAATTAACGATTGATTAATTAATCAGTAATAAGTGACTTATGAGAAGTAAATTAATATAAGTAATTATGGATTAATGAAATTAAAAATAGTTAATTAATTCATGAAGTAATTAAGATTACTTATTGATTTTGGTTAAGAATAATTAATATCGGGAAGTAAATGAAAGATAATTACTTGAGTGTAATTGAAAGATAATTAATCCAGGATGATTAATTAAGATGAATAATGATGGGTGGACCAATTAATTGATTTGGAACTAATTAATGTTAAATGAAGGAATCTAAATGATTGAGGTTTGAAATTCAATTAGAATCAATTGAATTGATTTGCATGTGATTAAGCTTTGCTCATGGATGATTGAATGGTATTGGATGTTTTGAATGAGTTGATATCTCTGATATGAAATGTTGTGTTTTCATTTGGATAACTTGGGATAGGATAACATGAGTTTCGAAGAGACTGGGGGCGGGTATTGGGAAATACCCGAAACCACTTTGAATTTTTATAAGTTGATTTGTGAAACCAATAGACTGGAATGAAATGATTTAAGTAAATTGGATTATTTTATCTAAGTTGGGTACTTAGAAATTGATGTGAGGAATGGGTGTTGTCTATAACAAATTGTGGATTTATTAAATTGATGTATGTTACCCGGGTTTTATATAAGTTGTTGCTTTGATATTCCATGTTAGATGAGTTTACTCACGCTGGTTTCCAGCCTGACCCGGGTGTTACTTTGGTGTAATGCTCGGGTCAGACCGAGTATTACAGATTTTCAGGTAAATGCGTTCTGGAGCTCAGAAGGCGAGCTGGACGGCAATAGCGTATAGAGTATTTCCGCTGTAATTATATTATTGTTAATCTGAGACCTGAAAATTGTATATATTCTGTGACTATATATATATGAACTCTGATGTATATTAAATGTAATCGACAGATATAGTATTCTTTTGTCAACTACTATTATTATTTATTATTATATTTTATCCGCTGCGAATGTGAGATGTTGTTTCTGTTCTTCTTCTTCTTCTATCTCTTTCTACTTTTTCATAACTATCTGGAATTTTTGGGTTTGAAAATTTCAGGTCGTTACACCATTGATAGTTCAATAACCGACTATCAATATTTACCTTTGAATGGGTATTTGTTGTGATTTGCTTGAATTTGAATGCCACACTTATTTTTGAATAAGCGCTCACTATTCGGGTTAGCCGGGAAAGGACCTTGGGGTCGTATAACCCATTCCGAATATGTGATACGTCGTTATGAATTGCATTTGAAGACCGGTGTTAAAGACCAGATATTTTTGAAAACGGAAGGATTACCGTCGAATGTCTCTGCACCGAATGGCCCCGGTATAGAGATTCCATATGTGATGGGAAGTCCGGACGTGATCAGTGAATATCCGGATTGCAAGGACTTCTTTGTAAGTGCCTTTGGTTCTGCTCGATCTCGGAACAGACTTGTATGGATTGTATGTTTGACATTACAAATTGAGATATAAAGCTGATTTCTTTCAAATACATATCTGTTGGTGGCGGAGAATTTATTCTCTTAGCATTAACACCCTTCTCTGAGACGTATGAGCTCAGAGGTTATGTAGTTGAAGGTTATTAGTAATATACTCCCAAATTGGTAATGTGGCATATAAGTGCTGTTGAGCATTTGTTGAATCAAAGCACAACTTTTGTATAAATCGTAGCTTTGTGGATGAGACTACGTTGGACCTCGCACCCCGGAAATGGTCAAAACAGGAAGGATGCAGCAAGCTTATTAGGGGGTAGCGCCCCTTTAGTGTATGTCATTCCTTCTGGATAGAGGTGGTATCATGGTATGGAGCCCAAATACTTAACCTATGTTGTTGCTGCAAATTTATTGTTTTGTGGTTGTTGGAAATCGAGGATCCTCAGATGTAGATCGGTTACGATCGGGGGATGGCATATTCGTGTCAGTAGTTACCCAGTTAGGGGTAACCCGGCCTTCTGTTGGCAGAGATCCGGTTAGGTTCTCGGGACGTCATTCCAGAGGCGTTTCCATGTGGCAATGGGAAGTTCCTTGGCCTGACCATTTGTTGGAAATCCAAAGAAACAATACGAGCTTTGTACGGTTTTATTTGTAGAACCTGCCATTTAATATGGTAGCTATATTAGGCATAATATAATGATACCTATGCTGGCTAAGATTTATATTCTACTTTAGAAATGTTTTCTACACTATGCACTAATAATAATATCAAAAATGATTTGATTTTACGTAGTAAGCATCTTTGACTATCATAAGGAGAAATCTACCCCAAGTCTGCGTTTGCATTGTGTGTGCCAGGAGGTCTTATGTTAGTCCCATTTTTAAAAGCATTGCGAATCGACTTTAAAAAAATATTCCTCTATTTTGTTTTTAAAGATAAACTGTTTTAGTTCTCACACCAGTCTTGCTTATCTAGGTGAAACATGATAGGGGATTCTCGCTTTTTGTTTGGTGGCGAGCGGGAGACTCTTACCCCTACATGTCCTCTCTAAGGGGTTGGTTAGGCGTAAGATGTGACAGTCAAAAGGCTGGCCGTAAAAGCAAGTTTGGGGTACCAGTGTATGCCACGGTAGGTCTGGGATGGTTGCAAAGCCTACCGATCGAGTATCGTTACATCTGGTATCAGAGCATATGGTTAAGCGACAACCATGACTCTGTTGGGTATTACTCATTAGAGATAGAGCCAGTAGTACTCTAGAATGAGTTTGAGAGTAATAATAGATATGAGTGCATATTTGTTAGTGAATATAAAATTGTTTTATATTGTGATGATTGGTTTGTTGAGTGGTATATGGATTCTGGTCAATATGAGTAATTAACGTTGTTGATAGGGATCTCTAAACACTTGTACAGAACAATTCGACACGATATTGTTTTAAATTGGGTAAATGAAATAATTTTACCTTGATTATTTTTATATATAAAGGAATAATTTTTCAGAATTATTAAAGTGTATATAAGTTGATTGTTTGGTTGTTGAAAATGTAAGAATATATATATAAAAGTTAATTAAAAGATGTTTGAATAATCTAAATAAAAACAATTGTAAAAGAATAATTGTATAAGCAAAGGAATTTTAAGTATGAAATTATAATTAAAGTGATTTAAATAAACTTATATATATAAGAAGTGAAACTATATGAATATAATTATGAAAATGAGTTGTAAATAAAAAAAATGAATTTGAACAAGTGATGAAATTTGACCTTGGTAAAGGTTAAATAAAAATTTACTTTAGAATTGGAACCTGAATTGGATTTATAAGTGGGAATTTAAGTTAAGTAAAACCAAATGATGTTTATAAAATGGAATATAACTTAAGTGATGTTGAATGAAGTTGATTTTGGTATCGAAGTAAAATAATAAAGTTAAGTGATGGATATGAACTTGAGTTATATAAATGAAATTCAACTTTTGTAATTGAATTGAATGAATGGATTGAATGTTAATCAATTAAATGTAAATAATTGATGTGAAATAATGAATGTAAGTGTAATTCATTAAAGCTAATTAAAAGTGATGGACCAAATTGAATGAATATAAACAAAGGAATTTGGTTGTGATTAATATACATTGTTTGTTATATGATAGTTAGTTGATTGTATATAATTCATTAAGTATTAATGAAATTGAGTTAATGAAATTGAAAGCTAAAGTAATTGAAATCCAATTGGAAGTTAAGTGAATCTTAAATCAATTGAATTTTATTTGGAAGTGAACCAACTTGAATATGAATTAGTGAATATAAACTAATTGAAAATGAATGTTAGTAAAAACATCCACTGTTAATGAATCAAATGTGATTAAATTGAAACCCATTTCATTGAATATTAATGAGAATATGAATGAATATTAATTGGTTATGAATGTTAGTTGAATGCTAGTTGGATGATAGTTGGTTGATGGTTGAATATATTGCTTTTACTACATTTGCTATGTTGGCATATATAGTTATTATGTTGCTATATGTTGTATATCGATACTATTGTCTATATACATGTTTCTCATCTGTTTGTTGAGTATTTAGTAGGCGCGGATCGCGTTTGCTTCGCATTTGGAGCTCGCTTTCACGCTATATTAGCCGTATATGCTCGCCAATAAAATATAAGGTACATATCTCGGATTAAATATCGTACTTTTACACTTTTTCCCCTGCGGGATGCCTCATCACTTAATGAGATGTATATTTGTGATATATACACTGTCATTTTTTTTTGGATCGAGCCGCGCAAAGGAGACGTTGGCGAAATTTTCCGAAAATTTAAGGCGTTAGAAAAAATTTGGGAATTTTGGAAAAATTTTGAAAAACTATAATTTTGATTTGGAGTTGAAAGTTAAACAATAGTAGTTGTTTTTTAAAAGATAACTAAGTATGATTTGAAAACTTGGTAAAGTTATTGTAAGAAGTTTAACTATGGATTTTGGGAAAATTAATAGATTCTGTAACTTTTCTTACTTGGTAAATTTCGAGGACGAAATTCTTTTAAGGGGGGAAGTACGTAACGACCCAGAATTTCTATTAATTAAAATTTGTATATTTAATTGATTTTAATATTAAATAAGTGAAATTTATAAGTCGAATAAATTAAATTTCGAATATCTAGATTTAATTGGATAATTAAATCGATAATTAAATAGTTGAAAATACAGAAATAAGTGAAATTTGGGTTAAATATGATTGAAAATGATTTGTAAAATTTTATTATATCATATTGGAGTTAGAATGATGTTATAGAACTTTTAAAATCAAACTAAGAGTTAATTTGTGAAAATTAAATATTTTAATATTTTATCGACTAGTGAAATTAGCCATTTTTCAAACAGTCTCGGATTTTGACGAAACCAGTTTTATCGAATCCGTAATGTTATACTATTGTATGGTTTCAAATTTTGTGTCAATCGGATTTACCGTTTGTCCGAGGCAAGCTAAAACGCCTAGAAATTTGATTTACCGATTTAATTTAAAATCTATCGTTTATTGCCATAACTCGCACAGATGATCGAATTGGCTTTCGAAACTTATTCCATTATGTTCGGAACGCGGGGTAAACCTTAGGAACGCCAACCGGCACGCTTCCTTTGGAGTTCGGAAAACCCGGGATGAATAGTTTTCGTCGTTTTTTCTATAAAAGCCCCCAAATATTCATTTTTGCAAAATAAAAACAACCCTAGGGTTTCTTCTATAGCCAGCCGCCGCTAACCCAACCAATGGCCAAAAGTTCATACCTTTCTCCTCCAATTTTCTTCCAATCCGTAACTCATTTCGAAAATTTCCCAACTGCAAAAGTGTAGAGCACATCCTCTCCTATCAATCCAACGGTGGAGATCGTTTCTTGTGTTATAAATCGACGATAAATTGGCTGCAAAGGGGACGAGTTCATACATGTTTTTCGAGTCAAGATGGGGGCCGAGCTTCTTGATATGGGGGCCGAAGGTAGCTCTTGTCACGAGCATTCGAGTGGTGTAACCTGATCGCCTTCAAGTGGCCTGTGGTGGGGTGCGAAATTCATGAAGTGGATGGCGGCCGTGGGTTTTACTTTTGCGCGACCTGGAATGAATAACGTGAGGGGAGAAGATGTAAAGGACGGCTGAGATTTGCAGGCAGTGAGATGGACGGCTGTGATGCAATTTAGGTTTAAAAATATAAAAGAATTTGTAAATTAATATGTTTTAAATTTGTGTAAAACTTTAAAAATTAATATCTTTTTCATACAAGGTCGAAATCGCACGAAACCAGTTGCGTTGGGTTCATATGGACGAATACTACGCTATGGAATTGGGTTGAATTCGTTTGGAGTTAGTGATAATTTTGGGTAAAATTAAACGCTCGTTTAATTTTATTCGAAATAAAAGCTGAAAACGAAATTGAAAACAAGGTGAGAACTTCTCAATCAATCGAATCGGTTTCGATTTAAATTTTAAATAGTTAGATTTAAAATTCTTGATTGTATGTTTGAATGATGATTTTTATCTATTGATTGTTAAAATAGACATTATATGCCATTAGTAAGCGGAGGTTATTTATTAAAAACATATACCACGAATATTTCACAGTACAGTAAAATTGGTATTATTTATGTACTTATAGTTGATTTCCCACATTATATAGCGGATTAGACCCTATTGCGCCGTATAATAGCGGATAATATTTTAAATCCTATATACCGCGATTGGAAACGGAATTGGTATTGTGCTAATGCTTGTGGATGCAGGAAAACAGGTTGGAGGGATCCAACTGGATTCCTCAACAGTATTTATTTGATTATAGATATTTTGATATTTGTTGATTATCATATACAGATATATGATGTCGTTGTTGTCGTGATTGACTATTTGGTGTGTAGCATCATTGGGCCAATTTTGGAATTTTAAAAGGATTTTTAAAGTGATTTTTGAAAGTATACGTTTTATAAAATATTTTTGGAATTGATTCATTTTAAATAAATAAACGTTATAATTTTAATGTTATAAAAATTATGATTTTTGAGAAATATAGTTAAAAGTTGATTTTTGAAAATATGGGTTTAATGATTTCATAAAATAGTTTAAATTTATATTTTTGAATTTATTGTAAAAAGTTTAAATATAGGATTTATAAAATTTGATTATTTTATAAATCAAAATGATGAAATTATAAAGGAGTTTAAAGACGTTTTAAAATAATAATATAAATTGATTTATATAAAAGATGTATAAAATTGATATTTATAAATTAAAATATTTGAATTATAAAACGAGTTTTTATAAGTGTTAGAATGAAGTGTAAATGAATTTCATAAATGAGTGAAATTTATAGAATTATAAATGGTGAAGTTATAAATGGAATTTATAAGCAGTAGATTTATGAAATTTGTAAAGTTATTAAAAGAATAGATTTGGGTAAATAAATGAATCTTATAAGTTATAAGATTTATAATTTAGGAAGTCTTAAAAAGAATGATTTTGTAAACAAATAAATTATAAGTATTTAACTTAATATATGGACTTTTGGCATATAATTGAGTTATAAATTGAAATAGGTTAATAAAGGAGATTTATAAAAGGAAGTTGTTATAAAATAAATAGAAATGGAATTTATAAACATGGTTTTATAAATCCGCAAACGACTTATTTTGATGAGTAAATTGTTATAGCTTATTAATGGAGTTATATTTACGTTTTAGACAGTGAATAATCCTTTAAAATAAAACGTATAGAAATGATGAAATTGGTTAACAAAGTATATTCACGTTTTTGGATAGTGAATAATATGTTAAAGAAATTGTTTTGGATGTGATATTTTAAAAAGAATTAAAACGATTTAACGATGTTTTAAATGTGTTAAGATTCGAAACCATAGATTTCAGCATTCATTGTTCAAATAGACGTTTTCGAGAAATAGAAGGAAATGGTGGACTATAACACTGTTGTTATAGTAAATGACTTCCGAAAGGAAATGTTTTATATAGTATTGGGATTTATATATCTATTTTAATTTCGAATCCCTATACCAGTGATTTTGGATCGTCGTAACGATGTTTTGCGCAACATTCGTTTTGGCCCAAATAAATGTGTTTAAGAGAATATTTTCCTTAAAGAATGAAATATATACTTAATTTCGATTTAAGTATATTGAATATTTTCCAAGTGTAGAAAATAAAAAGATTTGTGAATTACTTATTAATAAATTAGTATGGAAATGCTTTTCCAATATGAAATGAAACATTTTTGAGAATTTATCTTTGTAAAGATAAATTGAAAATGAATATTAGAAATCGATTTGAAAATCGTATATTCATAGGTATTTTGAAATATAAATTCACTATGGAATTTATAAAAGAAAGGGGAATTTGTTTAAAATAAACGTTGATTTATTTTTGAAGTGTGAGAATAGATTTACGGACTTGGAGCGTAAATATAAAGTAAATCGGTAAGGATTTATTTAATTGGTTTAAATGAACCATTTTGAAATGAAAATATTTCCGCGTAAGGAAAATGATTGAATTTTGTTTTCAAAAGTGGTAAAGGTGAAAAGTGATTTGAAAATTTGTTTTTAAATGGTTGAAGTGTGAAAATTATATATCTTGTAAAGATATTTGTGGAAAATAAATAATTTGGAAAATTATTTGGAATCTGGTGATGTTGTGCATATCCATTGATAGTTCAATAACCGACTATCAATATTTACCTTTGAATGGGTATTTGTTGTGATTTGCTTGAATTTGAATGCCACACTTATTTTTGAATAAGCCCTCACTATTCGGGTAGCCGGGAAAGGACCTTGGGGTCGTATAATCCATTCCGAATATGTGATACGTCGTTATGAATTGCATTTGAAGACCGGTGTTGAAGACCGGATATTTTTGAAAATGGAAGAATTACCGTCGAATGTCTCTGCACCGAATGGCCCTGGTATAGAGATTCCATATGTGATGGGAAGTCCGGACGTGATTAGTGAATATCCGGATTGCAAGGACTTCTTTGTAAGTGCCTTCGATTCTGGTCGATCCCGGAACAGACTTGTATGGATTGTATGTCTGACATTACAAATTGAGATATAGAGCTGATTTCTTTCAAATACATATCTGTTGGTGGCGGAGAATTTATTCTCTTAGCATTAACACCCTTCTCTGAAACGTATGAGCTCAAAGGTTATGTAATTGAAGGTTATTAGTAATATACTCCCAAATTGGTAATGTGGCATATAAGTGCTGTTGAGCATTTGTTGAATCAAAGCATAGCTTTTGTATAAAGCGTAGCTTTGTGGACGAGACTGCGTCGGACCTCACACCCCGGAAATGGTCAAAACAGAAAGGATGCAGCAAGGTTATTAGGGGGTAGCGCCCCTTTAGTGTATGTCATTCCTTCTGGATAGAGGTGGTATCATGGTATGGAGCCCAGATACTTAACCTATGTTGCTGCTGCAAATTTATTGCTTTGTGGTTGTTGGAAATCGAGGATCCTCAGATGTTGATCGGTTACGATCGAGGGATGGCATATTCGTGTCAGTAGTTACCCAGTTAGGGGTAACCCGGCCTTGTGTTGGCAGAGATCCGGTTAGGTTCTCGGGACGTCATTCTAGAGGCGTTTCCATGTGGTAATGGGAAGTTCCTTGGCCTGACCATTTGTTGAAAATCCAAAGAAACAACACGAGCCTTGTACGGTTTTAGTTGTAGAACCTGCCATTTAATATGGTAGCTATAGTAGGCATAATATAATGGTACCTATGCTGGCTAAGATTTATATTCTACTTTCGAAATGTTTTCTACACTATGCACTAATAATAATATCAAAAATGATTTGATTTTACGTAGTAAGCATCTTTGACTATCATAAGGAGAAATCTCCCCCAAGTCTGCGTTTGCATTGTGTGTGTGCCGGGAGGCCTTATGGTAGTCTCATTTTTAAAAGTATTGCGAATCGACTTTAAAAAATATATTCCTCTATTTTGTTTTTAAAGATAAACTGTTTTAGTTCTCACACCAGTCACGTGGCTGACTCATAGTTTATTGTTTTCCTTCCTGAACTCTGGGTGCCCACCAATTTCCACACGGGCAGTCAAGAGTCAGGTTTATCAGGATATTTTGGAATTCAGGAGTTGCTGGAGGCAAGTTGGATGGCATGGCGTATTTACTAGTATATAGTATTTCTTTTCCGCTGTGTGTCATTGTTTGTTGTTGTACACTCTGATTATGTAATGTAATGTGATGTAATGTAATAACTGATATAGTTCTTTGTTTAAAGATTATTCATTTATCTATTATATGTTGTTCCGCTGTGATTGTGAGATTATGATATTGTTCTGTTGTTTTCTTTCTGTTCTGTTCTATCTTTTCTATCTTCTTCAATCTTTTTCTTCTTTTTAAACCCTAAGAATTCGTATTTCCGTTCATCTTGAGTTAATCAATGGAGAAAAGTGTCTATTCAAGGAGTATGGATTTGCGGGTCATTACAAGTAAGGTTCAGTCGACTGAACCTTGTGTTTTGGTGTTTTAAGATTTTTTAAAGCAAAAGATTTTGATTGAAAGAAACGATTACAATTGTATAGACATATTACAATATAACAACATGATTTGACCAAAAATAAAAAATAATCATTTCTTTAGAGATGGACTATTTTTCTTTTGCGGTTTATTTCCTTCATTCGCCATATAGTTTTTGTCCCATGAATTTGGACTATATTGAGGAGTTTTTGGCGACATCCAAGGATTCAATGGATCGGCTGGTGTACGGTATGACGAAGATGGATCATACGAACTAACTGGTTGAGGTAGAGGCTCAGTCACATCGTTTTTCTTCGAGCTACAAAAACGTAAACCAATTTTCTCAAGAAAGCTTAATGTTCTAGCCGTTACTTTTTGTTCAAAATATAATTCACGTTAAAGCTCAATTTGTTGCTGTTGAAAATGATGAATTTCATCAATCTTTCTTTTCGTATTAGGAGAGATAAAAAGTCCACGTTTTGCCTTCTTCGAATCCGGTGTGTAGCCAGTTCGATAGTTTTCCCATTTATAAACCGGCTCATGCTTTGGTGTAGGCGTAGGAAGTTGTGGTGATGTAGGTGAGTTATCGACTGAGGAGGTAATGTTGATTGGAGAGTATGAATTGTTGGAAGACATTTTTATATTGGATTTTCAAACTTTGTAATTTTTTTTAAAATAACATATGTATAGATGTATATATATAGTATGAAAGTTCCAAAAAGAATGTGGTGTTAAATCATTAAGAATTTATAACCAGAAATTAAATTAATGGTTAATATTTTCTTTGAAAATGGATGGATATGTAATATTAGCTAATGGATGGTTAATAATTTCTTTGAAAATGGTTAATATAGGTTTAGTGTATAAGATATTAGCTACTTCAAAATATCTTTGAAAGATATTATTCCTAATTCTCGTCGTAATTTTATGAATAGTTTTCTAGTAATGGTTTAGTAAATATATTGGCAATTTGATTTTCGGTAGAAATATATTCTAAATTTATGATTCCTTTTCCGATATTGTCACGTAGAAAATGGTGACGAATATCAATATGTTTTGTACGAGAATAATTTACTGGATTTTTAGATAAATTTATTGTACTTGCATTATCACAATATATTGTAGAATTTGTTAAATTCATGTCAAAATCTTTAAGTATTTGTTGCATATAGATGACTTGAGTACAAGCTAAAGCGACTGATATATATTCCGCTTCACACGTGGAAAGCGAAACACAATTTTGTTTCTTACTATACCAAGATACAAGTGATTTTCCAATGAAATGGCACGTACCACTTGTACTTTTTCTATCTGTTCGAGATCCGCCAAAATCAGCATCACTAAACGATACTAACTCAAATGGACACTCTTTTGGATAGAAAAGACCAAAATCTTTAGTATAGTTAAGATATCGCATAATTCATTTTACAGCTCTTAAATGTGATTCTTTAGGGTTAGATTGAAAACGTGCACATAGACATACACTTATCATTATGTCAGGTCTAGTAGCGGTTAAGTAAAGTAAGGAGCCTATCATACTTCTAAACAATTTTTGGTTTATACTTTTGCCATTTTCATCTCGATCGAGATGAGTAGTGGCACTCATAGGAGTAGGTTTAGCAAAAGTGTTTTCCATTCCAAAACGTTTAATTAGATTAGCACAATATTTTTCCTGGTTTACGAAAATTCCATTTGTTAATTGTTTAATTTGAAGTCCGAGAAAATAGGATAACTCTCCCATATGAGACATTTCGAACTCCTTAGTCATTATATTTGAAAATTCTTTACATAAGTTTTCATTTGTCGAACCGAATATAATACCATCTACATATATTTGAATTATTAGAATATCTTTAGTAGTATTATTAATGAAAAGAGTTTGATCGACTTTTCCATTTTGAAATCCCGAATCTAGTAGATAGCTCTTAAGTCTTTCATACCAAGCACGAGGTGCTTGTTTAAGACCATATAAGGCTTTCTTTAATTTATATACATGATCCGGATATTTTTCATGAGAGAATAAAGGGGGTTGTTCTTCATATACATTTTCTTTTATAAAACCATTTAAAAATGCACTTTTAACATCCATTTAATAAAGTTTAAAATTGTGAAAACATGCGAAGGCTAATAAAATATGTATTGCTTCAAGTCTTGCAACGGGAGAAAAAGTTTCTTCAAAATCAATACCTTCTTCTTGATTATATCCTTATGCTACTAGCCTAGCTTTATTCCTAGTTATATTACCTTGTTCGTCTACTTTATTTTTGTAAACCCATTTTGTTCCTATAACTGATTGATTATTAGGATGGGGAACTAACTCCCAAACATCATTACATTCAAATTGATTTAATTCTTCTTGCATAGCAACAATCCAGTAATCGTCTGTTGATGCTTCTTTAGGATTTTTAGGTTCTATTCTTGAAATGAAAGCAACATGTCCCATTTGATTTAGTTGACTTCTTTTTTTAACTTGAGAATTCATTTCACCTATTATATTTTGTGCTGGGTGATCTCGTAATATTCTTGGTGGAGATCTTAGTTCATTATTACAATTTTCAAGGTTTGTATTTTCTATATTTATAAATTTCCCATCATCTTTTATACTCAAATTTTTATTAAAATTTTCATCAAAAGATATATGTAAAGTTTCTTCAATTATGTTTGTTCGTTTACTAAATACTCGATATGCCTTACTTCATTCTGAGTATCCTACAAAAATTCCTTCGTCAGCTTTTGGATCAAATTTTCCAAGTTGATATTTTGTATTTAAAATAAAACATTTTGATCCAAATATTTTAAAATAATATATATTTGTCTTTTTGTTATTAAATAGTTCATATGAAGTATTTTTAGTTAATGGTCTAATTGATATACGATTTAATACATAACATGCAGTAGCTACGGCTTCTATCCAAAAATGTTTTGGTAGAAAACTTCCATTTAATAATGTTCTTGCACATTCTTGTAATGTTCTATTCTTTCTTTCTACAACTCCATTTTGTTGAGGAGTTCTAGGAAATGAAAAATTATGATTTATTCCTTTCTTTTTACAAAAAGATTCAAAAGCTTCATTTTCGAATTCGCCTCCATGATCGCTTCGTATATTTTTAATCTTCAAATCTTTAGTGTTTTGAATTCTTTTGACAAATGTTTTAAAATGCTCAAAAGTATCACCTTTATTTTTCATAAAAATAGTCCATGTATATCTTAAGAAATCATCAACTATTACAAATACATATCGATTATGATTAATGGATTGAACCTGCGTTGGTCCGAATAGATCCATATGAATTAATTCTAGTGGTTGTAAAGTAGAAATATTTTTCTTAGATTTGAAAGACGACTTTGTTAATTTTCCTTTTTGACAATTATCACAAAGATTTTTTATTTTAAAGTTTATCTTGGGTAAACCTCTTACTAATTCATTTTTAGAAAGTTTTCTAATAGTTTTAAAACTAATATGACAAAATCTTTTGTGCCATAACCAAGGATCATTATCTTTGGCTAGTAAACACATATTTGTATTATGATTAATTTTCATATTTAGAACATAAATATTCCTATCTCTATTTCCTTCAAAAACAAGATTTTGGTTTTGATCAAAAATACTACATTTATTTTCCGAAAAAGTTATTTTAAAACCCTTGTCACAAAGTTGACTTATGCTTAGTAGATTATGTTTTAGATTTTCAACTAATGAAACATGTGTTATAAAAGGTAAATTCGATGTACCATAATTGCTCACATCTCCTTTGCCAATGATATAACCTTTTGAATTGTCTCTGAAGGTAACCGAGCCACCATCAAAGTATGTGATGTTTGTAAGCATATCTTTGTCGCCGGTCATGTGTTTTGAGCAATCACTGTCTAGTATCCATTTCTTCTTTTTGAGTGGGACCTGAAAATAAATATGAAATTATTGGTACCCACTTTTTAATAGGGTCCTAAAAGTTAGAGCTTAGGAAACCAAACCCAATTCGATTCAGTATCCTTTTTATAAATATAGTTTTTATTATTATGAACACTATCCATAAATGTTTTAATATATTTATTCCTAATTAAAATATTGTTAGTTTTTGGAACCCAAATTTTGACTATCTTGGTTTCTATTTTTGTTTTAATAGGTTCTCTTAATAACATTTGTTGTTTTGAATCAATATTCCTCTTAAAATTTGTATTTTTCTTTTTAGGAATTTTTGACTCCTTTTAATATCCTAATCCATGTTTATTTGAAGAGAGTTGAGAATTTTCTAAAATCTTAGATAAATTTTCTCTTCCTTTGTTAAAGTTAGAAACATTTTTAGTGATGTTATCTAATCTAGCTTGAAGACTATTATTTTCTAACTCAACTTGTCTAATCTTAGTTTTTAACTCATGATTTTCAGAAATAATATATCATTCTTTGTCTTTTGAGTTTCAATTTCTTGACTTAAAAGTGGTAATTGAGTTTCCGAATTTGAATGAGATTCTTGAACTTTTTCAAGTTCTTCTTCTAGAATTTTCTTTTCATCTTTTAACATATCCCTTTCAAATTCAGCTTTCTTTTGATTTTCACGAGTTTCCTTGAATTTCTTTTTAAGAGTTTTTATTGTGCTCAAAAGTTCAGTGTTTACTTCAATTAAATCATCGAAATTTAAATTACTAACCTCAGATTCTTGAGCCATAAAGCATACGTTCGCCTATTCATTGTCGCTATCATTTTCACTTTCAGATGAAGAAGAATCTGAATCGTCCCATGTTACAGAGAATGCCTTCTTTTTGAATTTCTCTCTCTTGTTTTTATTATTGAGAGCTTTCTGATTCTCCTTCTTTTGCTCTGGAAATTCCTTGTGCATGTGACCTTTCTTGTGACAGTTGAAACATTCTATATTCGAGGATGTAGGTTTGTTCAAGAAATTCTTATTGAATCCGTTTTTATTTCCTTTTCTATATCTTAAGAATTTCTTGAAATTTTTGGCTATAAATGCTAAATCCTCATCTTCAGACTCTGATTCTTCCTTTTCCGCATGAAAAGCTACATTCTTTCTTTCTTGAGCTTGATCTTTCTTAGCTTGCATATTTACTTCATATGACATAAGATTTCTAATTAATTCCTCTGGTTTCATTGTAGATAGATCATTTGCTTCCTCGATTGCTAGTGCTTTTCTCTCCCATTCATCAATGAGTGAATTTAGAACTTTAGACACAATGTCAAAATCCGTTTATTTTTCTCCTAGTCCTATTAAGGCATGATGAATGTCTTGAAATCTCGAGTACATGTTATTGATGGATTCATTTTGTCGCATTCTAAAGTTTTGGAATTGGTTCTTCAGCATGGATATCTTTGTTTGTTTGACCTTGTTTGTGCCTTTATGTTTGACTCTAAGTGTTTCCCATATCTGATATGCAGTAGTACATATGCTAACACGACTGAATTCATTTCTATCCAGGGTGCAAAATAGCATATTCATAGTTTTGGCATCTGCACTAGCTTCATTCTTCTGACTTTGTGTCCATGTAGGATAATCGGTCGTGGGTACAACGAACTTTGCTTGAGTGGCATTCCAGGCTACGAAACTTGTTGCTTGCATATAAATCCTCATCCTTATAGCCCAATAGTTATAGTTTAGTCCATTGAATAGGGGGTCTTTGGGTAGATTGTCCTTCCGCAAATGTAGAACTATAGGCAGATGTTGTGCTTGTACTTGCGTTATTTTCCATATTATCAATATGTCTAATAACGATGTTATGGTTATAGGATGGCCTTGCTCTGATATCAACTAAAAGAAGCTATGCGGTAGGATCGTATAATATGGAAGAGTGGAATGGTATAGGTAAATAACAGCAATCAATAAGTAAAGTGGACACCAAGACTTTATACTGATTCGGACCTCTTGTCCTACATCCAGTCCCTAAGCTCCTCTTTGGAATTCTAACTAACAACCCTCACTTAAACCGGAGGAATATGTTTACAACTTACCCAAACAATCGAACGGGATTTCTTGCCTCAACTACCGAAGAGGACTTCAACTCAATTACTAAAAACAATTATTCGACTTGTTGTGTTCTTGTCAACACTAGTGATTCCAATGTAGTACAATATTCCTATAATCTTATCCTCGAGAGTATGCAATGTGTTTGTGAAGAATTAGGAAATGTGAATTGCTATGAATCAAAAGAATGTTATAAACAAAGCAGAGATTCAAGCAATAGATTGGTGATTGTTTTGAAAACTTTTAGAGAATATAAAATGTTCAAGAAAGTAGTGAGATTAAAGCATAAGAAAATTGGTAAATTGAAGATGTTAGAATCATGTATATGTAGGTGTAGAAGAGATGCATTTGTTGGCTAGAGATGCAGACAAGAGGTGCTTCCATTTTCATTGGAGAATGGTTGCAACTCTTGGGAGGAAGAAGGTGTCCATTCAGAGAAATTCGCAGGTTTAAATTCATTCGACCGAGCAGGGATTTCAGTCGACTGGAAATGTAAAGAATTTTTTTAGGAATAGATTCAGTCGACTGAGCAGGTTGTTTCATTCGATTGGAACTGTGCATGTTTGTATATGTGTAACAGGTTCAGTCCACTGGGCTTACCTATTCAGTCAACTGAACTATTGGTTTTTGCACAGTGAATGTTTATCTAGAAATGAAGTTTATAAAACGTGTTCTAGTATTTGTGAAAGCCTCTTGAGGATAGATTTTAGTAATAAATCTAAAATAAGACCTATATTTAAATTATACTCATGCTATCCTTGGTCTTCATCGTTCTTCCTTTAGCTGTACACATATCTCTTCCTTTTTGTTGAAGCACATTGTCATTGATCAAAATATAGCGTATCAACATTGGCGTTGATGAGGTGTTTCGGTTCTGGTAGTACGGCTCAGCATTATGGGTCGCTTGGCACCAGGCCTCGCTCGGCATCAAACCTCGTTCGGCGTGATGGGTCGTTCGGCATGATGGATCGTTCGGCATGATGGGTCGTTCGGCATGATGGATCGTTCGGCATGATGGGTCGTTCAGCATGATGGGTCGTTCGTCTTGATGGGTTGTTCAGCATCAGGTGCAGCTCGGCATTGGGGAGAGGCCGTTGTGACTCGACATTGTGGTTCGGCATGGGCCGTTCGGCCTTGATGGGCTCAGGTTATTCAGAGAGCCCAATAACTACCTGGACATGCCTATAAATACAACGTGTAGGAGTTCAGAAATGAGATCTTCTCTTCTGCTCTCTGACTTTCTATTTTTTAAGGCTAAGGCTAGTCTACTACTTTGTAACTGTAATCGATTGTTACAACAATAAAAAGGAAATTTCTAAAGTGGACGTAGGCTGGAGTTAGCCGAACCACTATAAATTGTTATTCTTTACTGCTTTCACTTTAATTTTGACTGTTCTTCATATTATTACTCTCTACATAAACTCTATTTATTATCTGTGGTTGTTAGTTGGTGCTTTCATTCACATTTGGGTGTTAGTGACCAATTCTGACGCTAAAATTTTGGTGCTTTCACTGAGAACGCTAGCACTCAGGGATTTTGGAGCTTGGATTTTCGATTGAAAAGCTTGAAAACTCGGATTTTAGGAAGCAATGGCTCAACCACCAACAAGGAAGCAAGTAGCGGAAAGGAGAAATCAGGAAGGAAGTCAAGTAGCCTCCTCTGGATCTAGAGAGGAGCATGCATCCGTCTACATAACTCGAGACAAGATGAAGGTTATGATGAATTCTATGCAGGAGCAGATGATGAAACGACAAGAGCAGATGATGCAGGCTCTTCTTAGGAAATCTGGACAATCAGGAATTGCATGTGCTCAATTTCTCAGAACTGGACTAGAGGGACACAACGAGCAAGCAGTGGGAACGACCCAGCAGAGGGCAGCCTCCAATCAATAGACGGCTAATAATCTAGATGGACCTAGACTCGGGGGCATACCACCAGGAAATGGTGGACCAATCCATGGAGGGATAACAGATGATGCTTTGCAACCCAACACCAATAGGAGTGCAGGAGTACGAGATGAGGAGTTTGTGCCTGAATTTCCTCGGGGACTCGGGGTGCAACCCTTGACGGACAATGCTGGATTAGCCGAGATTATCAGGTGAACTATGCGCGGAGTTTGACCAATAGAGATCTGGAAGGAGTAAACAAAAGTACGTTCACTCGAGAAATCAGGATAGCTCGGAATCTGCCAGATTTCAAGCTACCTAACGTGGAAATGTATAATGGCAAAGCCGATCCAACAGATCACTTGATGAGATATACAAGACACATGGAGGTGCTGGGGGCATCGGAAGAAGTTATGGCTCGATATTTCCCTTTATTTTTGATGGACATAGCTGCTATGTGGTTCAGGCAGCTGGAAGAAGGATCTATCAGGACATGGACAGAGTTAGTGGACAGGTATCTGAAGCAGTTTCAGGTATATATCAATAGGCCAAAGAATGTAATGATGCTGATACAGGTAACACAGAGGACGAAGGAATCACTAAGAGCTTTCTTAACTCTATTCAATGCAGATGTCGCTTCGGTGGATCAACCGGATCCATCGATGGTCTTAATGGCAACAATATCAGGGGTCAGAGAGAATTCAGATTTCAAGGTATCTTTAATACGGGACCTACCAATGGATCTCGGGGAATTCTTTCACGAAGCTGAGAGATTCCTTCGGTAGGAAGATGCATGCTCAGAATGAAGTTAAAGGAGGTGAACTTGGCTGAGGATGGAGGGCCTTCCAGCGGAGGCTTGGAAAAAGGTAAGGATAAAGGAAAAAGGAAGCTGGATGACGAATTAGGAAAGGAAAGAAGGCGCTGGAGGGAGCAAAAATTCTCCACCTACACAAGATTGAACGAGACACTGGAACAGATTTATTTGAAGATTCGGAATCGCCATCCCTATCGAAGGCCGACTAGGAGAGAACCCTCCGAACGTGAAAGGGCATCAGGAAAACACTACCTCTTCCACGATTTGGACAGGCATGATACCAATAGCTGCAGGCACTTAAAGGATATAATTGAGGAGTATGTAAGGAATGGACAATTGCGACAATATGTCGAAGCTCGGAATGCAGCGGTGGGGCAGGTGCAACCGCCGTCTACCTCACACAGTGATGGTACGAGGCACATGAATGGTGGTCGATTGGTTATCAATTGACTGGGATATTATGAAATAAGTAGCAAACTCTAGGTAAACGATCAAGTTACTTACTCATGTACGGGGATGGAGATAGCCCGTAGGCATGCTCTGAGATGGTGATAAACCGCGACGCTCTAGTTTGTGAAATTTGCTTTCTCTTTTTTGGCTTGGACATTTTCTTTTTCCTGGTTTGGTTTGAACTTCTGGTTTTGTTTGTTTGTTTCTTGGTTTGGACTTTTATTTGGATGATTGTTTTCTAGTTTGGATATTGGTTTGGATTTTTGATATGGATTTTTTTTTCTAATTTGATCTGAATTTTGGATTGGCTTTCGATTGGATTTTTTACCTGCTTTTGGAAAATGGTCGTCCGGTATGGATTATACCTGGCAAGGGGTAAGTCGCTTTGTCCAAGCACGGCAAATCGACTTATTCAGGTCGTCGAGTATGGACTATGCTCGTCAAGGGTCCGGAGAGACCAGGATTTGGCCTAGGACTTAGGCCACATATTATCGGTTACTATTTCAGGTTGTCGAGTATGGACTATGCTCGGCAAGGGTTCGGAGAGGCCAGGATTCGGCCTAGTACTTAGCCCCATATTATCGGTTACTATTTCAGGTCATCGAGTATGGATTATGCTCGGCAAGGGTCCGGAGAGACCAGGATTCGGCCTAGGACATAGGTCCCATATTATCGGTTACTATTTCAGGTCATCGAGTGGACTATGCTCGGCAAGGGTCCGGAGAGACCAGGATTCGGCCTAGGACTTAGGCCCCATATTATCGGTTACTATTTCAGGTTGTCGAGTATGGACAATGCACGGCAAGGGTCCGGAACGACCATGATTCGGCTTATGACTTAAGCCATGACATTACTCAACGTCCAGGGACATTGGACCATGGTCGTTAGGTGTGGATTACGCCTGGTAAGAACCCGGAGAGGTTACAGATTTGAATATCGATCCGGAGAGGTCCAGGATTCAGTTATTGGTTATTGGATAAGAATGGATTAGGACTCAGTTGTCGAGTTCGGATGGATATGGAATTGGCTAAGGCTTTGGTTACTGGATTTGGAATCGTACATCGGTTCGGAGCAGTCAAGGATGATGCACTCGGATGATATGGCTATGGACTTCAGATATCAGATTCGAAACTATTCAAAACACACCTTCCAATAGCAAGGCATGTTTTGGGGGGCATGTGTTAACCCGCCTTTTGACAAAGCCATGGATAGGCGGATCTAATATCGGCTGCTCGTTCATCGAGGCTGGTGTACGATGGAGTTATTCGACTGGATGGATGGATGACGCAACGCGCTTGGAAGATGAAAATTGGATTGGATAAAGATGGATCAATTATAATTTAGGTCTAGGAAATTTGGTCTGGTCTGGAAGTTAGAAGTCATTCGGCATTATGATAAGATCATGCCGCTCGGCATTGGTGAGGTGTTTCGGTTCTGGTAGTACGGCTCGGCATTATGGGTTGCTCAGCACCAGGCCTCGCTCGGCATCAAACCTCGTTCGGCATGACGGGTCATTCGGCATGATGGATCATTTGGCATGATGGATCGTTCGGCCTGATGGGTCGTTCGGCATGATGGGTCGTTCGGCATGATGGGTGGTTCGGCATGATGGATCGTTTGGCATGATGGGTCGTTCGGTATGATGGGTCGTTTGGCATTATGGGTTGTTCGGGTTGATGGGTTGTTCGGCATCAGGTGCGGCTCAGCATTGGGGAGAGGCCGTTATGACTCGGCATATTGGTTTGGCATGGGCCGTTCGGCCTTGATAGGCTTGGGTTATTCAGAGAGCCCAATAACTACCTGGACATGTCTATAAATACATCGTGTAGGGGTTCAGAAAAGGGATCTTCTCTTCTGCTCTCTAGCTTTCTATTTTCTAAGGCTAAGGCTAGTCTACCACTTTGTAACTGTAATCGATTATTACAACAATAAAAAGAAAATTTCTGGAGTGGACGTAGGCCGGAGTTAGCCGAACCAGTATAAATTTGTTGTTCTTTACCGCTTTCACTTTAATTTTGACTGTTCTTCATATTATTACTCTCTACATAAATTCTATCTATTATCTGTGGCTATTAGTTGGTGCTTTCATTCACATTTGGGTGTTAGTGACCAATTCTGGCGCTAACAATGACCCTCTATTTACAATGTTTTGCACTCTATCATTGTGGACTGTTATTGTGATATCCCGGAATTTTAAGCAATTTAAATATGATAATCTCCTTGATTTAATTAATTAAAATTGGTAAAATTGTTATTTTAATCAATATAATGTGATGATTTTTAATGATAGTATAAATAGATTTTTAAATGGAATAATTATTTTTACAAATTTAATTTGGTTGTTTTATAACTAGAATTTTAAATAGACTCATTATTTTCAAATTTAATAATGTGTTGTTTAAATTAATATATATATATATATATAGGTTTAAGTTGATTTTAAATTGGATTTTTAAATTTTAATTTTAATTTAATATTTGGAATTAAATTTTAATTTAAAGAATAATTATTTTGAAATAGTTGGATATAAAAATATATGAATAAAGTTTTGATTTGAATATAATTTGTTTTATATTCTTTTTCCTTAAAAGATTTTACTTATATAAATGTAGAAAGTGTTTATTTAAATAGTAAATAAATACAAAGGTTTTATATTTACATTTATAAATAGATTAGATACACTATATATGATTTTATGTAGAATATGATTGGTTTTATTTAATTTTCTTTTAAAGGTTTTATTTTTATAAATTTAGAAAGGGTATTTATTAAATTAGAAATGTATTAATTCATTAGGATATTTATATAAAGGCTTTTTAAAATCAATTTAAAATTAAATAAAAATGAATGAATACATGTGTTAATTTATAAACAATCCTTAGTAACATGTGTTAAGATTTTAAATAGGATGGAAGATAAGTGTCACCTCTTGTATTTATTTTTCTTAATTTTTATAAAACCATAAATTAGTTAATATAAGAAAACATCTTTCATTCTTAATTCTTTTTCTAATCTCAATTCTTAACAATGAAAATTTCACATGTTTTATTCTCAAACCACAAAGAAAATCAGTAAACACTCTTCAAGTTTAAAACACAAATCCTTGTAAATCATTTTCTCAAATCAAAAAGAAAATCTGTAATCCATTCTCAAAGCAAAGACCAAAACTTGAATACCTCAATCCTCAAATCAAAATGCAGATCAAACCATGCCAACCTTTTCAAATCTGAGACCATAATCTGTAATCATCTCTCAAATTCAAAAACAAAATCTATCAACAAACTTTCAAAAGCAAGCCTGAAACCCATTTTAAAAGCAAATGAATCAAAGCTTGCAAGTTTCAAATGCAACTTGGGTTTTCAAAGAAATCTGCAGCAATTAAAGCTTTAGTAACTCAGATTACAGAGATCAACCAAAATTTTAAAGCATCTAAGTTTAAAGGAATAAAAGCATCATCTTTTCTATTTTCTGATCAAAGCTTATTTAAAGGTTTCAACCTAGTTTCAAATTCCCTGCTTTTTACAAAAAGGTGATAAACTCAACTAAATTTTTATCTTAAATCTGGTTGCTTGAATGAATCATCAATGTTTGATATATATTGATTGAATGGTGATGAATTAGATGTCTGAAATGAAATGTGCATGTTGGATAAACTGTTAGCTCTGTTCATCATTTCAAAACTGTGAATAAATCCTTTAAAATATGGATTTAGTTTTGTTGTTTGAAAACATGATTACAGTAGACTGAAATTTGCTTGAATATGTTAAATTTGTGCATATATGTGAGTGTATTGGCTGTGCATGTCTAAAAATCAGACATGTGAAATTGTCTACAGGCTTACAGGCCTTTAATCTGTTCATAAATCATTTCCTATTTCTATGATTTATTTTAGAAAATAGTTTCTAAACAAAAGATGTTAGTTTTAACAAGATTCAAACTTTAAAAATAGTTTGAAGTAAATCAGAGCAAAGTTTCTCTAGAAATTTAGGAATTTACTGTCAAAATTAAAAATAAGTTAAATTTCAAACATCATAATTTGATGTTTCAAGATTATAACTCGAATCTATTTAGAAAGATATGATTTTTAAAACTAAAATTAAATTTTTTTAATAATACTTTAAGGTGGCATTTTGGGTTTAACTAGAAATTGAGTATGAGGCAACCTATGTCGATCAAGCGGTTGAGAAGTCTCAGGGTTTCTGTTGTAGGTGTACGGAGTTGCGAAGTGTTCGGAAAAATTGTCTGCAAGTGTTCTAGATCATCGAGGCGATGTGGAGAAGGGGATTTATATTTTTAAACCTAATTATGGTCGGGTCTGGAAGTATGGCCGTAGAGGTGTCTCTGCTGCGTCGTGTTGCGTCGTTTTTAGGGAGTAGTAGCGTTGAAGGTTTAGGAAGACATGGCCAGAATTTCTGGCGCTCCAGTGATCTATGTCGGCAGTACGAGGAGTTTTTCTGGTGAGGTGTTCATGTTCCAATTTCACTGCATAGCGTGTTTTCGATCGAGAGGATGTGTCTGTATTTCGATGATCGAAGTGGGTTGCCGCGTAGATGGTTGACGTGTCGAGAGCGCCGTTGATGATCGGAGAAGTCGCTGGTGATGGTGCATGTGCACGAGATGGATCTCGTGTCAGTAATTTGGGTTTAAGTTGGGGTATTTGGGAAGATGGTTTATCTTCGGTTGTAACTCGAGACTGGGAGATGTTCGCTCGAGTTTAAACTCGAGTAATTTCATGGTGTTTTTTAAAACTTGTTAGTAGTTTGGTTACAGGTTTTATTATTTAAAACTTAAAACTAAAACTAAACTAAGATTGTGAAATGAAAAAGGGGCTCGGGTTGAACCCGAGTGATCTTCGGGTTTGTCCCGAAGAAAATATTAAGCAAGTTTTAAAAAGGGTTATAAACTTGGTTTTTGAATTTTCAAAATAAAATTAGTTTAAACTTTCTTTTATAAATACTTATATAATAGTTGTTTCTTTAACTTTGCTACGTTTTGAAAACTTTGTTTAATTTAAATTTTGTTAAATTAAGTTAAAGTTATTTTAAAACTAAAGTAGAAATGGAATTTTAAAGATTTTATAAAAAGCAAGTTTATTGATTTAAATTTAAAACTAGATTTAAAACCAATACTTGATGATATTTTAAAGTATTTAAAAATAAGTCGTGCTTTGTAACTTTAATTTATCAAGTTAAATGAGTATTTTTTTAATTAATGATTTAATTAAGTAAAGTTAATATTTAAATAAAATGTTTTTAAATGATAATTAAGGCATAAATAAGATAAGGTTTTATCTCAAGATAATTATGGTTTTAATAATTTGAGATTGATTAAGTTAATTTAGAAATATAAGTATAATTAATTAACTTAATTAAGAAGTATAAAGGGTTAATTAAGTAATTAATTAAGAATAATTAAATAATTTAATTAACTAATGATTAAGGATTTAATTAACTTTTAGGGTTGTAATTAATTAATTAAAGGTTAATTAATTTTAATTAAGGATTATTAATTAATAATTAAAGATTAATTAATTTGTAATTATGAATTAATTAATTAAGTAATTAGAGGTTGATTAACGTTAATTAAGAAATTCTTAATTAAGTTTTATTAATTAATAATTAAGTTTTATTAATTAATAATTAAGAGATAATTAATCTATAATTAAAGATTAATTAAGGGTTAATTAATTGTAATTAAGGGATGATTAACAAGTAATTAAGGGTACTTAATTTGTAATTAAGTTGTATTAATTAATAATTAAGGATTATTAATTAATGATTAAAGATTAATTAGTCCGTAATTGATGATTTAATTAATTTGTTTAAGGGTAATTAAAGGATAAATTACCCAATGGTAATTAATTTTTTAATTAATTAAAGATAATCTCTTGGTGATTAATTAAGTATAAATACTTAATGATATTAATAAGTATAATTGCTTAGTGAAGTAATTAATGTATAATTATTGGATGTAATTAATTAAGGGAATTACTTAATGAGAATTAATTAATGGGTAATTACGTAGTAGAAGTAATTAAGGATTAATTACTTAGTGCAATTAATCAAAGGATTAATATAATTAATTAAAGAGTTAATTAATTAGGTAAGTAACTACAGAAGGGTAATTATTGTTTATGATTAATTGAAGTTGATTAGTGGAAGTAATTAATTAATGTAATTAATTAATGTAATTAATTAAGGACCAATGTAATTAATTATAGTTAATTAATTATAGGAAATAATTAATTAGGGATCATTAATTAATGTAATTAATGAGAGTAATTAAAGGTTAATTACTATAAATGGTTAAGGATAATTACTTTGAGAAATTAATTAAATAATAATTACTTTATGTAACTAAAGAATAATTAATCAAGGTGATTAATTAAGATGGATATTTAAGGATGGTTAATTAATTAAAAATTAATTAATTATTGATTAAGCAAAGTTGGTGATTAATTCTTAAGTAATTGATTTAATTTAAGTTGATTAAATTAATTATAACAGGGATTAATAATTGTTGCTTATGGATGATTGTTTGGGTGGAATATCTGAATTGGATGGTAACTATTGGATGATATGCTGTGATATTCTGTGATATGATATTTGATATATAATTGATAAATGTGTGATATTTATCCGTGTTAATGCTGTGTGACTTCAAGTATTGTATTGAATTGAATTGTTTTAACTTTAAAACAACTTGGACCTAAAAGATAGCGTTTTGGATTTCGATGAGACTTGGATCGGGTTTCCAAATTTGGATATCCGAAAACCACATCGATCCAAATTAACGTTAGGTCGTGACATCTCAAAGTGTAGATCGAGATGGAGTTGAATTGCAAGGGTTATTGTCGTTAACTCTGAGTGTGATTCCAAAATGAGTGTAACAGGATAATGCCTTCGGTTTCGTTCGAACCCGGAATGAACTTGTATGGATTGAATGCTTTCAGAACATCGTCAGGTGGACGATGAGCATCCTAAGATAGATATGTTCTATAAAGGTAATCGTAGCCTCAAGCCTCATCAACGGGGAATGGATAAAACAGGGAAGGTGCAGCAAGGCTAAGTGGGTAGCACCCAAGTAGGATGAGATTTTCCCTGTCTAGAGGTCCGCTTTATTCGACAGTGTGGGCAGTTGTTGAGCTCCAACTACCGGGGTTGTCTTGTTCGGGACTGTCCAGTAAGGGATGGTTCCGGCCATGTGTTGCAGGGGATTTAGGGTGGATCCTCGGTACATTGATCTAGGCCACTACTGTGACGGGCAGTACCCCAGTATCCCTGCCATTGATGGAAACCCATTTTTCCTACGTGCCCTTACGCTTTTGATTGTATTACCCACTTTTGCGGCTAGTAGCTGGAATTTAATCATGTAACAATTTCGGCTATTTTCTATTTATTTGAAAACCCTAGACCCTATTATAATATCATAGAATTTCCTATCAAATGTTTTGGTTAGCGTAAGGTAAAAACTTATCCATGTTTATGTGTGGGAAGTCTTACGTGATACCTTTTATTTCAAAAGATTTTTGAAGTTAAGAAACTTTAACCCGTTTACTCACACCAGACCAATGTCTGACCCGGAGTTTATTTCTGTTTTATTCAACTCTTGGGTCCTCAAATTTTTTCGAGTAGCCAAGGGATTCAGGTTAACTTTGACGAATTCTAGAGGAGATATGGAGCAGGAGGCTTCAGCGTTGTAGATAGATAGTAGTTCCGATGTGTTGATCTCTGTGTTGGTATCTGTATTGTATATTGGGTTATATAACTAGACAGGTGTTTATAACTGTCTAGTATGTGTTGTATAAGCTGTGTAACTCAGATGTATATGATATTATGTAATATTTATGTGATTAATATAATTTATTCGTTCCGTTGTTGAGATTCTGATGTTGTTCTCTTTCTTTCTTCTCTATCTTTCTCTTTTCTATCCCTTTCTTTCTTAAAAATGATGTGTCTTACTGTGAAGAATAAGGCGGGTCGTTTCAGTTATGGATGTTATGTTGAATAACTATATTACTAATAGTGGAGTTTAAACATCTTTGACAGTTATTATTGAAATAAAAAGATTTGAAATTGAAATTTTGCTGCTTTGGCCTTGGAATAGAAAATTAAAAATTAAATGTTGTTTTATCCTTATTTGAATTTTTTTCATAAATGAATGTGTTTAATTCTAATTTTTTGATGTTTTGAAATAAATGATGTTTTGAATATGATAGTCTAAAAATTGTTATGAAGTTTATGTGTAAAATTTTCAGAATACAATATTTAATTAAATTTGAATAAATAGGAACTTTGTAAAATAGTGTCATTTCGACTTGAATTTATTTTTATAATGTCATTACAGGAAAATAAAAATATTTTGTGGAGAAACCTATACCAAATTCTATCATATAATAATTTCTATATTTTATTCGTTTTGAAAATAGGATTATTAAAATTTTGAAAATTTGTTAAAACATCAAAATGACCTAAAATATTTTCTGTAGTGCTAGCATATTATTTGGAGTATATTTGATAAAGAGACCTATATTTAATTCAACCATCTAATTTTTTTTAATGATTTTATCTTGGTAATTAACCGTTTAGAAATTTGGGAAATTATGAAGTTGATATGGAAAAATCGAGATTTTAGTAGAAATTCTACAAAAATGTTTTAAGAACTTTGCAATTTAAGTTGGAATTTTTCTTCTAATTTTTAGGCATTTAATAATTTATTTATTATAAAACTGGCGTGTTTTGAACGAAAAATATTAAACATTTCTGGAAAACTTTGAAACATTTTATGTTAATTCCTAAAGTAAAATGGAGAACTATCCATGTTCAACACTTCCTGAAATCCTAAATTGATTTTGCTGTAAAAAATTTAGTTGGACAAAAAACACTCTTTATAAACCGAACAATTGGTCATTAATGTGACCAAAGTCGTATAAATGGCACGCTCTCTGTCATTTTACAAGAACCACTTTAATAACCATGTACGAGGAGCATGTGTCCAGAATGTAGAGGTTGATTTGGCGAACATTTGTCGGAATAAAGTAAGAGAATAATGATGAATGTCCCCAACACTAGTGTCAATTTGAAATGACTAAGAGAGAAGCCCTTTGAACTGACCAAAAGGTTAGCTACCTTTAGCGAAAATCTTTACCCATATTGCTATCATGATTTGAACTTGATTAGTGGACCTTGATTTTAGATTGATGGACGCGGTCGGCAATTAGGGGTTACGACCAACCACGATAGGTAAACTGGTATTATCCTCTCTTAGGCGTTGCCTCACGTGCCTTATTATACAATTATCCCTATGCTAGACCACTAAACTTTGTATCAGTGATGCACATATAGGGGACTCATTGGCTACCGACATTGCTAATTGTGTTATAGGACCAGTACAGACTACATGCTTAAAAATGTGTTAAGGAGGGTCAATGTAAAGCCTTAGTGCTATTTTAATATTTAAACTACTGATAGACATTACATGTATAGCATAATTTGCTACATATAGAGAATTTAACAAATCTTGAGGAGATGGAAAATCTTGTAATATCTCTTAAATTATTATACCCTTACTGCTTGATTTGAATTTACTTACATAATAATGTATTGTCCTTACTCGAGCGTATTGTTTTCCTTATGCTCAGGTCAGTTTGAGTTGTTTCAGTGTTTCAAAGGCATGTGTTTCTCGAAGAAGAAGATAGACTTTGTTTGTGTCAAAATTGGGCACAACACTCTTCGGGAGTCGTTGAAGAGATAATAGTCAAGAATGCAAGTTCAAAACAGATATTATCTAACAAAAACTCCAATCAATAGTAAAATAAATGCGTAGACAAGCGTTTTATAGTGGTTCGGCGTGTTGCCTACGTCCACTGTGAAGTGTTTTGATGTTTTATTGATTCTCTTTCAATGATTACAAGTTGTTGCAGCAATCAACAGCAAATTACAACTGGAAATTCGAAATCAACAGTAAAATTATGATGTAGGATGATGGAGATCTCGATCCGGCAGAGTCTGAGCGCTTGAGAGTCGAAAGATCCCTTTTCTGTTGGCCCTGGGGCTCTATTTATAGGCGTAGGCCGCTGATATTTCGCTGAAAACTCGGGAGACCACGTCTGGCACGTGAGGGGGCCCACATGCACGGTCTCAGGAAGTTTGGGCCCACTTTGGCATCGGTTCGAGCTCCATTCGAACCGATCAAGAATTCATCCAATCGAGGTGAAATTTGGCGTAGACATTCTTCAACATGTACACAAGCTTCAGTGAAAATTTCGTGGCATTTGGATCAATAGGTTAGGAGATATGATGGATTCAAAATTGGGTTTTCGGCATAGCTGTCTGGTTCGAACCCACGTACTCGAAACGATGATTTCGAATCCATCATGGCACGCGGCTTCGTGGTGACGTGGAGCGCAAACTTCAAATCGATCCGGACTTCGCTCCGTGTTGACCGCTTCGACTCCATGTATCTCGGCGCATTCGAACCGATGGAAGACACGTCATCGTGGCTGGTTGACCCAGTGGGTTCGAACGAAGTTACTCAGGATGGGTTCGAAGATGGTATCACAGATGGGTTCGAAGAAGGCCTCTGTGATGGGTTCGAAGCATGGCTTCGGGAGGATGGATTCGAAGGTAGGAATGCTGGGTTCGAAATTTGGTTGATTCGAAGCACTTTCTCTTGATGGGTACGAAGGAAGACCATGGGATGGTTTCGAACTAGATGGAGTCGAACCTGATGGGTTCGAAGGTGGCGTGACTGTGCTATGGATTCGAACACGGTGCCTGCTCGGATGGATTCGAAGCATGGCTAAGCTTCTTGGTTTCGAACAAGGGAAGGTTCCGGATGGATTCGAGGTGATGGATTCGAACCGAGCAAGGTTCATTTCTCTCAACTTGAATCCATCATAACTTGAGCATACGACCTCGGATTGACTTGAAATTTGAAATGCTGACTCCTGTGGTCTTTCTTGCCGTGTCCTATCAATTGTAGCTCAATCTGGACTCGGATAAAATTCAGTGATATCCATGGCGAAAGGAAGTACGATCAACCTCTGAGGTGAACTGTCCTTCGCTTTCAATCAATCTTTTGGTATCGCGGCTTTGCCAAAAAGCGGGATAACATTTTGCCCCCCAAAGTACGTCTTGTGGGAACATGACGTGCTTTGAATAACTGCAATCTCTCTCTGAACAATCATTGCTCTCTTTTTTGTCGAAACTCGTATGTTGTACTGCCGTAACCTTGTGCTGATATGATTGATTGCTGTATAATAGTGCTTAGCCGTTGGCTGTTGCATTTGTAACAGGATGAGTATTTGATCCCTGTGAATATTCAAAATCGAACGTTAGTCCAACATGTATGTGCATATGTTAATTTGACCCTTGTTAACGTCGTGCATCCACGAGTTGTTGTCAGTTTGGTTTGCTATAGAATTTCGTATTGATTCTCTCCTGAACCAACTTTGAAATTTGAATTGAGACAACGCTTGGTGGTTGTTTTGAAAGGTTCCTTCGTATCGATCCTCTCCTTAATCGATGTAGAAGGTTAAAGGAATCGAATTTGTATTGCGTGAGTGTAATGTTTCGAACCGATGCATTCGAGCATTGATGGGTTCGAAATCCACGTTTGTATGGACGCGGTACGCTTGCTGCTATGATGGATTCGAAATTGTCATTCGAACCGGTCTGAAAGGCTGGAATACACTTGTGTAGTGATGGGTTCGAAATTGACATTCGAACCGATGTGAAGGGATGGAGTACACTTGTGTAGTGATGGGGCCGAAATTGACATTCGAACCGATGTGAAGGGATGGAGTACACTTGTGTAGTGATGGGTTCGAAATTGACATTCGAACCGATGTGAAGGGATGGAGTACACTTGTGTAGTGATGGGTTCGAAATTGACATTCGAACCGATGTGAAGGGATGGTTTCGAGACCTTTGTTCGTGGCAGTGGTCCGTGTGCTTCACACGATGGAGCCTCAAACGAATGGGTTCGAAAGTGGATTTCGAACCGGCTCTGCATTCTGACCTGTTGTAAACGGTCGAGTCCACCGGCACGCGAATCGATTCAGTCATCTCCAACTCCCCATATAAATAGCAAAGACCACGGCCTTTTTTCACTTTTTACTTTTACTGTTGCCTGCTTGTTACTGTGCTCTTCATCGTCTCAGAGCTCCAAAAGAGAAAACGCAGCGTCACTCTTTCGAACCATTCAAGATCTAAATCTTCAATTCCTTGAATTCATCATCCAAACTAGGTAATTAGCCTTAGATTCGAACGGCGAAGTTACTTCGAACCTGTTTCTTTTTATCGATTGCGTAGCTTCGAGATTGGCAAAACCAGATCTGGTTTGGGAGGGATTCGAACCGATGCGTGAGCTCGAGTTCGAATCGATGACGGTGGCGTCTTTTCACTGGGTTTCGAATCGATCCTTGGAATTCCCTTGCTGGGATGTGTAGTTCGCACCGATCGAGGGATTTGAGGGGTCCATTCGAACCGATGGGTTCGAACTCATAGGCTATCGTTTCGAAGTCCACAGCTTCGTATCGATACGAAGTGGATCGGTTCGAACGTGAGTGATGCGGAGTTGTGGTTTTCTCATCGGTTCGAACTTGTCATCTGTTTATCGGTTCGAAGCGTGTCAGGATGGGTTCGAATGCATGGGTTCAAAGCGAAGTCAGGATGGTTTCGAACGCATGGGTTCGAAGCGACGTCAGGACATGGGTTCGAACGAAGTCCTGGTGATGGTTTCGAACCCTACATGATGGATACCAAAATTTGAAATTCTCCAATCGTAACTCCGACGAGCTTCATTCCTGCATATTTGGACTTGAACATTAAACTGCATACGTGACTACCTTTTGAAGCTCGTCGATGGAACTATAACAACTTCTACCCGAACCAACTTCCATCATGGAAACAGACTGGTGATGACGGTCAGTGATGACGGTCATTATAGCTGGACTCCGTAACCTTGTCGTTTGCATATTTCTTTAACTCTGCAACATTTATTCAAGTAATGCATGTCACTGCACAACACACACTCATACACGTTACACTGGGGAACGCACGGGTTTTTGTCGTCTAACGATGGTTTCTCGTGAGTTAGCTAGTTATGGAATCGTCAAGTTCACAGCAGCAGGAGACTCAAGTTACCGTCTCTCCGAGGCTAGAGATTCCTGATATTGATCCTGAGATTATTGGTCCAGCTCCGGATGAACTTCCCGATGCGTCGTTCATTGCCAATCCATCAGATTCCGTTCCGTCCAATATCTCTGAAGACATGTTGGGGAGAATATGCTTGAGACACGGCCTGTCGCTGGATGATGTGCTACTGCCGAGGCCTAATGATAGACCGCATAATCCACCGGAGGGATATACGACATTTAACCGCCACGCGTGCGCGGCCGGGACACTTCCCCCATTCAACGAGTACATAAGGGAAGTATTGTCGTTCTTGAGGATCGCCCCATCTCAGCTGCACCCGAACGGATATGTGTCGATCAATAGCGTGTTCATTGCATTTATGGAATATCTCCATCGACCACCGCTCCCAATTGAGATCAGATACTTGTTCAATTTCAAAACTCGGGGTGATTATCCCTCCTTCACATTCCTGGAAGCGGTGAGAAACTGCCAAGTGGTTACCGGGTCTTGGACCAGATTGAGCTATTATAGGACAGAATGGTTTTATGTCAGATGTCCTCCTGGATTCGCCCGTCGATGGCTACTCAGACGTGAGTATAGTTGAGTTCGTAAATAATTACTATGACAATCGCAGCCGAAGTGGAACTTATGTTTTATCCTTTTTTGCAGCGGTGATTCAGCGACCTGAAGGCGAGCACTTTAGGGAGATGGTGCGAGTGCTTCGAGAAGTCCCGGATGGAGATAGGGATATCGATGTGTTATTGACGGATAGGAATCTCCGGGCCTGTGGTTTGATCGAACAAGGGCAGAGCATAAGTTTTGAAGTGGCACTAAGGGTCGTCTCGAAGAAACGAGTCAAGCACAAGAAACCCGGAGTTACTATAACTGAGGAAGCTGACTCTGAAAGAACCCACACCGATGATGAGCCGCTGAGCGGGCCTACAGATGCAGTTCCGGATGTCACGGAACAGAAAGGCAAGGCTGCCACGGTTAAGTCAAGTAAGAAGGGGAGATGGAAATCGGTCGTCACGGCCCGTTCTGCTCCCGTAGTTAGAATCTCGGAGACGTCTCCTCCGAGAACTGAAAATCTTTTTGAAGGGCTTGCCGATCTTCCAATCCCGGACGATGTGTCTTTTCAACATGATGCCGGGTTGGAGGAATTCCATCGCACATTAGAATTGAACGAGCCTCTCATTACTAGCGAGGTCGACACTTCCGGTTGGTCGGGGGAAATGCATATTCATACACATTTCACGACACTGCATAACCTTTGACTGAAAACTATCTGTTTCGAAAGGTGATTAATTCTATTTCATTTTTCTTCGCAGATATCATGTCTAAGCGAGGTTCGATGCTTGGGAGTCTTCGACACGCCCACAAGCCTTCATATTACGATTCGCGTAGGCGCGAAGGGGATAGAGGTTATGATCAGGGGCGTCCTGGGTATTATGACCAGGGACGCTCTGGGTATTCTAGTCACGAGAGATATGACACGGACAGGGGCTATAAGCGTCGATCGCGGTCGCGTACTCCTCCTCCTTCCAGAGATCCCGTACAACCTCCTGCTCATGTCCCTCATCCTTCCGAGTCTTCTCGATATAGTCGGTTTCTCAAGCTTCCCGATCCGAGGCGATGACCCCGATAGTCGCAGAGCAGCCTCCTATAGAGATATCGGGAGAAGGTGCAATTAGACTTGTGCAACTAAAGAGGGAGTTCCCGAATATCTGCTTCGACAACTACGTCTTTCCCCCGAACCTGAAAAGGGTCCCGCCGGAGGCTGAGCGGTTAGCGCTCGACTATGTGCATGACTTCTACTCCCAATACAAGGCGTGGTATAGGGCGGCCGATAAGGCATCGGCGTTGGCCTTCGAACGAGCTGCTACCATTGAAAAGCTTCAAACCGAGCTGGCTCAAAGAGACCGTATCATACAAGTGTTGAATTCTGAGGCTGAATCGTCTCGAAAATCAGAGATGGAGGCTCTTACAAAGGCCGATGAAGCTCAAGCAGCCATGGATAGAATGAAAAAGGAGCACTACGTTACGGTGGAAGACATGGGCCACCGGAACACTGTCGTCACTGCTGAGCGGGATGCGTCGTTAAAAGAACTTAATGAGCTCAAGGCTAAATTTGCCGAAATTATTAAAGATAGAGATGACGCGCTTAACACTGCGCAAGAAGCCTGCGATCAAGCCGTAGTGCTTCGCACTGAAAGAGATGTGGCCGTGGCCAAGGTTCAGGTGATCGAAGCAGAGGTGGAGGAGAAGGTTCAACAGGCAGAGGCCAGGCTAGAGGCCGATATCGAAGATTTGCTCATAACTTACAACGCCAATGTGTTGAAGCACAGAAACTTGGCCTGGCTTCAAGATTATCCAGTTCACCTTCGTAGCGCCTGGGACCGATTGGTTGAGGAGGAAGAGGAAGCGCACCCAGGTGAAGCGGTCGATCGATTCGAGCTGGAGAATCGGCTGCTCATAGACGATGAGAAGAAGGTTCTTCATGACGCTATCATCGCTCATGAGAAGGAAATGATCGGTGGTCGTTCCCTGGAAGTCGGAGAGGGGTCAGGCGTTGAGCACCATTCTGCTGCCACTGAAGTCACCACACCATCTTCGTCGATGCCTGTATCTGTGGTCAGTCTGCAACCTGTTCCTGCTTACGACCCGGAACAACCGCGCTTATCTCCTATTCATGAGCGTACTTCCAAGGCCGTTCAGCCGTCTACGAGCCAAACTGGGGAAGGTATTCCGAAGTTATCTCAAGCGTTTTCTGAATAGAGTGTTTGTTTTGTAGCAGTTTTTAATAACTTCTTATTTTTTGCCTAGTGACTGGAGTTGTGCCGACTGTTGTGGCTCAAGAATCAAGTAGAGGAGATAAGGCCATCGCCACCGAGACTACTGTTGTAACCGCGGTATCTGCTGAGACGGTGCAGGGGGGATCCTTATCTGCTGACGAACAAATGGTGAGCGAACTGCTCGGTGAGCAGGGTGGTTCTTTCTCTGACTTGCCATTCATCATCGTTAGTAGCCTCCCGCCGTCTTCAAGTTCTTCGATGCAGGCCGAAGATGCCCCCAGCCAAGCCCATGCGACTCGTGATGAAGAAATTTTGGCTGAGATTAACGCCGAAATAGAGGCTGCGGGGCATAGCGGTACCGTCGGTGGCAGCACGGCGGCGCAGAGTCCAGCACCTGCTACGGTAGCACCATCGGGTGGCACGGTCTCAACTTCCGTTACGGATCCAGTCCCCCCTACTCCTCCGGCAGGTAGCCTCCATGCAGATTCAAGCTCCGAGGAGGATATTGACGTCATGCCTCCAGCTGAAGAGCCACCGCCGGAGAGGAGACATTCAAAATGAAGAATTTCTATCCCTAGTGACACTGATGATGTACCACTAGTTAGAAGGAAAAAGAAGAAATAAATCAGCTTCTCAAGTAGATGTTTTGGTAGATAGGTACTTGTCTTCGTTTTCTGTTAGCAGGTCGTGTATAGATGCAGGTTCGGCCCCTGCTAGTAGGCATTCTTTTTTGGAAGAACTTACCTGCGTGTAAGTCCTCGTTTTAAGTTAGTTGAAATAAAATTTTATTTCTTTGTTTCAACTCTTGTTTTATTTGTGCTTAAGTACTTGCAGTGTCTTGTTTTCGGTCCGGTGTACTTGTGGTGTTTTTACCGTTTAAGCAGAGTTCGTCTCATTTTCCAAGTCTGAAGATCTTGGTCACACGTTGTGATTGATGAATGAGTTGAACTTCGGACGTTGTATCACTTCGGTTAGTGATTAATATTTAGCTTTTGTGCCCCCCAGTTTTGGGGAACAACACTTGTATTTATGATGGTTGATCGCACTTGTTGCAGGTCTTGAGCACACGTCCGCCTTCCGGGGACTTAGAATAATTTGAGATCGATAACCTGGTTTGCATTCCAGGAGTTCGAGTGTTATTGATGCTTGTAACGTGGTTCGCGCTCCGGGAAGTTGGGAATGATGTTCACATTCCAACTTGCACTCTACTAACTCGGAGTTAGTATTAACACTTTAGTTCGCACTATGGGAACTTTGACTTGGTGTTGGTGCTCCAATTCACACGCCGGGAACTTGGATAAAACATGTATGTTTGGGTTCGTACTTCAGGAACTCGGAATTGACATTTATACTCCAACTCGCACTTCGGGAATCTGGAGTTTGCACAGATGCTTCGGTTCGCGCTCCGGGAACCCGTAACTTATGTTCATACCCCAATTCATGTTTTGGGGATCATGGAGTTGGTGTTGATACTTCGGTTCGCACTCCGGGAACTTCGAATTGATGTTTATACTCCAATTCACACTCTGGGAATTTGGAGTCCGCATTGATGGGTTGGTTCGCGCAGTGGGAACGAATTATTAAATGTTTATACTCCAATTCGCGCTCCGGGAATTTGGAGTCCGTTCGCACTCCGGGAACGAATTATGGAATGTTTATACTCCAATTCACGCTGTGGGAAGTTGGAGTCCGTTCGCGCTCCGGGAACGAATTGTTAAATGTTTATACTCCAATTCGCGCTCCGGGAATTTGGAGTCCGTTCGCACTCCGGGAACGAATTATTGAATGTTTATACTCCAATCCGCGCTGTGGGAAGTTGGGGTCCGTTCGCACTCCGGGAACGAATTGTTAAATGTTTATACTCCAATTCGCGCTCTGGGAATTTGGAGTCCGTTCGCACTCCGGGAACGAATTGTTAAGTGTTTATACTCCAATTCGCGCTGTGGGAAGTTGGAGTCCGTTCGCACTCCGGGAACGAATTATTGAATGTTTATACTCCAATTCACGCTGTGGGAAGTTAGAGTCCGTTCGCACTCCGGGAACGAATTATGGAATGTTTATACTCCAATTCGCGCTGTGGGAAGTTGGAGTCCGTTCGCACTCCGGGAACGAATTATGGAATGTTTATACTCCAATTCGCGCTGTGGGAAGTTGGAGTCCGTTCGCACTCCGGGAACGAATTATTGAATGTTTATACTCCAATTCGCGCTGTGGGAAGTTGGAGTCCGTTCGCACTCCGGGAACGAATTATTGAATGGACTGTCGTGTGTTGGTCCAGTTCAGCCTTCGATGTGTTGGCTTGCCCCCGGGCTGGGGTTTCACTTAGTGAGTGGCCGGTTGTAACGCAGTCACTCGCTATTTGAATAAATTCCATTGTTCGATGGAACTTAGCTCTTCGTGTGTCGTGATTGTTGAATGTTATATTCGGTGAATCACAGCTTTAGCTTGAAGAGATAGCATTTTATTTGCTAAAATGAGAAAATGTGGCAAAGTCAGTGCCTTATTACAAATTCAAAATTCAGAACATAAAAGAAATTGTAAAGTATTCATGGATTGAAGGAGCCTATCATGTGTGATAGTGACGAGGTTCTTCGTCGTTCCAGGCTTCTAAATGAGTAGGCCCGCCACTGATGGCGTTTATCACCAATCTCCCACGGGGACAAGTCGAGTCCTCCTGCCTCGGTCGATTGGGTTCATTGATTGGATTGGATGGGCCCGCATCTCTGGGCTGCGGTGTCTGCACAAACTGTTCCAGTTTCCCTTCCCTGACCAGTTTTTCAACAAGATCCTGTAGGTGACGACACTCGTTCGTATCGTGCCCGTAGCCTTCATGGAACCTGAAAAATTTTCCCGTCTGGATTTGCCTCTCCGACGACGGTCTTGGAGCAGGTTTTTCATATTGAATCGCATTACGGGTCCGCAAATACAAGTCCTCCAATGAAATATTCAAAGGAGTATAACTGTCGAACTTTGGATTTTTGCGTTGTAGACCGCGATTTTGATCTTGTTTTTTAAGTAGATTCACGCTCTCTCTTCGCCGAGCTTGTTTATTTTTAATGTTCAACTGAACTTTTCCGGAGCTCTCACCGGATTGTTTTATTGCAACATTGCTTTGGGTTCCTCCCGCATTTGGTCCTGCATCAGTTTACTTCCTAGACTGTTTCGCGTCTTCCCGTCTCAGGAATTGAGCTTCTTTGGCATGGAAACGGTCCAATGACGCAGGTGGTTTCCCAGCCAGCCAATTGCCAAATTCAGAATCGGGGTCGATCCCCTTAGTTAACGCCATAAGGATGGAGTTATCGTTTGGATTACTAATCTCTGCACATGCAGTATGGAATCTTTCTAAGTAGTGTCTGAGTGTCTCTCCGGGAGCTTGTGTGACACTAGATAGAGTGTTGACACCTTTCGGCCTTGCGACGTGCATGCGGAATTGCTCAACGAATTTTGTGGCCAGCTGGTCGAATGAGGAGACGGATCGAGGAGGCAATCGAGTGAACCACATGGTGGCGATGCCCCCCAGGGATATGGGGAAACTACGACATTTCACAGCATCGTCGGCTCTGGCAGCTGTCATCGACCATTCATACTTTAGAATATGTTGGTTGGGATCGGAGTTTCCCTCATACATGGGCAGAGTTGGCATTCGGAATCGCCGTGGGGGTTCAGCATTAAGAATGTCGTCCGTAAAGGGAGTGTGACTTCGAGAAACTCCCCAATCGTCGTTTGTGAATCCCTGATTCTCACGGATCATCTGACGTATCATAGTGGAAAGATCCGGCATTTGCGCCGGAGTATGGTCACGTTCCATACTTCGGGTTTGAACCGGATATCGTTGATTGGTTCACATCTTGCCTTCTCGGCTCATAGTCCTCTGGGACGTACGGTTCAGGAGTACGGCCGCTACGACGACGGTCTAGGTCTGACTGGTCTTGAGCGTCGACCCCTGGTTCAGCCGCGATGCTAGTGGTGCGGTATTCTGTGGCGTGATGAGGGACGGCGCCTCCTCGGGAGGAGGGTTCGGTTTGGAAGCTGGCCGACGGACCAACTCTTATTTGTCCAACGGTCAATATCGGTTGGTTTCCAGCGGGTGGCATACGACCCTCATCTAACCGGGGTCGTGGAGGTCGGTTATGATAATCAGAAGATGAAGAACTTTCGCTGGAAGAGCGAGAAGCACGATCTCTCATGGATCTTTTTCGTTTTTGGCGATCCAACTTGTTGATTGGCTCAGCGTTAGCGCGTAGCTGTTCTTCTAGTTGTCGCCGACTCTGGGTCAACTCTTGGAGTAACAACTGCAATTCTTGTCGGGTAACCGGACCCGACGGCTCTGGGTGCCCAGCGGCATCTTGATTAGATGGAGGTAGAGGGGCAGGATTCTGTCTATCCTGTTCTTCTTGATTGACGGCGTTTGAGGTGGTTCTTGTGCTAACCATCTTTAGAGTTGACTTCCTTTCCTAGACTTTATGCAAATCTGAATAGAAGGGAAGGAAGTTGGATTTAACGATCTGGATCTCTCTCTTAGATTTATTCAATCCGGTATCGATGACAGATCCAATAAGCAGGAGAAAATCTGTGTAACGAGACGAATTTTGCCCGCTCGAAAATCGACATCCATACTTCAAATCGTATTCGAATGTCATAGATTCGACCGTTCAAATCCGATTCGCCGGAGCTTATAACAATCATTAAGTAAATAACACAGCGGAATAAAAGAATAATACATTGATATACAGCTTTGATACAATATCTGATACAGATAATCCAATAAATATCAATATACATCAGAGATATGATACAATAAAATAGCAACGGAAAAGAAAAATAGATAACGTCTAGCAGCGGAACTAATAACTCTAAGATAGTCTTCAAGGAAGAACTCCAGAAACTGCAACTCCATTTCCGAGAATCCATCCAGCAATAGTTCGAACTCCAAATAACGATGCACAAAGATAGGTAAGACTGGTGCGATCCAAAGACTGAACTAACTCTAGATAATCTGTTAAATCTAGCTATCTGAAAAACCCAACTCCAGACTGCTCGTGTAGAGAATAATGAGCACCCAGAGTTTAGGAAAGAAAACAATAAACTCCGAGTCAGTCGTGGGACTGGTGTGAGCAACAAGAACAGTTTATCTTTAAACAATCAACAAAAGATTTTAAAGTCAATTCGAAATGCTTTTGAAAAATGAGTCTACCATAAGGCCTCCCGCACACACACACAATGCAAACGCAGAATCGGAGGAGATTTCTCCTTATGATAGTCAAAGATGCTTGATACGCATTAAAAGAAACATTTGATATTATTACTAGTGCATAGTGTAGGAAAAATCATTTCGAAAATAAAGATATAAATCTTAGCCAGCATAGGCATTTCGCATTTATGCCTACTATAGCTACCATCCAAACAGTGTTGCGACACCATAAGTGAATGATAGGTCCTACAGCTAAAACCGTACAAGTTTCGTATTGTTTCTTTGGATTTCCAACAAATGGTCAGGCCAAGGAACTTCCCATTGCCACTGAGAATGCCTCTGGAAAGACACCCCCGAGAACCAAACCGGAACTCTGCCAACACAAGGCCGGGTTACCCCTAACTGGGTAACTACTGACACGAGCACGCCATTCCCCGGTCCTTTAGGACCTTTTCAACCGAGCGCTCGATATCCAACATCACACCATAATAAATAGAGTGTTTTCAACATGAGTAAGTATCTGGGCTCCATACCATGATACCACCCCTTTCCAGAAGGAAATGAACATACCCTAAGGGGAGCTACAGCAACCCCTAATAACCTTGCCGCATCTTTCCTGTTTTGACCATTTCCGGGATGTGAGGCTCGACGAAGTCACGTCCACAAAAACATACTTTATACAAAAGCTATGCTTTGGGTCAACAAATGATCAACACAATGATCACTAAGATAGACGATCAAATAAATGATCCTATCACAAATAATCAACACAATGATCATTTCAGCAACACTTGGCATGTCACATTACCAAATTGGGAATATATCGCTGATAACTTCAACTATATAACCTTTGAGCACATACGTCTCAAAGAAGGGTGTTAAGCAAAGAATAAATTCTCCGCCACCAACAGAAATATATTTGAAAGAAATCGGCTTTATATCTCAACTTGTAATGTCCGGCATACTATCCATACAAGTCTGTTCTGGGTTCGAACAGAACCGAAGGCACTTACAAAGAAGTCCTTGCAATCCGGATATTCACAATTCTGATCGGATTTCCCATCACTTAGGGAGTTTCTATACCGGCGCGACTCGGTGCAGAAACAATCGATAGGTCATCCTATCGCTCTCGCAAATACCCGGTCTTCATCACCGGTCTTCAAATGCATCCATAACGACATATCACATATTCGGAATGGGATATATGACACAAAGGTCCTCTCCCGGCTAAACCGAATAGTGAGCGCAATATTTCAAAAACAAATGGATATTGGGATTTCAATTAAGTCACAACTTAATAATTCAAAACTTTATTTCAAATGGTTTAATCCAATTTCCATTTCAATTTGATTTAAACAAATCATCATTTAAATCTGTTAAAAATAAACAGATTTAATTCATAGCTTGAAAAAAAATCATCTATAACTTAGGAAAAATCCTTCTCTATTCAATCTTGAAATTCCCCTAATTAACTGGAATCTCAGTTCTTATCTAAAAGTGTTTATCATTTGGAAACAACAGTTTTCATTTTGGAAATCTGATTTATTTATACGAGTTGAAATCCTTGGGTTAAATTCAAATTCCCAAAACAATACTTAAAAATGGTTTAACTCATATATAACTAGTATAATATCGTTAATCCCTAGTTTCAAATTACAGAATTCAATTTCAATATTGAATTTAAATTTAAGTCAAATTATTTAAATTCTAAAACTTAATCAAGTAATTTAAAAATAATAATTTTTATTTTGAAATTCCATTCCAAAAGCTTTTCACATTTATTCCGATTCCATTTCCAAAACATTTGAATTTAAAAATTCAAATTTAACTATTTCAAAAATCTGCGACTTAATCGATTTCCTCGTGAAATCCATAATTGTGTGTGTATGGTGTGGTCCAGGGGTTTAACACAATAGTGCAACATCATTCAATCATCACAGATCACAGATATATATATAATGAATAATAAATCACATCACAGATCACAACACAAATCAGGATATATCACAAAGCATTACATATCAGAAAATATCAAACAATCCACCATCCAATAGAATCTAAACATCCATAAGTAGGATTAATTTAATTATTTTGATTAATTTAAATCAGATGTAACTACTTATGAATAACACTAATCCTAGCTGATTATTTATAAATTGATTACAAACCATTCGAATTAATTATCCTTTAATCATTAGTTAACCTTTAATGAATTAAATTTTTCCCAAATTAATTACGTTAATTAATTAATCACATAAATAGATTGACTTTGAGTTAATTACAAAAATCAAGTATCCCTTAATTTCAAATTTATTAACCTTTTAATCATTTATTTAATTTACCGTAATCAATTTTTTTTTAAATTAATCTTTGATTAACCTTTAATTATTAAGTAATTCTCAATTACCAATTAATTAGTCATTTACTTCTTAATTAATTATTTAATTTGTTAACCACTACCCTTTATTAGTTAATTATTTAACTTTAAATGGTTAATTAAATAATTTATTACAAATTGATTTCCACAAGATTATTAAAATAAATCTTTAATTACAAATTTTAAACCTTAACTACTTATTTAATTATAGTTACAAAATTTAATTACATTCTTAATTAACGTCCAATTTAAATTAACCATCTTACGTTTGAAAACATTCTTGATAAATTTAAATCAAATATTAACTCTGTTAATCACAATACTTAAAGTATTTAAAGCAACTTCATCAGCAACTGGACCCGAGACACATACATAGTTTACTCGAGAAAAGCATGCGGTTCTTCCTTGTTTCCCCCGAGTTTCTCCCCTATCTTCTTCCTCTCTTTATCCTTTCTTCCACCCTTTTTTTTTTTTTCAGTTAAGTTTTAAATTAAACTGCAGTATCTCACGAAACAAACTCACGCGAGCAAAAACAAAGTTTGCTCGAGAAAATCACCTTCTTCCCCGAGTACACCCTCGAACAAAACCCCTCAACAGCCAACACTCACGCGTACATGCGTGCACGTGTACAGTCAGCAAACTCACCTCCGATCAACTTTGCGATTACTCTCAGGTCATCAACGACCATCCTAACCGATTCGAGTGATTCAGGTTGCGAAATCATCATTGCATCAAAATCGAGCAAGTACAGAGCCAACTCCCTTCTTCCTGAACCCATTCGATCACCAAAAACTTGCTTCGCCCCACCACGTCACGTCACCGGAGTCCACGCCCCTTCACCTACACCTTCGTCTACGACCCGAGTACCCCTCCTCCAAGCCAGGCTTCACTCGATGCATCAACGAAAGCGAACGAGCCCGAAAACCCAAACGCATATTCTACAGTCCTTAAACCCTAGTTTCATTCGTTCTCCCATTTTCTTGCAATCGAAATTTTTCTCTACATTTTTTTCTGAAATCATCGATGGCCATACTTGCTCCAGAACAAATTTCAAGATTTATTGATGAATTGATTTCCAGTTATTGAAGAAAAAGCAAACTTCCTTCAATCTCAAACTACTCCTGTAATACTTGATTAAAAATCCTCATTTTCGTTTTAAAAATTCTATTTTTGAGTAAGTATTCAAGTTACTACATCGAATCATTAAATAAAAATTTTTGAATTCATCACAAAATCTGATATTTACTGTAAAACTGGGTTTTCAGAGTCAAGTTCTTCATATTCAGGCTTAAAACAATTTGCTAGATCATAACTTAAGTTTAGGCAACTCATTTTTTTAAAATCCCAGTTAAAAAGAAATCATTTGTATGAAGACATATGGTTTTTTTCTTCTATTTTGTTTGCTCTGAAACCCAAGATTTTGAAGAACAGGTACACAAAGATATGCAGAGTCATCTTTTAAAACATACATAGCCAGACATAACTTGATCATAAATCAAATACACATGATTTAATATGCAAAGCAGTATGTTTACTCACTTATTATCTGTTTTAAAACAGAGAGCCTGTAGAGTTTAACAGAGTGTTATAAACTCTACACAGATATTTCAAACATTTCATTCACATATATATATATATGTATATAACAATCCATACTTAAACACATGCAGACCTATTAACAACCACTCCAGAGCATCATCAATATGACATCGAGGAATATAAGCAAAAGAAAGTGGGTTTGCTCACAGGTTTACAGGCAATGAAAGAAAAAAGAAAAAAGAAAAACTGGTTTCAGACAACATGAAGTTGTTCACAGATATACCTATATATATAAGTAAGCAACTGTTTTATAATTTAAAAATATCTAAAAAGACAAGTTACTCACCTTCCAAATCATTGCTTAAATCCAGGAGTTTACAGTTAGAGTTTGGTTGATCTGAAGCTTTTCTTTGCTTCAAACTGTCAGGCTTTGATTGATTTGAAAAATGTTTTATGTTGAATGATTATTTGATTTGAAAGCCTGCATTGCTTTGATCTGAGAAAAACTTGTATCTGAATTTACTTAGCTTCAGAATGGAACCTTGATCCACTTGAAGTTGTTTCTATTTGTCTCAGGAAGAATTTTGGATCTGCCTTTCTTCTTTTTTTTTTATTTATAGATGATGATGTTTACATTCTTTTCTCTGGTTTTGCTTAGCTTCCTATAGCCACGAACTAGAACAAAGTTGAAGTATAAGGGGAGTATGCAGGTGATGTTATTATTTTGTACAAGTAATGTTATTTTATTTTCTTTGTTTTATCAACAAAATCTTGACTGATACTATCTAGCTTGGTGTACTAGAGGTATGGATAGGTTATACATTCTTTGCTTTATAACATGAAGGTACTTGTACTGTTTTACAGTTTATATTTATACATTTTCTTACCTTGCTTGTTTGTTGACCATGCAGAATTGTACACTTGGTGGCTAATATGATATTTCTTTTGCAAGTTCTATTTTCTTTTGCCTGCACACCTATTTCTTGTGTTGCTAGAGACTTTGTTATAGATTACTTTGCTTTGTACTTCTTTATTTCAGCCTGCATATTTATGTATTTGTTATGTATGTACAGTTTATTATTTTAGTTATGGTTTGTTTGTACTTAATTTTTGTATTTTATTTTATTTATTTGTTTTCTGGTTTTGCTTTACTTTATTCACTTTGTATTATAATATGCTTTATAATATAAATGAATTCAATATTATAGTTTTACTTGGTAATATACTTGTTATTTTGTAATTTGTCTTTTATTTGTTTATACTTTGCATCATGAATAAATTTCTATTGTTAACTTAAAATATTATTTTACTTGTTTTAGTAATATGAATGACAATAAATATTATTATATTTTGTTCAATGTGTTTAATCTATATTTTATAATTCATCTTGTATGAATTTATTCACACTTCTAACTTAAATATTTCCTTGACTTGCATGTCTTGTTATACATAGATTTATATTTTATAAACATACTTTGTTTGTAGTTCACATTTCCTATATATTAAATTCAAATTTACCCAAACATTTATTTCTTATTTTATTTCAAATCCAATATATGCACATATACATATATATTTGTTTCTTATTTTATTTGTTTGAATACTTATTGATTATATTTTTTTTTTATATATATATATATATAAATGTTCTTATTTTTATTCATAGCTTAAGTATGAATTATTTTACTTTATAAAATAAGTGAACTTCTATTTTTATTTTACTCTTATTACTTTTGTATTATTTTATTAATATGAGATTTAAGATATATATATATATATATATTTTATTTGAATCGGGGAAACTCGCCTCATAAAAATCAATTTTACAAATTTTAATTCATAATTTCATTTAAATTATCAATTTAAATTCATAAAAATCTGGGGTCGTTACAATCTTCCCCCCTTAAAAGAATTTCGTCCTCGAAATTGCGCAGTTCATTTCATGAATTATACATACACAGAATAGACTAATGCCAATTCAAACTATACTAGTAAACATAGTGGGTTCTTCAGGTAATTCATAATATATTCATAATAACTGCTACTTATAATATTCTTACTAGCAAACATAACATTCACTAAGATTCTAGGCTCAAAATGCGTACATAGATACACCATATCCCAAAAGAAGTTAATCTAACCAACTACAAATCATCACCATCAGAGCTCTCTCTCTCGGGCCCTGACATATCTCTATCTTCCACGTCATTGTCAGTCACATAATCATACTCTGGATCAGAGTCTATCTGAATAAAACCTTCACCATTCAGCTCCTCGCCTTCTATGGCATGATCCAAATTCCAATGAATTTCTTCATCACCATCGGAACCTATTTCCATTTCAGGTTCTTCTACCTCAAACTCTTCTTCATTTTCTTCTTCGAATTCCCCTTCATATTCATTTTTGAATTCGTCTTCATTTTCTTCTTCAAACTCCTCTTCATCTTCTCCTTCTTCTACTGGTGGTCGGGGCTGCACTACAGGCTCCACTGGGAATTCCCTATGAACTGATGACTCACCTTCATCATCTCGTACCCTACTGGATGAAGCATAATCACCCACTCTCCTGACTTTTCCTCCTCGGCTAACGCTGTTTGTTCTCTACAATTTAAAATCAAAATCCAAATATTAAGATCTTAAGTTTAGAATTTTATAAGTTGAGAAATACAACAAGTTTATATTTCAGATTTTATTCTACCCAAGAAGTTATAACAGAATTCCAAAATTTTGTTTTAAACAAATCGTTTTATCGTTATAATTCAAATCTATCATTATATTTCATTAACCAGTTTCAACTCAAATTGAATTTTTAATTTATTCAAATTTCAAATCATATTCTTATTCATTACGGTTTAAATCCAAAAATGATAAGAAATTGATGAAATACGAAGTAAAAATTTTCTATAACAATTCTTAAGGCATCTTATTATACCAAAACTTCCTTTTTCACTGTTGTTACAGAGTATCGACTAATTATAGTCGTATTTCCCTGTCCCCTATCTCGTTCTCTTCTTGCACTCATACTTACTATCTGCGGATAGTGAGAGAATTTATTGAGGCATTCAAACGGATATCTTAGAGATACACTCATTCTAGGGATACTTCACCCTATCTATAATGAGTTACTTAACGTGTTACACTCCTGAGCTAAAGTTTCACCTTAGCTCTGATACCAAATGTAACGAGACGAATTTTGCCCGCTCGAAAATCGACATCCATACTTCAAATCGTATTCGAATGTCATAGATTCGACCGTTCAAATCCGATTCGCCGGAGCTTATAACAATCATTAAGTAAATAACACAGCGGAATAAAAGAATAATACATTGATATACAGCTTTGATACAATATCTGATACAGATAATCCAATAAATATCAATATACATCAGAGATATGATACAATAAAATAGCAACGGAAAAGAAAAATAGATAACGTCTAGCAGCGGAACTAATAACTCTAAGATAGTCTTCAAGGAAGAACTCCAGAAACTGCAACTCCATTTCCGAGAATCCATCCAGCAATAGTTCGAACTCCAAATAACGATGCACAAAGATAGGTAAGACTGGTGCGATCCAAAGACTGAACTAACTCTAGATAATCTGTTAAATCTAGCTATCTGAAAAACCCAACTCCAGACTGCTCGTGTAGAGAATAATGAGCACCCAGAGTTTAGGAAAGAAAACAATAAACTCCGAGTCAGTCGTGGGACTGGTGTGAGCAACAAGAACAGTTTATCTTTAAACAATCAACAAAAGATTTTAAAGTCAATTCGAAATGCTTTTGAAAAATGAGTCTACCATAAGGCCTCCCGCACACACACACAATGCAAACGCAGAATCGGAGGAGATTTCTCCTTATGATAGTCAAAGATGCTTGATACGCATTAAAAGAAACATTTGATATTATTACTAGTGCATAGTGTAGGAAAAATCATTTCGAAAATAAAGATATAAATCTTAGCCAGCATAGGCATTTCGCATTTATGCCTACTATAGCTACCATCCAAACAGTGTTGCGACACCATAAGTGAATGATAGGTCCTACAACTAAAACCGTACAAGTTTCGTATTGTTTCTTTGGATTTCCAACAAATGGTCAGGCCAAGGAACTTCCCATTGCCACTGAGAATGCCTCTGGAAAGACACCCCCGAGAACCAAACCGGAACTCTGCCAACACAAGGCCGGGTTACCCCTAACTGGGTAACTACTGACACGAGCACGCCATTCCCCGGTCCTTTAGGACCTTTTCAACCGAGCGCTCGATATCCAACATCACACCATAATAAATAGAGTGTTTTCAACATGAGTAAGTATCTGGGCTCCATACCATGATACCACCCCTTTCCAGAAGGAAATGAACATACCCTAAGGGGAGCTACAGCAACCCCTAATAACCTTGCCGCATCTTTCCTGTTTTGACCATTTCCGGGATGTGAGGCTCGACGAAGTCACGTCCACAAAAACATACTTTATACAAAAGCTATGCTTTGGGTCAACAAATGATCAACACAATGATCACTAAGATAGACGATCAAATAAATGATCCTATCACAAATAATCAACACAATGATCATTTCAGCAACACTTGGCATGTCACATTACCAAATTGGGAATATATCGCTGATAACTTCAACTATATAACCTTTGAGCACATACGTCTCAAAGAAGGGTGTTAAGCAAAGAATAAATTCTCCGCCACCAACAGAAATATATTTGAAAGAAATCGGCTTTATATCTCAACTTGTAATGTCCGGCATACTATCCATACAAGTCTGTTCTGGGTTCGAACAGAACCGAAGGCACTTACAAAGAAGTCCTTGCAATCCGGATATTCACAATTCTGATCGGATTTCCCATCACTTAGGGAGTTTCTATACCGGCGCGACTCGGTGCAGAAACAATCGATAGGTCATCCTATCGCTCTCGCAAATACCCGGTCTTCATCACCGGTCTTCAAATGCATCCATAACGACATATCACATATTCGGAATGGGATATATGACACAAAGGTCCTCTCCCGGCTAAACCGAATAGTGAGCGCAATATTTCAAAAACAAATGGATATTGGGATTTCAATTAAGTCACAACTTAATAATTCAAAACTTTATTTCAAATGGTTTAATCCAATTTCCATTTCAATTTGATTTAAACAAATCATCATTTAAATCTGTTAAAAATAAACAGATTTAATTCATAGCTTGAAAAAAAATCATCTATAACTTAGGAAAAATCCTTCTCTATTCAATCTTGAAATTCCCCTAATTAACTGGAATCTCAGTTCTTATCTAAAAGTGTTTATCATTTGGAAACAACAGTTTTCATTTTGGAAATCTGATTTATTTATACGAGTTGAAATCCTTGGGTTAAATTCAAATTCCCAAAACAATACTTAAAAATGGTTTAACTCATATATAACTAGTATAATATCGTTAATCCCTAGTTTCAAATTACAGAATTCAATTTCAATATTGAATTTAAATTTAAGTCAAATTATTTAAATTCTAAAACTTAATCAAGTAATTTAAAAATAATAATTTTTATTTTGAAATTCCATTCCAAAAGCTTTTCACATTTATTCCGATTCCATTTCCAAAACATTTGAATTTAAAAATTCAAATTTAACTATTTCAAAAATCTGCGACTTAATCGATTTCCTCGTGAAATCCATAATTGTGTGTGTATGGTGTGGTCCAGGGGTTTAACACAATAGTGCAACATCATTCAATCATCACAGATCACAGATATATATATAATGAATAATAAATCACATCACAGATCACAACACAAATCAGGATATATCACAAAGCATTACATATCAGAAAATATCAAACAATCCACCATCCAATAGAATCTAAACATCCATAAGTAGGATTAATTTAATTATTTTGATTAATTTAAATCAGATGTAACTACTTATGAATAACACTAATCCTAGCTGATTATTTATAAATTGATTACAAACCATTCGAATTAATTATCCTTTAATCATTAGTTAACCTTTAATGAATTAAATTTTTCCCAAATTAATTACGTTAATTAATTAATCACATAAATAGATTGACTTTGAGTTAATTACAAAAATCAAGTATCCCTTAATTTCAAATTTATTAACCTTTTAATCATTTATTTAATTTACCGTAATCAATTTTTTTTTAAATTAATCTTTGATTAACCTTTAATTATTAAGTAATTCTCAATTACCAATTAATTAGTCATTTACTTCTTAATTAATTATTTAATTTGTTAACCACTACCCTTTATTAGTTAATTATTTAACTTTAAATGGTTAATTAAATAATTTATTACAAATTGATTTCCACAAGATTATTAAAATAAATCTTTAATTACAAATTTTAAACCTTAACTACTTATTTAATTATAGTTACAAAATTTAATTACATTCTTAATTAACGTCCAATTTAAATTAACCATCTTACGTTTGAAAACATTCTTGATAAATTTAAATCAAATATTAACTCTGTTAATCACAATACTTAAAGTATTTAAAGCAACTTCATCAGCAACTGGACCCGAGACACATACATAGTTTACTCGAGAAAAGCATGCGGTTCTTCCTTGTTTCCCCCGAGTTTCTCCCCTATCTTCTTCCTCTCTTTATCCTTTCTTCCACCCTTTTATTTTTTTTTTCAGTTAAGTTTTAAATTAAACTGCAGTATCTCACGAAACAAACTCACGCGAGCAAAAACAAAGTTTGCTCGAGAAAATCACCTTCTTCCCCGAGTACACCCTCGAACAAAACCCCTCAACAGCCAACACTCACGCGTACATGCGTGCACGTGTACAGTCAGCAAACTCACCTCCGATCAACTTTGCGATTACTCTCAGGTCATCAACGACCATCCTAACCGATTCGAGTGATTCAGGTTGCGAAATCATCATTGCATCAAAATCGAGCAAGTACAGAGCCAACTCCCTTCTTCCTGAACCCATTCGATCACCAAAAACTTGCTTCGCCCCACCACGTCACGTCACCGGAGTCCACGCCCCTTCACCTACAGCTTCGTCTACGACCCGAGTACCCCTCCTCCAAGCCAGGCTTCACTCGATGCATCAACGAAAGCGAACGAGCCCGAAAACCCAAACGCATATTCTACAGTCCTTAAACCCTAGTTTCATTCGTTCTCCCATTTTCTTGCAATCGAAATTTTTCTCTACATTTTTTTCTGAAATCATCGATGGCCATACTTGCTCCAGAACAAATTTCAAGATTTATTGATGAATTGATTTCCAGTTATTGAAGAAAAAGCAAACTTCCTTCAATCTCAAACTACTCCTGTAATACTTGATTAAAAATCCTCATTTTCGTTTTAAAAATTCTATTTTTGAGTAAGTATTCAAGTTACTACATCGAATCATTAAATAAAAATTTTTGAATTCATCACAAAATCTGATATTTACTGTAAAACTGGGTTTTCAGAGTCAAGTTCTTCATATTCAGGCTTAAAACAATTTGCTAGATCATAACTTAAGTTTAGGCAACTCATTTTTTTAAAATCCCAGTTAAAAAGAAATCATTTGTATGAAGACATATGGTTTTTTTCTTCTATTTTGTTTGCTCTGAAACCCAAGATTTTGAAGAACAGGTACACAAAGATATGCAGAGTCATCTTTTAAAACATACATAGCCAGACATAACTTGATCATAAATCAAATACACATGATTTAATATGCAAAGCAGTATGTTTACTCACTTATTATCTGTTTTAAAACAGAGAGCCTGTAGAGTTTAACAGAGTGTTATAAACTCTACACAGATATTTCAAACATTTCATTCACATATATATATATGTATATAACAATCCATACTTAAACACATGCAGACCTATTAACAACCACTCCAGAGCATCATCAATATGACATCGAGGAATATAAGCAAAAGAAAGTGGGTTTGCTCACAGGTTTACAGGCAATGAAAGAAAAAAAAAAAAAGAAAAACTGGTTTCAGACAACATGAAGTTGTTCACAGATATACCTATATATATAAGTAAGCAACTGTTTTATAATTTAAAAATATCTAAAAAGACAAGTTACTCACCTTCCAAATCATTGCTTAAATCCAGGAGTTTACAGTTAGAGTTTGGTTGATCTGAAGCTTTTCTTTGCTTCAAACTGTCAGGCTTTGATTGATTTGAAAAATGTTTTATGTTGAATGATTATTTGATTTGAAAGCCTGCATTGCTTTGATCTGAGAAAAACTTGTATCTGAATTTACTTAGCTTCAGAATGGAACCTTGATCCACTTGAAGTTGTTTCTATTTGTCTCAGGAAGAATTTTGGATCTGCCTTTCTTCTTTTTTTATTTATTTATAGATGATGATGTTTACATTCTTTTCTCTGGTTTTGCTTAGCTTCCTATAGCCACGAACTAGAACAAAGTTGAAGTATAAGGGGAGTATGCAGGTGATGTTATTATTTTGTACAAGTAATGTTATTTTATTTTCTTTGTTTTATCAACAAAATCTTGACTGATACTATCTAGCTTGGTGTACTAGAGGTATGGATAGGTTATACATTCTTTGCTTTATAACATGAAGGTACTTGTACTGTTTTACAGTTTATATTTATACATTTTCTTACCTTGCTTGTTTGTTGACCATGCAGAATTGTACACTTGGTGGCTAATATGATATTTCTTTTGCAAGTTCTATTTTCTTTTGCCTGCACACCTATTTCTTGTGTTGCTAGAGACTTTGTTATAGATTACTTTGCTTTGTACTTCTTTATTTCAGCCTGCATATTTATGTATTTGTTATGTATGTACAGTTTATTATTTTAGTTATGGTTTGTTTGTACTTAATTTTTGTATTTTATTTTATTTATTTGTTTTCTGGTTTTGCTTTACTTTATTCACTTTGTATTATAATATGCTTTATAATATAAATGAATTCAATATTATAGTTTTACTTGGTAATATACTTGTTATTTTGTAATTTGTCTTTTATTTGTTTATACTTTGCATCATGAATAAATTTCTATTGTTAACTTAAAATATTATTTTACTTGTTTTAGTAATATGAATGACAATAAATATTATTATATTTTGTTCAATGTGTTTAATCTATATTTTATAATTCATCTTGTATGAATTTATTCACACTTCTAACTTAAATATTTCCTTGACTTGCATGTCTTGTTATACATAGATTTATATTTTATAAACATACTTTGTTTGTAGTTCACATTTCCTATATATTAAATTCAAATTTACCCAAACATTTATTTCTTATTTTATTTCAAATCCAATATATGCACATATACATATATATTTGTTTCTTATTTTATTTGTTTGAATACTTATTGATTATATTTTTTTTTATATATATATATATAAATGTTCTTATTTTTATTCATAGCTTAAGTATGAATTATTTTACTTTATAAAATAAGTGAACTTCTATTTTTATTTTACTCTTATTACTTTTGTATTATTTTATTAATATGAGATTTAAGATATATATATATATATATATTTTATTTGAATCGGGGAAACTCGCCTCATAAAAATCAATTTTACAAATTTTAATTCATAATTTCATTTAAATTATCAATTTAAATTCATAAAAATCTGGGGTCGTTACAATCTTCCCCCCTTAAAAGAATTTCGTCCTCGAAATTGCGCAGTTCATTTCATGAATTATACATACACAGAATAGACTAATGCCAATTCAAACTATACTAGTAAACATAGTGGGTTCTTCAGGTAATTCATAATATATTCATAATAACTGCTACTTATAATATTCTTACTAGCAAACATAACATTCACTAAGATTCTAGGCTCAAAATGCGTACATAGATACACCATATCCCAAAAGAAGTTAATCTAACCAACTACAAATCATCACCATCAGAGCTCTCTCTCTCGGGCCCTGACATATCTCTATCTTCCACGTCATTGTCAGTCACATAATCATACTCTGGATCAGAGTCTATCTGAATAAAACCTTCACCATTCAGCTCCTCGCCTTCTATGGCATGATCCAAATTCCAATGAATTTCTTCATCACCATCGGAACCTATTTCCATTTCAGGTTCTTCTACCTCAAACTCTTCTTCATTTTCTTCTTCGAATTCCCCTTCATATTCATTTTTGAATTCGTCTTCATTTTCTTCTTCAAACTCCTCTTCATCTTCTCCTTCTTCTACTGGTGGTCGGGGCTGCACTACAGGCTCCACTGGGAATTCCCTATGAACTGATGACTCACCTTCATCATCTCGTACCCTACTGGATGAAGCATAATCACCCACTCTCCTGACTTTTCCTCCTCGGCTAACGCTGTTTGTTCTCTACAATTTAAAATCAAAATCCAAATATTAAGATCTTAAGTTTAGAATTTTATAAGTTGAGAAATACAACAAGTTTATATTTCAGATTTTATTCTACCCAAGAAGTTATAACAGAATTCCAAAATTTTGTTTTAAACAAATCGTTTTATCGTTATAATTCAAATCTATCATTATATTTCATTAACCAGTTTCAACTCAAATTGAATTTTTAATTTATTCAAATTTCAAATCATATTCTTATTCATTACGGTTTAAATCCAAAAATGATAAGAAATTGATGAAATACGAAGTAAAAATTTTCTATAACAATTCTTAAGGCATCTTATTATACCAAAACTTCCTTTTTCACTGTTGTTACAGAGTATCGACTAATTATAGTCGTATTTCCCTGTCCCCTATCTCGTTCTCTTCTTGCACTCATACTTACTATCTGCGGATAGTGAGAGAATTTATTGAGGCATTCAAACGGATATCTTAGAGATACACTCATTCTAGGGATACTTCACCCTATCTATAATGAGTTACTTAACGTGTTACACTCCTGAGCTAAAGTTTCACCTTAGCTCTGATACCAAATGTAACGAGACGAATTTTGCCCGCTCGAAAATCGACATCCATACTTCAAATCGTATTCGAATGTCATAGATTCGACCGTTCAAATCCGATTCGCCGGAGCTTATAACAATCATTAAGTAAATAACACAGCGGAATAAAAGAATAATACATTGATATACAGCTTTGATACAATATCTGATACAGATAATCCAATAAATATCAATATACATCAGAGATATGATACAATAAAATAGCAACGGAAAAGAAAAATAGATAACGTCTAGCAGCGGAACTAATAACTCTAAGATAGTCCTCAAGGAAGAACTCCAGAAACTGCAACTCCATTTCCGAGAATCCATCCAGCAATAGTTCGAACTCCAAATAACGATGCACAAAGATAGGTAAGACTGGTGCGATCCAAAGACTGAACTAACTCTAGATAATCTGTTAAATCTAGCTATCTGAAAAACCCAACTCCAGACTGCTCGTGTAGAGAATAATGAGCACCCAGAGTTTAGGAAAGAAAACAATAAACTCCGAGTCAGTCGTGGGACTGGTGTGAGCAACAAGAACAGTTTATCTTTAAACAATCAACAAAAGATTTTAAAGTCAATTCGAAATGCTTTTGAAAAATGAGTCTACCATAAGGCCTCCCGCACACACACACAATGCAAACGCAGAATCGGAGGAGATTTCTCCTTATGATAGTCAAAGATGCTTGATACGCATTAAAAGAAACATTTGATATTATTACTAGTGCATAGTGTAGGAAAAATCATTTCGAAAATAAAGATATAAATCTTAGCCAGCATAGGCATTTCGCATTTATGCCTACTATAGCTACCATCCAAACAGTGTTGCGACACCATAAGTGAATGATAGGTCCTACAACTAAAACCGTACAAGTTTCGTATTGTTTCTTTGGATTTCCAACAAATGGTCAGGCCAAGGAACTTCCCATTGCCACTGAGAATGCCTCTGGAAAGACACCCCCGAGAACCAAACCGGAACTCTGCCAACACAAGGCCGGGTTACCCCTAACTGGGTAACTACTGACACGAGCACGCCATTCCCCGGTCCTTTAGGACCTTTTCAACCGAGCGCTCGATATCCAACATCACACCATAATAAATAGAGTGTTTTCAACATGAGTAAGTATCTGGGCTCCATACCATGATACCACCCCTTTCCAGAAGGAAATGAACATACCCTAAGGGGAGCTACAGCAACCCCTAATAACCTTGCCGCATCTTTCCTGTTTTGACCATTTCCGGGATGTGAGGCTCGACGAAGTCACGTCCACAAAAACATACTTTATACAAAAGCTATGCTTTGGGTCAACAAATGATCAACACAATGATCACTAAGATAGACGATCAAATAAATGATCCTATCACAAATAATCAACACAATGATCATTTCAGCAACACTTGGCATGTCACATTACCAAATTGGGAATATATCGCTGATAACTTCAACTATATAACCTTTGAGCACATACGTCTCAAAGAAGGGTGTTAAGCAAAGAATAAATTCTCCGCCACCAACAGAAATATATTTGAAAGAAATCGGCTTTATATCTCAACTTGTAATGTCCGGCATACTATCCATACAAGTCTGTTCTGGGTTCGAACAGAACCGAAGGCACTTACAAAGAAGTCCTTGCAATCCGGATATTCACAATTCTGATCGGATTTCCCATCACTTAGGGAGTTTCTATACCGGCGCGACTCGGTGCAGAAACAATCGATAGGTCATCCTATCGCTCTCGCAAATACCCGGTCTTCATCACCGGTCTTCAAATGCATCCATAACGACATATCACATATTCGGAATGGGATATATGACACAAAGGTCCTCTCCCGGCTAAACCGAATAGTGAGCGCAATATTTCAAAAACAAATGGATATTGGGATTTCAATTAAGTCACAACTTAATAATTCAAAACTTTATTTCAAATGGTTTAATCCAATTTCCATTTCAATTTGATTTAAACAAATCATCATTTAAATCTGTTAAAAATAAACAGATTTAATTCATAGCTTGAAAAAAAATCATCTATAACTTAGGAAAAATCCTTCTCTATTCAATCTTGAAATTCCCCTAATTAACTGGAATCTCAGTTCTTATCTAAAAGTGTTTATCATTTGGAAACAACAGTTTTCATTTTGGAAATCTGATTTATTTATACGAGTTGAAATCCTTGGGTTAAATTCAAATTCCCAAAACAATACTTAAAAATGGTTTAACTCATATATAACTAGTATAATATCGTTAATCCCTAGTTTCAAATTACAGAATTCAATTTCAATATTGAATTTAAATTTAAGTCAAATTATTTAAATTCTAAAACTTAATCAAGTAATTTAAAAATAATAATTTTTATTTTGAAATTCCATTCCAAAAGCTTTTCACATTTATTCCGATTCCATTTCCAAAACATTTGAATTTAAAAATTCAAATTTAACTATTTCAAAAATCTGCGACTTAATCGATTTCCTCGTGAAATCCATAATTGTGTGTGTATGGTGTGGTCCAGGGGTTTAACACAATAGTGCAACATCATTCAATCATCACAGATCACAGATATATATATAATGAATAATAAATCACATCACAGATCACAACACAAATCAGGATATATCACAAAGCATTACATATCAGAAAATATCAAACAATCCACCATCCAATAGAATCTAAACATCCATAAGTAGGATTAATTTAATTATTTTGATTAATTTAAATCAGATGTAACTACTTATGAATAACACTAATCCTAGCTGATTATTTATAAATTGATTACAAACCATTCGAATTAATTATCCTTTAATCATTAGTTAACCTTTAATGAATTAAATTTTTCCCAAATTAATTACGTTAATTAATTAATCACATAAATAGATTGACTTTGAGTTAATTACAAAAATCAAGTATCCCTTAATTTCAAATTTATTAACCTTTTAATCATTTATTTAATTTACCGTAATCAATTTTTTTTTAAATTAATCTTTGATTAACCTTTAATTATTAAGTAATTCTCAATTACCAATTAATTAGTCATTTACTTCTTAATTAATTATTTAATTTGTTAACCACTACCCTTTATTAGTTAATTATTTAACTTTAAATGGTTAATTAAATAATTTATTACAAATTGATTTCCACAAGATTATTAAAATAAATCTTTAATTACAAATTTTAAACCTTAACTACTTATTTAATTATAGTTACAAAATTTAATTACATTCTTAATTAACGTCCAATTTAAATTAACCATCTTACGTTTGAAAACATTCTTGATAAATTTAAATCAAATATTAACTCTGTTAATCACAATACTTAAAGTATTTAAAGCAACTTCATCAGCAACTGGACCCGAGACACATACATAGTTTACTCGAGAAAAGCATGCGGTTCTTCCTTGTTTCCCCCGAGTTTCTCCCCTATCTTCTTCCTCTCTTTATCCTTTCTTCCACCCTTTTATTTTTTTTTTCAGTTAAGTTTTAAATTAAACTGCAGTATCTCACGAAACAAACTCACGCGAGCAAAAACAAAGTTTGCTCGAGAAAATCACCTTCTTCCCCGAGTACACCCTCGAACAAAACCCCTCAACAGCCAACACTCACGCGTACATGCGTGCACGTGTACAGTCAGCAAACTCACCTCCGATCAACTTTGCGATTACTCTCAGGTCATCAACGACCATCCTAACCGATTCGAGTGATTCAGGTTGCGAAATCATCATTGCATCAAAATCGAGCAAGTACAGAGCCAACTCCCTTCTTCCTGAACCCATTCGATCACCAAAAACTTGCTTCGCCCCACCACGTCACGTCACCGGAGTCCACGCCCCTTCACCTACAGCTTCGTCTACGACCCGAGTACCCCTCCTCCAAGCCAGGCTTCACTCGATGCATCAACGAAAGCGAACGAGCCCGAAAACCCAAACGCATATTCTACAGTCCTTAAACCCTAGTTTCATTCGTTCTCCCATTTTCTTGCAATCGAAATTTTTCTCTACATTTTTTTCTGAAATCATCGATGGCCATACTTGCTCCAGAACAAATTTCAAGATTTATTGATGAATTGATTTCCAGTTATTGAAGAAAAAGCAAACTTCCTTCAATCTCAAACTACTCCTGTAATACTTGATTAAAAATCCTCATTTTCGTTTTAAAAATTCTATTTTTGAGTAAGTATTCAAGTTACTACATCGAATCATTAAATAAAAATTTTTGAATTCATCACAAAATCTGATATTTACTGTAAAACTGGGTTTTCAGAGTCAAGTTCTTCATATTCAGGCTTAAAACAATTTGCTAGATCATAACTTAAGTTTAGGCAACTCATTTTTTTAAAATCCCAGTTAAAAAGAAATCATTTGTATGAAGACATATGGTTTTTTTCTTCTATTTTGTTTGCTCTGAAACCCAAGATTTTGAAGAACAGGTACACAAAGATATGCAGAGTCATCTTTTAAAACATACATAGCCAGACATAACTTGATCATAAATCAAATACACATGATTTAATATGCAAAGCAGTATGTTTACTCACTTATTATCTGTTTTAAAACAGAGAGCCTGTAGAGTTTAACAGAGTGTTATAAACTCTACACAGATATTTCAAACATTTCATTCACATATATATATATGTATATAACAATCCATACTTAAACACATGCAGACCTATTAACAACCACTCCAGAGCATCATCAATATGACATCGAGGAATATAAGCAAAAGAAAGTGGGTTTGCTCACAGGTTTACAGGCAATGAAAGAAAAAAAAAAAAAAAAAACTGGTTTCAGACAACATGAAGTTGTTCACAGATATACCTATATATATAAGTAAGCAACTGTTTTATAATTTAAAAATATCTAAAAAGACAAGTTACTCACCTTCCAAATCATTGCTTAAATCCAGGAGTTTACAGTTAGAGTTTGGTTGATCTGAAGCTTTTCTTTGCTTCAAACTGTCAGGCTTTGATTGATTTGAAAAATGTTTTATGTTGAATGATTATTTGATTTGAAAGCCTGCATTGCTTTGATCTGAGAAAAACTTGTATCTGAATTTACTTAGCTTCAGAATGGAACCTTGATCCACTTGAAGTTGTTTCTATTTGTCTCAGGAAGAATTTTGGATCTGCCTTTCTTCTTTTTTTTTTTATTTATAGATGATGATGTTTACATTCTTTTCTCTGGTTTTGCTTAGCTTCCTATAGCCACGAACTAGAACAAAGTTGAAGTATAAGGGGAGTATGCAGGTGATGTTATTATTTTGTACAAGTAATGTTATTTTATTTTCTTTGTTTTATCAACAAAATCTTGACTGATACTATCTAGCTTGGTGTACTAGAGGTATGGATAGGTTATACATTCTTTGCTTTATAACATGAAGGTACTTGTACTGTTTTACAGTTTATATTTATACATTTTCTTACCTTGCTTGTTTGTTGACCATGCAGAATTGTACACTTGGTGGCTAATATGATATTTCTTTTGCAAGTTCTATTTTCTTTTGCCTACACACCTATTTCTTGTGTTGCTAGAGACTTTGTTATAGATTACTTTGCTTTGTACTTCTTTATTTCAGCCTGCATATTTATGTATTTGTTATGTATGTACAGTTTATTATTTTAGTTATGGTTTGTTTGTACTTAATTTTTGTATTTTATTTTATTTATTTGTTTTCTGGTTTTGCTTTACTTTATTCACTTTGTATTATAATATGCTTTATAATATAAATGAATTCAATATTATAGTTTTACTTGGTAATATACTTGTTATTTTGTAATTTGTCTTTTATTTGTTTATACTTTGCATCATGAATAAATTTCTATTGTTAACTTAAAATATTATTTTACTTGTTTTAGTAATATGAATGACAATAAATATTATTATATTTTGTTCAATGTGTTTAATCTATATTTTATAATTCATCTTGTATGAATTTATTCACACTTCTAACTTAAATATTTCCTTGACTTGCATGTCTTGTTATACATAGATTTATATTTTATAAACATACTTTGTTTGTAGTTCACATTTCCTATATATTAAATTCAAATTTACCCAAACATTTATTTCTTATTTTATTTCAAATCCAATATATGCACATATACATATATATTTGTTTCTTATTTTATTTGTTTGAATACTTATTGATTATATTTTTTTTTTTATATATATATATATAAATGTTCTTATTTTTATTCATAGCTTAAGTATGAATTATTTTACTTTATAAAATAAGTGAACTTCTATTTTTATTTTACTCTTATTACTTTTGTATTATTTTATTAATATGAGATTTAAGATATATATATATATATATTTTATTTGAATCGGGGAAACTCGCCTCATAAAAATCAATTTTACAAATTTTAATTCATAATTTCATTTAAATTATCAATTTAAATTCATAAAAATCTGGGGTCGTTACAATCTGGGTTTTCTCGGTGAAAGCACCAAAGTGTTTGTGTCAAAATTGGGCACAACACTCTTCGGGGGTCGTTGAAGAGATAATAGTCAAGAATGCAAGTTCAAAACAGATATTATCTAACAAAAAATCCAATCAACAGTAAAATAAATGCGTAGACAAGCGTTTTATAGTGGTTCGGCGTATTGCCTACGTCCACTGTGAAGTGTTTTGATGTTTTATTGATTCTCTTTCAATGATTACAAGTTGTTGAGCAATCAACAGCAAATTACAACTGGAAATTCGAAATCAACAGTAAAATTATGATGTAGGATGATGGAGATCTCGATCCGGCAGAGTCTGAGCGCTTGAGAGTCGAAAGATCCCTTTTCTGTTGGCCCTGGGGCTCTATTTATAGGCGTAGGCCGCTGATATTTCGCTGAAAACTCGGGAGACCACGTCTGGCACGTGAGGGGGCCCACATGCACGGTCTCAGGAAGTTTGGGCCCACTTTGGCATCGGTTCGAACTCCATTCGAACCGATCAAGAATTCATCCAATCGAGGTGAAATTTGGCGTAGACATTCTTCAACATGTACACAAGCTTCAGTGAAAATTTCATGGCGTTTGGATCAATAGGTTAGGAGATATGATGGATTCGAAATTGGGTTTTCGGCATAGCTGTCTGGTTCGAACCCACGTACTCGAAACGATGATTTCGAATCCATCATGGCACGCGGCTTCGTGGTGACGTGGAGCGCAAACTTCGAATCGATCCGGACTTCGCTCCGTGTTGACCGCTTCGACTCCATGTATCTCGGCGCATTCGAACCGATGGAAGACACGTCATCGTGGCTGGTTGACCCAGTGGGTTCGAATGAAGTTACTCAGGATGGGTTCGAAGATGGTATCACAGATGGGTTCGAAGAAGGCCTCTGTGATGGGTTCGAAGCATGGCTTCGGGAGGATGGATTCGAAGGTAGGAATGCTGGGTTCGAAATTTGGTTGATTCGAAGCACTTTCTCTTGATGGGTACGAAGGAAGACCATGGGATGGTTTCGAACTAGATGGAGTCGAACCTGATGGGTTCGAAGGTGGCGTGACTATGCTATGGATTCGAACACGGTGCTTGCTCGGATGGATTCGAAGCATGGCTAAGCTTCTTGGTTTCGAACTAGGGAAGGTTCCGGATGGATTCGAGGTGATGGATTCGAACCGAGCAAGGTTCATTTCTCTCAACTTGAATCCATCATAACTTGAGCATACGACCTCGGATTGACTTGAAATTTGAAATGCTGACTCCCATGGTCTTTCTTGCCGTGTCCTATCAATTGTAGCTCAATCTGGACTCGGATAAAATTCAGTGATATCCATGGCGAAAGGAAGTACGATCAACCTCTGAGGTGAACTGTCCTTCGCTTTCAATCAATCTTTTGGTATCGCGGCTTTGCCAAAAAGCGGGATAACAGACTTTTGTAGACCGTATTTACTAGTATTATTTTGTTGCCTTTTTTGTTATGTCTACTAAATGTATAACTCTAATTATATTAAAGGAAATCAAATGTAAATTGTAAAACAACTTCATGAGCTGTATATGTAATTATTGTAGTTTCTCATTTTTCTGTGAGATTCTATGTATTATTGTGACAACCCTAGTTTTGAAGATTACCTGTAAATATTAAATTATAACAGTAGTTATGATTTAGCATTGTGAATTAAATAAAATTGGAGAAATTAAATTGTTTATTTAGTAAAACAATGAATTTTGAAAATTAAATGTGAAAATAAAGTTTGGAAACTTTATTTTGTTTGTTTGGGTTAATAATAAATGGAAAATAGTTTTTATTTAGAGAAAATGCAATAATTGTATTAATTATTGCTAATTACTTCTTCTGATAATTTAAAAGAAGTATTTGATTTTTAAAGGTTGTTGAATCAAAGTAAAGGTGGAAATTGGTTTAAAAATGAGTTTTAATTATAAATTTGAGTTTAGAATGGTTAGTTATATTTTTCTAAGCAAGAATAATATTTTAGTGGAATTTTTGAAGTTAAAAATAAGGATTTGTGCATTTGTTTGTGTAAATTGTGTGTTTTTGTAAAATAAAGGTTTTTAATAATAAAAATGTTTTAAAAAAAAGATAAAATTATCTTTTTGTATGATGTAACATTTTATTTAATATGTATGTAAGTTTACATATTTTATTTGGGTAAAAACATGAAGAAAATGTGCAGTTTGTTTTATAACTTAGTATATATGTGCATATTGGTTTAGTGTTGAATTAAATAATCTCTTTTTTTGGGCTTGTATATTTCCATTTTGAGCTTTTACAGATATATGAAGCAAGTTCCAGCTCCAAGCTCTCATCTTTCAACTGCAAATCTTAGTTTAATCTTCAACATCAGCAAGGTGAGTTGTGATGATTACATATCCTAGTTGAGCCAAGCTCAAATTTAATGAATTTTTTTAAAAAAAAATTAGCTTTTGTCGATAAATTAGTGTAGTTTTTTCTGTCTGATATCTGTTTCATATTGCCTCTTTGAATGCTTGCAACTTTTGATTCCGACAACGAAATGCTGCTGGATTTCTTGCATTTGGTATCTTGCATGTTGAGCTTTATTTCTGCACATTTTGGTTGAAAAATATTGTCATTTGGATGTCCAAAAGGTGGTAGAAAATCAACCCGAAAGAAGATTTTTGCCTGTAGAAATTGTTTGCTGAGTTGCTGCAAACATGGCCTGAGTTCATGTTTGAGATAGCATAAGTCTTTCATTTTACTGAAATTGCACGATTGTTTTTGAAAGATAATTTTTTTTACTGTAAGTACCAAATTTCAGGCCATTCTGACCTACATATCGTATAGAAATATGCTGCCGAACTTTGGTTCAGGGCATGTTTTTGCCCAGATTTTTACAGTGAAAAACTGCCTGGGTTCAACTTTTAGACACCATAACTTTCTCGTAATTTATCCAAATTGCAAGAGTCTTTTTTTGTTTGAAAGCTGAAGTTTTCTTTTATAGGCATAGCACGTTTTAGCTTAATCCGAGCTAATTTGATCCTCTGTTTCATGCCTGGAAGTTGAACCCAAGAGGGTTTTCAGGCCTGTATATTTTGGTTTTTGAACAGTTGCAAACATGGCTTGAGTGCACGTTTGAGACAGTGTAACGTTTTCATTTTCTGTCAGAATTTATTGATTCTTTTTTTTTGAAAGAGGAAGTTTTCTACTTTGTGTACACCAATTTTTAGTCCAGTCAAAGGTCGATTGACCACCTATTTTATATTCGAAAGTTGAACCCAAAGAAGATTTCAGACCTTGGTATTATTTTGCCCAAGTGTTGTTATGTTCTTTTTCTGTCCGATTTTTGACTTTTACTTCATGTTTTTGTGATATCTATGAAATGTTTTGAGGGCTATGATGCCTATCAATAGGTTAATCAAGTTTTGATGAATTTGAAATTCAAATTTGAATTGAATTTGAATGACAGTTTTGAGCGATTTCTTTGATTTCGAGTCTAGATTTTTCCAAACAATTTTGAAATAATTTTTAAAATAAATTGGCATTTAAAATAATAATTACGTAATATTTTTAAATTATTTTAAGCTACAAAATCTATTTATTCTCTATAATAAAGAAATTTTCAAATATCATCTTCAAAAATTGATTTCTGAAAATGGTTTTAAAAGCTCATTTTCTTAAATAAATTATTTTATATATATAAAATACACATTTTGCACTATTCAAGGGAATGAGAAGGATAATTAAATGGCTGGGTAAAACGTATAGTATGGAATACGTGCTTTTATCTTATCGGTTAATTCGTGACTTGTCTGTTTGATCGTTTTGACCTTCGGGTCGAGTTTACCAATGAGATGAGGTAAACTTTTTACTGCTTCGAATTTGAAATTTACTAGCGGTTAGTAAACTGTTTGATGCGAACATATGGTATGGGACACACATTAACACCATTCAGATTCCTATTCGAGAGTTTGTGACAAATTTTCCATTGCGGCGTGCTAGTACTGGACCTTCGGGTCATTGCCATTGCGGCGTGCTAGTACTGGACTTCGGGTCATTGCCATTGCAGCGTTTGCCATTGTGGCATACTTGTCTTCGAGATGTTTTCCCATTACGGCGTATTTGCCATTACGGCGTATTTGCCATTGCGGCGTATTTTCCATTGCGGCGTATTTGTCATTGTGATGTTTTGTCTTTGGACGAGGTACCTATTTGAGATAAAAGTACTTGGCAAGGCTTCGGCCACATGCACGTGCAAACACTTTTGAGATGGTTTCGTTGACTATTTTCCCTAGTATATCGCCCTTTCTGGAATTGGTCCTTTGAACCATTCGATATATATTTGTGGCGATTACCTTTTGGGAATTTGAACTATTGAAAGTTCTATTTTGAGATTTTAATTGCCTACACTGTCGTTAAATGAGATTTGCCTTTTGGCGTTTACTTGAGATTTTTTTTTTCCTATTTGGAGATATGTTTGTCTTATGGCGTGTTTGATATGGGATCTCTTTATGCAAGTTTAGGGTTTGCCAAGATGGCGGGTTTAGGTTTTCTCCTAAACCATATTTGATGTTTTATGAATGACGATGATATGAGGCTCGCTACTTTTAGAGTTTTATGGGTTATTTTATCTCTTTTGAGATTATATGTTTGTGTAGTGATACCTTATTTTCACTTAATGTAATCATACACTTTAGTTGTCCCTTCTCACTCGAGAATATTATCACATTATCCTTATGCTCACATTATCGCTTATCCTTATTAACTACTTTGGTTTTCTAGACTGACCCGTGTACTTTATACTCGGGTCAGACCGAGTTGTTTCAGGTTAGGTACATTTGGACTTAGCCTATTCGGCTTTTGCACGGACTATTCTGCTATCTCTTTTTGTTATTGCTTTTTGTATAGTCTTTTTTGGTTTTCTACTCTAATATGTATATTTTTTGACTTGTGTTTGTATTGTGGTCGTCATACCACATATGTGACGTATCATTTTGTATACTCTGTGATGTATCTGTATATGTGTGTATATATATGAGATTATCCGCTTGTTTTGTGATGTGTTTTGCTTTTGAGGAGTTGTATTTTGTTCTGATAGATCCTATAGCCACCTATGGCTTTGTATTAATTATTTATTGGATATGTCGATCCACTTGAGATAGAAAAAATGGCATTGTCGATGTATTCAATAGATATTTAAGACAAGACTATAAATGGTTGCTCCTATCCAACCCTATTCTCTACATTAGCAGACAGTATTACCAATAATACTCTTTGTTAATGTGGGTCTCGAGGTGAAGCGTCACAGCTTGGTACCAGAGCTGAGTTTAGAATAAAATATGATAAACACAAAACAGAAACACATATTACAGTGCATCAAATTGTAATACAAATGTTAGGAATCCCTTAATCATCGTGCTTTTGTTTTTTTGCGTCCTTTAGGATAGATAGAATTTTTGGAATATGTCTAGGAATGCATTTTAATTCCATAGTATTCCATATTTGAATTAGTGGAATCTACCATGTGAATAATCTTTATCTTATCTTAACTTTTAGTTTATGGCTGGAAGAGGCAAAGGATGATGTTCAGATGCAAGGCAGTCTAGGGGCTCCCATCCGGATGGAGTATATATGTCTGCCGATCAGTTCATGGAATTATTTAGGAGCACCATGCCTTCGGCTCCTACTCCATCTTCTCCTTCGCGCAAGTCTCCTTTCGCACGCATGTGCAATGACTTTGCACATCTCGAAAGTAACCCATTCAAAGGATCCGAGTCTGTTTTAGAGGTTCACGCTTGGATTCGTTCTTGCGAGCGGATATTTTATCGCATGGATCTTTAGGATTATCACATGGTTCTTGTAGCATCCAGCATCTTACATGAGCGTGCTCTTGAATGGTATGAGCTATTCACTGTCAAGCTCGACGAGCCTACTCTTACGTGACTCACTTTCGGAACGATTCGAGCTTAAGTTCGTCCCTGAGTCTGAGAAAGCATCTCTTGCCCGTCGCTCCCTTGAGCAAAAGCAAGGGAAATCTTCTGTTTCTGATTATGTGTCTTCTTTCGAGGATCTTTCTCAGTATGGCCTTGAGTATATTAGCACTCCATACAAGAAGAACCTCAATTTTGTTTTCAGCCTTAAGAAGTATTTGAAGAAATCTTTGATGTTGCAGCTCAAGCTTTCTTTTGAGGAGCTAGTTGACTTGGCGCTTCATCTTGAAGCCGTCGAGAAGGAGATCAATAGTGGTGATGATGTTGAGGTTCACAAGAACCGCAACAAGCAGAAATCCAAGTTCTTTCCATCCAAGAAGAAGAAACCAGTTGGTTCAACTTCTCAGCCAGTATCGACCTCAGTCTCAACCTCTGTCTATTAGAGGATCTTCCTCTCGCAAGGGGTATTTCAATTGTGGTTCGCCCGACCATATGATTTGGGAGTGCCCTAAACCTCTCTTTTGTCGATATTACAAGAAAGAGGGCCATCGTATTTCCACTTGTACTACTGCTTCGAATAATTCTAAATCTGGCAAGCTGAATGTAGCGGATGCTTTTGGCGGTTCTTCTCAGCGCATAGGTACTTCTCCTTCTATTCTTGAAGGTTCATTATTGTTTCATGATCGTTCTATTCGAGTCCTTTTCGATATGGGTGCGTCGCATTCATTTGTATCAAAGAAGCTTGTCGATGATTTGTCTTTTGATATTTCTTGTATGGTTACTTCATTGAGGATTGTGAATCCTATTGGGGGATTCGCAACCCTTAGCATGCTTTGTGATGATGCTGAGATTGCTTTATGTGGCTTTTCTTTTCTTGCGAATCTACACATTATTTCTTATTTGGGATTTGATATGATTTTGGGTATGGACTAGCTAGTGCAATATAATGCCAGGATTATTTGTTTCGAGAGAATTTTATATCTTCAACATCCAGATTCTTCTACTCAGTTATTACTTGTTCTTCGGAATGTGGATAATTTTGAAGTTGCTTTATATTCTCTAGACTCACGAGATGATGATGATATATCTTGTATTCCTACTGTTTGTGACTTCTCTGATGTGTTTGAGCCTGTTTCGGGCTTGCCACCTAAGCGGGCTAACGAGTTTCACATTGATCTCATTCCAGGCGCGCAGCCAGTTAGTCGTCCTCACATAAGGATGTCTACAAAGGAAAAATGAGGAACTCAAGAAGCAGCTTTTAGAGATTGAGTCCAAGAAATTTATTCAGTCTAGTTCTTTACTGTAGGGTGTCATGGTCGTCTTCGTGAAGAAGTCCAATGGAACTCTTAGGCTTTGCATCGACTATCGCAAGCTTAACGAGTTGACCATCAAGGATAGATATCCATTACCTAGGATTGACGATATGTTCAACCAATTGAGTGGCGCCAAGGTTTTCTCTCAGCTCGACCTTGCCACTAGTTGTTCGTCGATGGAAATTCTATCGGTTTAGAAAACCGTCAAACGAATTTAAATTAAAAATAACCGCAAGCGCACGGTGTACGAATGTAGCACGTGGCGAATACGGGTCGATCCGCAGGGAATTGATGATTTAAATTTCCTACTCAATCAAATTATACCAAAGTCGAGAGTGTATTTAAGCTAGAAAATGAGAAAATGAACTAACTAACAAATAGAAAAGAAATGCAAATATGAGAGTTAAATGTCAATTTAGAAAATAAATCCACTTTCTAGATCATGTAGTTCAACACATGAAATCATGATCTCTCTTTTATGGTCATTAGTGTTTTAATTGATGTGTTTATCATAAGTATGGCATATTTGAGCTATTGATTAGCCAACATAAGCCATCAAACTATAACACACCCCTTAAAACACTTACCAACTTTCATGAAACTTGACAAAGAAAATGAGAATGAAATCTATTTTAAGTATGGCCTATTAACTATTGATTAGAAACATAGACCATCAAATTTTAATTTCAAATCACTTTCTTATGCCATAATCATATATTGATGAAGAGGCATTTGTTTTAGTGATTGTTTAAGCATGGCCTATTTGGTGTCAACAATATAGACTATCAAATTCAAAGCAAAAACAACAAATAAAACCACTTCTATCATCATCATTAAGCACAAAAAGAGAGCATGAATTAACAAAATGTTGAAGCTACATTAATTAGAGAGCTTCATTACCCCTAAATTGAAGGGGTTTAGCTTCTCATATTTGTCATTTTATTAACAAATGTAGCAACAACATGAAAGCAAAAAAGAAAGAAAAATGAAATCAAATGAAAAGAAAACTATTCTACTTGCATAAAAGTAAATCTACACTACTAGCATGAAAGGAAATGAACACGTAAGTAAGAGGAAACACTAATTAACATTGCATAAAAAGAAAAGAAAATTACATAAAATAAAAATGGCTAAGTAGCCATGAAAAGAGAAAGAGAACTTTCTTTTATTTGATCTAAACTAAACTAAAGAGAATGGGGCCTAAGAGAGACTAAGAGAAGAGGTTGGAGGCTACATGAAACATATGGGTATTCATACATGTATGAAACCCTAATTCGTATTTTGGGGAATGCCCAAAATGCCCCTTAGGAAGTGTGGAGGCCATGTAACCTTTAACATGTCTTGATCCCCCATTAAGTGTACATGAAACCATTAACTCCATAAGCATGTGCATAGCCTTTAATTTGTACATTAAGGTAGGTGGGTAGGTGGGGTCCTCCATGATCTTCACTTTGAATTATTTCCATCTTCATTCCTTTATATTCTTTGTGCATGCATATTTCTTCATGAAACCACTCCTATTTGAGACCAAATTCCTACAAAAATATATAAAAAAAATTCAATTAATTTTTCTCAAAGGAATATATGCACACAAATGACCTTTTTGCCCCTATATGAAGATGGATATGTGATAATTTGGAATTAATATGAATTTTGGTTAAAACAAGTTAAATACCCAATATGATCATTTATTTAATTTAAATAGAATAAATATGGTGGTAAAAATATGCACATTTACGTGCACATCGCTAGTTTTCATCAGTTCCGAGTTACAGAAAGTAGCATCCCTCTTACAACTTTCTGCACTCGATATGGATCTTACGAGTGGCTCGTTATGCCATTCTGTTAGACAAACGCTCCTGCTTTCTTTGTTAATCTTATGAATCGAGTATTCCGGCAATTTCTCGATAAGTTCATCCTTGTGTTTATCGAAGACGTCCTTGTTTATTTGAAGTCTGACAGTTGAGAATTGTCTTGAGTAGTCTTCTTCACTATCAACTTAAAGAAAAATTCTCTAAGTGTCATTTCTGGGAGAATAAGGTTATGTTCTCAGGCCATGTTGTTTCTTCCAAAAGCATTTCGGTCGATCCTTCGAAGATCGACTCCATCCAGAATTGGAAGTGGCCTTAGAATGTTTATGAGATTCATAGGTTCGGTGGATTGGCAGGTTATTGCCGCCGGTTCATTAAGGATTTCTCTCGTATTGTGCTTCCTCTCACCAGCCATACTCGAGAAGGCATTCGATTTATTTGGTCTGACAAGTATGAAGCTTCTTTTCAGCAGTTGAAGGAGCTTCTCACTAATGCTTCTATTCTAGTGGTTCTCGAAGGGAATCAAGATCTTGTTATCTACACCGATGCTAGTATATGTGGCCTCGGTTCCATTCTTATGCAGAAGGATCAGGTAGTTGCTTATGCTTCTAGGCAACTACGACCAAATGAAGTGCGCTATGCCACTCACGACCTCGAGTTAGCTGCCATTGTCTTCACCTTGAAGATTTAGCGACATTATTTATCAGGAGAGCACTTTATTCTCTATACCGATCACAAGTCTTTGAAATATCTATTCACATAGAAGGAGCTCAATATGAGGCAACAATGTTGGCTCGAGTGTCTTTCCTCCTATGACTTCGATATCCAGTATACCCCTGGTAAGGGCGATCGTGTTGCTGATGCGCTTAGTCACAAACATTCGACTGTTGTTTCTATGATGCTAGCCGAGAGGCATGTTCTAGAGACCTTATCCTTTTGTGATATTCATGATCGAGCTCCATCTTCTGATTCTCTTATCTTATTATATTGTTTGAAAGCTCGACCCAGCTTATTGGATCATATTGCCAATGCTCAGCGGCATGATCTCTAACTTGTGCACCTTATCCAAACTTTTGAGTCTAAGTCCCATGACGAGGAGTTGAGGGATTTTAGCATTGATTCTCATGGGTGTCTTTGCAAGAAGAACCGTCTTGTTGTTCCTTCTGATTCTGCACTCAGGCATGACTGTCATCGTTCTAAGTATACCATTCATCCTGGCAATAGTAAGATGTATGCCGATATGCATGGCCTTTATTATTGGAAAGGCATGAAGTGCGATGTAGCAAGTTATGTAAGGAAGTGCATGACTTATCAAAGCCAAACATCAATACCCTTCTGGTTTCGTTCAGCCACTAGAGATTCCATTGTGGAAATGGGATGAGATTTTGATGGATATCATTGACGGCTTACCTTGTTCGAGATCAGGCCATTCTAGCATTTGGGTTATTATTGGCCGCCTCACCAAATCAGCTCATTTCATTCCTATTTAGTCTAATAGGAGTGCTTCTCATTGGCCAAGTTGCATATCAAAGAAAATCGTGAGACTTCACGGTGTTCCTAGTTCGATTGTTTGTGACCATGATCCGCTTTTCACGAGTAATTTCTGGCAGAGTCTTCAGCAAGCTTTAGGAACAAAGCTTAATTTCAGCACAACATATCATCCATAGTTTGATGGACAGACTAAATGGGTGAATCTATTCTCAAGGATCTTCTTCATGCTTGCATTCTAGATTTTGGTGGTAGTTGGGAGGATCACCTACCTCTTGTGAAATTCTCCCACAACAATAGTTTTCAGTCCAGTATCGGTATGGCTCCTTTCAAAGCCTTATACGGAAGGCCATGTCGATCACCTTTTTGTTGGTTGGAATCTGGTGAGAACTTATTCTTGGCCCAGATTCTGTTCATGATTCTTTTGAGAAGATTGATCTTATTCGTTAGAGAATGAAAGAGGCACAGGGCTGTCAGAAATCCAACACGGACAACCGTAGAAAGCCTCTTGAGTTCTCGATTAGTGATCTCGTCTTTATTTTGTTTCTCCTTTGAAAGGGGTTATGCTCTTCAATACACTGGGAAATTTTCTCCTCGCTTTATAGGACCATTTCCTATTACCGAACATATTTGCCCTGTGGCTTATAGGGTTTCACTTCCATCTCATCTATCTGGCATTCATGACGTGTTTCACATCTCTCAGCTTTGGAAGTGTCTTCGGGAGTCTGATTCTGTTATCAATTCTCCTAAATTGCAAGAGCTTGAAATCTCACCAGATCTATCATTTATGCAGTAGCCTATTCGTGTACTTGCTTTGGAGGTGAAACGCCTTCGAAAGAAGGACGTGCCGCTCGTTAAAGTTCAATGGTCCGCTAACCCCAACGATTGCACTTGGGGAACCATAGAGGTTATCGAGCGATCTTATCCTGGGTTTCTTTCCTTGCATAGCAATGGTGAGAATATTTTTTTATCTCAAACTTATCTCTTATTCCTTTTGATTGATGAAATTAATATGTTGAATATAAAATCTTCTCTAGAAATTGCATGGATGCAATTTTGTTAAAGGGGGAGTATGTAACAACCCTACTTTTGGAGATTACCTGTAAATATTAAATTACAACGGTAATTATGATTTAATATCGTGAATTAAATAAAATAAAGTTTGGAAACTTTATTTTGTTTGTTCGGGTTAATAATAAATGTAAAAGAATTTTTATTTAAAGAAAGTGCAATAATTGTATTAATTATTGCTAATTACTTCTTCTAATAATTTTTAAAAGAAGTATTTGATTTTTAAAGGTTGTCTAATCAAATAAAAAGGTGGAAAATGGTTTAAAATTGAGTTTTAATTATAAATTTGAGTTTAGAAGGGTTAGTTATATTTTTCTAAGCAAGAAAAGTATATTTATGGAATTTTTGAACTTAAAAATGAGGATTTGTGCATTTATTTGAGTAAATTGTGTGTTTCTGTAAAATAAAGGTTTTTAATAATGAAAAAAAAAACTAAAATGATCTTTAAGTACGATGTAACCATTTTATTTAATATGTATGTAAGTTTACATATTTTAATTGGGTAAAGACATAAAGAAAATGTGTAGTTTGTTTTATAACTTAGTGCATATGTGCATATTGGTTTAGTATTGAATTAAATAACTAGGCCTATTTTATTTTCTCTAAATTTTTGGTCCAAAAGCCTATTAGTGCACTAAAGCTAAAAATAAGAAAAAGAAAGGAGAAACACTTTACTGTACGTACAAATTTACTCTCACCTTCTTCTTCCTCTTTCCGGTGAATAAGAAAAAGAAACCACTTCACAAACTTCAAAATCCAAACCAAATCTCCAAATCAAATAAAAAACTTGCTGTTTTCTTTCAAATTAAAGCATATTTCTATAGGTAATCTATTCCAGAACTGAATCATTTCATCAAAATCTAATTTGTGATATACGGTTTGTATGTAATCTTTTTTTTTTGGGCTTGTATGTTTCTATTTTGAGCTTTTACAGGTATTTGAAGCAAGTTCCAGCTCCAAGCTATCATCTTTCAGCTGCAAATCCGAGTTTAATCTTCAACATCAGCAAGGTGGGTTGTAACACTCATAAATCCTAGCCGAGCCAAGCTCAAATTGCAAGAATTTTTTTTAAAAAATTAACTTTCGTTGATAAATTTGTGTATTTTTTTTTGTTTGAAATCTGTTTCATATTGCCTCTTTGAATGCTTGTAACTTCTGATTTCGGTAACGAAATGCTGCCATATTTCTTGCATTTGGTAGCTTGCATGTTCAAATTCATTTTTGTACATTTTGGGTGAAAAATATTGTCATTTGGATGTTCAAAACAATGCTAGAAAATCTACTTGAAAGCAGATTTTTGCCTGTAGAAAATGTTTGCTGAGTTGCTGCGAACATGGTCCGAGTCCATGTTTGAGATAGCATAACTCTTTCATTTCTTATTGAAATTGCGTGATTCTTTTTTTATTGAAAGGTAAAGTTTTGTACTATAAGCGTATCAAATTTTAGGTCATTTCGACGTATATATCTTATAGAAAATGCCGCTGAACTTTGATCCGGAGCATGTTTTTGCCCAGATTTTTACAGTGAAAACACTGCCTGGGTTCAACTTTGAGACATCATAACTTTCTCATACTTTATCCAAATTACAAGACTTTTTTTTTTAAGTTGAAGTTCTATTTTATAGGATTACCAATATTTAGCTTAGTCCGAGCTAATTTGATCCTCTGTTTCATGCCTGGAAGTTAAACCCAAGAGGGTTTTCAGGCCTGTGCATTTTTGGGTTTTGAACTGTTGCAAATATGGCCTGAGTCCATGTTTGGGACAGTGTAAATTTTTCATTTCCCGTCGAAATTCATTGATTCTTTTTTGTTTAAAAGAGGAAGTTTTCTACTTTGTGTACACCAATTTTTAGTTCAATCAAAGGTCGTTCGCCTACCTGTTTTATATTTGAAATTTGAACCCAGAGAAGATTTCAGACCTGGGTATTATTTTGCCCAAGTGTTGTTATGCTTTTTTCCATCCGATTTTTGACTTTTACTTCATGTTTTTATGATACCTCTGAAGTGTTTTGAGAGCTATGATGCCTATCAATAGGCTATCCAAGTTTTGATGAATTTAAAATTCTAATTTGAATTGAATTTGAATGACAGTTTTGAGCGATTTCTTTGATTTGGAGCACAAATTTTTCTAACCAATTTTGAAATAATTTTTAAAAAAAATTGGCATTTAAAATAATTATTATTTTATATTTTTAAATTATTTTGAAGCTATAAAATCTATTTATTTTCTATAATAAGGGAATTTCAAATATCGTCTTCAAAAATTGATTTCTAAAAATGGTTTTAAAAGCTTGTTTTCTTAAATAAATTATGTTATATATATAAAATACATAATTTTGCACAATTCGAGCAAATGAGAAGGAGAATTAAATGGTTGAGTAAAACATGTGGTATGGGACACATGCGTTTATCTTATCGGTTAATTCCTGACTTGTCCCTTTGATCGTTTTGACCTTCGGGTCGAGTTTACAGATGAGATGAGGTAAACTTTTTACTGCTATTAGTGTGAAATTTACTAGCGGTTAGTAAACCGTTTGGTGTGGACGTGTGGTATGGGATGCATGTTAACACTATTCGGGTTCCAATTTGAGAGTTTATGACACATTTGCCATTGCGGCGTGCCAGTACCGGACCTTTGGAACATTGCCATTGTGGCATTTGCTATTGCCGCGTATTTGTCTTCGAGACATTTTCCATTGCGGCGTATTTTCCATTGCGGCGTATTTTCCATTGTGGCATACTTGTCATTGTGATGTTTTGCCTTCCGGCGATGTACCTATTTGAGATAACAGTACTTGGCAAGGCTTCGGGCACATGCACGTGCAAACACTTTTGAGATGGTTTCTTTGACTATTTTCCCTAATATATCGCCCTTTCCAGAATTGGTTGTATGAACCATTCGATATATATTTATGGCAATTATGTTTTGGGAATTTAAACTCTTGGAAGTTCTATTTTGAGATTTGAATTGCCTACACTTGCGTTATATGAAATTTTCCTTTTGGCGTTTACTTGAGATTTTTTTCTCCTCTTTGGAGATATATATGCCTTATGGTATGTTTGAGATGAGATTTCTTTATGCATGATTTGGGTTTGCCAAGATGGAGGGTTAGGTTTTCCCCTAAACCATGTTTGATGTTTTATGAACGTCGATGATATGAGGCTCGCTACTTTTAGCGTTTTATGGATTATTTTATCTCTTTTGAGATTATATGTTTGTGTAGTGATACCTTATTATCACTTTATGTAATCATACACTTTAGTTGTTCCTTCTCACTCGAGAATATTATCACATTATTCTTATGTTCACATTATCGTTTATCCTTGTTAACTGATTTGTTTTGCTAGACTGACCCTTGTATTTTATACTCGGTCAGATCGAGGTGTTCAGGTTAGTTACATTTGGACTTAGCCTATTCTACTTCTGCACAGACTATTCTGCTAGCTCCTTTTGTTATAGCTTTTTGTGTAGTCATTTTTGGTTTGCTACTCTAATATGTATATCCTTTTGACTCATGTTTGTATTGTGGTCTCCATACCACATATGTGATGTATCATTATGTGTACTATATGCTGTATCTGTATATGTGTATATATATAGGATTATCTGCTGTTCTATGACGTGTTTTGCATTTGAGTTGTTGTATTTTGTTCTGATGGATCCTATAGCCAACTATGGCTTTGTATTAAGTATTTATTGGATATGTTGATCCGCTTGAGATAGAAAAAAGGCATTGTCGACGTATTCAATAGACATTTAAAACAAGGCTATAGATGGTCGCTCCTATCCAGCCCTATTCTTTACATTAGCAGATAATATTGCCCTGTAATACTCTTTGTCAATGTAGATCTCGGGGTGGGGCGTAATAATTGTTCTCTTCTCTTCTTTGTTTATTATTGCAGATCCCATTGGTAATCTGTCTTTTGAACTATTTGATTTAGACATGTGTGGTTTATTGTAGGCTTAAATTGTTTGAAATGGCGGGTCATCACAGTTGGTATCAGAGCTTTGGTTGAGCGAACACTTAAACCTGTTGGGTTAAACTCATTAGAGACAGGGTAAGCAATACCTTAGAATGAGTTGAGTGTATTGAATTTGTATATATGTGATAGCATACTTGTTATTTCTTATATAATGGTTTTAAACGTTATAAATTTTTTTAAAATGATTTCTATATATAAGATTTGTAAATGTTTTGAAATATAAGGAAGAATTTTTTTTTGAAAATGGTTAATGGAAAAATAGTTAGATTTTACGGATTTAGTTATTATATACAAATAGAAAGTGGGAACTTATAAATAAAAGTGGAAATTTAAAAGAATGAAAGTAAACTATAACCTAAGTAAGAGTTAAAAATATTTGTTAAGAAAACCCTATAAGAGTGTAACGGTCCACAATTTAATTGCTAAATAAACGAATATTTAAAATATTTTAAAAATAATAAATGGATTTTTATTAACAAATAAACTTATTTTCAATAATTATGGATGACGATAAAATCATTTTCAATTTTTTTACCCATATATGTAGTATAGAAACAATAGAAAAAGTAATTGGAAATTACTTTTCGAAATCTTGATTATTCATTTGTTAAAAGTTATCTAAAATGTCATAACACTATTGTAAACACATATGCACACATATAAACTATTTTAACATGATGATATATATATATATATATATATATATATATATATATATATATATCTGTGTGTGTGTGTGTGTGTGTTCTTACTTATGAGAGTGTGTGTGTATATATAAGATAAAAGGAGATTTTATTAATCAAAACTATATATATTGAGATATAATTTTTTTTCTCTCTACATAAATGACATGGATCATGGCATGGATAGTTGCATGAGAAGTGGGTGGGGGTACATGAAGTGGGCAGAAATCATGGGAGGGAGATGGAGATGCATGCATGTGTATATATTTAATTCAAAGCACTTTATATTTTTTAAATATTTTCCAAAGCCTATAAATACTCCTTCCATTTCATAGTTTTAATTTTACAATCCCCATCTTCATTTTGAAAATTTCAAAGAGCTTGAGAATACATACATGGCTTCTTTTCATAAATTTTAAAGTAAGGAAAATTCACTTCTTTCCACTCAAAATCTCATCTTTAGTCTACTAAACCACTTCTATATATATTACAACACCTCACTTCCAAATCACACGCACTCAACTACCCTAAAACTTTAAGGCCAAACCCAAACTCTACATGGTTGAGCCCGAACTTCCTTATGGCCAAGCCCAGTCTAGGTGATTTTGGCCTTGAAATCTTCGTTTTTCCAAATTCTAGCTTATATTGAAGTTTTACAAAAGTTCGCCTTGACTCAATAAAGTTTCGGTGAGTAAAATTCTTATTTTTGAAAAAAAACAACTTGATTTGATGAACTTTGTGTTGTGAAAATATAGTGTTTGTCGTGTTGAAATATCATGTTGATTTGATGGCATATCATTACAAGTTTGTATTTGAGCTTGAATTTGTAATTTGGATGTTAAATGATATGTTTGGACATGGATATGTGAATGGTTGGTTTGTAATATAAAGATAGTGTTTTTATGAAACAAAAACCAAATGTATGTGATACAAATGTTATGAAGTTAGCACCTTTAAATGTTGCAAGACACTTGAGATCCGATTTAAAAAACAAAAACTTGTTTTCTAATTTTGGATTTAGGAAATGTTTTTTCTTTCAAGTTATCACCTTTTGTTTAAATTTTCAAAAACTCTTCCATTTGCATTTTCAAAACAAGTTATACCAAGTATTGAATTTAGATAATCACTTAGAAAACAATTCTAGTGAACTATGCTCATAGCAATAGTCGCTAAGGTTGCAGTTACACAAATTCCACGATTTTAAGTTTTAAAATGTGTTCTTTTAAATTTCTTTTGAAAAATCATTTCAAACCAATTAAGTAAGTAATAATTTAAGTTTATTATTTAGTAAGTTATTTATGTAATTTATTAATTAAGGTAAATATTTTAATTAATTAATAACATAATTCGGTTAAATAATTAGAGTTTAAGACATTATTAACCAAATTAAATATTTTTAGTTAAGGAAGTTTTACATAATGATGAATACAAGGGATTAAATTTCAATAAGAAGGCTATGATAATCTCAGCATATGTAACGTATATTCATATATAAATCTTTGCACCCTGATAGTGAAATGGTCCACTATAAACAATTTGACCCTTTTGAATTATCGAACGTTGGTTTGGAGAGATCGAGATCGGAGAGCAATTGTTATCCAAAAACCACTTTAAACTAACGTAAGCATTCGAATTGAAAAAAGTGAAGGCAAGGTCCAAGATGAAGATTTTGAAGTGCAAGGACTATTTGCTACTAATCCTGAGGGTGATTCCAAAATAGGTGTAGTGGAAATAGTGCCTTCAGTTCGTTCATCTCCTGAATGACTTGTATGGATGAATGCTGACATTGTATCAACATATGGAAGGTGATGTAGCATTCCAAGTGGAAGTGCTCTAGTAAAGGTAAACATTGCCTCATGCCTCATCAACTAGAAATGACCAAAAAAGGGTATGCAATAGAGCTATGTGGATCGCTCCTATTAAGGTATGTCATCACCATATCTAGAATCGATATTTGACCCATTTTGTATGCTTCGGTACGGTTGCCGATCACAACTGTGGTGGTGGAGTATTCGATACTACTAGTCAAGTGGTAGGTTGGTTTTGTGTAGTACGGTACAAGATGTTCTTGTCAGACCTTAGGTCTATTTTATCTAGAGGTGCACCTTTCGGAAGGTAGTTCCTTATCTGGTCATGTATGGAATCCATTCTCCAATAAGTGCCATACAGACTTACGTGTATCCAAATATGTTAAAATGTGGGATGCAAGCATTTCAGCAATGTTCTATTTTATTTGACATTGTGATAATAGTACCGAAGTTTTAAAACAATGTTTTAGTTATCATAAGGTATTACCTGTTCACGTTTATGTGCGGCGTGGTCTTATGAGATACCTTTGATTTTCAAATTGTTTTATAAAAAAATTAAGTCTTTTTGAGTTTACTCAAACCAGATTCACGTCTGACCTGGAATTTATTTTCTTTTCCCTAAACTGTTGGGTACTCAAATTTTTATGAGTAGCTAAGTAATCTAGGTTTCTTACGATTGCATTTTGAAGGAGCTGGAGCGGGTGGCTTCACCGCTGGTTATTTTTTTTCGCTATGTTTATGTATGATCTATGTATTTTGTATGGGCAAGTAATTATAACTGTCCATTTGAAGGTTGTAAAGTAATGACTCTGATGTAATATTATGGCAATGACTATTTAATATCCTATATTATCTATTATATATTGTTCTGATTCATGGTGAGATTCAGCGATTGTTGAGTTCTTCTTATCTTTCTTTTTCTTTTACCCTTAATGGCTCGTCTTTCTGTGTAGAAAGGTAGTTCGTTACAAAAACCTATATTTGGTTGACGTTAATTTGTATAATTTCTTGTTGTATTATAAGTTAATTCTGTCTTGAATAAAAGCAAGGGAAAAGAAAATTAAAAAAGGTATTTATAATAGGAAATGTTTAATATAGAAGGTGACTTTATATAGGTAGGATTTATAAAATAAAGTTTAAAAATAAAGAGGATTTGGAATATATATTTATATACACATAGAGTAGTATTACTTATAAATATTTATGAGCACAATTTTTTTTAAAGGAAATTTCACTTAGGATAATTCATGGAAAACGTTTCGATAAGTTTTGTGATGATTTGAATAATCTTCCAAGTAACGATCAACGATTAGAGCACTTAGTAGACTATTCTCATTTTATTGTATGATTGAAACAAATCCGAATCCGAGCGAACCTAAAGCAAGTGATAGTAGATAATTGTTTAAACTATTTTTTTATAAATATATAGTAATATTCAAAATAGAACCTAGGCATTTTATTCTAAAAGTTCGTGAAAGGATTCTAGAAAATATATTTTGATATAACGTGTTTTAGTTATATAAAATTTGATAGAAGTTATGTAAATTCTCAAATTTAGGATGAACAATTTAAACCAAATTTAAAATATATTAAATTGAGTAAAAAGATTTTAATAAACATTGTTTTATTAAAACCATGACTTTGTTTTACTTGTAAATTGTATAAACTATTAGATGCTATTGGGCCTTTATGTGGATTTAAAAGAAGAAGAAAAAATTTAAAACTGATATGTAATATATACCCTACGGACATAGTAGAGTGTTATTCGAGTCTAAACTTAAATTATACTTATGAAATGTTTTCATAACTGATTTTAGTAGTAAATCATTTATATTTTGTAAATAAAAAGTTAGGGTTAAGATTGAATACATAAGTAATCCTCTAGGCCAGTGTCGTAAGTTGGACTTGAATTTTTTTTGCACGATCAACCTTGATCTACAGTTCGAGTGTAGGGTTTCTAGGTGATCTACACTGGTCTAGACTGGGCATTTTCACTAGATTCTCAACGACAAGTGTTTGCACAAAAAATGGGCAAACACCTCCAAGTCGTGTAATTTAGTCGATTTTATGTTGTTGTTAGCGATTTGATTGGTTTATGCAAATATGCAAAAAGCAGGGACTAAACTGTAAAAGACACACAGATTTATAGTGGTTCGGCCAGAATGTGCCTACATCCACTTTATATGTTATTCTCCTTTTCTGTTCAGATTACAAGTATATGAAAGTTGTTTGAAAGTTCTATCCGCGCTTTAGCTCTCAAACTTGTCCCCCATTGTTGTACCCCTACCCCTCTATTTATAGAGTGAGGTTGGGGGTAGGGGCTTGGATGTATATAGTTGCTGGTGGGCCTGGGCTGATGTAATCTGGCCTGGCAGTGTTGGTTCGGTGATGCCTTGGTCCGAGGAAGGTTGGAGTGGCCTTCGGTCCAGTAGTGGTTGGTCCGACGATGGGTTGGTAGTGGGTGGAGCGTTGTTTGGACCGGTAGTAGGTGGAGAGTGAGTTGGTTCGGTTAGGAATTGGGGAGGAGATGGTTCGGTAGGGACTTGGAGAGTGAGATGGTTCGGTATGGACTTGGAGAGTGAGTTGGTTCGGTAGGGACTTGGAGAGTGAGTTGGTTCGGCTAGGCCTTGGAGAGTAGGTTGGTTCGGCAGGGCATTGGAGGTAGGTTGGTTCGGCATGGCATTGGAGGTAGGTTGGTTCGGCAGGGCTTTGGAGGAGGGTTGGTTCGGCAGGGCCTTGGAGACGTGTTGGTTCGGTAGGGCCTTGGAGACGTGTTGGTTCGGCAGGGCCTTGGAGGTAGGTTAGAAGAATACACCCAACAACAAGTATTTGAGATGAATTCTTGAGTTAATATAGATGTTTTCTATCTTAGTTACAAATATGTAAGGAACAAAATGGTATCAAATCAAGGAATCAAGTCAAAGTCCGAGCAAAAGAAGTTAAAGTGATGTATACTAGTTTGGATAAGAAATGAATGTATTAGAGCAAGTGATAGGAGCAAATAGGGAAAAAAAATGATTCATGCACATCGTACGACTTAAGAAATTATTAAGGTGTGTTGTCGTAAAGAAGTTTAGGGAATAATTTTCATATTTTGTTCTGAGATAGGTTAGGTATCTTCTAAGTAATAACCAAAGGCTGAGGAGCATAAGTGCATGCTTAGGAAGTTATTTCTATCGTTGAGCAATCTAGAAGGTTGTGAATCTGAACTAACATTTAGTTTTGATTATCCATTGAATGTATTGAATAATGTTAAGTGTTGGTTTATTCTTTGTAAATTATTTATTACTAAATTCCGGGTCATTACGTCTTTCCCCTCCCTTAAAATAATTTTTCTCAAATTTTAAAAATGGATTTAATAACATAAATAGGGCTCTTCCTAAATATAAGTATTGATGTTTGTAATTATTTTCAAACTTTTTACTTATATTTACAATGATGTCCAGGTTGAATATTTAAATGGTATTATAAATAATATTTACCTTGCTTGAAGTAATGAATTTTACAAATGAATTTTGTAAAGTATTAAAGTTTTGAAGATTATTGATTTTGACATAAATGAGCTTTATTTAAATTTTGTTTCAGTATAAAATTTACAAATGTTATATAAAATTTTCTCATATCTAAATTTTATGGAAGAAATTATTTGGAAAGTTATTATTTATAATGTGATATGTTTGAAAAAAAATTTAATACCTATTTTTTGAAAGAAAAGGGTTTTCGAAGTACTTCACGTGGTGTTAAAACCATTCTACCAAGTACTTCGAGATTTTTAGACATGTGTCTGGCCAACGTACAGACAAAATTCGGTAAGAACGAAGATAGATGTAGCATCCTTAAGAGACTGTTAATATTAATGGAACTTACTCTTGTTGCTTGTCTGGTGATGACTATAACATCATCGACATTCATTTTTGGGGCTCAAATGTGAGAGTTGAATAATAAACCTGGTAAGATACCAAGCAAGCATAAAAGTATTTTGAAAGGTATTTGACAGAAAAGAGTTCTGACTATTTTCAAATTTATAGTAAAACTAAGTAAGTAAGTTTAAAAGTTTTTATAAGTTGACTATTTTGGTAAAATATATTTAAATGTTACATTCTTGTTTCCTTCCTTTTCGAGGACGAAAAATTTTAAGTGGAGAAGATTGTAACGACCTATATATTTTAACAATTTAAAAATATTAAATTGAATGAAATTACTAGAAATTAAAGTTTTATGGTTTTGTTGATGTAAAATAAATTATAATATAAGTTATGACCTTAATTTATACTTATAAATGACAGATTGCAATAAGATAAAAAAGGTAATATATATTAGAATATAGTTTAATGATGTTGGTTTGAATTTAATTAATAGTATAGATTGGAATAATAAATGTTAATTTTAATAAAGAATTGAACGAATGTTTTTATTAAAGGAGAAAACATTATTTATTTGAAAGGCGTTTTAGACAAAATTGATTATAGGAATAAGAAAACATTTTTTAGTAAGTATGTAACACCCAACATTTTTACATAATTAAATAAAATCAGTTGAATTAATATAATTGCAAAACAGAATATAAATGTCAAATATATGCATTTAAGAATTAAGAGGTTACATAGATTTATGCAAGCAATGAGTGTGTGATTAATTGATGCATCAATTAATTAAAAGGGGAATTAATTATGAGACATAGATGCGTCAATTAGTCAGAGAATATGTCACTTTTATAACATTAATTAATTAAGCGATCTTTTAATAAAGGGAAATGTATGTAGGGAATAAATTAAGTGATAACATACATATATTAATTTATAATCGACGCAATCAATTAATTAAGAAATTAATTAAACACATTAAGTAAGCGTCGAGTAATAGAAGAGGGAAACTTATATGTCAATTAATTGGGAAATGAATTGGCGGTTTAAATGTATAGAATAATAAATGTGTGATTGAGTGACACATAAGAATTAATTTGGATGTCGATTAAAATGGGAAAACATGTCAATTAATTAATTGGCAATCAGTTGAGCATTTTAGAAAGGGTGTCAACTAATTAAATAATATGCCCTTGTTACAATAGCTAATAACGTAAATTAATTAGCTGGAAGAAAACATCAGTTATAGGATTATATTTTTCCAAGTTAAAAAGTAAAAAAAAGAATTGGAATGCATACAAAAATTAAATGGAGTAATTAAGTTTATGATGAAGGTAAGTTAATAAGAATAAATTAAAAATATATAACTTTTATATGAAATCAGTTAACAGAGGTATTAATTAACGTATTCAAATAGGTAACAAATTATAACGTATAAGAATCAATTAATATTGGATATACATATACATATACATATACATACATATATACATATATATATATATATATAGACACACACACACACATATATATATGTATGTATGATCTTATTAATTGGGTAATTAATGGGAGAATCTTGTTTAGAGGGAAACATAAATTAATAGGGTCATATAGCAAAGGAATAAATGAATAGCATTGGAGAATTATATGTTATAAGCTAAAGTAAAAAAAAATCAATAAATAACGGCGAAGATTGTTTTTTGGGTTAATCGAATGGTACATAGTTGTTCACTACGCCTATAAATTGAACTTAACTTAACTGTAGCCCACACTATTTTCTCTGAATTAGCTGCTATCATTTACAGCAAACTCCTCTTTCTCTTTTCCACCTTCCTTTCTCCTCCATCAATCAAATCCTTCCCCAAATAAAAGTAAAATTAAGCAAGGATATACGTACAGGCAAATCAGAGAATTGAGCAAACAAATCAAGGAATTTACGACAAATTAAAAAGGAGGAAAAGTAGAGAAAAGCATAGCAAATTAAAAGTGATTTTAGTGATTGAAGCTAAGGACGACATGTGAGTGGATTTAATTATATTCTTTCACGTTTATAATATATATTATCATTGAATTTCCATTATATAATTTATTCCAGCAATTAATTCTATTAGTTATGCAAACATAGTAATTTTTATTTTTATTTAATTAGGCTTGACAGTTAGAAAAGTCAAAGGCCTAAAAGTAGGAAATTTACAGTTATTTGCATCTATTTTAAAACTCAAAATTTTGCCTTAATACTGGTTCCTTTTATTCCCTTTTTACGCGAATAATATAGTATGAAAGAAAATTCGTGGATATGGATTAAAATACAAGACTTTATAGAAGTAGATGTAAAATAAGAAAATAGGAAAATTAGAATAAAATTAGAAAAATGGAATTCGGCAATAAATTATGTTGGACGGAAACAATAAATTTATCTGATAATTTAATTTGGAGAGTAAGCAATAGATTAATTGGTTGGTTTATAAACTAGAATACGTTTATATAATTTAATAGTTAAAAGATAACGATAAACGTGACTGCAAGAATAAGAAGAAAAAAAGGAACTAGTGTAAAATAGAGGGACCACTGTATTTTACACTAGCCCAAAATAATAAAAGAAATATCTTGTGGTTATGAATTTTTTTTATAGTATTATTTAGTATTGAATTATGGAAATTTATTTTAGTATAGCTTTCACAACCAACCAAATAAAATAGAATTACTTCCTAGAATAATAGAAAATAAAGTAGAGTATGAAATGAATTAAATAAATTATTAGATAAGAAATCAAGGCTATGAACCAATAAACGAACCTAGGTCTACATTTATTGTGCAGACTATATAAAAAGACAGTTATTATAATAAGTTAATTATATAATAAAAGAGAATTAAAAAGAATTCTATATCATAATATAAGAAGACAGACTAGAACAGAAAAGAAACGCTTGTAATTATATACAGATTTTAAAAGAAATAATAGTATCAATTATAAGTATAATTATAACATAAGTTATGATTAACTAAAAGAATAGAAAGACTTATTTGGGAACTTAGAATAAATAAACATGATAGCAAAGATAAATAGTAAAAGCTTATTTTAGTCTCTATTGAATTACTAAGAAAATAGAACAAAAGATGCTTATCTAATAAACTTAAGACTTAATTAAATTAATAAGCAAGAAGTGGCAATATTAATAGCATTCCCTATTAGATCAATGGCAGTCTCATAATATCCAGAAGCGAGACGAGAGTAAAAATATGCTAATTAAGGTAAATAAGTAGCCAACAGAATAAGAAAAGTAAACTAAATGCAAATTAAAAGATTAGACTTAGGGTCTAATAAAATAATTGAGATGCGTTTGGAGCAGCCCAAAGGATGAAGTGCCTAACGAAGTAGTTCATCACGAAATTTATAAATGGAGAAGCACGTCAACTTAGTATTTTTGGGCTTCAAGGAAGTACGAGACTTCGACGGACGTCCGGATACTCTAGGATGGCCCTTTGGGTAGGCCTAACGAAGCTTCACACCCAGACGCAGGTCTGTAGGTGTTCCATCAAAAGAGTATGCCTTGACTTCATTTGCATTGTAGGCCTACGAAGCAGACCTTTGTAGGAAGTCAGAAGAGTTTGGTGTTCAGAGTAGGCTACCCATATGTCCAATACTTGCAAGTAAGTTTAAGGATAGTCGCATGCGGATATCGGCTAGCACAAAGGCCAAGAGCAATTTCGGGAAAGACAAGAGTTAAACCAATAAGCCAATGATTCTTTCACTATCGAGACATTGGATGGGGGCACCACCAATTGGATGTTAGATTTTTTGCAGTAGGGCACGACCACTTAACTCTTTAGAGGACTTTCGATTTAGTGGAGGGGTGGCTGTGTGGGGCTATAGCCATGATGAGAAAAGAGACAGACCAACTAGAATATCTTTATTGTAGGTCTAACGAAGCAGTCCTTTATAGATATAGAAAATCCCCGACTGAATTCCGTACAAGGTAGTCCTTGTTGGCGGGATTCAGATAGTAGACAGAACGATTACGTAGTCCTTAATGTACACACTTGGTGGTACATTGTGGATGTTCGAGCACTGGCATAGACTAGTGCAAAAGCGATTTACGTTTTCATAGTAAGTAGTGGAGCATTTGTATTGTAGGCCTTGCAAAGCAGTCCTTTACAGATGTAGTACAGAACGCTCGTGGAACAAGACGATGGAGTATCTATATTGCAGGCCTTACGAAGCAGTCCTTTATAGATATAGCTACGGAGCAAGACGATGAAGGCTTTTCGAGGAGGATACGAAAGGTACCATGGGTGGTACTTAAGACCAATATGGTCATTGGGCATATAGCTACATATATGTATACATTAGTTATTAGGTTTTAATCTACTATGGAGTAGATGTGCATAGTTCACGAACAGAGGTGAGAGTATTGTAAATCTATTAAACCTAATATAACAGTAAATGGAAATAAAATCGTATACGTAGAATTAAGCTTAGAAGTGTATAATTTATCCATTCACCAAAACTTTAGTTCCAACCCCCTCCTCATAACACCCTACAAGTTAAGTAGACGACGGAGATTTCCCAGCTATAAGACACTTTTTTAGAGAGTGTTATTATATTGGTGAGTATTTATTTACTACTATATTTTAGTCAATTTTGTTGTGAGATAAATTATTGAGCTCTGGTATATTTGTCTTTGCCTATTTGCAGGATACCAGATACCCAATTCGGGCTTCAGTGGGCTTGTTTTTAGCATTTTTGCAAAAGATCCGGACCATTGGAATTCGGGTTTTTGCATTTGGTATTAGAGCCTAGGTTTAGGGTTCCTAGGTAGATAGTGAGTGATGTATTTGTATTTTTGAATAATATATATATATATATATATATATATTATGTACTAAAATCCAAACAGTCCCCAACCATAGATTTTAAAATGTAGAAAGTTTTTAGAAGTATATTTGTGCATAGTTTGCTAGTTGGGTTTGAGATGACTCAAGTACGTTGAGCCTTATGTTAATTACCGATTTATAGCATACAAATGAGCCATCTTTTAAGAGAAGATTGGTATCCATATGTTATAGGAAGTAGAGAAGTTCCCTAGGGATAGTAGGGGGAGTGTTTTTATTTTGAAAGACATAAGAGGTTTTGCAAGAAGAAAATCCATCTTATATCTAGCCCAATAAAATAAAAAATTTGAAATTGAAAAGTTGAAAAATATAATTGTTAATATATTTGGGGAAGTAAATATTGGGTTTTTGAAAAAAAAAGTGGTATGAAATTTAAATTTGTTTTTATATGTGTAAATTTTATTAAAAGTGAAATTCTTTTTGAAGAAATATAGAGCATGTATAGCTCGCTAGTTTCCTTGTAGGTAAACAAAGATTTTGAATATAAATACATAGGAGTGTGCTAAGTACCGAAAACATAGGTTACAATATTTATTGTTGTAATAGATGTTTTCGGTAAAAATAAAGGAAGCAAAGGCTATGACACTATTGTTATAGTAGGTGACTCCCTCAGGAAATGTTTTTAACACAACATATGGGATTTATTAATATTTATTTTAATTGAATCCATAAACTAGTATTTTTGGGTTGTAGTAATGGTGTTTTATCTAACAACTTTTTTGACCCGAATAGTTTTGGAGATAATTTCTAAAGTGGTTTGTATTTACACTTATTATTTAAATAAGTATATGTAAATATTTTCTAGTTATAAAACAGCTTTGAAAATGAGTTCTTTCGAAAAAAATAATGTATGATAATTAATGAATTTAGTAGGAAATATCTTGTCTAAGTGAATATAGAGTAAACATACTTTAATCTATTGGAATGAAATGAGTAATGATATAATTTTCTATAATCATAAATAAAGATGCTTTGTGCAAGTTATAAGGAATACGTGAAAGAGATGTGCAAGGTATGAAAAGCATCATATTTTGTATAGCCTATTTCGATAAAATATAAAATAAATTCCTTATAATTTCACATAAACATGAAATCTTCCTCTAAAGGATTCATAGAAGGTTTTAACGTTAAGGGTTTCTCACAAGAGAAAGTAATTCCAATAAATTAAGGTATAAAACCATTAAGTGTAGTAAGTTAGAAACTTCTTCAAGGTTTAGTAATTGGAAGAGTAGGAAAGTTAAGAGATTTTTGATAAAAGAATTGTTCTTATCTGCTCCAATTTTAGTAAATTTGAAAATCTATGAAAAAGATTATGATATTTTGAATACATGTGAGGACTTTTTTTAAGACAAGAAAAAAAAGAGAAAGATGGTTTGGTGGAAAAGTAAATAAGTTTTTGAAAAGTTAAAATTTTAAATAACCCAGTACCTTTGAATTTAACAGAAAACTTCAAAATAACACTTTCAAAGGCAAGAATTTTGTGATTTGACGTTTCAAAAATTTAGAAGCTTTAATTTTTGAAGTAAAATGTTAAATACCAAACTGGACCAGACTTTTAATAAGAGTAGATGGGAATCATTTCCTAGGTGTAACGGGAAAAGTATAGGGCTATATCAATATTACTCTAGTAGTAATAATAAAAGTTCTCGTAAGGTGTACAGGACACTAGTGAAAACCTAGAAATGTTGCTTCATGTGTGTAGACTATCGAAGAATAGTGAAGTGATATTAGTAAGATAGTAAGACGCACGTGGTGGGAAAAGTAGATCATAGTTGGGAAAAAATGAAGAATAAATTGAAAATTTCCCTAAGCTTTGTTGCCTTTTAAGATAGAGACTGCATATATTGAAACCCTTATCCATTACAGTAAATAAGACTTAGTTATTCCTTTTTGGGCATGGAATAGAAGAGGTGAATAGACCTTATTCGTCATGAGTAAAGTAGCATATGTTGGTTACAAGTAATAGGCGGTAGGAGGGGCATATGAATTACTTAGATTCCTATAGTAGGACCTTTCTGTGTCAAAGTGGACATGGTCCTAGACCTCCTTACCATAGATGATAACTGTGTTTAGTTGCTGTATAAAAAAAGAGTAAAAGCAGAATAAGATAATTAAGAGGAAAATAACAAATTTAAAGAAAGCAACAGAAACGTCAACAAAAAAAATTTAAAAAGAGATATTTTCTTATGTAAACTATGCTTGGGGAAGTAAATACTTTTTTTAGAACAATAGCCTAAATCCCAAATACGGAGGAAGATGTGCGCAAAAGAAAATTGGAGAAATATGAAGTTTTCCCGTTTTCTACCTTCTTTCTGACATAAGAGATCGAATTCAGAAAATTAGTTTTTTCTGAAATTCGGATATTTAAAGTTGTATGGTAGGGTTTGGATGAAAAATTCATTGAACTACACCCCTATCCAATAGGAGTGTGGGAAAAATTGGATGAAAACGGTTTTAAATTTTCAAAAGATTACATTCATATAGAAATTGCAAGTATATTTATGATGTGTGTATCATGTTTTAAAAATAAATTTTAAAGAAGTAAAGCATTCATATAGAAGGTACTGCTTAGAAATTTATGTACATGTGTGTATTTTGCATTGAATAAAATTTTTGCACAAGAGCACGGGTGGTCGAAAAATTGGACATACACAAAATGAATGTGATTGATGCGAGGAATTGCATAATTTTACTCTTATCGAATTCGCGGATGAAATTTCCTAAAGGGTGGAATAATGTAACACCCTGCATTTTTATATAATTAAATAAAGTCAGTTAAATTAACATAATTGCAAAACAGAATATAAATGTCAAATATATGCATTTAAGAATTAAGAGGTTACATAGATTTATGCAAGCAATGAGTGTGTGCTTATTCGATGCATCAATTAATTAAAAGGGGAATTAATTAAGAGACATTGAGGCGTCAATTAGTCAGAGAATATGTCACTTTTATAAGATTAATTAATTAAGGAAACTTCTAATAAAGGGTAGTGTATGTGGGGAATAAATTAAATGATCGTATATATATAAATTTATAATTGACGCAATCAATTAATTAAGAAATTAATTAACGACATTAAGTAAGCATCAATTAATCAAAGAGGGAAACTTATATGTCAATTAATTGGTTAACGAATTGACATTTTATACACACACACACACACACACACACACACACACACACACATATATATATATATATATATATAAGTAATAAATGTGATTGAGTGACGCATAAAAATTAATTTGGATATCGATTAATATGGAAAAACATGTCAATTAATTAATTGGCAATCAGTTGAACGTTTTAAAATGGGTGTTAATTAATAATATATTATGCCCTTATTATAATTTATAATAATATCAATTAATAAGCTAGAAAACGCCAGTTATATGATTATTTGTTTCCCAGTTAAAAAGAAAAAGAAAATTGGAATGCATACAAAAATCAAACGGAGTAATTAAGTTTATGACGAAGGTAAGTTAATAAGAACAAATTAAAAAGTATAACTTTTATATACAATCAATTAATAGAGGTTTAATTGACATGCTTAAATAGGTAACAAATTATAACGTATAAGAATCAATTAATATTGGATACACACACACATATATATGTATGTATATATGATCTAATTGATTGGGTAATTAATTGGAGAATCTTATTTAAAGGAAATGTGAATTAATAGGGTCGTATAACAAAGGAATAAATGAATAACATTGAAGAATTATACGTTATAAGCTAAAGTAAACAAATCAATAAACTACGGTGAGGATTATTTTAGGGTTAGTCGGATCGTTCATAGTTGTTCACTAAACCTATAAATTGAACATAACATAACCCTAGTTCGTATTATTTTCTCTGAATTAGCTGCTGTCATTTACAGCAAACTCCTCATTTTCTTCTCCATCTTCCTTTCTCCTTCATCTATCAAATCCTTCCCCAAACAAAAAATAAAATTAAGCAAGGATATAAGTACAAGCAAATCATAGAATTGAGAAAGCAAATCAGGGAATTTATAGCAAATTGAAAAGGGGGAAAAGCGGAGAAAAGCGTAGCAAATTAAATGGGATAGAGATTGAAGCAAAGGACGACATGTGAGTGGATTTAATTATATTATTTTATGTTTATAATATATATTATCGTTGAATTTCCGTTATATAATTTATTCCAATAATTAATTCTATTAGTTTTGCAAAAATTGTAAATTTTGTTTATATTTTATTAGGCTTGATAGTGAGAAAAGGCATTGCCTTAATACTGGTTCCTTTTATTCTCTTTTTACGCAAATAATATAGTAAGAAAGAGAATTCATGGTTATGGATTAAAATACTAGACTTTATAGAAGTAGATGTAAATTCAAAAAATTGGAAAATTAGAAAAGTGGAATTCTACAATAAATTACGTTAAACGGAAACAATAAATTTATCTGATAATTTAGTTTGAGGAGTAAGTATAGATTAATTGGTTGGTTTAGAAACTAGAATACATTTCCATAATTTAATAATTAAAATATAACGATAAGCGTAACTGTAAGAATAAAAAGAAAGAAAAAAGGAACTAGTGTATAGAAGGACCACTGTATTTTACACTAGCCCAAAATAATAAAAGAAATATCTTACGGTTATGAATTATTGTTTATAATGTTATTTAGTATTAAATTATGGAAATAGATTTTAGTATAATTTTCACAAACAACCAAATAAAATAGAATTACTTCCTAGAATAAAAGAAAATAAATTAGAGTATGAAATGAATCAAATAAATTATTAGATAAGAAATTAAGGCCGTGAACCAATAAACGAACCTAGGTCTGCATTTACCGCGCAGACTATATAAAAAGACAACTATTATGATAAGTTAATTATATAATAAAAGAAAATTAAAAAGAAATATATCATAATAAAAGAAGACAGACTAAAACAGAAAAGAAATGCATGTAATTATATACAGATTTTAAAAGAAATAATAGTAACAATTAAAAGTATAATTATAACATAAGTTATGATTAAGTAAAAGAATAGAAAGGCTTATTTGGGAACTTAGGATAAATAAGTATGATAGGAAAGATAAATAGTAAAAGCTTATTTTAGTTTCTACTGAATTAATAAGCAAATAAAACAAAAGATGCTTGTTTAATAAACTTAAGACCTAAATTAAGTTAATAAGCAAGAAGTGGCAATACTAATAGCATTCCCTATTAGATCAATGGTGGTCTCTCAATAGGAAGAAGTGAGACGAGAGTAAGAATATGCTAGTTAGGGTAAATAAGTAGCCAACATAATAAGAAAAGTAAACTAAATGCAAATAAAAAGATTAGACTTAGAGCTAAAAATGAATTGAGATGCGTTTGGAGCAGCCCAAAGGATGAAGCGTCTAACGAAGTAGTTCATCACAGATTTCTGAAATGGAGAAGCACGTCCAACTTAGTATTCTTGGGCTTCAAGGAAGCATGAGACTTCAACGGGACGTGAGGATACTCTAGGATGACCCATTGGGTAGGCCTAATGAAGCTGCACCCCTGGAGGTAGGTCTGTAGGTGTTCCATCAAGGGAGTATGCCTTTACTGCATTTGCATTGTAGTCCTAATGAAGAAGACCTTTATAGGCAGTCAGAAGGGCTTGGTGTTCGAAATAGGGTATTCGTATGTCTAGTACTTGCAAATAAGTTTAAGGACAGTCGCATGCGGATATCGACCAACATCAAGACCAAGAGCGATTTCGAGGAAGACTAGAGTTAAACCAACAGGCCAATGATTCTTTCACTATCGAGACATTGGATGGGGGGCACCGCCAATTGGATGTTAGATTGTTTATAGAAGGGCATGACCACATAATTCTTTAGACGTCTTTCGATTTAGTTGAGAGATGGCTGCGTGGGGTCATAGCCACGACGAGAAAAAGACAGGCCAACTAGAATATCTGTATTGTAGGCCTAACAAAGCAGTCCTTTATAGATATAGAAATTCATCGACTGAATTCCGTACAAGGTAGACCTTGTTGGCGGAATTCAGATAGTAGATAGAACGATTACGTAGTTGTCACTGTAGGCACTGGGTGGTACATTGTGGATGTCCAAGCACTGTGATTGACTAGTGCGGACATGATTTATGTTTTCATAGTAAGTAGTGGAGCATCTATATTATAGGCCTTACAAAGCAGTCCTTTACAGACGTAGCTATGGAACGCTCGCGGAGTAAGACGATGGAGTGCCTGTATTATAGGCCTCACGAAGCAGTCCTTTACAGATATGGCTATGGAGCAAGACAATGAAGCCCTTTTCGAGGAGGATACATGCGACGACCCGGAATTTCTAGATATTAGAAATTGAAATATTTAGTTGATTTTAAATATTTTAAAACCAGTTTAATTTGAATTTAAATATCACTATTTATTTGGCAATTGAATTATTGAATTTAATTATTGGAAATTGGGTAAATGGTTGAATCTGAAATTTTAAGCTTGTTAAAAATGGTTTAAAAGCTTGTAAAATTTATATTGATAATATTGAAGATAGTAAAAGTGTTAAATTTGAATTGGGAATGTTTTGTTCAGTTTAAAAATATATATAGTTTAAATTGAATTTAAAAATGGCCTACCGAGGCACAGTCTCGGATTTCGACAAAATAAGTTCCATTAGATCCGTAGTAATGTATTATTATCGGATTTCAATTTTCGTAGCATTCAGAGTTTAAGTGTGATCGTACGATATATAAACGCGCTGAAATCTTTATCAAAAATTCAATATAATAACTGAGTTCAGAAAGCTATCTTCTCCATACAATTGAATTAGGACTCGAAACCTTTTCCATTGTGTTCAGAATTGAGGTTTAACATTATAAACGCCTAGCGGCACGCCTCAATTGGAGATCGAGATTTTGTGTTGCGGTAATCGAGACGATTTGAATTAAAATTTAAATTAAATATATATATTTATTCAATCGAAAATTTTAACACGTTTCATTCCTTTGTACACATGTCTTCCATCTTCTCTAGTTTCTTACCAGATGTCCTTTCCTTGTTTTAGCTGAGCATTGTAAAAAGAAAAAATATAATTCAAATTCATTTGAAAAAAAAGACCCATTTCTTTCAAAATCAGAACTCATCAGAGAAATTTAATGGCCGAGCTTTATTCTTTCAAATCGCGGCCCTCCTCTTATTCGAAATGGATATCGTTCCCAAATAAATAAAAAAATGACCGGAGTTTAAATCGAATTCATCAACGACGTCAGCAAACTTCGAGCTCGCGAGGGTGGGTTGCTCGCGAAATTGAATGGGTGCGAGGGATCGTGCTGCGGTAGGGGGTGCAAAGTTTTAGGGGTCCCGAGAGTAAGCTATGGTGGTCTCGATGAATGCAGTGATTTCTAGTGTGGCCAAAGTCGGGGCTAGAGGAAGACGCGAGGCGAGTGAGAAATAAGGTGGTGCTCGGACGTGGGTGCGTTTCTTTCGAGCGAAAGGTGTGATGACCCGTAAATCCATACTCCTTGAATATACACTAATCTCCATAGATTAACTCAAGATGAACAGAAATACGAATTATCAATGTTTAAGAAAAAGAAAGAGACAGAAGAAGAGAGAACAAGACAGAAAATAGAGGGAAAGGAAATAAAAAAATAGAACGGAACAGAAAACAGCAGAACAATACCAGAATCTCACAATTCGCAGCGGAACAACATATAATAATAAATGAATAATCTTTAAACAAAGAACTATATCAGTTATTACATTTTATACATTACATTACATCATATCATCAGAGTGTACAACAACAAACAACATCAAATAGTGCAGCGGAAAAAGAAATACTATATACTAATAATACGCCATGTCATCCATCTTGCCTCCAGCAACTCCAGAATATCCTGATAAACCTAATTCTTGACTGCCCGTGTGGAAATTGGTGGGCACTCAGAGTGTAGGAAGGAAAACAATAAACTCCGAGTCAGTCATGTGACTGGTGTGAGAACTCAAAACAGTTTATTTATCTTTAAAATCAAAATAGAGGAATATTTTTTAAAGTCAATTCGCAATGCTTTTAAAAATGAGACTACCATAAGGCCTCCCGCACACACACACAATCCAAACGCAGAATCGGAGGAGATTTCTCCTTATGATAGTCAAAGATGCTTGATACGCATTAAAAAGAACATTTGATATTATTACTAGTGCATAGTGTAGAGAAAATTCATTTCGAAAATAAAGATATAAATCTTAGCCAACATAGACATTTCGAACTATGCCTACTATAGCTACCATCTAAACAGTGGTGACCACCATAAGTAAATGGCAGGTTCTACAACTAAAACCGTACAGGGTTTCGTATTGGGAATTGGATTTCCAACGAATGATCAGGCCAAGGAACTTCCCATTGCCACATGAGAATGCCTCTGGATGGACATCCCCGAGAACCAAACCGGATCTCTACCAACACAAGGCCGGGTTACCCCTAACTGAGTAACAACTGACCGAATATGCCATCCCCCGGTCCTTTGGGACCTTTCACCGAGCGCTCGCAATCAATTCACACAATCATAAAGTGTTTTCAACATGAGTAAGTATCTGGGCTCCAACCATGATACCACCCTTTTCCAGAAGGAAATGCACATACCCTAAAGGGAGCCACCCCTCATAACCTTGCTGCATCTTTCCTGTTTTGACCATTCCCGAGGTGTGAGGCTCGACGAAGTCACGTCCACAAAAACATACTTTATACAAAAGCCATGCTTTGGGTCAACAAATGATCATAGAAATGATCACCAGGATAGTCGATCAAATAAATGATCCTATCACAAATAATCAACACAATGATCATTTAACAGCAACACTCAGCATGTCACATTACCAAATTGGGAATATATCACTGATAACCTTCAACTACATAACCTCTGAGCTCGTACGTCTCAGAGAAGGGTGTTAAGCTAAAAGAATAAATTCTCCGCCACCAACAGAAATATATTTGAAAGAAATCTGCTTTATATCTCAATTTGTAACGTCAGACATACAATCCATACAAGTCTGTTCCAGGATCGAACAGAACCGAAGGCACTTACAAAGAAGTCCTTGAAATCCGGATATCCACAATCCTGATCGGATTTCCCATCACATATGGAGAACTCAATACCGTAGCTACTCGGTGCAGAGTCAATCGACAGGTCATCCTATCGCTCTCGCAAATACCGGGTCTTCAACACCGATCTTCAATGCTATCCATTACGTCGTATCACTATTCGGAATGGGTTATACGATCCCATGGTCCTTTCCCGGTTAACCCGAATAGTGAGCGTTTATTCAAAAATAAGTGTGGCATTCAAATTCAAACAAATCACATCAAATACCCATTCAAAGGGAAATATTGATAGTCGGTTATTGAACTATCAATGGATATGCACACATCACCAGTTTCCAAATAATTTTCCAAATTATTTATTTTCCAAAAATATCTTTACTAGATATATAATTTCACACTTCAAAAATAAATCACTATTTATTTTTAAAAGAACTTCCCTTTCTATTCATAAATTCCATAGTGAATTTATATTTAACAATATTTATGAATAAACGATTTCAATTATTCATTTCAATTTATCTTCAAAAAGATAGATTCTAAAAACGTTTCATTTCATATTGGAAAAACATTTCCATACTTACTTAATAAGTTATTCACAAATCCATTTATTTTCAACACTTGGAAAATATTCAATATACTTCAATCGAAATTAAGTATATATTTCATTCTTTAAGGAAATCTTTCTCTTAAACATATTTATTTGGGCTAAAACGAATGTTGCGTAAAACATCGTTACGACAACCCAAAATCACTAGTATAGGGATTCAAAATTAAAATAGATATATAAATCCCAATACTATACAAAACATTTCCTTTCGGAAATCATTTACTATAACAACAGTGTTATAGTCCACCATTTCCTTCTATTTCTCGAAAACGTCTATTACAACAATGAATGTTGAAATCTAAGGTTTCGAATCTCAACACATTTTAAAACATCGTTAATTTGTTTTAATTCTATTTAAAACATCACATTCAAAACAATTTCTTTAACATATTATTCATTATTCAAAAATGTGAATATACTTGTTAACGAATTTCATCATTTCTATACATTTTATTTTAAAGGATTATTCACCGTCTAAAACGTGAATATAATTCCATAAATAGGTTTCAACAATTTACTTATCAAAATAAGTCGTTTGCGAATTTATAAAACAATATTTATAAATTCCTTTATTACCCTATATTCAATTCATAACTCAATTATATACCAAAGGTTCATATTATAAGTTAAATGCTTATAAAACGATTATTTTACAAAATCGTTCCTTTAAACTTCATAATTATAAATCTTATAACTTATAAGATTCAATTATTTAACCAAAACCATTCTTTTAATAACTTTATAAATTTTATAAACCTACTGCTTATAAAATTCCATTTATAACTTCACCGTTTATAATTCTATAAATTTCATTCATTTATGAAATTCATTCACAATTCATTCTAACACTTATAAAAACTCGTTTTATAATTCCAATATTTTAATTTATAAATATCCATTTTATAAATCTTTTATACAAATCAATTTGTATTATTATTCTAAAACGTCTTTAAACTCCTTTATAATTTCACCATTTTTGATTTATAAAATAATCAAATTTTATAAATCCTATATTTTCAACTTTTTATAATAGATTCAAAAATCCCGATTAAACTATTTTATAAAATCATTAACCCCATATTTTCAAAAATCCGTTTTTAACTATATTTCTAAAAATCATAATTTTTATAACATTAAAAATATATCGTTTATTTATTTAAAATGAATCAATATCCAAACATATAGTATATTTTCAAAAATCACTTTAAAAATCATTTTAAAATTCCAAAGTTTGGTCCAATGATGCTACACACCAAATAGTCAATCACGACAACAACGATATCATATATCGATATGATAATCCATCAAATATCAAAATATCTAAATCAAATAAAAACTGTTGAGGAATCCAGTTGGATCCCTCCAACCTGTTTTCCTGCATCCACAAACATTAGCACAATACCAATTTCGCTCCAGTACGAAATTATCGCGGTATATGGGATTTAAAATATTATCCGCTTAATAGACGGCGCAATAGGGTCTCATCCGCTATACAATGCGGGAAATCAATAACTCCAATATATACATATGCCAATATATATATTGCTATTATATATAATACCAATTTCACTGTTTATGAAATATTCGCGGTATATGTTTTTAATAAATAACATCCGCTTACTAACGGCGCATAATGTCTATTTTAACAATCAATAGATAACAATCATCATTCAAACATGCATTCAAACATTTTAAATCTAACTATTTAAAATAAAAATCGAAACTGATTCGATTGAGTGAGAAGTTCTCACCTTGATTTCAATTTCGTTTTAGCGATTTATTTCGAATAAAATTAAACGGACGTTTAATTTTACCCGAAATTCTCACTAACTCCAAATGACTCCAATCCAACTCCATAGCGTATTGCTCGTCCATACGATTCCAACGCAACTGGTTTCGCGCGTTTTCGACCTCGTATGAAAAAGTTATGCTTTTATGAAGTTTTACACGATTTATATAACAAATTTACAACTGAATTTATAAAATTTTAAACCTAAATCTATTTCCAGCCGTAGATCCAAGCTACATGCAATCCCCACCGTCCCCTCTCTTCTCTTTCATTCCAGTTAACATACGCGAGCCTTGAACCCATCCACGCGTTCAACTCCATCATCATCGAACCCCCAAACGTCGACGAAATCCCATCATAACAGCACCACCTTGAAGCTCCACACGAATGCTACCCACGGCCACAATATAGGCGAACTCGGTCGAGCCTAGATCCCACAATTTGCACACGAACGGCACGTCTTCCCTGGCCAGCTGCGCCTCCATCGTCGCTCCTATGACGATCACAACCGTTGGATCTTGAGATCTCGACGTGCTCTACAAGATTGTAGTTGGTGATTTCTTGAAACGAGGCTTGGATTTGAAGAAAACGAGGGGGGAAGGAAAGTGAATTTCGGCCATAGAATGAAGAGGTGGCGGCTCTGAACAAATATTAGGGTTAGGGTTTATTTTTATTTTTATTTGTGAAGAGGGGGCTATTTATAGGAAAACGAACGAAACACTATTCATCCGGGAATTCCGAACTCTGATTTACGCGCCGTAACCAGCGTTTCTGGGGTTTACCCCGCGTTCCGGACACAATGAAACATGTTTCGGAAGCTAATTCGGTCATCTGTGCGAGTTATGGCAATAAACGTTCAATTTAAATTAAACCGATTTAAACGATTTTCTAGGCGTTTTAATTTGTACCGGACAAACGGTAAATCCAATTGACACGAAATTTGAAACCTTACAATAATATCACATTACGGATCCGATGAAACTGGTTTCGTCGAAATCCGAGACTTTTTGAAAAATGGCTATTTTAACTCGCCAAATTAATATTAAAAATAATTCGATGCGTTTCGAGCTGCCACGATCAAACGACAACTCCGGTTGCTATGAAAATTGAAATCCGGTAATAACTAACTATTACGGATCCAATGGAACTAGTCTCGTTAAATTCTGAGACTGTTCAAAAATTGACTATTTTCACTAGTCGATTTTAATATTAAAATATTCAATTTTCACAAATAAACTTTTAATTCGATTTTAAAAGTTCTAAAATATCATTCTAACTTCAATATGATAAAATAAAATTTTACAAGTCATTTTCAATCATATTTAACTCAATTTTCAATTATTCCCATAATTTAACATATTAAATTATTGATTTAATTATTCAATTAAATCCAATTATTCGAATAAAATTTATTCGACTTATGAATTCACTTATTAATATTTAAAATAAATTAAATATTCAAATTTTAATAAATTAAAATTCTGGGTCGTTACAAAAGGGTTCGTCGAAGGAAGTGGCAATGGCTTTAGGTCGACAACATCGAGGTTGGAGACGCGTACTTGAGCGCGATAATGGATGAGAGTGTTGACGTTCTGGAGTAAGGCAGTAGGTGTTGCAGTTTTAATTTTATTTTGTTTTATTTATATACATATATATATACATACAAAGAAAGGAAGAGAAGTAATTTTGAAATTCGGATCTTTAATTTTACATATATATATATATATATATATATATATATATATATTAAAGAAAAAGAATTTTAACAGTAGATGAAATTGCTGTTTCGTTATTTACAGGAAAGAAATTTAAAAATGTAAATATATCTAGAAAAATATTTATACACACATTTTAACTTACAGTTTAATTTTAAAAGCATATGTTATAGAGATTAATTTGTTTAATTAACTTATTCAAATTTTTTAGTTACTAAAAGATTTTTAAAGGAAAACTAGTTTAAGTTAATTATAAATGGTAATTGATTTTTCGATAAGTTCAAATATTAATAAACCATACAATGTTTGTACAAGGTTCAAAATTGTGAAGAAAATGGCAAGTTTGGATTGAGTTGCAAAACAAAATCAAAGGTGAGTTAATCTCACTCATCTGGGTTTTATTTAAATTTAAATAGTTAAATTTAAATATTTGGTCGAATGATTGAATTGATTGAATGTGGTATATTATGTATAGTAGTGTATATATATATATTGGAGTGATTATTTTCCCGCATTATATAGCGGATGATACCCTATGCGCCGCATAATAGCGGATGAGATAATATGATCCCATATACCGTGGTATTCCAGTACGAAGTGGAATTGGTATTATTATATTGTGCTAACGTCTGTTGATGCAGGGAAAAACAGGTTGGCGGGATCCAACTGAATTCCTCAAAATTATTTTGATTGTTAAATATTCTGTGATATAATTTATTTGATAATCTGTGATAGATTATATTGGTAAATTGTAAATATTGGATGCTATGGTTTGATTGAACATATTTGGGTATAATGAGTTACCAAAAATATATAGATTGGATTTTTGAAATATAGATTGGATTTTTGAAAGAAAATAAAAGGAGTGAATTTGTTAGTAAAATGATTATAGATAATTTGGGATAAATAAAAAAATGAATTGGAAAAGGATAAAAGTGAATTTCTAAATTCTAATAAATAAATTTCGAGTATGGGAAAGGAGATTTTGAATAAAAGGGGAAATGATGAATTTTAAAACCTAACTGATATTATTTAAAGGAACAAAGAATTTATTTTAAAATTCAAGGTTTAAATCTATTAAAAAGGATAACGAAGGAATTTGGAAAAGTGTGAAATTGATAATTTCAGTTAAATAAGATTTTAAATCATAATTAAAGAAGTAAAATTTGAAGGTATTGGGTTTTGAAATAAAAATGGAGTACGTAAAGGAATTTATTTTAAAATGAAGAAAATACTGAAAATTGATTTGGGAATTGATTTAGAGTTTGAAATTGTGTTTTAAAAGAAGGCGAGACTATGCAATTTATAAACTGGGTTTATAAAGTGAAATAAGAAATAAGTGGATATTTGGAAGTATAAATTCATGATGGGAATTTATAAAGGAATGGGAATTTTTTGAAAATAAATTGTGGTTTATTTTTAAAGGAGTGGGAGAAATGTGTATTTCTCTAGAAAGCAAAGTACGTTTTCCAAAGCAGATTTTTAGTATAAGTTAAAAGTTTTAAAGTTGTTTAAAGGAATGGTTTTAATAAATTATTATTTAAGTTGTTTAAATTTTAAAATAAATGTTTATTTAAATTAATTATAATTGTTATTATTTGAAAGGTTTGACTAGTATTATGATTTTAAAGATAATTATTAATATTTAATAAAATAGTTTTATTTTAAAGGATAGTTTGGTTAAAATTTATTTGAAAACTTGTATAGAATTTCATAAGTCTTATTTTAAATTTAGTTTGGTTTAACTTTTATTTTAAAAATTAATTTTATATTTTATAAAGCAGTTTTATTTTAAATATTTTTAAAAGTATATATTTTGGATAAAGTGTTTAAGTAGTTTAATTTAAATGTTTTAAAGTATAATTTAGATTTAAGGGATTTAAATTGCTTTAAAATCTAAGGTATTTTGACTCGGTTGTTTTCAGTGGAAATAAATATCTGGGAAATTTATTCCATGAGAGAAAGGTGGTTTGAAACTGTTTTCAAAGGATTGAAAAGTGGAAATATATCTTGCAAAGATATTTTGAGGTTAATAAATAATTTGAGAAATTATTAATGACTGATGGATTGTTTGTGAATGTTATTTGATAGTTAAATAACCAACTATCAATATTGGCCAATGCGCTGATCGTTTCGAAGAGACTGGGATCGGGATTTATTTCCCAAAAACCACTTTGATCCAGTTTGAACGTTTTCGCGGGGAAGACAAGAGATGGAAGTCGAAGATGGAGCAGTGAAGTGCAGAGGCTAATCACTACTAATCCCGAGGGTGATTTCAAAATGGATGTAGTAGGAGTAGTGCCTTCAGTTCCGTTCGAACCCGAAACAGACTTGTATGGACGAATGATTTCAGTCCATCGTCAGAGGGACAATGAGCATTCTAAGTGATTGTGTGCTAAAAAGGTAACGCATAGCCTCGAGCCTCACCAATCGGGAATGGCTAAAACAGGGGAAGTGCACACAAGGCTAAGTTGATAGCAACCAATTAGGGTAAGGTCACCCCTGTCTATATGTCCCTTTACATTTCGGCTGTGTGGCGGTTGCTGATCCCAACCTCGAGGTGAACTTATTTGAACTGTCCAGCAAGGGGTAGCTCCGGCTTTGTGTTGCAGGGGATCAGAAGGGATCCTCAGTACGGTGATTTAGGCCACGTACTGTGACGGGCGGTACCCCTGTAGCCCTGCCATTGATGAAAACCCATTTTCCCTACGTGCCATTGCGGTTTTTGTCTATAGAACCCACTTGTGGCTATTAGCTAGAATTTAATAATGTAACAATTTCAGCTACTTGAATAAGTATTTGTATATAAACACTACTATAATATCAGAGGATTTTATAAGAAATGTTTTGGTTATCGTAAGGTAAAAACCCGACATGTTTATTTGTGGCGTGGTTACGAGATACCTTTGATTTCAAAGGATTTTGAAAACTTTAATAATCCAATTAAGTGCATTTTCTCGCGTTGATTTTCTAGACTGACTCGGGTGTTATTTAACTATAATGCTCGGTTCAGACTGAGTATTATAGAGTATAGATTCTGGATGGACTGCTGTGGAGCGCAGGAGATGAGCTGGATGGCGAGATGTATCCGATGTATTTGATGTATATTCCGCTGTGTATTCAGTTTTGGAGGGATGAGATATTATAACTGTCCTAAGTTGTGTTGTTGATTGTGTTGAACTCTGATGATGCATTCTGGTGATGTATGTATAAAACTAATATAGTTTCTTTTGTGTAAAGATCAGTTATTATCTATTATATTTATTCCGCTGCATTAGTCAGATTATGATATTATTCTATTTCTTCTTCTTTAACCCTAATGGTTCGGTTTCCGACATCCGATTGTTTGAAATTTGATAAAGTGGACGTATTATTATCGATTTTCGAACTTAAAAAAATCGGGTCGTTACACTTGGTATCAGAGCTGAAGGTTAAGCGAGAACCTTGGCTCTGCTGGGGATTACTCATTTAAAATAGAGTCCGTAGTACTCTAGAATGAGTTGGAGTATATTAATAGTATGAGCACGTCTTTGTTAATGAATATAAATTTTTTTTTTATATTGCGTTGATTTATCGGTTGAGTGTTTATGAATTCTGATCGATATATGTGACACCATATTATCGATAAGGGTTTCTAAACTCTTAAACAAGATGAACCGATATAGTATTGTTTTAAAAAAGGGTAAATGAAATAATTTTACCCAAATTATTTTGTATATAAAAGATATAATTTTTCTATAAATTATTATAGCTATATATGGTAGCTTGGTTGTTGGGAAGTGATAATATTAAAATATTATCATTGATGTGTGGAAATTGAATTAAGAAAATAATATTATAACCAAAGTTAAGAAATAACTTGTAAACCAGAATAAGATTTGTAATTGTGAATTATAAGTGCGATTTATAATTTAAATAAAACTCCAGAGTAATGTTTCAATATGAATTGGCAGGATTGGAATTTGGAATTTTGGGAATGGTTTAAATTCCTTTGGGTTTGAAAATGGTTTTCGAAGGTTTGGAGAAATAATAGTGATATTATTTGAGAAATATTTTTGAATTGGATTAAAAATCTGGTAAGATTTGAGATTTGAAAATATTTGAAGGGTTTAAAGAGATAAAAGCATTGAACTCTTTATCGCTGGGAAATAATTTCGATGACGACTAGGAAGGAATTGCTGCCAGGAGATTTTTAAATTGAATTTATTTGCAAAACTGGGTTTGGTTTTGAAATTTAAAGAAATAACTGATTTCAAAGGTGATTTTGAAATGTTTCTTAAACTCTGGAAGATGATTTAAAATGTTTATGGAATTTAAATAAGTTGGAAACTTAAGGAAGTTTAAAAATTAAAATGGAAACTGTAAAATTTGTTCCAACGAACTACATGAGTAAAAGTTTAGAAATAAACTTTTTATTAAGATTTGAAATTAAATTTGACAATGAAGCGATAAATAAAATTAGTAAGTTAAATTTGATTGAAAATAAATTAAGCTGGTGAAGAAAAGCCAATTAGATGAAATAAATTAGAAAGATTCGTTAATAAACGTAACTAAATTCGGAAAAACTTATAGAAGTTTAAAATTTTAATATAATCAGAGTGTAATTAAATCTAGATAAGTGAAGATGAATGTAAAGAAAAGTCTAGATGGACTAAGTGGAAGGGTTACTTAAATAAAAGTTAAGTTGGAAATAAAATTGTGGATAGACAAATGAATTTGCATTTATAAGTAAATTGGATTTGAACTAAATATTGGGAATTAATTTAGATTGTGTGTAATGGAAGATAGTCAAGATTGGACTAAACAAAATAAAGGGCTGAAATAAAATTTGCGAGTAAACTAATTGATTCAAGTGAGTAAGCAAATGTATTGGAATTATATATTGGATAATTATTAATTTAAAATGTGTAAAATAAAGTGAAATTATAGAATGAATTCGAAATGAACCAAAATTATAAAAGTTTGGAAATAAGAAATTGTTTGAGATTTGAAATAATTAGTAAGTGGAACAAATTTAAAATAGTGATATGAACCAATTGCGAATGGAAGATAGTTGATAAAATTCAATATTCAGAGTTTGAAGATGTGACTGTTATGTAATTAGAAAAGAAAAGTAAAACTTCATAATCATTTTTTTAACGCAAATCTAAATATGCATGAATTAGCAAATTGATTTGAGTAACATAAATTAGGACATAAATTATGTAACGACCCGTAAATTTTTATTTGTTTTAATAATATATTTAACTGAATTTTTGTGAAATTTTAAATAATTTAATTTGAAAATAAAATTTTAATATTTAGAATACATATGTTTAGACATAACAATTGGTAAATTTTCATCAGATAATATGGAAGTTTATTTTATTGTGTAATTTTAAACAAATTCAAATCAGTTGAAAATTAATGATAATAAAATGTTTTCCAAACCTAAATATTTTTACACAAAAAAATTTCAAATCATCTTTTGAGTGAAACGCCATATTTTGTTTCTCTAAATTTGGACTGCTATTGCTCCGTCTATCTTATTTTTAACAAATTAGCGCATTTTCGGTACCGATTATTGACTTTTGATAGGATGATCGTACCCCTGACATTTGCATACTGGTTTGATTGTCTTGTCAACTTGATCTCTACGGTATATTCAATTCTGTGTCTTGATGTCCGGTGCATGACAGAATCTATGAAACAGATAACCTATCGGAACTTGTTTGTGCCTTTCTTTTACTGTGTCAATTCAAATTGGCCAACGGTTGAAATTCAAATGGTTATCTACCTTAAAATACTTCCTGAATTAGTGTGCTTGACTATCTCTTTGAATTCGATGATTGACTTTACTTAATTCCCATTTTCTTGAATTCAAACTGGTACGTCCTTTTAATTTCATTTTTTTTGTTTTTTATTCATTTGCCTGGTTGTTTACTCGTGAAGGAAATAATGAAGATAAATGTATATTCGTTTTTTTCTTCAAATTCTCGGCTTTCCAGTTCATAGCCTACCATTTGAAACAATGAAGTGTGTGTGTATATATATATATATATATATATTAGTATATAGTTTTCATTTCTTTTCCTATAGATGTCTCTTCCCTTTCCCTTCAATGTTCTCAACAGCCTCTTCCCCTCTCCTTTAACCAGCCTGCCATTTGCTGAGACCTGCATCTTCCACACATGAGCAACTCAAAACCGCATCTCCTTCTTTCCCACTCGACCCCATCGCCTTTATCTCCCATGCTGACCACAACAACCACCACACACAACCGATCTCCCCTCCATATATCGGCCTCCCTCCTCCGTCGTCCTAACAACCACTACCTTCCCCGTGTACAGCAGCACACAAAGCCCGACCTGAGCCAAGCACCACCCTTTGCTCACCGAGCCTCACTTCCCCTCCTCATGCCGATGCTCCTCTGCCCCTCTCTCCCGCTACCCTACCTCGGCCTTGCCGAATAGCTGCCGTGAGTCCCCTCTCCTATATATATATATATATATATATATATATATATATATATATATATATATATTTGTTTTGTTTAAAGCGCTATTTTACGTAGGTTGTTATAAATATATATATATATATATATATATATTTTTACATAAATCTATTTTATGTATATATAGGTCAGTATGTTTTATATAATAGCTGTTTATAGTTTAAAATATTGTTAGTTATATATATATTAGATTATATATATTTTGCTATTTGTATGAATATTAATTAGATCATATATTTGAACTAAGTTGGGTTTCTATATGTTATATTGATTGTATATATATATATTTTGATATATCTCTGTGTAGGTATGTTTATAGATAGAAGTTTTTGAAAGGAGAATTTTATTTACTTAAATATCTCTCTACAGTGTACTGCTATATTAGTTATATTATTGTATATAAGACTCTTTCATATATGTTTATAACTTTTATTTGGCTGATTATATGTATATACATACATACATGCATACATACATACATATATATATTGGTGAGAATTTTATATCTATGATAAAGTGTTTTATAATATGTTCATCTCGGTATATATTGTTTATTACGATATAAAATTTTATATATAGTATAACACTCTTCTATGTAATTATATATATTGTTTTAAATACGATAAGCTTATATATGTATTCACTTGAATCAGAAAATGTTCTGAAGTGAACCTATGCAATCTCTTATCAAAAGTAAGTAAGCATATGAGTTCTGTTTATAAAGTATATAAAGTTCTAAAATTATTTATTCTTGTTACATATTTTATAGGTTTATTACTGCTACATAAAGTTATTTATTCCTCCTCTGTTGTAGTTCCTATTGATCTCGTATAAGTTAAGTTATTTGTTTGTAAGTTTATAAAGTTATTTATATATTATTCCTGTTACATGCTTATTGAATTGTATATACTATATAGGTCGCATACATATTTTTCTCACCAGTTTTCAAAGCCGTATATATATATATTTATATTCTGTACATATAGAGCTGTTAATATGTATTTTACGGTTAAATATAAATAACTATGTACAAGATTTTTTTTATTTTTGGGTTTATATACATATATATATATGTTAGTTGTTTAATTTTTTATAAGCATGCAATGGGTGCTCATATATATTAGTTTGCTCATGTTGAGTTATACGTACATTATATATATTTGTTTATTTATAAATTTATAATATGTAGTTATGTAACAACCCGGTATTTAGCATCAATTAATAATCGACATTTAAACGATAAATATTGTTGTAAATTGCCAATTTAAGTTTTTAAATTGTGTTAAAATACTTTTATAAATGGTTAAAAGGATTTTTGGGCTTTGAATTCTCGGCCTACATTTTCATTTGCTTGGATTGTGAAAATTTGCAAAGCAAACAAACCATTCCCTCCTCTTTAACCTTTTCATTCTCAACCCTAAAAACAAACGAACCAAAATGGCAGCCTCTCTCGTTCATCCCCCTTGCAAAACTAGGGCATAGAAATCGAAGAAGATAGATGGCGCTCGCTCGTTCGTTCTCGTCTCCGTTCGACCTTCAGTAATTAGGGCTTCGATAATCGACTCTTCCTCAATTCGAACGGCTACTTCAAATTGGTCGAGTTCGTCTTCACTTCCGTGGCAAAGGTGAGTAATTTATATTACTCACTTCTAATTCGAAATTGGACGACTTCGTCTGTTTATTTGTTTTTGTTGTTTCGACTTCGACTTGATTTTATCGATGTTGATAATTTCTGGCTTGTTTGATTTGGTTCGAATTCTTGTTTACTTAGTTTACACGGTTTTAATTTTTCCTTCGACACTGTCTTCTTTGCTTTCGACTTCACTTCACTGTGCATTGTTGGCTTCGGCTTGTGATGTTGTATATGTGGTGACTTTGCCTACTTCTTTGACATTGAACTGCACACTGCCATGTTTTATTGTGTTAGTCTTTATTGCATAGTATTTGTGACTTTGACTCAGTTCGAATTTGTTGCCACCCCCTTTGAACTTGTTTCACTGATGCATTGAGCTCGTGTGGTCTTTGTTTGTGTGCAGCCTGCATTTACAATTGCCTCTGACCTTTTAGGCACCCAAACCCCATTTCATTGTTGATGTGTATCACTGTATTGTGTGATATTGCATCACTAGTTGTTGCCTCTGTTCGCCCATTTGAATTCTGCTTGCTTCCCTATCATGCCTGGTTTGGGTTTTGATGTTACTACATGTATTCCTACATGTGTATATACATGTTTATGCACTGTCTTCCTGTAGTTGTATTTGTTGTCAGTTGCTTAGACTCTGTTCACAGTGAGCTTGATCTATTTTTAGCCTGTTCGAATTCTTTAACAGTCACAGTTTTGATTGTTGCATTTGTTTGGTACACACCCTTGACCTGTTGCACTTGTGTACTTCTGCACTTTGACATTGTCGACCTCAGTGTTGTAACTGGATTTGTGTTCTGGTTCATGTACGATCTCCATTGCATATATAATCTCGAGCTCTATTGCTTGCAGTTCATATGTTCACACTGATGTACATGTATTTCCCACTTGTTTATTTACTTTGATTCTTTTGAACATTGTTCTTCTATCACTTGAGTCATTCGAGTCAGTTGATAATTTTTCACTGCTTCATTTGATTATGTGATGTTGCATCACTTGATATTGTCCTATTCCCTGAATTTTGTTGTCTCTGCACATGTTACACTGAGTAGATGTCGACTGCATCACCATATATCTGTTGCAATTCTATCCACTGTCCTGTCTTGTTGTACATGCTTACAATCAAATTGAGTATGATACTTGGTCTTGATATCACTTGGCATACTGCTTGACCATTTTTGCTGTGTTGACCAAGTTTCTGGTGCCTGCATCATCCTTTGTTGTATAAACTACTGTTGGTCTTGGATTTGTGGTAATTACGTTTGTATCACTTGATAGCATCAAACTTGAGTCATTTGTTGTTAGCTTTGAGCATGTTTGAATTGACTGTGTCATTTGCTTATGCTTTTCATTGATCTGGATTTGCATTTGAGTTGAGTCATGACAACTATGGCTTGACCTTCGCATTCAGTTTATTGTTTGGTGCCTTCTTGAATTACCAGTTTGTGCATTGACCTTGTGTTGAATCCAGCTTAAACGCTCGGGTTTGACCTTGTGCCCGTTTGTGTACATCATCACTGTAGTAGCAGGGCAGTGCACGCAAGCGTGAACTGCAGCCACACGGTATTGTTTTTATTGATACCCTATTTTGTTTTGATTTATGGATCTTTTGAGTATTCCATATGCCATAGTGGCGAGGCAGTGCACGCGTGCGTGTACTGCAGCCCTACCCATATTGTTATTTTAATTGATATTTCAATTGTTTGAACTATTTCGTTTATTCAATTCAATATGATTTGAATTGTATATTGATTGCTTTAATTTGATGATTTTGTTGTTAATTGCCGATTAGGCAATTCTGATGTCTTTCTAAATTATCTTCATTGAAATTCTTTTTACTTATCTTTGTTGATGATTTGAGTATGCTGATTTGTTGTTTAACACTGCTACGTGTTATATTTATCATTATCCGATTTTTTTATTTAAGAATCGGATAGGTAAATTTATTATGACTGTCGTCTAATTTGATATTTAATTATTATTGCTTCTGTGCACTAATAACTGAGTTTGAATTAGACTGACCCGTGTATTATTTTCTTTTGAATGTAATACTCGGGTCAGTCCGAGTATTTACAGGTTGTTGATACCTTACTTTGGGTTGCTGCTAGAGCTATGAAGTCTTTTCATATCTTTTGGAGTAGTCGTGACACAGTATAGGTTGATATGTATTCATGTATATTAGTCGATAATGTACTTGTATATATATATATAACTTCCTGAGTCGACTGTTGTAGTTGTATCATATGTACTGTATCACGTGTATTGTAACTGACATCAGTTATTGTATATATGAGACTTTCCGTTTTATCTGTGTTCCGAATTTATATTTATTATCTGTGTTATTATTATGTTTACTGTCCTAAACTAGTATGAACCACCGTAGTTCGTTTTATACTGGAATTGGGGTATGTCGATGGGAGTAAATAAATCAGAGAGGAAAAATGAAAGAATACATATATATATACCACTCCTATCGAGATAACCAATACTAGTGTAAGGCCTAACTACCTATGGCCGCTCCTCAACAACCTTATTCTCCATGCTAGTTGACAGCATTACACCGTAGTGTTCTTGGCTAGCGTGGGTATAGAGGTGGGGCGTCACAGCTTGGTATCAAAGCCTGGGGTTTAGGACAAATATAAAACATAACTCAGATGGAACATGTGTTACAACTATTTGTCGATGTTTTATCTCTCATTTTTGCCTGTGATTATCTTTGCTTGTTAGGTATGAATTCCTAACGCTTATTTATGCGCATTTGATTTTGATTTCGTGAAAGTATTTTGGCTTCGGCCTCCATTTGCTTTGCGAGCTCAAGTTGAGTTTTTGATGATGAGGATTTTGTTCTTGTGTTTTCGGCTTTGAATTGATTTGGCCGATGTTGATTTTGTTCAAATCTCAGCGATTTTGAACTTGATATTTTGTGTTTTCCTCGGCTTCATTTCCATTCGACTTCGGTCACTTCGTTTTTGTGAAATTTCTAATTTCTTGATTTCCAAGACTCTGACTTTGTTTGCCGTTGAATTCTTTGATGAGGATGTTGATTCGTTTTGTACTCGACTGTGGCTAATAATTGTTGACTTCGGCATTTACTTGATTTTTATTTTTGTTGAAGTCATTTATGCATTTATGCTCGTTTTGCTTTGTTTTTCCAATTGTTAACCGATTCTTCTTTTCCGATTAGTTGTTATAACTTCTATTTCTGGAATTTTTGGGTATTTCTACTTTGATGGATTTGGAATCGGATTCTTTGGATTTTATTCACGTCTTCGAATGTGAATTTTAGTGAATTGATTTGGTTTCCAAATTTAATCGATTCGTGTTAATTCCCCGATTTGTTGCTATCATTTATTAGCGACTTTGGTGACATTTTCTTCGGGATTTTGTGAACATACTTTTTGAAGTATTCGGTATCGATTTCTTTGGATTCTATTCACATCTTTGTATGTGAATTCTTGTGATTGATTGTTTCTACAATTACTTTTATGCTTTGTCACTTTAAAAATATAAAGGTTTTCTATGCTAGTAGTAAATATCAAAACCCTTTTCTCCCAACAATTTCTAAACTATTTTATTACAAAGCTCTTTACTTAAACCATTTTCCAATCTACTAGTATATACAAGCCTTTACTTCACTCGGATGAGAAATCGAATTAAACGGCTTAGTAAAACAAGTGGTATGAAACGCTTGCGTTCACTTCTTCAGTTAATTCTTGGACTTGTTCGATTGAACCTCTTGTGACAATTTTCTAGTGAAGATTTACAGTTTGTTCGTAAATATTTAAGTTAAGCAAGTGGTTATGGGACATGAAACTAAACTTTTATATTTACTAACTTAGTGTAATTGACACTTTTTTATGATCATGACGATCATTTTTATGATTTAGACTAGCAATTGTGCGACATCTTTTTGTTTGCAAGGTTAGGCTAGACAACATTTGTGTGATTTCACTCACACATACCTTTTTACTTCTTGGTTAGCTTAGACACCATTTGTGTGATTCCGCTCACACATACCTTTTTGTTTGCAAGGTTAGGCTAGACACCATTTGTGTGATTCCACTCACACATACCTTTTTACTTTTTGGTTAGCCTAGACACCATTTGTGTGATTCCGCTCACACATACCTTTTTGTTTGCAAGGTTAGGCTAGACACCATTTGTGTGATTCCACTCACACATACCTTTTTGCTTTTTGGTTAGCCTAGACACCATTTGTGTGATTCCTCTCACACATACCTTTTTGTTTGCAAGTTTAGGCTAGACACCATTTGTGTGATTCCACTCACACATACCTTTTTGCTTTTTGGTTAGCCTAGACACCATTTGTGTGATTCTGCTCACACATACCTTTTTGTTTGCAAGGTTAGGCTAGGCACCATTTGTGTGATTCCACTCACACATACCCTTTTGCTTTTTGGTTAGCCTAGACACCATTTGTGTGATTCCGCTCACACATACCTTTTTGTTTGCGAGCTTAGGCTAGACACCATTTATGTGATTCCACTCACACATACCTTTTCGCTTTTTGTTAGCCTAGACGTCATCTGGGTGATTCCGACTCACCCATATGGGGTAGCTCCCCATGGTCTTCGGACCATCATGTGATAGGCCTATTTCCCTTTTTTTGTGATTTCTGGATTTCTTGTGTAGATTTCTAGAATTTGTGTTTTCTGGATTTCTTGTGTAGATTTCTAGAATTTGTGTTTTCTGGATTTCTTATGTAGATTTCTAGAATTTGTGTTTTCTGGATTTCTTGTGATGATTTCTAGAATTTGTGTTTCACCAATTTTCGTGATTTCTATTGATAAGTTTTATCAATTTTTGTGCATTGGTGAATTCGTGTGACATTGACTTGTTATGAATACAAGTTTAGGGTATGATATCCCTTTCAATCTTTGAGAAGATTCTTGTGACATTTTTGACGAATGAAAATTCATTGGTATTATATTTTGATGCCAATTATTTTCATGAGATTTTGACGTATTAACTTCAGTAACCGTCAATTTTAAAATGGATTTTAAAGCGGTTATCCCGCAATGCTGATTTTGTTGTCCGTTTTTACGGTATTTTGAGAAGTGAAATTTCCTTGTCGAAGTTGCTACTAATGTTGCTGTTTTAATCACACGTTTTAAAAAAAAAAATTATTTTTAAAAAAAATTGTTTCAAAATATAAACCAAAATTGTTTTCAAAATTTTTACAGTTTACGCTTTCAAAAGAATGAGGAAGCGATTTAAACGTTTCAGAAAAATCGAGGACTATGACCCCTTTCTTTTACTGATTCGCTTAATTCCGGACTTGTCCGTTTGAGAATGTGAAATGTTATTTTTAAAATACACAATTATGCACTTTCAAGAAAACGATGAAGTGTATTAAACGATTTAGTAAAACTCGTGGTTATGGGACATGTGCGTTTGCTATTTCGGTTAATTCCGGACTCGTTAATTGAATATTTGTGGTTTCTGATTATCGTTTTTGATAATCAGATGTTTGTGATTTCTGATTATCGTTTTTGATAATCGGATATTTGTGATTTCTGATTATCGCTTGTGATAATTAGATATTTAAGATTTGATTATCGTTTTTGATAATTAAATATTTGTGATTTGAGATTTGATTATCATTTGTGATAATTAAATATTTGTGATTTAAGATTTGATTATCAATTGTGATAATTAAATATTCGTTGATTTGTGATTTCTGATTATCATTTTTGATAATCAGATATTTGTTGTTTCTGATTATCGCTTGTGATAATTAGATATTTGAGATTTAATTATCGTTTGTGATAATTAAATATTTGTGATTTAAGATTTGATTATCGTTTTGATAATTGAATATTTGTTGATTTGAAATTTGATTACCGTTGTGGTAATTCCTGATTATTGTTTTTGATAGTTAGATATTTGTGACTTATGTTTTCTAATTATCTTTGTTGATGATTAGATTTGCTGGTTTTGCTGTTTTCTAATTATCGTATCGATAATTAGATATTGCTGTTTTGTGATTTCTGTGTTCTGATTATCTATTTGATAATTAAATTTTGTAGAGAATTTGTGAATTTCTTTTATGAAATTAAAAGATTTCTTTGGTGTTTATATTGTACTACGCCGGTGTACCGGCTCAATTTTCTACTATTCATGACGTTTTCCACGTCTTCCAATTACGGAAATGCCTTTGGGATTTCCAATTTTTATTCTTGAGCAACCTTCTATTCACATCATTGCTTCGGGGGTGTAGCACCTTTGAAATAAAGATGTTTTTCTTGCGGAAGTTCAATGGTTCTCAAATCCTAAGGATTGCACATAGGAATCCAGAGAATTCATCGAGCAAACACGTTCAAGTTTAATCTTTCATGCTCTTTATGGTGAACTTCCTATTTCGAACTTCTTCATCTTGTGATGATATGCTCTTATGGTTGTTACCTTTTGTCTATTTATTCCTTATGATTGCGAGGACGCAATATCTTTAAGGAGGGGAGTCTGTAACAACCCGGTATTTAGCATCAATTAATAATCGACATTTAAACGATAAATATTGTTGCAAATTGCCAATTTAAGTTTTTAAATTGTGTTAAAATTCTTTTTTAAATGGTTAAAAGAATTTTTGGGCTTTTAATTCTCGGACCACATTTTCATTTGCTTGGATCGTGAAAATTTGCAAAGCAAATAAACCATCCCTCCTCTTTAACCTTTTCATTCTCAACCCTAAAAACAAAGGAACGAAAATGGCGGCCTCTCTCGTTCTTCCCCCTTGCGAAACTAGGGCATAGAAATCGAAGAAGATAGATGGCGCTCGCTCGTTCGTTCTCGTCTCCGTTCGACCTTCAGTAATTAGGGCTTCGGCAATCGACTCTTCCTCAATTCGAACGGCTACTTCAAATTGGTCGAGTTCGTCTTCACTTCCGTGGCAAAGGTGAGTAATTTATATTACTCACTTCTAATTCGAAATTGGATGACTTCGTCTGTTTATTTGTTTTTGTTGTTTCGACTTCGACTTGATTTTATCGATGTTGATAATTTCTGGCTTGTTTGATTTGGTTCGAATTCTTGTTTACTTGGTTTACACGGTTTAAAATTTTCCTTCGACACTGTCTTCTTTTCTTTCGACTTCACTTCACTGTGCATTGTTGGCTTCGGCTTGTGATGTTGTATATGTGGTGACTTTGCCTACTTCTTTGAGATTGAACTGCACACTGCCATGTTTTATTGTGTTAGTCTTTACTGCATAGTATTTGTGACTTTGACTCGGTTCGAATTTGTTGCCCCCCCCCTTCGAACTTGTTTCACTGATGCATTGAGCTCGTGTGGTCTTTGTTTGTGTGCAGCCTGCATGTAACGACCCAGGATTTTTAGTAATTAAAATTTGAATATTTAATTAATTTTAGATATTAATAAGTGAATTTATTAGTTATAGATTTTTATTTGAATAATTGGATTTAATTGAATAATTAAATCAATAATTTAATATGTTAAATCATGGAAATAATTGAAAATTGAGTTAAATATGATTGAAAATGATTTGTAAAATTTTATTTTATCATATTGGAGTTAGAACGATATTTTAGAACTTTTAAAATCGAATTAAAAGTTAATTTGTGAAAATTGAATATTTTAATATTAAAATCGACTAGTGAAAATAGTCAATTTTTGAACAGTCTCAGAATTGAACAAAACCAGTTTCATTGGATCCGTAATAGTAAGTTATTACCGGATTTCAATTTTCGTGTCAATCGGAGCTATCGTTTGATCGTGGCAGCTCGAAACGCATCGAATTGTTTTTAATATTAATTTGGCGAGTTAAAATAGCCATTTTTCAAAAAGTCTCGGATTTCGACGAAACCAGTTTCATCGGATCCGTAATGTGATATTATTGTAAGGTTTAAAATTTCGTGTCAATTGGATTTACCGTTTGTCCGGTACAAATTAAAACGCCTAGAAAATCGTTTAAATCGGTTTAATTTAAATCGAACGTTTGTTGCCATATCTCGCACAGATGTCCGAATTAGCTTCCGAAACCTGTTCCATTGTGTCCGGAACGCGGGGTAAACCCTAGAAACGCTGGTTACGGTGCGTGAATCGGAGTTCGGAATTCCCGGATGAATAGTGTTCGTTCAAAACTCTATAAATAGACCCCTACCTCTCTCATAAATTAAAAAAAAATAAAATAAAAACCTAAACCTAATTTATACAGCCGCCTCCTATTCTATGGATGGCCAGAAACATCCCAACTTCTCCTCCTCTTATCTCTTCATCCACTCAACGATTCAAGAAACTTACAACTAGAAAGATGTAGAGCACGTTGAGATCCTTATATTCAACGGTGGAGATCGAGATTGGAGCTACGAATCAATGGATATTTTCATTCAAAGGCCATAGGGTCGGCCTCAAACTGCGTGCTATAGGGACAACCGAGCTCTATGAGCTTATGGCTGAAGTTTGAGCAAGCGGAGGGCTTCGAGATGGCGGTGGTATGATGGAGTATCGATGCTTGTGGGCGGAGCAAAAATTAACCCTAATTTGCATTCATGGGTTGTTTGTGCGTGTTTCTTCCTGTAGATGGAAGATGATGCGCGCGTGAGAAGGAATGGTGGACGGCCTGATGAGCTGATGTAAGATCCTACGGCTATGGATAGCTAGGTTTAAAATTATATAATTAAGTTGTAATTTATGTTATATAAAATTCGTGCAACTTCAAATATTCATATCTTTTTCATACGAGGTCGAAAACGCGCGAAACAAGAAGCGTTGGAATCGTATGGACGAGCACTACGCGATGAAATTGGATTGGAGTCGTTTGGAGTTAGTGAGAATTTCGGGTAAAATTAAACGTCCGTTTAATTTTATTCGAAATAAATCGCTAAAACGAAATTAAAATCAAGGTGAGAACTTCTCACTCAATCGAATCAGTTTCGATTTTATTTTAAATAGTTAGATTTAAAATATTTGAATGCATGTTTGAATGATGATTGTTATCTATTGATTGTTAAAATAGACATTATACGCCGTTAGTAAGCGGATGTTATTTATTAAAAACATATACCGTGAATATTTCATAAACAGTGAAATTGGTATTATATATAATAGCAATATATATATATTGGCATATGTATATATTGGAGTTATTGATTTCCCGTATTTTTTAGCGGATGAGACTCTATTGCGCCGTCTATTAAGCGGATAATATTTTAAATCCCATATACCGCGATAATTCCATACTGGAGCGGAATTGGTATTGTGCTAATGTTTGTGGATGCAGGAAAACAGGTTGGAGGGATCCAACTGGATTCCTCAACAGTTTTTATTTAATTTCAGATATTTTGATATTTGATGGATTATCATATCGATATATGATATCGTTGTAGTCGTGATTGACTATTTGGTGTGTAGCATCATTGGACCGATTTTGGAATTTTAAAAGGATTTCAAAGTGATTTTTTGAAAGTATACGTTTATAAAATATTTTTGGAATTGATCCATTTTAAATAAATAAACGTTATAATTTTTAAAGTTATAAAAATTATGATTTTGAGAAATATGATTAAAGATATGATTTTTGAGAAATATTGTTAAAGGTTGATTTGTGAAAATATGAGGCTAATGATTTTATAAAATAGTTTAATCGGGATTTTTGAAATTATTATAAAGAGTTGAAATATAGGATTTATAAAATTTGATTATTTTATAAATCAAAATGGTGAAATTATAAAGGAGATTAAAGATGTTTTAAAATAATAGTATAAATTGATTTTATAAAGGATTTATAAATTGATATTTATAAATTAAAATATTTGAATTATAAAACGAGTTTTTATAAGTGTTAGAATGAATTGTGAATGAATTTCATAAATGAATGAAATTTATAGAATTATAAACGGTGAAGTTATAAATGGAATTTTATAAGCAGTAGGTTTATAAAATTCATAAAGTTATTAAAAGAATGATTTTGGATAAATAATTGAATCTTATAAGTTATAAGATTTATAATTATGAAGTTCAAAGGAACGATTTTTGCAAACAAATAAATTATAAGTATTTAACTTATAATATGAACCTTTGGTATATAATTGAGATATAAATTGAATATAGGAAAATAAAGGAATTTATAAACGTTGTTTTATAAATTCGCAAACGACTTATTTTGATAAGTAAATTGTTGAAACCTAATAATGGAGTTATATTCACGTTTTGAACTGTGAATAATCCTTTAAAATGAAATGTATAAAAGGATGAAAATTGTTAAAGTAGTATATTCACGTTTTTGAATAGCGAATATTATGTTAAAGAAATTATTTAGATTTGATGTTTTAAATAGAATTAAAACAATCTAACGATGTTTTAAAATGTGTTGAGATTCGAAACCATAGATTTCAACATTCATTGTTGAAATAGACGTTTTCGAGAAATAGAAGGAAATGGTGGACTATAACACTGTTGTTATAGTAAATGATTTCCGAAAGGAAATGTTTTGTATAGTATTGGGATTTATATATCTATCTTAAATTTGAATCCCTATACTAGTGATTTTGGGTTGTCGTAACGATGTTTTACATAACATTCGTTTTGGCCCAAATAAATATGTTTAAGAGAATGATTTCCTTAAAGAATGAAATATATACTTAATTTCAATTTAAGTATATTGAATATTTTCCAAGTGTTGAAAATAAATAAAATTTGTGAATTACTTATGAATAAGTAAGTATGGAAATGTCTTCCAATATAATGTGAATATTTTGAGAATTTATCTTTTTGAAGATAAATTGAAGTGAATAATTGAAGTCGTATATTCATAGATATTTTGAAATATACATTCACTATGGAATTTATAAAAGAAAGGGGGAACTTGTTTAAAAATAAATATTGATTTATTTTTGAAGTATTGAAAATAATATGTCTTGTAAAGATATTTTGGAAAATAAATAATTTGGAAAATTATTTGGAAACTGGTGATGTGTGCATATCCATTGATAGTTCAATAACCGACTATCAATTTTTCCCTTTGAATGGGTATTTGATGTGATTTGTTTGAATTGAATGCCACACTTATTTTTGAATAAGCGCTCACTATTCGGGTTAACCGGGAAAGGACCATGGGGTCGTATAACCCATTCCGAATATGTGATACGTCGTTGTGAATTGCATTTGAAGATCGGTGTTGAAGACCGGGTATTTGCGAGAGCGATAGGATGACCTGTCGATTGACTCTGCACCGAGTTGCTCCGGTATAGAGTTCTCCATATGTGATGGTGAAACCGATCAGGATTGTGGATATCCGGATTGCAAGGACTTCTTTGTAAGTGCCTTCGGTTTTGTTCGAGCCCGTAACAGACTTGTATGGATTGTATGTCTGACGTTACAAATTGAGATATAAAGCAGATTTCTTTCAAATATATTTCTGTTGGTGGCGGAGAATTTATTCTTTTAGCTTAACACCCTTCTCTGAGACGTACGAGCTCAGAGGTTATGTAGTTGAAGGTTATCAGCGATATATTCCCAATTTGGTAATGTGACATGCTGATTGTTGCTGTTAAATGATCATTATATTGATTATTTGTGATAGGATCGTTTATTTGATCGTCTATCCTGGTGATCATTTCTATGATCATTTGTTGACCCAAAGCATGGCTTTTGTATAAAGTATGTTTTTGTGGACGTGACTTCGTCGAGCCTCACTCCCCGTGAATGGTCAAAACAGGAAAGATGCAGCAAGGTTATGAGGGGTAGCACCCTTTAGGATATGTGCATTTCCTTCTTGAAAAGGGTGGTATCATGGTATGGAGCCCGGATACTTACTCATGTTGAAAACACTTTATGATTGTGTGAATTGATTGCGAGCGCTCGGTTGAAAGGTCCCAAAGGACCGGGGGATGACATATTCGATCAGTTGTTACTCAGTTAGGGGTAACCCGGCCTTGTGTTGGTAGAGATCCGGTTTGGTTCTCGGGGATGTCCATCCAGAGGCATTCTCATGTGGCAATGGGAAGTTCCTTGGCCTGACCATTCGTTGGAAATCCAAAGAAACAATACGAGACTTGTACGGTATTAGTTGTAGAACCTGCCATTTAATATGGTAGCTATAGTAAGCATACTATAATGGTACCTATGCTGGCTAAGATTTATATTCTACTTTCGAAATGAATTTTTTCTACACTATGCACTAATAATAATATCAAATGTTTCTTTTTAATACGTATCAAGCATCTTTGACTAACATAAGAAGAAATCTCCTCCAAGTCTGCATTTGCATTGTGTGTGTGGCAGGAGGTCTTATGGTAGTCTCATTTTTAAAAGCATTGCGAATTGACTTAAAAATATTCCTCTATTTTTGTTTTCAAAGACAAATAAACTATTTTGAGTTCTCACACCAGTCACATGACTGACTCGGAGTTTATTGTTTTCCTTCCTAAACTCTGGGTGCCCCCCAATTTCCACACGGGCAGTCAAAAGTTAGGTTTATCAGGATATTCTGGAGTTGCTGGAGGCAAGCTGGATGGCATGGCGTATTACTAGTATATAGTATTTCTTTTTCCGCTGCACTGTTTATTGTTGTATGTTGTTGTACACTCTGATGATATGATGTAATGTAATGTATGAAATGTAATAACTGATATAGTTCTTTGTTTAAAGATTATTCATTTATGTATTATATGTTGTTCCACTGCGAATTGTGAGATTCTGTTATTGTTATGTTCTTTCTGTTCCGTTCTATTTTCTATCTTCTTATCTCTTCTTCTGTCTTCTTCTTCTTTTTAAAACCCTAAGTGTTCGGTTTTCCGTCGTTCGATTGCTCGGCAGTCGATAAAGTGAGTATCGATGTTGAATTTTCGAAAGACGAAGAATCGGGTCCTTACAATGTGGTATCAGAGCATATGGTTAAGCGACAACCATGGTTCTGTTGGGTATTACTCATTAGAGATAGAGTCAGTAGTACTCTAGAATGAGTTGAGTGTAATAATAGCTATGAGAGCGTATTTGTTAGTGAATATATAAAGTTGTTTTATATTGTGATGATTGGTTTGTTGAGTGGTATATAGATTCTGGTTAATACGAGTAATTAACGTTGTTGATAGGGATCTCTAAACACTTGAATAGAACAATTCGACACAGTATTGTTTTAAATTGGGTAAATGAAATAATTTTACCTTAATTATATTTTATATATAAAGGGATAATTTTTCAGAATTATTAAAGTATATAAGTTGATTGTTTAGTTGTTTGAATAATCTAAATAAAAGAATAATTGTATAAGTAAAGAATTATAAGAATTGAATTATAATTAAAGTGAATTACAATTGTGAAATAAACTTATATATATAAGAAGTGAAACTATATGAATATATATTTATGAATATGAGTTGTAAATAAAAATGAATTTAAAGTTAAAATGGAAGTTTACTTTAGAAATGGAAGTATAACTTAAGAGATGTTGAATGAAGTTGATATTGGTATCAAAGTAAAATAATAAAGTGAAGTGATAAATATGAACTTGAGTTATGTAATGAAATTCAACTTTGTAATTGAATTGAATTAATGGATTGAATGTAAATCAATTGAATGTAAATAAAGTTGATGTGAAATAATGAATATAAGTGTTAATTCATCAAAATCTAATGTTATTAGAAGTTGAAAAATTGAATGAATATAAGCAAAGGAATTTGGTTGCAATTAATATACATTGGTTGTTATATGATTGTTAGTTGAGTGATTGTATATAATTCATTAAGTGTTAATGAAATTGAATTAATGAAATTGAAAGCTAAAGTAATTGAAATTCAATTTGAAGTTAAGTGAATCTTAAATGAAATTGAATTTGATTTGGAAGTGAACCAACTTGAATATGAATTAGTGAATATAAACTAATTGAAAATGAATGTTAGTAAAAACATCCACTGTTAATGAATCAAATGTGATTTAAATTGAAAACCTATTTCATTGAATATTAATGAGAATATGAATGAATATTTATTGGTTATGGATGATAGTTGGTTGATGGTTGAATATATTGCTTTTGTTTCAATTGCTATGTTGACATATATAGTTATTATGTTGCTATATGTTGTGTATTGATACTATTTTCATATATACATGTTCTCATGTTGTTTGTTGAGTGTTTAGTAGGTGCGGATCGCGTTTGCTTCGCATTTGGAGCTCGCTTTCGTGTTATATTAGTCGTATATGCTTGCTAATAGAATATAAGGTACATATCTCGGATTACATATCGTACTTTTATACTTTTTTCCTTCGGGATGCCTCATTACTTGATGAGATGTATATTTGTGATATATATACTGTCATTTTTTTTTCGGATCGAGCCGCGCAAAGGAGACTATGGCGAATTTTTCCGAAAATTTAAGGCGTTAGAAAAAATTTGAGAAAATTGGAATTTTTTTTGAAAACTTTAACTTTGATTTTGGAATTGAAAGTTAAACAATAGTAGTTGTTTTTGAAAAGATAACTAAGTATGATTTGAAAACTTAGTAAAGTTGTTATAAGAAATTTAACTATGGATTTTGGAAAATTAATAGATTCTGTAGCTTTTCTTACTTAATAATTTCGAGGACAAAATTCTTTTAATGGGGAAAGATTGTAACGACCCAGGATTTTTAGTAATTAAAATTTGAATATTTGATTAATTTTAGATATTAATAAGTGAATTTATTAGTCAAATAAATTTTTATTTGAATAATTGGATTTAATTGAATAATTAAATCAATAATTTAATATGTTAAATTATGGAAATAATTGAAAATTGAGTTAAATATGATTGAAAATGATTTGTAAAATTTTATTTTATCATATTGGAGTTAGAACGATATTTTAGAACTTTTAAAATCGAATTAAAAGTTAATTTGTAAAAATTGAATATTTTAATATTAAAATCGACTAGTGAAAATAGTCAATTTTTGAACAGTCTCAGAATTGAACGAAACCAGTTCCATTGGATCCGTAATAGTTAGTTATTACCGGATTTCAATTTTCGTGTCAATCGGAGCTATCGTTTGATCGTGGCAGCTCGAAACGCATCGAATTGTTTTTAATATTAATTTGGCGAGTTAAAATAGCCATTTTTCAAAAAGTCTCGGATTTCGACGAAACCAGTTTCATTGGATCCGTAATGTGATATTATTGTAAGGTTTAAAACTCCGTGTCAATTGGATTTACCGTTTGTCCGGTACAAATTAAAACGCCTACAAAATCGTTTAAATCGGTTTAATTTAAATCGAACGTTTGTTGCCATATCTCGCACAGATGTCCGAATTAGCTTCCGAAACCTGTTCCATTGTGTCCGGAACGCGGGGTAAACCCTAGAAACGCTGGTTACGGCGCGTGAATCGGAGTTCGGAATTCTCGGATGAATAGTGTTCGTTCAAAACTCTATAAATAGACCCCTACCTCTCTCATAAATTAAAATAAAATAAAAATAAAAACCTAAACCTAATTTATACAGCCGCCTCCTATTCTATGGATGGCCAGAAACGTCCCAACTTCTCCTCCTCTTATCTCTTCATCCACTCAACGATTCAAGAAACTTACAACTAGAAAGATGTAGAGCACGTTGAGATACTTATATTCAACGGTGGAGATCGAGATTGGAGCTACGAATCAACGGATATTTGCGTTCAAAGGCCATAGGGTCGGCCTCGAACTGCGTGCTACAGGGACAACCGAGCTCTATGAGCTTATGGCCGAAGTTTGAGCAAGCGGAGGGCTTCGAGATGGCGGTGGTATGATGGAGTATCGATGCTTGTGGGCGGAGCAAAAATTAACCCTAATTTGCATTCATAGGTTGTTTGTGCGTGTTTCTTCCTGTAGATGGAAGATGATGCGCGCGTGAGAAGGAATGGTGGACGGCCTGATGAGCTGATGCAAGATCCTACGGCTATGGATAGCTAGGTTTAAAATTATATAATTAAGTTGTAATTTATGTTATATAAAATTCGTGTAACTTCAAATATTCATATCTTTTTCATACGAGGTCGAAAACGCGCGAAATAAGAAGCGTTGGAATCGTATGGACGAGCACTATGTGATGAAATTGGATTGGAGTCGTTTGGAGTTAGTGAGAATTTCGGGTAAAATTAAACGTCCGTTTAATTTTATTCGAAATAAATCGCTAAAACGAAATTAAAATCAAGGTGAGAACTTCTCACTCAATCGAATCAGTTTCGATTTTATTTTAAATAGTTAGATTTAAAATATTTGAATGCATGTTTGAATGATGATTGTTATCTATTGATTGTTAAAATAGACATTATACGCCGTTAGTAAGCGGATGTTATTTATTAAAAACATATACCGCGAATATTTCATAAACAGTGAAATTGGTATTATATATAATAGCAATATATATATATTGGCATATGTATATATTGGAGTTATTGATTTCCCGTATGTTTTTGGCGGATGAGACCCTATTGCGCCGTCTATTAAGCGGATAATATTTTAAATCCCATATACCGCGATAATTCCGTACTGGAGCGGAATTGGTATTGTGCTAATGTTTGTGGATGCAGGAAAACAGGTTGGAGGGATCCAACTGGATTCCTCAACAGTTTTTATTTGATTTCAGATATTTTGATATTTGATGGATTATCATATCGATATATGATATCGTTGTAGTCGTGATTGACTATTTGGTGTGTAGCATCATTGGACCGATTTTGGAATTTTAAAAGGATTTCAAAGTGATTTTTTGAAAGTATACGTTTATAAAATATTTTTGGAATTGATCCATTTTAAATAAATAAACGTTATAATTTTTAAAGTTATAAAAATTATGATTTTGAGAAATATGATTAAAGATATGATTTTTGAGAAATATAGTTAAAGGTTGATTTTTGAAAATATTAGGCTAATGATTTTATAAAATAGTTTAATCGGGATTTTTGAAATTATTATAAAGAGTTGAAATATAGGATTTATAAAATTTGATTATTTTATAAATCAAAATGGTGAAATAATAAAGGAGATTAAAGATGTTTTAAAATAATAGTATAAATTGATTTTATAAAGGATTTATAAATTGATATTTATAAATTAAAATATTTGAATTATAAAACGAGTTTTTATAAGTGTTAGAATGAATTGTGAATGAATTTCATAAATGAATGAAATTTATAGAATTATAAACGGTGAAGTTATAAATGGAATTTTATAAGCAGTAGGTTTATAAAATTCATAAAGTTATTAAAAGAATGGTTTTGGATAAATAATTGAATCTTATAAGTTATAAGATTTATAATTATGAAGTTCAAAGGAACGATTTTTGCAAACAAATAAATTATAAGTATTTAACTTATAATATGAACCTTTGGTATATAATTGAGATATAAATTGAATATAGGAAAATAAAGGAATTTATAAACGTTGTTTTATAAATTCGCAAACGACTTATTTTGATAAGTAAATTGTTGAAACCTATTAATGGAGTTATATTCACGTTTTGAACTGTGAATAATCCTTTAAAATGAAATGTATAAAAGGATGAAAATTTTTAACGTAGTATATTCACGTTTTTGAATAGCGAATATTATGTTAAAGAAATTGTTTAGATTTGATGTTTTAAATAGAATTAAAACGATCTAACGATGCTTTAAAATGTGTTGAGATTCGAAACCATAGATTTCAACATTCATTGTTGAAATAGACATTTTCGAGAAATAGAAGGAAATGGTGGACTATAACACTGTTGTTATAGTAAATGACTTCCGAAAGGAAATGTTTTGTATAGTATTGGGATTTATATATCTATCTTAAATTCGAATCCCTATACTAGTGATTTTGGGTTGTCGTAACGATGTTTTACGTAACATTCGTTTTGGCCCAAATAAATATGTTTAAGAGAATTATTTCCTTAAAGAATGAAATATATACTTAATTTCAATTTAAGTATATTGAATATTTTCCAAGTGTTGAAAATAAATGAAATTTGTGAATTACTTATGAATAAGTAAGTATGGAAATGTCCTCCAATATAATGTGAATATTTTGAGAATTTATCTTTTTGAAGATAAATTGAAGTGAATAATTGAAGTCGTATATTCATAGATATTTTGAAATATACATTCACTATGGAATTTATAAAAGAAAGGGGGAACTTGTTTAAAAATAAATATTGATTTATTTTTGAAGTATTGAAAATAATATGTCTTGTAAAGATATTTTGGAAAATAAATAATTTGGAAAATTATTTGGAAACTGGTGATGTGTGCATATCCATTGATAGTTCAATAACCGACTATCAATATTTCCCTTTGAATGGGTATTTGATGTGATTTGTTTGAATTGAATGCCACACTTATTTTTGAATAAGCGCTCACTATTCGGGTTAACCGGGAAAGGACCATGGGGTCGTATAACCCATTCCGAATATGTGATACGTCGTTGTGAATTGCATTTGAAGATCGGTGTTGAAGACCGGGTATTTGCGAGAGCGATAGGATGACCTGTCGATTGACTCTGCACCGAGTTGCTCCGGTATAGAGTTCTCCATATGTGATGGTGAATCCGATCAGGATTGTGGATATCCGGATTGCAAGGACTTCTTTGTAAGTGCCTTCAGTTTTGTTCGAGCCCGGAATAGACTTGTATGGATTGTATGTCTAACGTTACAAATTGAGATATAAAGCAGATTTCTTTCAAATATATTTCTGTTGGTGGCGGAGAATTTATTCTTTTAGCTTAACACCCTTCTCTGAGACGTACGAGCTCAGAGGTTATGTAGTTGAAGGTTATCAGCGATATATTCCCAATTTGGTAATGTGACATGCTGAGTGTTGCTGTTAAATGATCATTGTGTTGATTATTTGTGATAGGATCGTTTATTTGATCGTCTATCCTGGTGATCATTTCTATGATCATTTGTTGACCCAAAGCATGGCTTTTGTATAAAGTATGTTTTTGTGGACGTGACTTCGTCGAGCCTCACACCCCGTGAATGGTCAAAACAGGAAAGATGCAGCAAGGTTATGAGGGGTAGCGCCCTTTAGGATATGTGCATTTCCTTCTGGAAAAGGGTGGTATCATGGTATGGAGCCCGGATACTTACTCATGTTGAAAACACTTTATGATTGTGTGAATTGATTGCGAGCGCTCGGTTGAAAGGTCCCAAAGGACCGGGGGATGGCATATTCGATCAGTTGTTACTCAGTTAGGGGTAACCAGGCCTTCTGTTGGTAGAGATCCGGTTTGGTTCTCGGGGATGTCCATCCAGAGGCATTCTCATGTGGCAATGGAAAGTTCCTTGGCCTGACCATTCGTTGGAAATCCAAAGAAACAATACGAGACTTGTACGGTATTAGTTGTAGAACCTGCCATTTAATATGGTAGCTATAGTAAGCATACTATAATGGTACCTATGCTGGCTAAGATTTATATTCTACTTTCGAAATGAATTTTTTCTACACTATGCACTAATAATAATATCAAATGTTTCTTTTTAATACGTATCAAGCATCTTTGACTAACATAAGAAGAAATCTCCTCCAAGTCTGCGTTTGCATTGTGTGTGTGGCAGGAGGTCTTATGGTAGTCTCATTTTTAAAAGCATTGCGAATTGACTTAAAAATATTCCTCTATTTTTGTTTTCAAAGACAAATAAACTGTTTTGAGTTCTCACACCAGTCACATGACTGACTCGGAGTTTATTGTTTTCCTTCCTAAACTCTGGGTGCCCACCAATTTCCACACGGGCAGTCAAGAGTTAGGTTTATCAAGATATTCTGGAGTTGCTGGAGGCAAGCTGGATGGCATGGCGTATTACTAGTATATAGTATTTCTTTTTCCGCTGCACTGTTTGTTGTTGTATGTTGTTGTACACTCTGATGATATGATGTAATGTAATGTATGAAATGTAATAACTGATATAGTTCTTTGTTTAAAGATTATTCATTTATGTATTATATGTTGTTCCGCTGCGAATTGTGAGATTCTGTTATTGTTCTGTTCTTTCTGTTCCGTTCTATTTTCTGTCTTCTTATCTCTTCTTCTGTCTTCTTCTTCTTTTTAAAACCCTAAGTGTTCGGTTTTCCGTCGTTCGATTGCTCGGCAGTCGATAAAGTGAGTATCGATGTTGAATTTTCGAAAGACGAAGAATCGGGTCCTTACACTGCATTTACAATTGCCTCTGACCTTTTAGGCACCCAGACCCCATTTCATTATTGATGTGTATCACTGTATTGTGTGATATTGCATCACTAGTTCTTGCCTCTGTTCGCCCATTTGAATTCTGCTTGCTTCCCTATCATGCCTAGTTTGGGTTTTGATGTTACTACATGTATTCCTACATGTGTATATACATGTTTATGCACTGTCTTCCTGTAGTTGTATTTGTTGTCAGTTGCTTAGACTCTGTTCACAGTGAGCTTGATCTATTTTTAGCCTGTTCAAATTCTTTAACAATCACAGTTTTGATTGTTGCATTTGTTTGGTACACACCCTTGACCTGTTGCACTTGTGTACTTCTGCACTTTGACATTGTCGACCTCAGTGTTGTAACTGGATTTGTGTTTTGGTTCATGTACGAACTCCACTGCATACATAATCTCGAGCTCTATTGCTTGCAGTTCATATGTTCACACTGATGTACATGTATTTCCCACTTGTTTATTTACTTTGATTCTTTTGAACATTGTCCTTCTATCACTTGAGTCATTCGAGTCAGTTGATAATTTTGCACATACATACATACATATATATATATATATATATATATTAAGTTATATAAATTTTGTATGTAGACCCCTTTTATAGATAGGTATGTATGGAGTAAAGTTATAGATTTAGCTATTTATAATTTTTTATGTTACATATTTGTTTATATGTTAGTTACAACATATCAGTTATATGTATTTATTTAAAATGTAATTTATATATGTTTTGATCTTAAATATACGTGTTTATGAAGTTATATATCTTTGATTTTCAACACTTAAGTTTAAGGAAAAATGATTTTGAAATTTTTGTACTATTTTAATATTTGTCTAATTCAAAATGTTGGGAAATATATATATATAATATAATAATAATGTTTATATATTTTCAGCTTATATCAAAACTGATTTAATTTGTTTTCATTGATTCCTGCTATCAGATCTATTCGTCGAATTTGTGCCAATATAGCTATGCTTTGGAAGTCGTTCTTACATTTCGTAGCTCAATTTCATTGTCTATCCTCTCTAGCCTCGAAAGGTGAGAAATCACTCACGATTAACGTTCTTATATTTATTAAATTTTATTTCAATTGAAACGACAATTGAAATATGCCGCTGTTAGTTATTTACATTGCTTTATATATGCTATTATCTGTATCTATTCACCTGTGACATCTGACACCATTATATGTTATTTATATTGATGTGTCTGTTATATTATTATCATATCTATTATCACTCTACAAGTTCCCTATTAGTATAGAATTCACTATGAGTTGAAATGATACATACCCAAACGATCTGTAGAATAGGAGGAAATCGTTATAGGTTGAAATGATAAACCCAAGAAATTTTAATTGAATTGAATTTGGGATTGCGCGTCGAAATGATATATACATGTATAGATTTAAATTATGGATTGAAATGATAAATATCCGTATCACATGACCATAGGATAGAAAATTATATACATACACCGTTGGTCTATATATAAATATTTTGAAAATAATTTCTATGGTTTTGGAAAAATATATGGTTTTAATAAATATTGATTTTTTTAAATATTATATATAAATGTATTTTTATAAGGTTTAAAATTTTAGATTTTTAAAATTATATGTTTTGAAAATTTTATTGTTATAGGTTAATTTTTGAAATTATAAATTTTATGAATTTACTTGTAATTTTACTATTTTAAAATATATAAATAGATTATAAATAAATTTAATAATATGTTTAAGTATTTAAATTTATATTACAAATATAGAATTTATAATAATTTTTAATAAATTAAGATTGGAAAGGTAGATTTGAAACAGATTTAAAATGGTATTTAATTAGGAATTATATTTAATTAAATCGATTTGAAACTTATTAAATTGGAGATTTGTTAAAAATATGATTTTATAATTTGATTTGATTTAAAGTGATAGACCGAATATTTCAAGTAAATAAATTGAAAGAATATCTAGTTTATTTAAATGAAATATAAGGCATATTTAAACGGTATTGGACTTATTAAGTGGATATTTCAAAACTAAATAATAATGGAGTTAAATTTAAGATATAAATGAAATTATCAATTTTTTTGAAATATTGAATATTTAAGCTTTGAAATATATAGAAATTTAAATAGTTACTTTGTGGTTCAAATCTGTGTTTGAAATTTATATAATTTGAAATGGTTTATTTAGAAACTGAGTTGAATTGAAATTGACGATTTGAGGTTAAATTGAATTTTTGCATTTGAGTTGACTTGTATTGATTTGTGAAATTCAAGGAAACTATTTATTTTATGTACAATATTTTTAATATAGTTAAGACATTTTACTTTATAAATTATTTTAATATAAACTATTTAAATTATAAATAAATTATAAATAAATTATTTTAACAATATTGACTATTTTATTTAATAAACTATTTTATTTAATAAACTATTTTATTATATATACATATATACTATTTTATTATCTAATCTGGTTAAGTGAGAAGTACTATGATTTCAAAATGTTATGATTTCCAAATTGTTATGTTTTCTAAAAAGTGTTATAATTTTGAAAGTGTTATAACTTTTAAAGTACTATGCTTTGGAAATGGGTACATTTGAAGTGAAAATGATATAGTACTAATATGGTTTTGAAATGAAATGATATTTTGGGTTTTGAAGTATGATATTTTGAAATGACCGCGGTGTTATATTAGCGTTTGGTTGTTAAAGAGACCGGGATCAGTTATTGTTATACTCTCCGCCAATGCCGAAAACCACTTTAACAAACGTGTACATGATGAAGATTACAAAATGAAGTAGGATGATGGTGATGATCCTATATGATGTATATATGTGGACCCGACTCCCGTGAGTTGGCTTAAGGTGGCTAAAACAGAAGCAATCGACGGACCAAGTGAGGTAGCTCCTCTGATCGGACACACTTCTTCGATTTCCATTCTATTACTTTGTGATTGATTTGGTGTGCACCTTTGATTTGGTAGTGTGGCTCGAGGTGGGAGGTAGCTGCGGCTATGCATTACCACCAGACCGAAAGTGTAATTGTTATATCTACCCTAACATTTCCTAGTTGTGCCGTGTCACCTATCTTAGCAAGACCACTATGAGCTTGTTTTGTACCATAATTATGGAGTGCCCTCAGAAGACGCCCAATACGGGGGAGATTATGGTACTGTATAGACTATTGGAATATATAAAATGTGTTAAGGGAGATATGGGTAACGCCTTAACGCTGTTTTAATAGTTTACTTTACTATAGATATTATTATAATAGCGTATACTACTACATAGTAGATGGTTTAACGCATCCTTAGAGGATGTTTATCCCAAACATCCTTTAACTTACTTGTATTTCAGTTGATATTTCACTTGAGTTGGATTTGTTGATTTAAGAATGTTAATCCTAACTCGAGTGTTTTGTGTTTTGCTTTACGCTCGGGGTCAGACTGAGTGTTTCAGCTTTTGAGTCACGCCTTTGGAGTTGGAGCTTCGCTTGGAGATCCATCTACGTCTTTTAGATTTCAATTATTCATTTGATTCTAATGATGTATTCATATTTTGTATTTGACTATGTATTGAGACTTTTATGTATTCGAGACTTCTGTTGTATCTTGTTTAACTCTGTTATATATATAGTAGCTTCATGAACTATTATTCTTTTGTTTCCGCTGCTTATTATTATATTACTCTGTGTCTTGATTATGTGATTATTTATGTACTGTATATGCTGAGTTTTGCCAAATATAAATTAACAATCTGATATTTTGAGCAATTCAAGTTCGATATGTGCGGATGCAAATGGTTGAAAATACTGAGCTGTTACAAATTGCTTGCTTGATTGAGTTAATGGAATGTACACATATTAAGATAAAAAGAAAATTTACATATGAAAATAATTTACTGTCTGGGAAAGCATCTAGGTTTGATATATTTAATTTAACGGCCCTAATTGATTGCTTACATATGAAATAATTGATGATTGGTTTAGATGATAATTGATGTTAATCTAATGGCCCTAAACCTAACTCTAACTCTATAAATAAATTGCTAATGAAAACCCTAATTCTTTCATGTCATTTACTGGAACCAATATTCTGCTTCAACTCTCTCTCTCTCCCCCTTCACTTTAATTATTGCTTAATAAAAAAATTAAACTTCAAATTGAAACCCTAGCCTCCTTTCTAGTCTTCTTCTACTTCTCTTCATTTTCAAATTTAGATCTTCTTCTTCTTCAAATCTATATCTTTTCCTTTTACAAATCTAGATCTATACAAATTTCTCTGTCTCTTCCAAAACCTTCTAAAAAAATGAAAGCAAATCAAAGTAAAAGAAAAGGAGAAAGAAGCAGAGGATCCAAACCTAAACAGAAAAGCGAAAGCTAAAAGGTGAGCTTTTTATAATTCACAACTATATTTCCTTATGTGATTAAATATGGTTGCTTAAATGAAATCTGAATTTAATATTAGTTTATATATTAAATTGAATTAAATTTGAATATAATGTTGACATTATATTATTGAATTGTAACGAATGTAATTTAGATAAATTAAATCTAATTGTTTGAAATTTAGATATAAAGTTTTATTTATTAAGATCTAAAATGAATTGAATTAAATGTTGGTTTATTGTTATAGTTAATTAATTAATCATTTTTAACAAATGATGTTTTGTATTTAATCTATCGTTTTAACAAAAGAATTTTGAATTTAATTAATCCAAATAAATAATGATTATTTGAACTTAATTAATTGTTTTAATTAATAGCATTTTGTAACGGCACACATTTTTTCCAATAATTAAAATAATGAATTAAATAAGATTTTGTAATTTAATGTTGCAAGAAAATAAAATTTATGATGTGGGAATGAAAAAACTAACTAGAATAAAGTTTAATAATGTAAATTAATGTAATAGATGACTATTTGAATGTAATCTCAAGTAATTGTAATAATTGTAAGTTATAACTGGTGATAAATTTAAAATAAGGAAATAATTTAAATGTTATATTAATTGAAGAAATAATATGTAATAAATTGAAATTATATAAAATTTGTGTTGTGTTAGTAGTTATAACATTTATGTGTAGATAAAAAACTTATAAATGTGATTAAATTAAGAAAAGGTAACAAGTGTTATTTATTGCTAATTTATTTAATATGTTGAATTAAGTTGGAAATCAACTGCAATTAAATGTAATTAGATATTAGGTTAATATGAGTTAAGAAGATAACTATAAAATGTAAAGGTAATAAAATGTACACAAATGTTAATTATATTATTAAGGCAATAATTTATTTAAAAAAAGAGTGAAACTAAGATAAATGAATTTATTAAGACTTTAAATTATAATTAATGTGAAAATCGACAAAAATTCAATATAATTGAAATATTACAACTAATATAGTAAAAGATGTTAATTGTAGAATATTAATGCAATAAGATGTAAACAAATGTTAACTATATCCATAAAGTAATGTTTGATTGAATAAAAAGATTGAAATCTAATTAAATCAATTTATTGGAATTAGAATATAATTAATTGGAACTAAATGTAATTAAATATTGTGGTTAATGTAAAGAAATACGTCAACTGTAGAAAATGAGGACAACAAGGTAGAAACCTATGTTAATTATTTCATAAGGAATTGGTTGATTTAATAGTAGGAGTGTAAATCGAAATAAAAAAACAAAAATGTATAAGTTTAATAAAGGAGTAGACATATGTTTATTTATTTGAAATGTTTGATAACTGAAAGATTGATTGTAAAGATGAGAAACTATTATTTGGTAAGAAATGTATAAATATGTTCAAATTACTATTAGGCAGGAAATAATTGTTCTGCTTCTCATTACATTCAATTAGTCCATTTTGAAACTCAATCAACCGAAATTAATGTAATAAAAAATTTTCAATTAATAGAAGAGAGAATACTAAATTGTAAATTAATAGGGGTAACTAAAAGTAGCTTATGTTTTGTTTAAATATAATAAAAGTTTGATTTAATGAAAAGAACATTTACATCAAATAAAATGAATATTTCATTTGTGAATGCAGGTTTAATTTCATTAAAATAAAGAATAGAATGATTGATTTTAATGGAAGAAATATATATTTAATTGAACTATGTTTTAGCTTACAGATTGATTAGAAGAATTAGAAAATAATCTATTTCAGTAAATTATTTATTACTCTTGTGTATAAACAACAAATTTATAAACATGTATAAATAAACAATTTTTTTTATTTTCATCTATTTTAGTTGTCTGCTTTGAAATTTAACTTTGTAAGTAATTGCAACTAATATAATTCAAATATTTCAATTAAAAGAAAAGGAAACGTTGATTGCAATTAATAGATTCAATAAACGAAATGCACGTGTTGTGTTAAACAAAAATGGTGTTTTAATGGAAATAAAAGATCATTTTAGAAAAACCAAATTGTAATGACCCCTAAATTTTAATAACGTAATTAACTGAATTTTGTGAAATGTTTAAATAATTGTATCTTGGAATAAAAATTTGATATTTGAAATACGTCTATTTAAACATAGTAAATGTTAAATTTTCATCAAATAATATGAATGTTTATTTTATTATGTAATTCTATTTAAATTTAAATCAGTTAACGTTTGATGATAATTTTTTTTTCAAACCTGAGTATTTTTATATAATAAATTTTTAAATCATCTCCTGAGTGAGACGTCACATTTCGTTTCATCCAATTTCAACTGCTATTTCCCCATTTATCTTATTTTCGACGTATTAACGGCATTTCGGTACCGATATCGATTTTTGATCGTTTGATCATACCATAGATATCTGTAAACTGTTTTGATCGTCTCATCACGCTGATCTCTATGGTATATCAAATTGTCAATTTTGAAATCCGGGAGACAATGAAATATACATAACGATTTCCATACGGTTTCGCAATTTTCCTTTTGTTTTGTCCGTGACCATTCCTTATCCATCGGGTTAAACGTTGTAGCCTCCAGCTTTTACTGTTTCCAACATTCATTGTTTTGACACTTGCTTTTCCTAGCTAATTTATAGTCTGGGTGGTTGATTTATTTTAGTCTCTACCTTTTCGTTTTGCACGCAAGAAAAAAAATCAACATAATACAGTTCGTTTTTTCAAGGGAAACTTGTTCTTTATGATAATTTTTTCCCTTTAGCCTGTTCATATTTCGCTTTTTCCATCTCCATCTCTCTACCGGGTCAAGGTCGAGAACCTCTGCCACCCTCCACTGTGAACTGCCTACAACTAGACATCCACAACCTCCTGCTTCACGCACCACCAAGTGACCTCTGCCCATACTCGCCAACGTCGAAGCCACTATCTCCACATGCTCCCCTTCCCACCGACAACCAACATGACCCAGCTCCCACCACCATTGGCCACCTTGATTTCCACCACGACAACCAAGAGCACGCATCGAAGATCGATACCTCCAAACCCTTCGACAGCCGCTCCACATCAATGCGCCCTTCAAACATCGACCGCGACCCACTGCCATGCCAAGATCTCCCTAGCCGTGAAGCCATCAACACCCAGGCCACCGTCGATCTTCCATCTCCACATGTATGCATGAGTATATAGGTTGGATTCTTAGACTGTTAATGCTTAAACCGGTCATACATACATATATATATATATTATATGTATTTAAAACTGGCATGTTTATTGATTTCGTTAATATGTGTATGTGTATATATATATATTATGTATTTGATATACACACATTAGTTCTATAGTTTGTAGTTATATACTTTGATATGTATAAAGTCTGGCTGCAGTTTTATAATAAAGATGATATTTGTTTACTAAAGTATTGATTTTTGAATGATATAGATTTATAAAATATAGATATTGTTTAATATTGTTTAAAATTTTGTTTTGTAGTTTTCAAGTTTGCAGTTTTATGTACAAGCTATATATATATATATATATATATATATATATATATATTAGTTATATAAGTAGTTCCGCAGATCAGTAGTTATATACGTTGTTATATGTGTGTGTGTGTGTAATATGTAAATCTATATATAGTGTCTGAAGCCTTTTAATTTTACTTTAAGTGCTAATGTGTATATGTATATATATTTTAGTTTTAAGCTTTGTTTGTTATGTGATAATATGTTAAGTTGTATGTATGTTATAGTTAGGTTTTGTTTTTTATTCTCATGAAAAGTCATGTATATATAAATATAAATATATATATAATTTTATAGGATAATTATTTGTTGTGTATATGTATATATATATATATATATAAATTTATATAAGTTATATATTAATATTATATTGGTTTATAAAGTGATATATACAACTGTCTGTTTATACAAGTATATTGGTTTTATTAGTATTATTTTATTAATATAAATTTGTAGACATATTACAGTAATATAAATTAGTATTATATTAATATAAGTTATATACAGAATGTTCAAGATTCTGTTTATATTGGTAAGCTTCTGATGTATTTTAAAAATGAGATTTCAAAACCTATATCTAAGTCTTTATTTCATAGATTTTTGTTTTGATAATTTTATACCATCTTCAATTGTAAGTTATATATTAACTATATATATAAGTAGTTATCTCAAATTGTATGATGCATATATGCTGAATTTAATATATGTGTTTTAAATTTGAAATAATGGATTGTGAAATACATACATACATACATACATACAAACATACATATATATATATATATATATATATAATTTAATATATGTGTGAATTTAGAATATGATTTTTATATATATAGTTATATATATTTATATATATGTTCATTTATACCAATTATCTCCATCGATCTAGTTCTGATTTGATTTCGTCCATTCCTATTTATCAGCTTTATTCATCAAATTCATGCCAATCTTGCTTTGCTTGGAATTCGTGCATGGATTCGTAACTCATCTCATTCTCGCTCATCTATAGCCTCGAAAGGTGAGCAATCACTCAGATTAACGTTTTTATATTTATTAAATTTGATTTTAATTGAAACGACAATTGAAATATGCCGTTGTTAGTTATTTACATTGTTATTTATATGCCATAATCTATATCTGTTCACTTGTGACATCTGACACATTATCTGTTATTTATTTTGATGATATATGCTTGTTATATTATTATCATATCTGTTTTCACTCTGCATGTTCCTTGTTTGTATAGAATTCCCTATGGGTTGACATGATACATACCCGAACAATATGTAGAATAGGAGAAAATCGTTATGAGTCGAAATGATAAACCCAAGCGATTTTCATTGAATTGAATTTGGGATTGCGGCTTGAAAAATATATACCCGTACATTTTAAATTATGGTTTAAAATGATAAATATCGGCATCACTTGACCATAAGATAGAAAATTATATACAGACACCTTTGGTCTAAATATATATATATATATATATATATATATATATATATATTTTGAAAATGATTTCCAGGAGTTTAAAAAAAAGGAAATATATGAGGTTTATATAAATATTGATTTTTAATTATTACATATATATATATATATATATGTTATTTTATATGTTTTAATGCTTGATTTTTAAAATTATATGTTTTGAAAATTTTAAAATTATAAGTTAGTTTTGAAATTATAAATTTGAGGAATTTTCTTATAATTTTACTATTTTAAAATACGTATAAATTAAGTTTTAATATAAAATAAGTTTAATAATAAGATTTGATTTAATTAATATATAATACGTTTAAGTACTGATTTAAAATTATATTTCAAAATAGATTTTATAATGATTTTTATAAGTTAAGGTTGGGAAGATAAATTTGAAATTATATTTAATTAAGAATTTTATTTAAATAAATTGATTTGAAACTTACCAAATTTGAGATTTTTACAGGATATGATTTTTTAACTTGATTTCAGTTTAGCATGATTAAATGAGTATTTCAAGTTTAAATAAATTGAAGGAAATATTTAGTTTATCTAAAATTTGAGGTTTTATTTAAATGATATTGGATTTACTATGTGAATATTTCAAAACTAAATAATAATGAAGTTAAATTAAGATATATTTGAAATTTTCAAATTTTGGTTTTGAAAATGTTCGATATTTAAAGCTTTCAAATATATTGCAATGGAAATGGTTTATTTTATGGTCAAATTTGTATTTGAAATTGATATAATTTGAAATGGTTTATTGAGCAACTGAATTGAGTTGAAATTGACAAATTGAGATTGAATTAAATTTGAATTTTTGAATTCGAGTTGATTTGAATCAATTTGTGAAATTTGAGGATGCTATTTTATTATATAAAGTATTTTTAAGTTATGTTTAAAACTATTTATATATTTTACTTTATAAATTATTTTAATATAAATCAATTGAATATAAACTATTTTTAATATAAGATATTTTAATACACTAATTATTTTAATATAAACTATTTTAACTTATAACTATTTTTATATAAACTGTTTTATTTTACAAACTATTATTTTATATAAACTATATTAATATCTAAACAGTTCAGGTAGGAAGTTATGATTTCAAAGCTATGAATTTCAAAGTATTATGTTATCAAATTTTATGATTTCCACAATGTTATAATTTCTAAGCTCTATAATTTCGAAAGTGTTATAACTTAAAAAGTGCTATGATTTTGGAAATGGATATATTTGAAGTGAAAATTGATATTGTATTTTGATACGGTTTTGAAATGGATATGATATTTTTGTTGAAATATGAATTATTTGAAATGAAATGACCGCGGTGTTATAACTACATTTGGTTGTTAAAGAGACCGGGATGGTTATTGTCATACTCTCTGCCAATACCGAAACCACTTTAACAATTGTGTATGTGGAGGATATTCCAGAATGAAGTAGGTGGTTGATGATGTTCTATTTGAGGTATATATGTGGACCTGACTCCCGTGAGTTAGCTTAAGGTGGCTAAAATAGGAGCAATTGACGGGCCAAGCGAGGTAGCTCCTCCGATCGGACACATTTCTTCAATACCATTCTATTACTTTGTGAATGATTGGGTGCACCCCTCAGATTTTTTGGGAGTGTGGATCGAGCTGGACGGTAGCTGCGGCTATGCATTACCACTAGCCCAGAAGTGTAATTGGTATATCTACCCTGTCATTACCTAGTTGTGCCCTGTTACCTACCTCATCGAGACCACTACGAGTTTGTTTTGTACCATACATATGGTGTGCCCTCCGACGAAGCCCAGTACGAGGGAAGATTACGGTACTGTATAGACTATGGAAATATATAAAATGTGTTAAGAGAGATATGGGTAACGCCTTAACGCTATTTTAATAGTTTACTTTACTATAGACATATTATAATAGCGTATTGTACTACATGGTAGATAGTTCCATGGATCCTTAGAGGATGTGTATACCAAACATCCATTAAGTTACTTGTATTTCAGTTGATATTTCACTTGAGTTGGATTTATTGATATAAGAATGTTAATCATGACTCGAGTGTTTTGTGTTTTGCTTTATGCTTGGGTCAGACTGAGTGTCACAGCATTTGAGACTCACCTTTGAAGTTGGAGTTTCGCTTGGAGATCTATCCATTTATTGAGCTTGTAATTATTCAGTTGACTCTTGTGTTATATTCTGATTCTTGTTATTTGACTATTGTGTTGAGACTTCTATGTATTCGAGACTTCTGTTGTATCTTGTTTTAAGTCTGTTATATATATATATATATATATATATATTAGCTTCATGAATTACTATTCATTTTTTTCCGCTACTTATTGTTATACTACTCTGTCTGTGATCTGTGATTATTTATTTATTGTATATGCTGAGTTTTGCCAAATATAAATTACCAATTTGATATTTTGGCAATTCCAGTCCGACGTGTGTCGATACAAATGGCTGAAAATATCGAGATGTTACACAAATTGAACATTTTCATTTTTAAGGTAAGTATAAATTTTTTATTATGCGTAGGTAAAAACCTAAATGCGTACAAATTTAAATATTATTTGAGTTAATGAAGTTAATTTGGTTACATTTAAAAAAAATTGAATTTCAAAAGGTTGTGAAATGTACATTGTCCCTTCATTTCTTTTGTTATTAATTGTTGCAGGAACGTTTCAAAATAGTTACCTTACTATTAATACTTGATCCGTTCATTTCTCCTTCCATTTAATACCCGAGCCTAGACTTTGAGGTTGTATTTAATTCCTGCCATCTCATTTTCACGTATACAAAATTTTACTTTCCTTTGGTTTGCAAACTTTTCCATTCCTACGTACATTTCCTTATGCATTATTAATGCCTGGAGCTTTCAAAATAAAATGTAGCATTTATTTTTGTCCCTCTACCTTCATTTCCTAATTAAAAATAACCTAAAGCTTATTTCTTCATTTGAGTTTTGTTTCTTCTGACACCTCACATTCAAAAGCTCTTATTCTTGCAAATCTAAAAGATTTCTTTTATGAAACATGATTTTTTTCATTTTTTGTACACATCATGTCCTCATGTTAGTCGTTCTTTAATCTTTTCCTTAAGCCTCATCTTGAGAAAAACGTAAGTATTAATATTTTTTAATGCGTATTAATTTTTTTAATAATATTTCTTATAACATGAACATCTTTTGCATATAAACTTTGGTTCACGCACGATTTCTTCTATTGGATTCATATTTAAATTCTAGAAAACATGAAGTCGATTTAGTTGAATTTGGAGACTGTTGAGTTTTTGTGCTTCTATTTGGATTTTTATGGGCTAAAATCAAAGGTGAATGTTTTAACCCATTCACAATTACTAAATTATCTTATGTTTGTTAAATTTAATTTTTATTGCATTTAATCATCGTTTAATTTAATATTGAATTTAATTGTCAATTTAATACATGTTGATGATAATCAGTTATCTATTGATGTTTATTGGTCGATTTGGGCGATGATTGTGATGTATATTTAATTGTTGATATTGGATGATTTGATGTTATATTTATATTGTTACAACACTGCAAGTTCCCTTAGTTATTGTTAGAAAATCCATATTGGTTGAAATGGTTCATATCCGTACGATCATATGGAATAGGAGAAAATTGTTATGGGTTGAAATGATAAACCCAAGAGATTTTCATTGATTTGGAATTTAGGATTGCGGGTTGAAATAATGTATACCGGTAAATTTAAATTTTTGCGTTCGAAATGATAAATATCCGTGTCACTTAACTATAGGGTTGAAAATTATATACGGACATCGGATTGGTTAAATTAAACGATTTTAAAACACTTAAATCTTGAATTGGGTTAAATGATATTTTGAAGGAAATTGATTTATATGAATTAAATTACATCGAAATTCTAAGTTTAAAGCTTGGCATTGGAAATTGGTTTAAATCAAAATTCTAGTGTATTTTAATCTATTTTAAATCTATTTAAAGTATTTTAACCCATTTTAATCTATTTTTAATTTATTTAATCTATATTAATCTATTTTAAACTATAGTAAACTATTTTAAACTATTTTTAACTATATTAAACTATTTTAATCTATTTTAAATTATATTAGTCTATTTTATTCTTTTTTAAACTATATTAAACTACTTTAGCCTATTTTAAACTATATTAATCTATTTTAATCTATTTAAACTATATTAATCCATTTTAATCTATTTTAAACTACATTAACCTGTTTTAATCTATTTTAAACTATCTTAAACTATTTTTTTAAACTATTTTAAATTATCCGAACTATTTTATAAATTCAAGTTTGGTAAAGTGGAAGTTTTATATTTAAATCCTTAGTTTTTAAGTAGAATACGCTTAAATAATGTTATAACATAAGTAGGGATTTAAATGACATATTTGAGGAATATAGTGATTTTAAATGAGGATTTAATCCATTTTTGGAAATATGAATTCAAAGGTGATATAATTTCAAATGTGATGTAATTTCGAAAGTGAATATGATTTCAAAAATGTTATGGTTTTGAGAATGTGATATTTTGATATAAATTATAAATCAGTTTTGGAAATGCAAAAGAACGATTCAGTGTGAAATAAGCGTTTGGTTATTAAAGTGGTTGGGATCATACATTGTCATGCTCTCTGCCAATACCAAAAACCACTTTAATAATTGTGTACGTGGTGGAGATTCCAGAATGAAGTAGGATGGTTTGACGAATGATTCTATATGAGGTATTTACGTGACCCTGACTCTCATGAGTCAGATTAGATGTGACTAAACAGGAGCTATACCTGGGGCAAGTGAGGTTGCACCTCCGATTGGATATGCTTATTCGGTAGCATATTTATTACTTTGTTGTTGATTTAGTGTCCACCTCTTGATTTTGATTTGGGAGTGTGTTTCGAGGTGGGGAGTAGTAGCTGCTGTAACGCCCACCATGAGACCCACATTAACAAAGAGTATTACTGGGTAATACTGTCTGCTAATGTAGAGAATAGAGCTGGATAGGAGCGACCATCTATAGCCTTGTCTTAAATATCTATTGAATAACTCGACAAATGCCATATTTTTTTCTATCTCAAGTGGATCGACATATCCAAAAAATACTTAATATAAAGCTCTAGAGGCTATAGGATCTAATAGAACAAAATACAACACTCAAATGCAAAAAAAAATCACAGGACATCAGAAAATCCCGTATATACACACTTATACAAATACATCGTAGAGTATACTAAATGGTACATCACATATGTCGTATGACGACCATAATACAAACACGAGTCAAAAGAATATACAAATCGGAGTAGCAAACCAAAAAGGACAACACAGAAAGTTATAACAAAAGGAGCTAGCAGAATAGAGTCCATGCGGAAGCGGAATAGGCTAATTCCAAATGTACCTAACTTGAAACACCTTGGTCTGACCCGAGTACAAAATACACTAGTCAGTCTTGCTAAACAAATCAGCTAACAAAGATAAGTGATAATATGAGCATAAGGAATAGGTAGGAACAACCTAACGTGTATGATTAAATTGAGTGATAATATGGTATCACTACACAAACGTATAATCTTAAAAGAGATAAAATAACCCATAAAACGCAAAAAGTAGCGAGCCTCATATCATCGACATTCATAAAACATCAAATATGGTTTAGGGGAAAACATAAACCAGCCATCTTGGCAAACCCAAAACATGCATAAAGAGATCCCATCTCAAACACGCCATAAACCAAATATATCTCCAAAAAGGAGAATAAAATCTCAAGTAAACGCCAAAAGGCAAATATCATATAATGCCAATGTAGGCAATTCAAATGTAACGACCCGAAATTTCCGATCCCGAAAATTCCAGATAGTTAGGAAAAAGAAGAACGAGATAGAAGAATAAGAAGATCTAAAACACCATGATCTCACATTCGCAGCGGATAAAATATAATAACAAATAATAACAGTTATACAAAGGAAAACTGTACTTATCAAATTTCACTTTAATACATCAGAGTTACAACATATATACATATACAATCAACATGACTCAGATATATATAACAATATAATACAGAGGGAACTCTCCATACGATCTGTCATTCAGCCCGTCTCCTGAGCTTCAGAACGTCCTTACCTGAAAACCTGTAATACTCTGTCTGATCCGAGCATTACATCATAGTAACACCCGGGTCAGGCTGGAAACCAACGTGAATAAACTCATCTAACATGAAATTCCAATGCAAAGAACTTATTTAAAACCCGGGGTAACTCATATCAATTTACAAATTCACAATTTGTTATAAACATCACTTATTTCACACATCAATTTTCTAAGTACCAAAAACTTAGATTAAATAGTCCAATCCACTTAAATCATTTCACTCCAGCCTATTGATTTCACATATCAATCTACAAAATTCGAAGTGGTTTCGGGTATTTTTCTAATACCCGAGCCCGGTCTCTTCGAGTCTCATGTCATCCTAACCCAAGTTATCCAAATGAAATACACTTCACACTTTAAGTACAGGAGGTCACTTTACACAACAATCCATCATTGATAGATAACCATAATATCCTGTCCGTCCAAACATAATGTTACCACAAAACATTTCATATCGGAGATATCCACTCATTCAAGGCATCCAATACCATTCAATCATCTATAAGCAAAGCTTGATCACATCCAAAATTAATTTAATTAATTCCGATTGAATTACTAACCTCAATCACTTAGATTTCTTCACTTAAAATTAATTAATCTCAAATCAATTAATTAATCATCCCTTAATTATCCAGCAACCCTGGATTAATTATCCTTCAATTACATTCAAGTAATTATCTTTAATTAATTACATAAATTAATTATTTTTAACCAAAACAGTAATTAATCCTTAATTACTTCACAAATTAATTAACTATAATTAATTACATTAATCCTTAATTACTTATATTAATTAATTTCTCATAAATCACTTATTATTGATTAATTAATCTTAACTCATCAACCTTTAATTACATCATTAATTATCTAAATTAATGATTTATAATTACATTTTAATTTATCCTAATCTAAATTAATTACATTAAGTTATTAATCATTAATTAAACCATAAATATTAATCACTCTTGATTAATTTCAACAGTAATTTACTACCTTTTTATTTACTTCATTAAATAAATTAATTACTCATTTTATAAAAGAAGTTTAAAGGAATTTAAAACCAAATTCATTTTTAAATTCAATATTCCAATTATCAATATAATTCATCAAAGAATGTCGAATATTCATAACACAGAATATTAATCAATTTAAATAATTTTGAGTAATCTAGTTGGATCCCTCCAACCTATTCCTCTGCATCCACAGACTTAGCACAACATAGAATACCAATTCCACTTCGAGGTGGAATATCGCGGAATATGTGATTTATATAATATCATCCGCTATTATACGACGCATATGGTCTCATCCGCTATATAATGCGAGAAATCAATCACTCCAAAATATATTATATATTACTATATAATATACCACATCAAATCAATTCGATCATTCAACCAATTTATTTAAATTTAACCATTTAAATTTAAATCAAAATCCAGAAGAGTGAGATTAACTCACCTTTGACCTTTTGTTTTGCAATCTGATCCAACTGCTTGTTTCCCTCACAATTTTTGACCTTATATAAACATTATACAATTTATTAATATTCTGAATTATTTTAATAATCAATTTCCATGTAATAATTTTATTGACTAATGATTTTAAATTAACTGTTAATTTCCCTTTGAAACTACACATACACTGATAAAATAAATTATAGATTTTCAAAAATATACTTTTATAAATTCCTCAAACATTTTAAAATCCCTATATATTTTCAAACTCTTTTCTTTTCTTATGAAATCATATACATATATATATATATTTATAAAATATATTTAGGTTTAAAAATTTGATTTTTATATATAAACTCTTCTAATCCTATATATTTTTTTACCGAAATTTATCTTATTGTAAAATTCCAGAATTCCAGTTCATTGTAATCCATGAACCCCCCTTTAACACTGATATTTAAATTCTTAATTTTTTTTCCAAGTTTCACTTATTTCAAAAAAAATTAAATACGAATTCAAATTAAAAAGAGCAGAAAGAAATCCATACCCCAAACTTCCCATCATCTTTGACCTGGAACCCTATCCTTATTGCATGATCCAAATGTGGCATCTCAGATCGACATCGGCCATCTGCAACCGTGACTCCAGGACTCGAGCTTGTGTTCACGCGACACCAAGCTTCGATCGGAAGCGACTCGCAAAACAGCTCGCTCATCTCCAAACACGAACCACCACCCTAGAGTCGCTCCACCTTCACAGGTGGCCAACCTCCTTATCTCGTGACTCTGCCTCAACCTCTAAGGCCTCGCATGCCCTCCTTCCAGCGCGAGTCTCCCCTTGCCGCATCAAAGTCGACCTCCCCCCTTTACGTGCCTCAAGACTTAGTTGAATGAGTCGCACTCGACTCTGATTCGAAATCGAATCAGATTCGATTTCGTACCCTCATTTTTTTTGATTCCGCCACTTTGTTTTGATTTCGAAATCCCCCTCGTTTTTTGTTTGAGATGATTTTCAGAATGCTTTATAAACGAAGGAGGCATGTTTTGATTAAAAGAACGAAGGCCAGAGGCTTCCTTCAGAAGGGAAGGACGAAGTGATTTTTTTCCTTTTTATTTTATTCTCGAACGAGAAAGCAACATGATTTAAGGAAAATGGAAACTGTTTGAACCGTCTTGCGTTCTGACATTTCCTAGCTACAGTGATAATTGAAACGAAGGCTAAAAGTTTTGATGTGAAATTGTTTTTGACCGGTCAACATTTATTTATATTTAAATTCAAATCATTTTGAATCCATAGCTTAAAATCTTGACATCCTATCGCGGCGTGCCGCTAGGCGTTACTAATGTTACACCCCTATTCCGAACGCAATGGAAAAGGTTTCGAGTACTAATTCGATCATATGGAGAAGATAGCTTTTTGGACCCAGTTTTTATATTAAATTTTCGATATAAATTTTAGCGCATTTATATGTCGTACGCTCACGCAACAACTCCAAACATTACGAAAATTGAAATCCGATAATAATACAATATTAGGGATCCAATGGCACTAGTTTCGTCGAATCCGAGACTGTGCCTCGGAAGGCAATTTTTTTAATTCAAATTTGAACTATATATTTTTAAAACTGAACCAAACACTTCCAAATCCAATTTTAACACTTTTACTGTCTTCAGTTCTATCAATATAAATTTTACAAGCCATCAAATTATTTTTAACAGGCTTAAAAACCAAAGATTCAATGTTTCACCCAACTTCGAATTATTTAATTTAATAATTAAATTATCCAAATAAATGGTGGTACTTGAATTCAAGTTAAAAATTAACTTTCAAATATTTAAAATCAATTAAATATTCCAATTTCAAATATTCAAAATTTCCGGATCATCACATTCCTCCCCCTTAAAAGAATTTCGTCCCCGAAATTACCGGTTAGGAAGAATGGTCCAATACCCGTTTACTATTTTCCAAAAACCAAATAGTTTTATCAACTTGCCATAACATATCCTTTATTAAAGACCCATTATTACTTCAATCAACTTCCAAAAACCTTCCATGGTTTCCACAACATTATTTACTCCACTCATTCAAATTTAAATTTAAATCCAAATTTAAATTATCAAAACTTTCTCAATTTTTTTTTCAAACTCTCTAAATTTTCAAAAAAAATCGCCAGCGTCTCCTCGCGGCTAGCTCGGTACAACTACAAAATGCCTCTACAGGCTCCCAAATTCCAAAAGAAAACAAAAAGCGAAGTGGCTAGATCAAAATCCCATTCAGATTTCATACAGAAATTTAAACACATACCTTTTGTCGAGCAATTCAAATTTATCTTCTGAAATCAAAACCAATTTTTCCTTTTCCTTTATAATACCTGCATATCCTACTTAGCAATAATATCCAATAACATATTTTATTAAGTCTTCACTCAAATGCTTATTCAATATATTTTACCGACACCCATACTACTTAAGAATTTTACCATTTCTTCTTAAGTTCAATATAAGTATTTTATACGCTTCTTATATTTATTTTCACTTCACCAGTTTAGTTTATATCTACTTCTATTCAAAATGATTCTCCCATTTCCATATGAATTCAATTTATCTTCAACTCTTAATAATGAATTTTATCTTCCATTTATAACTGATTCTTGTCATTATTTAAATTAGTTTCATTCATGAATTTATTTCAATTTCCAATTTGAAATCGTTTTGTCACGAACAACCCAAAAATTTTCAAAATTTTTTTCTAACTCCCAAAATTTTCGAATTTTTTTGGCAGAGTCTCCTTTATACGGTGGAGCTTTTGCAATTTAACAAGAGATATAAATATATATACATCGACCCTAAGGGTCGGAAAAACAGAACGCACAACAGATCAATCTAAATATTAATCAATCTAAATAATTTTGAGGAATCCAGTTAGATCCCTCCAACCTGTTTCTCTACATCCACAGACGTTAGCACAACATAAAATGCCAATTCCACTTCGAGGTGGAATATCGCGGTATATGGGATTTATATAATATCATCCGCTATTATGCGGCGCATAGGGTCTCATCCGCTATATAATGCGGTAAATCCATCACTCCAAAATATACTATATATTACTATATAATATACCACATCAAATCAATTCAATCATTCAATCAATTTATTTAAATTTAACCATTTAAATTTAAATCAAAATCCAGAAGAGTGAGATTAACTCACCTTTGACTTTTGTTTTGCAATCTGATCCAACTGCTTGTTTCCTTCATGATTTTTGACCTTATATAAACATTATACAATTTATTAATATTCTGAATTATTTTAATAATCAATTTCCATGTAATAATTTCAATCGACTAATGATTGTAATTTAATTGTTAATTTCCCTTTGAAACTACACATACACTGATAAAAATAAATTATAGATTTTCAAAAATATACTTTTATAAATTCCTCAAACATTTTAAAATCCCTATATATTTTCAAACTCTTTTCTTTTGAAATCATATACATATATATTTATAAAATATATTCAGATTTAATTTTTTTTATATATATAAACTCTTCCAATCCTATATTTTTTTTACCCAAATTTATCTTACTATAAATTCCAGTTCAGTGTAATTCATGAACCCCCCCTTTAACACTGATATTTAAATTCTTATTTTTTTCCAAGTTTCACTTATTTCAAAAAAAATTAAATGCGAATTCAAATTAAAAAGAGCAGAAAGAAACCCATACCCCAAACTTCCCGTCATCTTTGACCTGGAGCCCTATCCTTATTGCATGATCCAAACGCAGCCTTTCAGATCAACATCGGCCATTAGCAACCGTGACTCCCAGACTCGAGCTCGTGCTCGCGTGACACCAAGCTTCGATCAGAAGTGACTCGCGAAACAGCTCGCTCATCTCCAAACACGAACCACCACCCCAGAGTCGCTCCACCTTCACACGTGGCCAACCTCCTTATCTCGCGACTCTGCCTCACTCTCTACGGCCTCGCGTGCCTTCCTTCGAGCGCGAGTCTCCCCTAGCTGCATCGAAGTCGACCTCCCCCCTTTACGTGCCTCGAGACTCGGTCGAACGAGTCGCACTCGACTCTGATTCGAAATCGAATCAGATTCAATTGCGTACCCTCATTTTTTTATTCCGCCATTTTGTTTTGATTTCAAAATCCCCCCTCTTTTTTTTGCTTGAGATGAATTTCAGAATGATTTATAAAAGAAGGAGGCAGGTTTCGATTAAAAGAACGAAGGATAGAGTCTTCCTTCAGAAGGGAAGGACGAGGTGATTTTTTTTTTCTTTTTTTATTTTATTCTCGAACGAGAAAGCAGAATGATCTAAGGAAAATGGAAACGTGTTTGAATCATCTTGCGTTCTGACATTCCTAGCTACAGTGACAATTGTAACGAAGGTTAAAAGTTTTGATGTGAAATTGATTTTGACCGGTCAACATTTATTTTTAAATTTAAATTCAAATCGTTTTGAATCCATAGCTTAAAATATTGACATCCTATCAAGGCGTGCCGCTAGGCGTTAATAACGTTATACCCTATTCCGAACGCAATGGAAAAGGTTTCGATTCCTAATTCGATCATATGGAGAAGATAGCTTTTTGGACCCAGTTTTTATATTTAATTTTCGATATAAATTTCAGCGTGTTTATATACCGTACGGTCACGCAACAGCTTCAAACTTTACAAAAATTGAAATCTGATAATAATACGATATTACGGATCCAATGGAACTGGTTTCGTCAAATTCCGAGATTGTGCCTCGGAAGGCTATTTTTTAAATTCAAATTTGAACTATATATTTTTAAAACTGAACCAAACACTTCCAAATCCAATTTTAACACTTTTACTATCTTCAGTTCTATTAACATAAATTTTACAAGCCTTCGAATTATTTTTAACAAGCTTAAAAATCGAAGATTCAATATTTCACCCAACTTCAAATTATTTAATTTAATAATTAAATTACCCAAATAAATGGCGATACTTGAATTCAAGTTAAAAATTAACTTTTAAATATTTAAAATCAATTAAATATTCCAATTTCAAATATTCAAAATTTTCGGGTCATCACATCAAACCTCAAAAATAGAATTTCCGAGAGTTTAAATTCTCGAATGGTAATCGCCACCAAGGTATACCGAATGGTTCAAAGGACCAATTCCGAAAACGGACGATACACTAGGGAAAATATTCAAAGAAACCATCTCAAAAATGTTTGCATGTGCATGTGGCCGAAGCCTTGCCGTGTACTGTTATCTCAAATAGTTACCTCGCCCGAAGGTAAAACGTCACAATGACAAATATGCCGCAATGGTAACTATGCCGCAATGGAAAATATCTCGAAGATAAATACGCCCCAATGGCAAATGCCGCAATGGAAAATGCCGTAATGGAAAGGATCCGAAGGTCCAGTACTGGCCGCCGCAATGGCAAATGTGTCACAAACTCTCGAACAGGAAACCGAATAGTGTTAACGTGCGTCCCATACTACAAGTTCGCACTAAACGGTTTACTAACCGCCAGTAAATTTCACACTTAAAGTAGTAAATTTTTTATCTCATCTCATCAGTAAACTCAAACCGAAGGTTAAAACGATCAAACAGACAAGTTAGGAATTAACTAATAAGGTAAACGCACGTGTCCCATACCACGTGTTTTACCAAACCATTTAATTCTCTTTCTCACTCGCTAGAATAATGAAAAAACGTGTATTTTATATAAAACAATTTTTTTGAGAAAATAAGCTTTTAAAACCATTTTTCGAAATAAAATTTGAAGGCGATATTTGAAAATTCCCTTATTATAGAGAACAAATAGATTTTGTAGCTTAAAATAATTAAAAAATATTACATAATAATTATTTTAAATTCCAATTTATTTTAAAAATTATTTCAAAATTGTTTGGAAAAATCTGTGCTCGAAATCAAAGAAATCACTCAACACCGTCATTCAAATTCAATTCAAATTCAATTTAAATTCTATTCAAATTTGAATTTCAAATTCATCAAAACTTGGCTAGCCTATTGATAGGCATCATAGCACTCAAAATATTTCAGAAATATCACAAAAATATGAAGTAAAATTCAAAATCGGATGGAAAAATAGAACAAAACACTTTGGCAAAATAATACCCAAGAATGAAATTTTCTTTGGGTTTAACTTTCAGACATAAAATAAGTGGCCGTACGACCTTTGCTTGAACTAAAAATTGGTGTACAAAAAGTAGAAAACTTTATCTTTCAAACAAAAAAATAATCAATGAATTCCAATAGAAAATGAAAAAGCTATGTTGTCTCAAATGTGGACTCAAACCATGTTTGTAACTGTTCAACATGAATGTGCACAGCTCCAAAAATCCATTCTGGGTTCAACTTCCAAGCATAATGCAGAGCACCAAACTGCATTGGTTTAAGCTCAAAATTGGTAAGCATATAGTAGAAAACTTTATCTTTCAGACTAAAAACAATCATGCAATTTGGATAATATATGAGAAAGTTATGATGTCTAGAAGTTAAACCCAAGCAGTGTTTTCACTATAAAAATCTGGGCCAAAACATGCTCCAGATCAAAGTTCAACACCATATTTCTACAAGTTATATATATCAAAATAACCTAGAATTTGGTATGCTTATAGTACAAAACTTTATCTTTCAAACAAAAAAATGATTACCAAAGCTCAAATTTCGATTTTTGAAGCTTTGCTACACCTAGAAATTGTGAGTTTATCATTCACCTCACTATTGTTGAGCAAAAACCCAGACTTAAGCAAAAAGTTTGGAGTTTAGAGGTGAAATTGGCCTTCAACAACCTGTAACATAGAGGAACAAAGACATGCAAGGTGAAAAACAAAGCTTAGACCAACCCAAAACCTCAAAATCAAAACTTGATGATATAATCTATGTTTTGGAGTTGATTGACTATGGAAAAGAGCTTTAATTTGATAATTTTCAACAAAAGATTAATTTAATTTGGAGATTAAAGTTTTGAAATTTGAAAATCGATGAGGTAGGTTTCTTATTTTGATTTTCGGGTTTTTATTGTAAATGAATGTACAGTAGAGGAGGAGAGAAACTCTTTCTCATTTCCGGTTTGTTTTGTTAAGTGGGCTTGGACCGAAAACCAAATAATTCGCCTAAGTAAAATAAATTAGCTCTAAAACGCATATACACTATGTTAATAAAAACATGTTTTCACAAAGTTTCAACATAACAAACTAACACATATATTTTCATGTTTTAAAAACATTTTACAACCAATAAGAAGATAACTTTGTTATAAGCATTATTTTTTCATAAACTCTCATTTTAAATAAATATCCAATTTACATAAATATTTCCATAAAACACTATTTTTAATACCAAAAGTTGCACAAAAATTATTCTCTTGCGTAATAAAATGCAATAAATTATTCTAACAACAATTTTACAACCAAAGCTTATTTTTAAAACAAATTTCACCCTTTTTATTTAAATAAACAACCTTTAAAAATCAAATACTTCCTTTAAAAATCATTAAAAGAAATAATTGGCAATAATTAATAAAACTATTGCATTTTCTTTAAATTAAATTATTTTCCATTCATTATCAACCCAAACAAATAGATTAAAGCTTTTAAGCTTTATTTTCACATTTTATTTCCCAAAATTCATTTTATTCCAAATAAGCAATTTAAAATCTCCAATTTTATTTTACTTCACAATATTAAATCATAACCATCGTTATAATTTAATATTTACAAGAAATCTCCAAAACCAGGGATATTATTGCTGCCATGCGTTACCACCAGCCCAGTTCTGCAAAATGATAGAGTCTTATCTTGGCATTGCCTCGAGTGCCATGTTCACATGCCCTATTGAACCTTCTACGAGTTTGTTTTATACCATACCTATGGAGTGCCCTTTGGGTAAACCTCCAGTTTGCGGAGGAGCTTACGGTACTATATAGTCTATGTGAATATATAAAATGTGTTAAGGGGGTTATGAGTAACGCCTTAACGCTAATTAATACTTTACCTTACTGTAGAATCTATTATAATAGCGTATTGTACTATTTATGTAGATAGTTTAATGGATGCTTAGGAGATAGAAATCCTAAACATCTCTTGAGTTACTGCACTCATGTCAAGCACTGGATATGAGATGTCAAACCCCGTAAATATCTCTAACACCATTACACTCATATTTATTTACTGTTGATTTAACTTTCATACGATCTTTTAGTTCTGACTCGAGTGTTTTGTCTTTTCAATTCGCTCGTGTCCGTCCGAGCTTTTTAGTGTATTGAAGACTACTTTTGGAGAACGAAGATGAAGATTTAGTAATATTATTATTTATTTTATTTATTCCGCTGCATTACTTATTTATTTCTGCTGTATGTATTTTGATTCCGTATTATAAAGGTGTAATCAAATGTTATTCGTAAAACAGCTTCATGAATTGTTTATTTGATTATTATATTTTGTCATTCCGCTGTGAGACTCTGTGTTTTATTTTCATTCTTTCTCTGCTTTTTCTTATTTACCCTATAACAATCTGTCCTTTTGAATGGTTTGAGTTTGATGTGTGTGATTTAATGTTGATTTAAACTATCCAAAAAGGCGGGTCATTACATTTGGTATCAGAGCTTTGGTTTAGCGATAACCTTAGCTTTATGAGGTCTGACTCATATAGAATAGGGTAGCAATACTCTAGAATGAGTCGTTAGGTGTATATATATGAGAGAGCGTATTTGTTAGTGTTACAAAAGGTTTTGTATTGTGTTAATTTGTTTTGTTTACTATTTATAAATTCTGGTTGGTACATAGGACGCTATGGCATCGATAGGAATTTCTAGACATTTAATAAGACAGACAGACATAATATTTTTGTAGGATTAACGGGGACCCACCTCCACGCCTTGAAATTGGGAGCAGGGTAGACGGTAATCGAATCTGCGACCTGCTTACCAGGAAGCAAGTATCTTACCACTACGCCACACAATATTGTATTGAAATATAGGTAAATGAAATAATTTTCCCTATTATATATTTAGTATATAAAATAATAAATTTTATAAATGGTATAGTTGGATGCCATATGTTGTTTGCTAGATAGAGAAATTTATAAATATTGATTGAAAAATAGGATTTACAAATAAAGTAAATATAAATTGAAAGTTTAGAACCGACGTTTCGCGATTTTTGAAAATTTCTTTCGAAAGTTTTTGGAATATAATATTGGTTGTATTTAATTAGAAGTATTTTATGATATAAATATTTCAAGATGATTTGAAAGAAATGTTTTAAAAGAAATTTTTTGAAGGAAATAATTTCTGTACTCCCATCTTTCTTACTGGAAAAATAATTTCGGTGATGAATGCACGCATCATCAATGTTTGTTTTCGAGTTTCAAAGAGGGAAGACCATTGTAGTAGTTTTACTGCACATTTGTTTTGATAAATAAATCTTGATTTTGAATCCCTAAATTGATTTGATCTATAAAGGATATATATATATATATATACATACTTTTCTAAGTGGCTGAAATGAATTCTAGATTTAGTTCTTAAATTTTTTTGATAATTAATGGCTTTCAATTATTGCAATGAATGAAAGCTTGACTATATTAATAATTGGAAACTTCTGAAATGAGGAAATAAGAAATTGGAAGATAATAATTAATGAAATATATATGAGGTGGGAAATTGTTATATGTAAATCAAAGGATAGGGAAATTAAGAAATCTAACTATTGAACATTTTGTTAGCTTAAATAAATAAGAGAAACTTGTTTAACATTCAATTACATTCTAAATGACATAATGTATGACTTACCAAATATTAAAAGTTGAAATTTCTAATAAGAATATGTAATAGAATATTATACCAGTAAACTTAGGAAATGAAGTGTTCATTGGAATTATGCTTATAAGTAAAGAATTAAGGTGTAAATGTTACAAAATTAAGTTAATAATTTGAAAATGCTAGTAGTTATAATTTAATAAAAAGGAGGAATAATGTAAGTAAATAATTATAAACTTAGGTAATATTTGAAGCCAATTATAATTACAGTAAATAGAAAAAGTGAATACTATATGTGAAAGAAATAAAAGTGAAAGGTGAAAATATTTTATAAGTATGCGTTGTTTCACAAATGAATATTTATATAAAAAGGAAAACCAAACTAAATAGTATGATAAGTAAACTGAAATAAAATGTATAAAATACTTCAGTAATGAATTAATTTATGATCCAAATAATTGAAATGGATATATATTAAGTAAGTAAAGAATGTAAATTAATGAAATAAGCCATATATGAATGTATGAGAATTAAAATTTTGTAAGTACTGAACGTGAATTAAAGAAAAATCATTGTATGAAAAAAAGGGAAAAAGAAAAAAAGAACAATAAATGATGTGAAAAAAAGATTAATAGAATCAACTTAAAATATGTGTTGAACTCTTTGTTTATTTTGGCTTATGGGACGATTAAATTGTTTAAAATGTATAAATAATCTGTAAAGTTATCTAAGACTGTTGTGTGTACGGTATACTTAGTAAGTTATTTATCATTCTATACGGTTAAAAGTTCTAAACTCGAACAAAGCATTAGTCTTGGTTACTATGGATGGATGGTTGATTTCTTTGATTTGCACGTGATGATTGTATGGTTTTGTTTAAGTGCTATTGTTATGTTGTGTTGATTTGTTGTTATAAGTTAAAACAATATAAATATTCTCTTTTACTTAATTATTAACCTCTTTGGATTATATAAGTAACATACAGGTTTATGGAAGCAAAAACTACTGCTTTAGATTTCATAAATAAGTGTTGTTTGCTCAACAAATAGGTACATTTTCGAGTATAGCGATATTATATTATTTTCCCGTGGTTTGGAATATTTTATTTTGAAATATATATTATATATTATTATTATTGATATTATTATTTCTCCTAAACCTCTCCGTACAAAGAAGAATCTGCTGAAATTTTTAGTGAATTTTGGACTTAGAAATTTTTTGTAAAATGTTTTCTAAACATTTGTTAACTTCAATGTAAAAGGATTTAATTATCTTAAATTGATATATATTTTATTTAAATTATTTAATTATGTAAATTGATTGTTTATAAATTTAATATTTTGAATAAGATATAATAATTCCTTATCTCTTCTTTTCCCTTTTCGAGGATGAAAAGTTTTGAGCGGGGGAGAGTGTAACGACTCGCATTTTTTTAGACAATTAAATATTAAATTAAATAAGATTTCGTAATTTAATGTTGCAAGAAAATAAAATTTATGATGTAGGAATGAGAAAACTAACTAGGACGAAGTGTAATAATGTACATTAATGTAATAGACGACTATTTGAATGTAATCTCAGGTAATTGTAATAATTGTAAGTTATAATTGGTTATATTTAAAATAATGAAATAAACTAAAATTTTATATTAATTGATGAAATAATATGTAATATATTGAAATTGGATAAAATTTGTGTTATATTAATAGTTATAACATTTGTGTGTAGATAATAAACTTATAAATGTGATTAAATTACGAAAAGGAAACAAGTTTTATTTGTTGCCAATTTATTTAATATGTTGAATTAAGGTGGAAATCAATTGCAATTAAATGTAATTAAATACTACCTTAATTTGAGTTAAGATAATAGTTGTAAAATGTTAAGGTTATCAAATGTACAGAAATGTCAATTATATTCTTAAGGCAATAATTTATTTACTAAAAAAGTGAAACTAAGATAAATGAATTTATTGGGACTTTAAATTATAGTTAATGTGAAAATCGACAAAAAATCAATATAATTAAAATATTACAACCAATATAGTAAGAGATGATAATTGTACAATATTAATGCAATAAGATGTAAACGAAAGTTAACTATGTCCATAGAGTAATGTTTCATTGAATAAAAAGATTGAAATTTAATTAAATCAATTTATTGGAATTAGTATACAATTAATTGGAAATAACTGTAATTAAATATTATGGTTAATGTAGGAAAAGGCGTCATTTGTAGAAAATGAGGATACAAAGAAAGAAACCTATTTTAATAATTTCAAATGATATTGGTTGATTTAATAGTAGGAGTGTAAATCAAAATAAAAGAAGAAAAATGAATAAGTTTAGTAAAGAAGTAAACATATTATTATTTATTTGAAATGTTTGGTAGTTGAAAGATTGATTGTAGAGATGAGAAACTATGATTTAGTAAGAAATGTATAATTATAGTTTATATCCAATAGTGTATAAATATGTTTAAATCACTATTAGGTAGGAAATAATTATTCAACTTCTCAATACATTCATTTAGTCCATTTTGAAACTTAATCAACTGAAATTAATGTAATTGAAAATTTTCAATTAATAGGAGAGAGGATACTAAATTATAAACTAATAGGTGTAATTAAAAATTGCTTATGTTTTGTGTATATATAAGCAAAGTTTGATTTAACGAAAAGAATATTTAAAATCAAATAAAATGAATGTTCCATTTGTGAATGTAGGTTTAATTTCATTAAAATAAAGAATATAATGATTGATTTTAAAGGAAGAAATATATGTTTATTTGAACTGTGTTTTAGCTTACATTACAAGAATAGGAAAATAATCTATTTCGGTAAGTTATTTATTACTCTTGTGTATAAACAAAATTTTTATAAATGTGTTTAAAAGAAACAATTGTTCTATTTTTCATCCATTTTAGTTGTCTGTTTTGATATTTAACTTTGTAAGTAATCGCAATTAATGTAATTCAAATATTTCAATTAAAAGGAAAGAAAACGTTGCTTGCAATTATTAGATTTAATAAAAGAAACACACGTTTTGTGTTAATCAAAAAAGGTGTTTTAATGGAAATAAAAAAATCATTTTGGGAAAACCAAATTGAACGTTTTTATTTTTAAGGTAAGCATAATTATTTTTATTATGCATAGATAAAACCTAATTGCATGCAAATTTGAATATTATTTGAGTTAATGAAGTTAATTTAGTTACGTTTTAAAAAAATTGAATTTCAAAAGGCTGTGTGTAACGACCCGTAAATTCTCAATAATATAATTTGTTGATTTAATACGATTTTGGTAATTAAAACTGGAAGAATAAAGACTTTGTAATTTAATAGTGAAACAAATGTTAAAATGAAATGTAACAATGTAATTAAAACAAATTATGAAATTTCAAACTAATTGAAATAATTTAAATTGTTGCACTTAGTTATAGATTTGAATATAAGAAAACAAGTGTGAATGTTGAATCATTAATGAGATAATATATAATCAATATAAATTGAAGTAAATCAGTGTCAACTAAATAATTGTAACAATTGATTTGTAAATAATAATGAATTCATTAATGTGATTTAATGTAATAGTAACGGTTGTAAGTTACTATTTAATTGGTTTATTAATTTAGTTGTAAATGTTAATTTTAGGTATAAAATTTGAATATAAGAAAATAAGGGTAAGTGTGGTGTGAACAAATGAATTAGTGTATAATCTATGGTAGTTGAATGAATTTAACATTTTGTAAGCAATTATGATAATTAGAGAAAATGATAAACTTGAGTGTAAACTAAAGGGTAATGGCAACATTTATTAAAAGTTGTCTATTTAGTATATAAATTAAATAGGAAATCTTTAATGTCATTAACGAATTAATGCAGTAATGTAAGGCGTGAATGTATAAATTAAATAGAAACATAAATTTATTTATAAAGTAATAAATTGGTAAAAAGAATGGAACTAAGGTAAATTTATTTAATTGCTTTCAAACCATAATTAATGTGTACAATTGAAAAAAGTACACATTTAATAAAGGTAACTTTTTTACAAATTTAAGATGTAAATAGGGATGTATTAATGTAATGGAATATAAAACTAATGTAGCCATATTTATAAAGAAATAGTGGGCAGAGTATAAAGATGGATATTAAATCAAATCAAATTATGGTAATCAATTTTAATAAATTTGAATGTAATCTATAATAAATGAATTTAATGATAAGTAAATGAATTTAATTGTTATATTAATTGAAAACTAGGATGAAATGGGAATTCATATTTTATTCATAAGATAATATGAAAGAATGAAACCTATCTGAATGAATCAACTGAGGATTCAATCATAATAAATGTATACATTTGAAAAATTCAATATAATTGAAAACAACTGTTAAAACAAAGGAAAGATGGATATTTGAATATATATATATATATATATTAATGTAATAAAAGATAAACGAGTATTAACGAGGTTTGTAGAGTAGTATAAACTTAATAAAAAGAGATTAGAATTGAATCAAATCAGTTTATTTGAAATTAGTTATAACTTTTGGGAATTCATTTCATAACAAATAGATTTATGGGAAAAGAAATATATTAATTACTCTGAAAATTTAAACTTGGATAAATTGGGAAGTTATTAATGCATTAGTACATAAACCAATGTTAATATGGATTTATTGGGAATTTAAACTTATACTTTTAAATTAGATAAATTACAGCATTTTACACGCAATAAATTTATGTATTTTCATTCTATATATATATACACATATATTTATTTCTATATTTTTACTATATCCATTGTAACATTCCTGGATTTTAGCTAAAAATAATTTGATAATTGATTTATTATTTGGGATTAAATTTTGAAAAAATTGGTAATCAAATTTAATTATGGATTTAATTGTGAATTTATTTAGAATTTATTGGCCTTTGAAATATAAAAATAAAATTGAACTCTTCAAATATAATAAGATATATGTTTATTTAGTTATACAAATGAATTATAATTGGGAAATTAGATTTTGAAATTTAATAAATATATTGAAAATGAATATTGTTGATTTGAAAATACTAAAATGAATATACTGAAAAACAAATTGGATTTATTTTGGAACAAATATGAAGATTCCAGAATAAATTAAAAGTATGTGTTTATAAAATAGTATTTTGGATTTGAATTCAATAATAGACATTTTGAAATATAAAATTGAATTTGGGAATTCTACACTTTAAAAGTAATGAACATTTGTTTCCTAATTTTAGTATATACATACATACATACATACATATATATATATATATATTAAACTAAAGTAAGATTGTAATGTATAAAAATATGTAAGAAGATATAATAACATAAGGTAAAATGAAAATTTTAAATTACGTTAAGTTGAGGGTTTAAAATAAATATATAAACGTAAGAGAGTTGTTTAAAAGGTAAATTCAAATATAAACATATTATATATATTTATTTATTATTGCTTGATTTATTTTGAATCACATACTTTAAAGTTATAGATATATAGTTAAAGGTAAAGTATTAGCTTAAAAGCAGAAATGTATCTTTTGAAAATAAGCATAGTTATATATAAATATATAAAAATAATAACTACAAGATTTGAATTTTGTACATGTACAAAACATAAATAAACATAGTTAATATATATAAGAAAATAAAAGATATAAACCTAACTAAGGATCTAAACATAAATTGGATTGAATATATTTAAATATTAATATATAAATAAAAACATGTTAGATAGATAAGAATCATTTTCTTAAGGTTGTATAAATAGTTATAAAAGGAAATATAAATAGAAAATAATATAAAGATATTTGAATTTAATTTTCTGAAATGGATTTTAAAAGTTGTATAAATATAATGTGTGAATGCAAATGTAAAATAAGAAATAAAAGTTAAGATATACATATCTTTTGGGAATTAATAAGATTTGAAATAAAATGTTAATAAAGGGATAATGTTCTTTCTTTTGAAATTATATATATGAACTAAGTACCATTTGTTTAGAATCTATAAAAGGTTTAATACCTTTTCTTTTCAAAATGAAAATATATTTACATGAAGGGTTAAAGAAAAAATTTAAAAAATAATAATAATAATTTGAACCAAGGTTATAAACACAAATTTCCTTCATGCTACCAAGTGTAAGGCAAGTAATCACAAAGATTAAAAAGTGTAAATAAATCATCATGCAAACAAGACAAGTGGCATTTGACTTTTTCTTTTAATTTAAATTTTACAAAATAATGTATAAGAGAAAGGAATAACCAGGTTACTCATTTTAAGTTAAAGTTCTCTACATTTCTCTTTATCTTCATTCTCACATTCGAAAATGAAAATCAAATAAACAAGTTCAAAGCCAAAGCATGTTTTCAAAAACATTCTCAAACCTGAAATACAAATTACAAACTAGAAAAGAGATAAAGCAATCAACCTGATTCCAAAAGCCTGCCTGGAAATCAAAATTCTGGATTCAAGCTATAAATCAGAATCAGAAACAAAGAAAACAAACAACTAAAAAAATGAATTCAACAACTTCAAAGCTTGATAGAAAAATCAACCTGATTTGAACCTGCAAAGCAAGACCAACCTGAATCAAAAGCATGCAAAGTTCAAGCAATTCAATATAATCAAAAATATCAAGTAAATAAGAAATCATGCAAGTAAGGTCAAAGTTCCAAATCATTTTCCAGGTTTCAAACACAAAAGTTCCTCTCTGTTCTCTGCAGTCAGGCGAGCAAACAAACCTTGAACTTGCTACGATATCTTGATGCTATTGTTTGTATGAATGTTAAGATGCTTGCATGTTTGTGTGTATGAATATATCTATATATATTATATACATATTTGTTTACAGGCATCTTTATCTCTGTTAAACATTTATAGGCTAAAGAATAACATGAAAAAAAAATTATGTCTCCTTAAATAGACATTATTAGATTATGATTCTTGAATGAAAAGGATTGTAATGGTGTAGTGTTATTTTTAAAAATAAAAAAACAAGTAGAGATATTGAGTAATTCACTCGGAAATTGGGAAATACAGTACAAACTCAGAACATCCCAAAATTTGATTATCATATTTCTTAGATTTGATTTTATAAATTGAATCGTATTCGAAAATGCTGAATTTTGATAATGAAATCAAATTTTTTAGATTAGTATTGGTTGTGAAATCTATAGTTGAACAAAATTGACAATTTCATCAACTTCAAATGATCAACAATGAATTGTGGATTATGATCAATGGTGAAGGTAGCTTGGAGGTCAGAGAGTTTGAGAAAAATGGCCGATGGAATTTCTGATCATCGAGGAGATGGTGCGAAATCAAACTAGGGCTTTGGGTGCAGTTTTGGTCGTTGATGTTTCCTGGGTTCGTACGGTAGCAATGGTGAAATGGTGTTGATTGCAAGGATTGAGAATGTAGCGTGGTGACGTAATGCAGTTTTGGTCGTGGTAGCATGAGCTCCGGTGGTCGAGTTCATCGCCGGAAGGGAATGTTTTTCGAGTTGGGTGGTTTCCACTTTTCGGTCGATGTGCTCAATTTTGATTCGTGGTGGATTTTGGCAATCTGGGTGGTCAATGGGTGTTGGTCGGTCGTCGATGACCTTAAGGCAACGATGGAGTTGGTCGGAAGTGGCCAGACCACATGTGCACGTGCACGAGTTGACGTGCGTATCTGGGTTAAGCAAAGCTTGGGGAAGACGAAGTTTTATTGGGGACGAACTCGAAGAGTTTCACGAAATAACTCGAAGAAAGGAAGGGGAAGTATGAACTCGAAGATAGGCTCGAGCGAAATAAGAAAGGGCTCGGTTTGTTTAATCTGTATCAGATTTCAAAATTTAAGAGTTGTTTCAGGTTTTAAAATAAACAGTTTTTTTAAGTTAAAAGGTAAATTTTTATTTAAACAAAGTTTCAAGCAGATTTAAACTAAATAAGTTTCCAAAAGAAAATAAATTAAGTTTCGAATTTTAAACAAGTTTTAAAATAAGGTTTTAAAAAAATATGAACAAGTTTTTAAAATTTCAAACAAGTTTTAAAATAAGCTTTAAAGGTTTAAATTTGATTACGAGGTAATTAAGAAGTGATTAAGTATTGTGTATTAAACCTCAGTTAATCAAAAGAATTCTCAAATGGTTTTTGTACAAATTAATTTCAATTTTTAGTTTAATAAGATCTATATGATGATTAAGTAGTTAATTAAGATTTATGGATTGACTTTAATTAATAAAGGTCTTATTGTGACTAACTAAAAGTAAATTAATCAATGTAATTCATTGAAGGTAAAATTACTCGATGTAATTAATTAAAGGGTTCATTACTTTATTATTAAAAGATAATTTATTTCTGTGATAAATTAATTAAGGATAATTAATTAAAGGTCAATCAATTAATGAAGTGATTAAGGATAATCACTTTTTTGTAATTAATTAAGGATAATTAATTTAATGGTGATTAATTAAGAGTTAATTAATTAATGTAATTAATTAAGGATTAACTAATTTATAATTAAGGATAAATTAATTAGTAATTAAAGGATAATTAATCAATTAAGATTAATTAAATTAAGGTAATTAATTACTCAATCAAAAGTAATTAACTAATGATTTAAGTTAATTAATCAAGTGATTAAGATTAATTTTTTGATTAAGCATAATCATTTATTAATTAAGAATAATTAATTAAAATGATGATTAATTAAGGGGTTAATTAATTAATTAAAGATAATTAATTAAAGGATAATTGAATAATTAAAGGTTAATTATTTAAAATAAAGAGTTAATTATCTTATGATTAAAGATTGATTAATTTGTTAATCAAAGTTGATTTAAATTAGTTAGTAAAGGTTAATTGATTTATTAATTAAGGTTGATTAATTAATAGTTAAAGGATTAATTAATTTATAAATTGAGGTTAATTAATAAATGATAAAAGGTAATTAATTAAATGATTTGTAATAAATTAATTAACCAGAATTAGTAAATTTTTCATAAGAAATTTATCTGATTTAAATTAATCAGATGTTTAATTGATCTAACTCATGGATGTTTGGAGTCTATTGAGTGCTTTGAATTGTTTGATGTTCCTGATTTGTGATGCTTTATGATATAAATTATTCTGTGTTATGCTGTGATCTGTGATGTAATTTATTCATCTGTGATGTAATTTATTCATTTATGATGTAACTTATTTATCTGTGAATCTGTGTATATAGATAAGCGTTATTGGAATATACCTCATATCGTTATTAATGTGCCTGAATCTGTGGTGATTGTTGTTGTTGTTGCACTATTTTGTAAAACCTTGGACTACACCTTACACACACAAATATGGATTGCACGAGGAAATTGGTTAAGTCACATATTTTTAATGATTTTAAAGATCGAATTTTTGAATCCAAAATAGTTTTGGAATTGAAAGCTTTTGAGAAGGGATTTCAAAAATAAAAGTTATTCTGAATAACTTAGTAAAGTTTTGAAATTTAAATAATTTGAATTGAATTCAATAATTTGAAAATTATGGTTTAAGAAGGTTATACAAGTTATAAAGATGTTTATATGGGTTTTTAAACCATTTAAAAAGTATTGTTTTGGGAATTTAAATTTAAACCCAAGTTTATACTTGAATGGCTCTAACTTTTGTAAATGTAATCAGTTATTCCCAAAACGAAGCTATTTGTTTTCAAATAATAAACGCTTCCATATAAGGAAAAAATTTCTGATGTGTATCCAAAGATTTCAAGTTTAAAATGAAAGTGCGAATTATTTTGAAAACTATGGATAAATCTTTGTGAAAGACAATTGAATCTTGTTTTGAAATTGAAGAAGATTTAAAAGGTGTATCTTTTGAATAAAAGATTTGAAATGAAATTTGTTTCTGAAAAGCTATGAATTTTTGGAAATGGATTTGGAAAATATGAATTAAGTCCTTTATTAAATGATTGGATGAGTTAATCCAATTTGAAATTCTTTTGAAAGCTCTAATTGCATCTTTGTGAAAGGTTGGTGAACTTTTTGAAATGAATTTTTTTATTTAAAAAGATTTGAAATGGTAATTTATTTTAAACCATTTAACGAAAGGTTTTGGATAGTAATTTTTGACTTAACCGAAATCCTATATCCATATGTTTTTAAATATTGTGCTCATTATTCGGTTTAGCCGGGAAAGGACCTTGTGTCATATAACCCATTCCGAATAATGACACGTCGTTATGGATAGCATTTGAAGACCGGTGGTGAAGACCGGTATTTTCAAGAGCGAAAGGATAACCCATCGATTGTCTCTTCACTGAGTCGCGTCGGTATAGAGATTCCCCAAGTGATGGGAAGTCCGATCGGGGTTGTGAATACCCAGATTTGCAAGGGATTCTTCGGAAGTGCCTTCGGTTCTGTTCGAACCCGGAACAGACTTGTATGGATGTGTGTATGACATTACACTTTGAGATGTAAAGCCGGTTTCTATCAAATACATTTCTGTTTGGTGGCGGAGATTCATTCTCTTAGCTTAACACCATTCTCTGAGACGTACGAGCTCAGAGGTTATGTAGTTGATGGTTACTAGTGATACATTCCCAATTTGGTAATGTGGCATATGAAGTGCCGCTGATCATTTGTTGATCAAAGCACGACTTTGTGAAAAAGTGTAGCTTTGTGGACGAGACCTCATCGAGCCTCACAACCCGGTAATGGTCGAAACAGGAAAGATGCGGCAAGGTTTCACGGGTAGCGCCCCTGGGGTATAAACATTCCTTCTGGAAAAGGGTGGTATCATGGTATGGAGCCCGGATACTTACTCATGTGGACGCTGTATATTTATTACCGTGTGATGTTGTTGGTGTAGAGGATCCTCGGATAAAGGTCGCAAACGACCGAGGGTGGCATATCTTAGGTTTTATCCCCGAGATGGGGGTAGACCGGCCTTATGTTGGCAGAGAGCCAGGTAGGCTCTCGGGGCGTCCCTCTAGAGGCGTACCCATGTGGCAATAGGAAGTTCCTTAGCTTGACCATTTGTTGGAAATCCAATCATCCAATACGAGCCTTGTACGGGTTTAGTTGTAAAACCTTCCATTTAACATGGAAGCTATAGTAGGCATAGTATAATGGTACCTATGCTGGCTAAGATTAATATTATACTTTCGAAATGTATTCCACTATGCACTAATAATAATATCAAAATGGCTTTCGCGTATCAAGCATGTTTGACTATCATAAGGAGAAATCTCCTCCAATTCTGCATTTGCATTGTGTGTGTGGCGGGAGGCCTTATGGTAGTTTCATTTTCCTAAAAGCATTGCGGATTTCAATTTAATTTCTTTGTTTGTTTTAAAGATAAAAACTATTTTTGTTTGCTCATACTAGTCCCATGACTGACCCGGAGTTTATTGTTCACTTCCTAAACTCTGGGTGTCCACAATTTTCCACACGGGCAGTCTTGAGTTTGGTTTTTTAAATAGTCAGATAGTAGATATCGATTTGGTAGCTTTCAGCTTTCTCTTTGGATTCTTTTGGAGATGTATTCTATTGAAGATATTCTTTCTGCTGTTGTTTATTGCCTCTGATATTCTTGTATCATATTGATACCATTGTTGTATATCATTGGATATTGTATTCATTTGAGTTGTATGATATTCATTTCTTTTTGTTCCACTATGTTGTTATACTTAATGTGTTATGAGCTCCGACACGAGTCAAATTTCAACAGTTGAATCTGCGACATTCAAGTACAAGTGAAGTATGGGTGTCGATTTTTGAACGTTGAAATTTGGAACGTGACATCCATCTCTTTGTTTATTTCTCTATTTATTTTTCTAGACTTTTATTGTATTCATTGGAATTTATTTGCTTATATCTTTTATAAAGAGTTGGAGAAAATCAAAGAGTATACGTTACTTTGTTAAATGCTTATCATTTTAATTTTCTACCCTCTTTATTAATTCTTAGCATTTCTCACCCATTATAGCCATGCATTACTCTATCAAATCACGCACAAAATATTCCTAAATATCTCACTTCTTCATTTGCCTCTTCTGATTGAAAGATATTACATAAGTTTCTTTTATGAAATAGGAAATAAATCCCATTTATTCACTAGCCGCTTTATTTCTTGCCTTTTTATTTCCTACCGCCTCAATTACCTTCTAGCCATGCATTTTATTTTCTTAAGCCGTGAGAAACTTTCCATTCACTTCATTTGTCATTTGAGTGCAAACAAAGAAAATATACAAGATTCCTTCTCCTTAAATTGTGCCTTTTAATTTCCTAGCCATTCATTTTCTAAACTTTAAATCTCTAGCCATCAACTCTCCATATCTTTAGCTGTTCATTGTTTCTGTAACCCTAACCGCCACTTTTATTATTATTTCACGTGAAAATTTCTCACCTCACATATTTCATTTGCGTGAGAAAAAATGCTAGCTCCAATATCCAAGGCTTCTCCTTCCTCTTCTTCTTTTTCTATTTTCTTTTTCCTTTTTCTTTGTTTTGCCTCATGATTTGCTTGGCTGCAACCTTGCACCATCACCATGCCGATCATCACCACCTCCTCCATCACCCCAAAGCATAGCAGTGACCCCTAGATAAGAATCCATTACCAAAGGCCTTAAAACACTAGCCAAACTCCTAGATTTCATCTCCTTCCTCCTATTAGCCTCGGTCACACCACACTAACACCACCTACATGCCGTGCCATGACCACAAACATCCCTAGCCGTGAGTTTGTGATGCCTAGACCCTACCCAAACCCAATGACTGAGCCCACTTGGTAGTTGAAGAAAAGGCTGTGTCACTTTTATCTCATATTTTCATTTGTTTTAATTTCTATTCTTTTATATTAAAATATATTCTTATATATGTTGTATTTTTTTGTATACAAGATTTGGATTCGACTCTTCATCCACTCAAAAACATAATCGTGCTTTATCTGCCTTTTTCGTGCTTTGCGGAGTTTTGATTGTGTATTGTGAGTTAGATTCTAGCTTTTAAAAAGGTGAGTTTTATCACGCTAGACATTTCTACTTATATTATTGTGGAATAATGAAAAGTGGATCGGTATAAATTGATATGTTATTCATACATGCCTGCAATATGTTATATGATGTTAAATGCTGTTTATATATATTTGTTACATCATCTAATATGTTATTATATGATATATTGTTCATTTTATTTACTGTATCATTACTCCAAGTTCCCTATCACTAAGGGTTGAAATGATACATACCCGAATGGACTTTAAAATAAGGAAAAATTATTATGGGCTGAAATGATAGGCTCAAGTGATTTTTATTGTGATTTTTATTGCATTTATTTCACTTGGGATTGCGGGTTTGAAATGATAGAACTTGGATTTTTCTTTTAAATTACGGATTGAAATGATACATATCCGTATCACTTGACCCAGGTTAGAAAATATTATACAGGCCCGTGGTTATATTTTAAATGATATTTTCCTAAAAATTTATTAAGCATTTTAAATATTTTCTGAAAACTATTAAGTATTTTGAACTTATAAATATATGAAAATTTTAACTTAATTTGATCTAATGCTTTAAAGTGTAAAGAAGTATTGTTTGTCTATAAGTTAAAATTTTTATAAATTAATTGGTTTGGATGGAGTTTAAAGAGTCCTATTTATTAGAATAAAGGTTAAGCAATGTGTCAAGTATTGACTTAACAAATGGATGTTTAATTTAAATTGGATAATTGTTAATAAATGTTAAGTTACTAAAATTTATAAGTGGAGTAATATCCAAATATTTTTTTTGAAAAGTGGAATAAGTTTGATAAGTTAAAAATGAGGAAATTTAAGATATATTGTTTTAAAGGGTATAATAGAAATTATAGCCTTTTTGAAATGCTGTGGTTAAATGAACCATGGCTTGAATTATACTAAATAAACCTATAACATCATTTCTGAAATGCTGTAGTTTCTGAATTTGAACTATGTTTTGATATATACTAAATATACCTACCGTGGCACTTTATAAATGCTGCTGTTTTGAAATATACAATGTTTTGGAAAGTTTATAATTGAATGAATAAACTTATAAATGCTACAATTTTGAAATGAATATTATTTGACATTGAATTTAAAGGGTTAAATGAATCTTGTTTGGAAGATATTAACATTGAATTTAGATGGTCTAAATAAATATGTTTCAAAATATTTGGTTTCAGAGTTGTTATAACTTGAAAGTGATATGGCCGTGGAAATGAAATTATTGGAAATTGTATTTAATTAACAATTGTCTTTAAATATATAAAATAGAACTTATTGAAATTTAAAATTAAGGAATATGACTTTATAAAGTGGTATGGTTTAAGATGATTTATAGCAATATTTCGAGTTAATAAATTGAAGGAATATTCAATGATTTGGAAACTGGGTTTCATTTAAATGATATATTATTTGGTTTTGGAATTTAAATGGTATATTATTCCTTTGGTTTTGAATTGGATATTATTTGGAAATTAATGGTATTTGATTTTAAATTGTTTTGGAACAGAAATGATTATGAAATAAATATCCATGAGTTATAATAACGTTGGGTTGTTAAAGAGATTGGAATCAGAAGTTGTCATACTCTCTGCCAACTCCGAAAACCACTTTAACAACCGTGTATGCGATGGAGATTCCAGAATGAAGTAGGATGGTGGCGACGTTCTACTATGGCATATACATGGACCCAACTCCCGTGAGTTGGCATAAGGTGGCTAAAACAGGAGTAATTGACGGGCTAATGAGTTTGCTCCTCTGATCAGACACACTCCTTCGCTATTATATTCAGACATTGAGACTGATTCGGTGGCCACTTTTGATTCTTTGATTCGGGGGTGTGGCTCGAGGTGGGCAGTTATAGCTGCTACGTGTTACCACTGACCCGGAAATGTGGTTTATCTACCCTGACGTTGCCTAGTTGTGCCGTGTCACCTACCCTAGCGCGCCTTGTACGAGTTTGATTTGTGTCATACCTATGGAGTATCCTCTGGTAGCCTTCCGATCAGGAGGTATTACGGCATTGTATAGACTATTGTCACTATTACGTGTTAAGGGCTATATGGGTAACCCCTTAACGCTGTAACGACCCAACTTCCAAACTCCAGGAAGTCGCATCGCTAATAAGAAAGAAAGGGATAGAAAAGTGAAAGAAAGAGAAGAAGAAGAAACAACACATCAGAATCTAAACAGCGGAACGAATAAATTATATTAATAACATAAAAATATTGCATAGTTGACAATCACTATCAGAGTACACAGATATACAACACATACTAGACAGTTATAAACACCTGTCTAGTATTTACAACATAATACAATCCAGATACAACACAGAACACACAACGGAATACTATATATCTAACGTAGAAGCCTCCTGCTCCATTGCTTCTCCAATATTTGTCAAAGCTAACTGAATCCCTTGGCTACTCGTAAAAATTTGAGTACCCAAGAGTTTATGAAAACAAAAGATAAACTCTGGGTCAGACATGGGTCTGGTGTGAGTAACAGGTTAAAGTTGCTTAACTTTCAAAAAACTTTTGAAAAGAAAGGTATCACGTAAGACTTCCCACACATAAACATGGAAGAGTTTTTACCTTATGCTAACCAAAACATTTGATAGGAAATCCAGTGATATTATAATAGTGTCTAGGGTTTTCAAATAAATAAGAAATAGCCGAAATTGTTACATTCATTAAATTCCAGCTACTAGACACAAAAGTGGGTAATACAATCAAAACCGTTGGCACTTATTGGATTTTGGATTCCATACAATGGCAGGGCTACTGGGGTACCGCCCGTCACAGTACGTGGCCTAGATCAACGTACCGAGCAGTACGCCCGCTCCCCTGCAACACAAGACCGGACCCATTCCTTACTGAATAGTTTCGAAAAAGACAACCCCACAGTTGGCGCGCGATTCCAACTGCCCACACAGCCGAATAAAAGGGACTTCTAGACAGGGATCAATCTTGCTCTCCAGTGGGAGCTACCCACGAAGCCTTGCTGCACCTCCCCTATTTTAGCCATTCCCCGTTGATGAGGCTTGAGGCTACGATTACCTTTAGAGAACACATCTCTTAGAATGCTCATCGTCCACCTGACGATGTGCTGAAAGCATTCAATCCATACAAGTTCGTTCCGGGTTCGAACGAAACCGAAGGCATTATCTCGTTACACTCGTTTTGGAATCACCCTCAGAGTTAACGACGATAACCCTTGCACTCTGAATCTCCATCTCGAATCTATAAGTACTATTCCGTCAAACTCATTACGGAATCACCCACAGAGTTATACTGACGTATAGCCCTTACACCTCGAGTCTTCACTCTTCACATAAGATTCACGACCTATCGTTAATTTGGATCGATGTGGTTTTCGGATATCCAAATATGGAAACCCGATCTCGGTCTCATCGAAATCCAAAGTGTGTCTTTTAGGTCCAAGTTGTTTTAGAGTTTAAAACAATTCAATTACATTATCTATATACACACAGATAGATAATTGACAGATTCACAACAGATAAATATCATTATCATAACCACAGATAATCCACATTATCACTATTAAAAGATATCCATATCATCATCACAAGGCAACCAATGCATCCAAATCACACAACATTACTAATCTCATAGCTGAGATTCAATCCATTCAAGACAACCAATATTATCCACTTATAAGCAATGACTTATATCATACTATCTATAATTAATTTAAATTGAATTAAATTAATTATGTCATCTCTAATCAATTTAAAATGAACTAAATTAATTACATACACAATATAAATCTTGCTTACATCATCATTAATTAATTACAAATTAATGAATTGATTAACCTCTGATTTATCATCTTAATTAATCAATCCTGATTAGTTTTACTCTAATTAATTTCACAAAATTAATTACTCTAAACCAAATACAGTAATTAACCTTTAATTACTTCATTAATTAATTATAGTTAATTAATTAATTACATTTAACCTTAATTAATTACAATTAATTAATTATACTTTATCATTTATTAATAATTAATAAATCTTAATTAATCAATCTTAATTTCATCATTAATTATATTAATTAATGACTCTTAATTATATTTAATTAATTACACTATTAAATTAATTATCTTCAGTAATTAATCTCACGTAATCCATAATTATTAATCACCTTTGAGTAATCTCAATCTGTAATCAACTATCCTTAATTACTTATCAAATTAATTACCCCTGAATTAATTCCTTTAATTAATCTCTTGATTAATTATACAAAATAATTTAATCCAAATTACATTCACAATTCAACATCATCCACTAATTACATCCAGTAATTATCTCTCATTACTTTACTGAGTAATTTCACTTCATTAATTACATCACGTAATTATTATCAAATCCAATGTTTAAAATTAATTAAACTTAATTAATTAATTTAAACCAATCATATTAAATTCCATTAATTACATTAAGTAATTAATTCCTCAATTACTTCCATTTAGCAACTAAACTTAAATAAATTTCACAATTGATTATCATTTTATTAATTAATCTAAAAAATTAATCATATTAATTAACTGTTAAATAATCCTTAGTTAATGACCTTCATTAACTATTAATCAAACTTTAATTACTTCTCTTAATTAATTAACTTTCACTAATCATTATTAATTTTAAATTAATTAATCTTTAATATCCAGTTAATTAACCTTTAATTATTTAGTTAATTAAGTGTTAAATGTAACTTAATTAATTCATAATTACTTGATTAATTAATTCTTAATTATTAATTAAAATCTAATTAATAATCCTTAATTACAAAATTAATTATTCCTAATTAATTACCTTAACCATTAATTAATTAGTTTAAACCTTTAATTACTTATTTAATTAATCCAAATGATTAATTAATAAAATAAATTAATTATCCCTTAAATTTCCTTATAAATTTAATGAATACAAATCTTTAAATTCTAATTTACTTAAAAATCAAACTTTGTTACTAATCAAGTTACCATTTACAAAGTACTAAAACAATTTATTTTAAATTTACTTTCAAATTTCATTTTTAAATTTAAGATTTAAAATTGGATTAAATTATCTTTAACAAAGTTTTAAAACACATTTTTAAACCTTTCATTTCACAAGTTTAAGAATTTCTCAATTAATAAAGAATTTTAGAAGGTTTTAAAACTAAATTCATATTTAAATTCAAATCAAATTAAATTACTTTTTAAACATTCCAAAATAGTTTAAATCTTTTGAAATTTTAAAACTTTCCTACATTCCAAAATGAAAATACATATTTAAATTTGAATTCAGGTAAATCTCCAGATTTTAAACCTCTGCTTATATTTTAAAAACTTATTTTAAAGATTTTAACTACTTAAACATTTCTAAAGTAATTAACCAAATCAAATTTTAAAACTTCATCTTATTTGAATTTTAAGATTCAATTTAAACTTGAAAATTCCAGTTTAATAAACTAGGCTTAAAACTTATTTAAATCTTGCTTTACATTTAAATTTTCAGTTTTAAAAATTACAGAACAAATTGATACAGATTTCAGTTAAAACCTGCTTCTGTAATTAAACCCGAGCCAACTAAATTCTCTTCGAGTCAATAAGTCCACTACTTCGAGTAACTCCCCCACATGCTTCGAGTCACACCCGAGTCACAACTCCACAACTCCAACAATACATACTTCACCAGAAACAAAGTGCACCGTGCATATGCACGGTGACTTTGATCACCTCCGACCATCTTTGATGGTCGTCCCAAATTGGCAACCCTCTCCACATCCAAACAAGATCATCTGATCATCACTTCAAACTCGAAATTTGAATTCAAGGACTCAACTTCAAACCTGGAACAGCAAGAACACCCACCTCCCAAAACCTGTCAACACATCATCTACGGTGCTCCGACCCCCTGAGGACCTCCACCACCGGCTACAGCTTCGTTTATGACCAAACTATCGACACTTAAAACCGAGTTGAACTCGATCATCCCTATAATCCATACCGACCCAATCAATATGCACAGTTAAAACTAGGGCTACAGAAACTAGATCACTACCACTGTTTTCCTGCTGATTTTCATCAACATTAATAATTTTTCCCTACTTCTATGGTTACTATTCTACCCACTAACAAAGTCCCAATATTCCCAAATCATTAGTTCATTAGAAGTCACACAAATTCCGTTTTCTGTCCAACAGAAAACTGCTCCCAAACCCTTTGATTAAAAATGCTGATTTTTGATTTAAAAATCTTGTTTTAGTCCAAGTATTCAAATTAAGATCCTAGATTTATAAATTAAATGTTTGGATTTTCCCCCAATTCAAAGTTTACTTTGCTGTTTTAAATACCCAGTAAGATTTCAAATTTTATTTAACTTAAATAATATTTGAAAAACTTCTCTAGGGTAAAACAAACAAGTTTTGATTTAATCTAAAGTGAAATCAGAGACACAAAGCTATAGATTTAGAATTTAAATCAAAACTGATCATATGACTTAAATAAACAGAGAGTACTTTCTGGAAATCACAAGCATGTCACAGCAGATTTCATCCAAATATGCATTCAACATATTTTTATCACATATATTAAACATGCAACCTAGTTCATAAGTTAATTTTTAGAATAGAAATGTTACTCACCTGAAGCTTGAAGGCAGAGCAATGCATTTGAAAAACTTGTGCTTTTAAAACTGGAAATTCCTTTTCTTTAAATCTTTGCACTCTTCTTTTTGAAAACAGCCTTCATATGAAAGTCTTTTGATTCAGGAACTTGAATTGCTATGGAATTTATTTTTAAAGTGGCATGCAAGCTTCTTTTTATTTGAAACTGCAGTTGTCTGCATCCCAAATGCTTAATGATGCATGCATTCCAGATTTTTGAGATAATGCAGGTATGCTTCAGAACTTTTGCAAGTTTGATTCAATTTTGAAAATGGTTTTGCATGTTTTGATTTGAGAAGTGGATTTGAAGATGATTTCAGATTGTAATTAATTTTTTTTAAGGGGATTACTGATTTTTTTTGAAATGAAGAAGTGATCATAGATTTTAGCTTAGGGATGATTTGTTTTTATGAAGTATTGATTCATACTTGCCTTTGAAAAATTAAAATAGAAAAGAAAAGAAAAAGATAAGAAATACATGTATTTATAAGGGTGAAATTTGATTTATAAAAATGAAAGAAAAATAAGAGACACTTGTTTCAAATTTTAACAATTGTCAATTTTCTTAGCTTATTTGCTAACATGTGTTATATTGTCTTAATATTCTTACACTTGTCTTAAAATCATAATTAGTATTTAATCAAAAGTTTACTTAGTATTTATTTAAAAGTTAATTAGTATTAATTTAGTTTGTTATTATAAGATGAATGTAAACCTATGTTTAATAAATTAGTCAATCATGTATTTATTTACATGTGCATAAATTTTAAAATGAATAAATCAAATTATATTTATAAAATTAAACTTATACAAATATTTCAAAATCAATACAAATTAAAAACATTTATACTTTAAATTTTAAAAACTTTGAATTCAAGTTCAAATTAATTTTGAAATCAAGTTTATTTACAAATATAACTACACAATTAAATTTTTGAAAAACAACTATTTTTATTAAAAATTTATTTGTTGAAATAATATATTATTATATTTTTAGAAATAACAATATTTAATAACCATAAATAACTATTAAAAGAAATTGTCTTCTTATTAATAAGTTATTTATTTTATCACATGATATTTAAAAGAAACTCAAAATACGCTCATTATTATTTATTTAAATTTTAAACTTGCATTAAACATATTTTAAATCAGTTCAATATTTATCTTATGTATTTAAAACCATATTTTTTTATTAAATAACTTTTAAAAGTTTAACTTTTAAATAAAATCATAATTCATAAATTTACTAAAGATACATATTTTATAGAAAATAGGATTTATTTATTAATTGAATTTAAAACAATACTTATTTACAATATATACAATATTCTATATATATTATAAATATAAAACAATTATTAGATTTAAAAAGATAAAATCTATCAATTAACTATTTATTTTATTGGATAATTGAATTAATTCAAATCTTATTACAAAAATTATCAAATCAATTTAATTTGTATTTCAAATTATTAAATTGATATTGCTTTAAAATTTCGGGTCATCACAAACGCTATTTAAAAGTAAGTTTATTTTACTATAGACATTATTATAATAGCGTAATATTACTACATAGTAAATAGTTTAACGAATCCTTAGAGGATGGGAGGTCCCAAGCATCCTTTAAGTTACTTGTACCTTATATTACAGTTCACTTGAGTTAGTTTACATTATAAGTATGTATGTCCTGACTCGAGTGTTTTGTGTTTTGCTTTACGCTCGGATCAGACTGAGTGATACAACATTTGAGACTCACCTTCGAAGTTGGAGCTTTGCTTGAAGATCCAGCTATTTATTTCAATTCCAGTTATTCAGTTGATTCCATTTATTCAGTTGATTCCAATGATGTATTCAGCTTTGTACTTGATTATTGTATTAAACTTCTGTTGTACCTTGTTTGAATCTGATGTATTTATATAGTAGCTTCATGAACTACTATCTCTTTGCTTCTGCTGCATTTTATTACTCTATGTTTGTGATCTGTGATTTATTTATTTGCTGCTTATTCTGAGTGTTGCCAAATTTATTTTTACAGTTTGGCATTTTGAGCAATTCAAGTCCGACATGTGCGGATGCAAATGGTTGAAAATACCGGGTCGTTACAGTTGGCATCAGAGCTTTGGCTCTAGGCAAAACTTAGCATATATGGTAAATTTATTTACAGAATCACTTTCATTTGAGTATGAATCTCTTTCTTTTTGACTCGATTCCTTTTGAATTTTGGAACGTTCCCTGTGGTTCCGAAATACATTCTTGTCCCTCATTATTCACATTCTTCTAAATTCTAAAGCATCCCATAGCTCCACTGAATGACTTGTAAAGAGGTGAAGCTCATTTACAATAGGCATTAATTCATCAGAGATTTTTATATCCTCGGTTTAGATGCTAATATCTTTTGTTATCCCAAATTCTACCTCTTGATATCGAATGTAGATTTGTCTTAGAATTCTGCATCGATCTTATTCTTGAAGTCGCGGTTGCCCGCGATTTATATAAGCTTATCCATTTCCTTATTCGGTTAGTTAACCATCTTATCTTTTGGTCCAACTTATCCTTTGATTTGAGTTAACCAAATTGGAATCTCTATCCTTGCTTTGAAAATCTATTCCTGTATAGTACATTTGCAAAGCTATATTAAAATGTTTTATACATTGTGTAGTTTGAGTTATTGACGCTGATTTGGGTTTCCGATCGATTCGTCTGATCAATGCTATCAATAAGATTTCAAGCACTTGAACAGAACAAACTGACACAGTATTGTTTTCAATTTGGTAAATGAAATAAATTTTTATATGTATAAGTATAATTTTCTGAGTTTTGAAAGTTAATTGAATTGGATGTTGAGAAATAGTATCTGACTTTGTATATAGCTTGTAACCATTAACTTTTGTTCATAGATATAAATAACTGAAATATAAACATGGTTATAATTTCATTTGGAAACATAAATGAATTTAAACAAGAAACTAAGAATTTAATTTCTGATAGTTTCAAACTTTGTGTTTAAAGTTTTAAAGGGTACATTATTTAAGGCATTTCAAGTAGAAATTGTTTCAGAGAATTTCAGTTTTAAATCAGTGCTTTTATCTTTATCACTGGAAAATAATTTCGGTGATGGCAGTCGCATCATCGACATTCATTTTCGAGCTTCGAAGAGGAGAGACCATTCAGTATTTCTGCTACACTTTTGGTTGGAAGTTAAATTTAATTTGAACTTCATAAAGTATGATTTGAATTACAATATATATATGATTTAAATTTGATTTGATATAAATTGTGTATATTTATATATCTCTAATTGTTTGAAGTTAATCGAAAATTTAATTCTAAAATTTTATCCTAAAGGAAAATTTCAATTATAAAAGGAAATCAAATTGTAAATAAATATGTAAGCTTGGATAATCTAATTAAGAAAATTTTTAATTGTATAATATTCTATTGCATTCCAGTATAACTTACCTTAATTATTAGAAGTTAACAATGTAATTGGATAATATACAATAAAGGTTTTTTTAATAAAACTTGAGTGTTTATAACAAATGTTATACACTTAAATTTTAGTTATAAAAGGGTTTAATTGAGGTAAATAGAATAAAGGGTTAATTGAATAACTTACAATATAAAATGGTATTATAGGAATTTTTAAATAAATTGGTATATTTTATTCAAACTAATTAATTTTTTTAGTATTTTTGAATAAGATGTATTGTTTACTTAATTCTTTCTTTCCCTTGTTTTTCCTTTTCGGGGACGAAAAGTTGTGAGTGGGGGAGAGTGTAACGACCCATAAATTCTCAATAATATAATTTATTGATTTAATACGATTTTGGTAATTAAAACTGGAAGAATAAAGACATTGTAATTTAATAGTGAAACAAACGTTAAAATGAAATGTAACAATGTAATTAAAACTAATTATGAAATTTCAAACTAATTGAAATAATGTAAATTGTTGCACTTAGTTATAGATTTGAATATAAGAAAATATGTGTGAATGTTGAATCATTAGTGAGATAATATATGATCAATATAAATTGAAGTAAATCAGTGTTAATTAAGTAATTGTAACAATTGATTTGTAAATAATAATGAATTCATTAATGTGATTTAAAGTAATAGTAACGGTTGTAAGTTACTATTTAATTGGTTTATTAATTTAGTTGTAAATGTTAATTTTAGGTATAAAATTTGAATAAAAGAAAATAAGGGTAAGTATGGCATGAAAGAATGAATTAGTGTATAATCTATGGTAGTTGAATGAATTTACCATTTTATAAGCAATTATGATAATTAGAGAAAATGATAAACTTGAGTGCAAATTAAAGGGTAATGGCAACAGTTATTATAAGTTGTCTATTTAGTCTATAAATTAAATAGGAAATCTTTAATGTCATTAATGAGAATTAATGCAGTAATGGGAGGTGTGAATGTATAAATTAACTAAAAACGTAAATTTATTTATAAAGTAATAAATTGGTAAAAAGAATGGAACTAAGGTAAATTTATTTAATTGGTTTCAAACCTCTTTGTTATTTCTTTACTTATTTGTCTAGGCTTTTATTGTATTTATTGGAATTTATTTGCTTATGTCTTTTATAAAGACTTGGAGAAAATCAAAGGGTATACGTTACTTTATTAAATGCTTTCCTTTTTAATTTTCTACCCTCTTTATTAATTCTTAGCGTTTCTCACCCATTATAGCCATGCATGACTCTATCAAATCACATACAAAATCTTCCCAAATATCTCACTTCTTCGTTTGCCTCTTCTGATTGAGAGATATTACATAAGTTTCTTTTATTAAATAGGAAATAAATCCCATTCATTCACTAGCCTCTTTATTTCTTTCCTTTTTATTTCCTACCTCTTTAATTACCTTCTAGCCATGCATTTTATTTTCTTTAAGCCGTAAGAAACTTTCCATTTACTTCATTTGTCATTTGTGTGCAAACAAAGAAAATATACAAGATTCCTTCTCCTTAAATTGTCCCTTTTAATTTCCTAGCCATTCATTTTCTAGCCTTTACATCTCCAGCCATCCACTCTCCATATCTTTAGCCGTTCATTGTTTCTGTAACCTTAGCTGCCACTTTTATTATCATTTCACGTGAAAAGTTCTCACTTCACATATTTCATTTGCGTGAGAAAAAAAATGCTAGATCTAATATCCATGGTTTCTCCTTCCTCTTCTTCCTTTTCTATTTTCTTTTTCCTTTTTCTTTGTTTTGCCTCATGATTTGCTCGGCCTCTACCTTGCACCATCACCATGCAGACCATCACCACCTCCTCCATTCCCCCAAAGCATGGCCATTACCCTTAGATGAGAATCCATCACCAAAGGCCTTGAAACCCTAGCCAAACTCCTAGATTTCATCTCCTTCCTCCTATTAACCTCGGCCACACCACACTAACACCACCTACATGCCATGCCATGACCACAAACATCCCTAGCCGTGAGTTTGTGATGCCTATACCATACCAAACCCAATGGCCGAGCCCACTTGGTAGTTGAAGCAAAGGTTGTGCCACTTTTATCTCATATTTTCATTTTTTTAAATTTCTATTCTTTTATGTTGAAATATATTCTTATATATGTTGTATTTGTTTGCATACAAGATTTGGATTCGATCCTTCATCCACTCAAAAACATAATCGTGCTTCATCGTGCCTTTTTCATGCTTTGCGAAGTTTCGATTGTGTATTGTGAATTTGATTCTAGCTTTTAAAAAGGTGAGTTTTATCACTCTAGACATATGTATTTATATTATTGTCGAATAATGACATGTGGATTAGTATAAATTGATATGTTATTCATACATTCCTGTGATATGTTATATGATGTAAATGCTGTTTATACATATTTGTTACATCATCTAATATGTTATTATAAGATATACCGTTCATTTTATTTGTCGTATCATTACTGCTAGTTCCCTATTACTATGGGTTGAAATGATACATACCCGAACAGACTTTAGAATAAGGAAAAATCATTATGAGCTAAAATGGTAAGCTCAAGTGATTTTTATTGCATTTATTTCACTTGGGATTGCGGGTTTGAAATGATAGAACCCGGATTTTTCTTTTAAATTACAGATTGAAATGATACATATTCGTATTACTTGACCCAGGTTAGAAAATATTATACAGGCCCATGGTTTATTTTAAATGATATTTTCCTAAAAATTTATTAAGTATTTTAAATATTTTCTGAAAACTATTAAGTATTTTGAAATTATAAATATATGAAAATTTTAACTTAATTTGATTTAATGCTTTAAAGTGTAAAGAAATATTGTTTGTCTATATGTTAATTTTTTTATAAGTTAATTGGTTTTGGATGGAGTTTAAAGAGTCCTATTTATTGGAATAAAGGTTAAGCAATGTATCAAGCATTGACTTAACAAATGGATGTTTAATTTAAATTGGATATTTGTTAATAAATGTTAAGTTACTAAAATTTATAAGTTGAGTAATATCCAAATAATTTTTTTTTGAAAAGTGGAATAAGTTTGATAAGTTAAAAATGAGGAAATTTAAGATATATTGTTTTAAAGGGTATAATAGAAATTATAGCATTTCTCAAATGCTGTGGTTAAATGAACAATGACTTGAATTATACTAAATAAACCTATAACAACATTTCTGAAATTTAGTAGTTTCCGGATTTGAACTATGTTTTGATATATACTAAATATACATACCACAACACTTTATAAATGCTGCTGTTTTGAAATATAAAATGTCTTAGAAAGTCTATAATTGAATGAATAAACTTATAAATGCTACAACTTTGAAATGAATATTATTTGACATTGAATTTAAAGGGTTAAATGAATCTTGTTTGAAAGATATTAATATTGAATTTAGATGGTCTAAATAAATATGTTTCAAATGTTTGGTTTCGGAGTTGTTATAACTTGAAAGTGACATGGCTATGGAAATAAAATTATTGGAAATTGTATTTAATTAAGAATTGTCTTTAAATATATAAAATTAAACTTATTGAAATTTAAGATTTAAGAATTTGACTTTATAAAATGGTTTGGTTTAAGATGATTTATAGCAATATTTCGAGTTTAATAAATCGAAGGAATATTCAATGATTTGGAAATTGGATTTCATTTAAATGATATATTGATTTGGTTTTGGAATTTAAATGGTATACTATTCCTTTGGTTTTTAAATGGATATTATTCGACAAGTAATGATATTTGATTTTAAATGGTTTTGGAATAGAAATGATTTTGAAATAAATATCCATGGGTTATAATAACGTTGGGTTGTTAAAGTGACTAGGATCGGAAGTTGTCATACTTCCTACCAACTCCGAAAACCACTTTAACAACCTTGTACGCGGTGGAGATTCTAGAATGAAGTAGGATGGTGACAACGTTCTACTAAGGTATATACGTTGTCCCAACTTGTAACAACCCTGGTTTTGGAGATTACCTGTAAATATTAAATTATAATGGTAGATATGATTTAATATAGTGAAGTAAGATTAAGTTGGATAGTTTAAATTGCTTATTTGGAATAAACAATGGATTTTGGGGAATAAAATATGGAAAATAAAGTTTTGAAACTTTACTTGGTTAATTAAGTTAAAAATGAGCTAATCATGATTTTAATGTAAAGAAATGCAATAATTTTGATAATTATCGTCAAACGTTTCTTTTATATATTTTTAAAAGAAGCATTTCATTTAATAAGTGATATATTATAACTAAAAATGGAAATTTAGTTTAAAAATAAATTTTGGTTGTAAAATGTTGAAAAAAATGGTTTGTTATATTTTATTGAATAAGAAAATAATTTTTATGTAATTGTTGGAGTTAAAAATAGAGTTTTATATGAATTATTGTGTAAATTGTGTATTTAAGCAAAATAAGGCTTTTTAATAATGAAAAATATTTTTTTATAGCTAAATTATCTTTTTAATTTTTGTAAAAAAATTTTTTTTTGTGAAACATAAAAATATGTTTGTACAATTTGTAAAGATGAAATCATGTAAATACACATATGTTGTATTATGTAAATATGAGTGTTAGGGTAAATTTAGTGTTAAATAGATTATTAGGCTAATTAATTCTTTTGGGTCAAGCCCATTTGTTCACTAACCAGTGGAGTAATGAGAAAGCTTCTTCTTCCTCGAAACAGTATACATACATTTTTACCAGAAAACAAAAAGAAGAAACTATTCCTCTTTCAAACCCTAGGCTTTCAATCTTCAATCTCTTCACAGATTTATTGATTTTAATCAAATTGAAGATAATTGCAACAGGTAATTAACTCCGAAATGAAGAATATCTCATCAAATTCTGATTTTTATTTGGCTTTGTCTGTAACTTCATTTTCGTCCTTGCATGTTTCTATTTTCTCCTCTTTTAGGTTTCTAACTCCAAATCAATGCCAAATTTTCCTACTTTGCTTACTAAATCCGCTAATTGGCAGCAAATAAATCTTAAGGTGAGTTTAAACACTCACTTCTCTAGTTTACTCAAGTTTTCAGGTATGTTTTTGGTTGTATTAGATGAATCTTTGGTTGAATTTGTGAATTAAAAATATGATTTTTGGGTTTCTATGCTTGCTGAAAATGAATTAGAAAAATGCACAGAAGTAAAATAGTGATATCATGCATGTTCCTAATCAGTTTGAGCTCATTCTTTTTGTATTAGAAACTAGACTCAAGGAAAACAATTTCTCTTTTGGTTTCATTTCGATTTATGGAATTTTGGTAGACCTGAAGTAGAATTGAAAGTAAAAGTGAAACTCTATCCTAAAAGAAAATTTCCTGAGTTTATACCTGTAATATATTTTGCCATATGTTTTACATTGCTTATCCAAATTAGATAATCTAATATGCACTGGAAAGCTTAGGAATTATTCTACAAGTTTCATGTTTTGAGTTTTATGAAATTTTAAAATTAAGTTAGTCAAAATTGCACTTCTTTCTTACTATCCCGAGGGCAAAGTGACAGTTTTGTAATTTTAGACCTGAGAAATAAAATCATCATAAAGTTTGACTCTTTAGTCCAAATTGGGTGATTCTTTTTCTGTCTTTTAGATATTGAAATTATCTTCAACTTTTGTGTTTTATGATTTATCAAATTCTTAGATCTACAGGGTCAAAATGGCTTATTAAGCCGCAGCCTTGTTGTTATGCACATTGCTCACGGTTTTGTAATATTAGACCTGAGAAATAAAATCATCATAACTTTTGACTCGATTATCCAAATTAGGTGAATGTTTCTCTTTCTTTTAGAATTTTAAATTATCTTCAACTTTTATGTTTTAGGATTTATCAAATTCAGGGTTCTACAGGGTCAAAATGGCTCTTTAAGCCGCAGCCCTGTTGTTATGCACATTGTTCACAGTTTTGTAATTTTATACCTGAGAATTAGAATTGCCATAACTTTTGACTCCTATATCCGAATTAGTTGAATCATTTTCTGACTTAAATATATTGGAATTATCTTCAACTTTTATGTTTCATATTTTCTCAAATTTTGTGTTTAAAAGGGGCAAACAGGCAAAACAAGCCGCAGGTCTGAGTTCTTTTGCAATTTTGAGCATTTCCCGTTGAATTGTTTTTTTTTTTTTGAATTCAATGATTTTGAGCATTTTTTCGAGATGGTTCTAAAAGGCTAACTCATACTAATAAAAAAAAGTCGACATTAACATCGATTTGCACAACGAATTGACGGTTTCATTTGGATTTTATCTTATGTTAATTTTATTGAATTTTCATCGATTTTTGCTATTTCTGTGCACGTGTTTTCTAAACCGTTTTCGAAATGATTTTCAGAATGAAAAAGCTTTCAAATTAAATGTTTTACAAAAATTTATAATTATTTTATATATATAATACACACTTTTATACTATTCGAACGTATGAGAAAGAGAATTAAACGATTTAGTAAAACAAGTTGTATGGGACATGTGCGTTTACTATTTCGGTTAATTCCGGACTTGTACGATCGAAGCTATTTGAGTTTAATGATTCGGAGATTTTTTGCTATTTTATGGCGTATTTTGAGTTTTATAATTCCTATTTATTGGAATTATTTAAGATGATCAATATTTGACAAGCACTATGGTTTGAGATCTCCTATATAGGAGTATTGTCGACGAGATCCATCCGATGTCTTATTTACTTGCCATTGATATAAGACAAGTCTTGAGTTTATGATTTCATATTTTGAGATTTATGGTTCAAGAGAAACCATCATGATGTTTTCACTTATCGATGAGATGAGACAAGTTACGATGTCATTTAATGCTTGTCGATGAGATGAGACAAGTATGGTGGCTCTTTGTCACTCGTCAATGAGACTAGGCGAGATATAAATTTTTGAGTTTTATGATGTATCTAGTGTGGCATCGACTAATGGCTACTAAACCGCTAAGTGCTAATGTGTGGTATGGGACACACGTTAACACTTTTCGGGTTCCTATCCGTGAGTTTGTGACACATTCACGATGTTTACCTAACGGAACTGCTTGAAGAGGTGTCAGCGACCTTGTCATGAGAACGAACTGCTTTGGAAGGTGTTAGCGACCTTGTTAGGGCTGACAAAACGGCTTGAAGAGGTGTCAGCGACCTTGTCATGAGGACGAACTGCTTTGGGAGGTGTTAGCGACCTTGTTAGGGCTGACAAAATGGCTTGAAGAGGTGTCAGCGACCTTGTCATGAGGACGAACTGCTTTGGGAGGTGTTAGCGACCTTGTCTAAGGCTTCGACTATCTGAGTTTAGCACATGCAGCATTGCTGCGGCATTATAATTGGGATTTGGCCAATCCGGATTTTCTGAGTTTTCTGTTTTATTGTGATTTCATCTTTTTAGGATGTTTTATTACATTGATAGCCTAGTGCTATATGAGATGTTATATATATGGTGATTTCAATTAGGATGTTTTGAACTCTTATCGAGTTCCTTGAGTTATGAGTTTAGATAATTTCAGGATTTTATAGGATATTCTGTGTTTTGCCATTTTGGCGAGTTGAGATTGAGATTTATATACATTTATACCGATGAGACGAGGTATAATTGAGTTCGGAGATTCTTTTATATTTGAGTTTTGGATCATCCTACTTGAGAATATCTTATATTTTCCTTTTTGGCGAGATTCTATATTAATGTTTCACCTTTTGAGGAGATATGGTTCATGGAAACCATGTAGACATTTTGTGATGTCGCCGATGATATGAGGCGAATGTTTATATTATTTGAGTATTATTATTGAACTTACCTCTTTTGAGGTCATTGTATACTTAACTGACATTATTTCACTTAAGTCATGAGTTGTATTCTTTCTGTTGCCTCTTCTCATTCAAAAATAATTATCACTTTGTATTTTATGCTTCATATTGTCATCTATCCTCATTAACTGATTATTTTAGCTAGACTGACCCGTGTACTTTGTCCTCGGGTCAGACCGAGTTGTTTCAGGTTAGCTATCAGTTATGGGACTTTGCTTTGATGCATCTGCTTGAATATCAGCCTAGAACTTTTGTTTAGTTTATATTTCTTTCCGCTTGACTCTGATGTATTTATATTTGATTCGATGTATATAGTGTGGTCGAATACCACCTTTATTGTATTCATATTGTATTGTACTAAACATGTATCAGTGTGTATATATATATATGATGTTTATTACTGTTCTGTGATGTGCTTTACATATAGTTATTGTATTTTGTTCTGATAAATCCATTAGCCACATATAATTTTAGATTAAGCATTTACTATGTATGTCGATCCATTGAGATAGAAAAGAAAAATCATAATGCATTTATCGACGTATTCAGTAGATGTTTAAGACAAAGTTATAGATGGTCGCCCTTAACCAGCCCTATTCTCCGCTTTAGTGGACGGAGTCACTCGTTAATTCTCTTTACTAAGGTGGGTCTTGGTGTGGGGCGTTACAGCTTGGTACCAGAGCCGTGGTCAAAACAAAGTAGAATAAACACAGAACAGTACGTATATCATGATACATCGAAGTACAGTACAAGTGAATCATTGTCCTTTATTCGAGCTTGTTTTCGAATCGTGCCTTGATTCATTTTAGAGTTTTGGGATTGTTGAGATGGAATATGTCTAGGAATATAGATATATTGTATTCCGTAGTATTCCATAATAGTGTTTGATGTCATCTTATCTTATATAAAATCTCGTTTGGGATTATTCTATTCTTATTTTTGTTGATACGAGTGAGTTCGTATCGTTGGAGCTTATTGATTTCTTTAAACATTCTTGTTTCATTCCTTTGAGAGTTGTGAATCCTACTGAAGGGATCCACAACAATTGGCTTGTTGTGAGCATTTTGAGTTCTCTATTTGTTGCTACTTTAGTGAGTATTTGTTTATTACTCACTATCTTGAGATGTATCTGATTTGAGATGGATTGACTAATTTGATGTTAAGTCCGATCCTTTTGTTGTTATAGGATCCTTTATTTATTTAGGCATCCTAATTTGCTTGGTTTATTATTTCTATCACTTTGGAATGTTAATGATGATTCTGAAGTTTTTGTGTTCACTCTTGAGTATCGATATGTTGATATATCTCGAATTCCAGTTAAGGTGACTTTGTTGAGTTTTGATAAGTCCGTTTGGGTTTGATATCCAATCGGGCAATCGAGTGTTGAATTAACCTTATTCCTGGCTTTTAGCCTTCGGTTATCCTTCCACGAGGATATCCACTAAGGAATGAGGTGAGTTTCTAGATTGTTCTAGTTTGATTTAGTTTCTTTGAGTTATCCTTTTCGGATACTCAATCGGTATTATTCTTTGTAGCATTACTTTGTTTGAAGTAATAATTTGTTGCTTGTGTGCTTCTTCTCCTTCAAGAAGAATATCTTGCTTATCCTGTATCTTGATGACTTTTGGGAGTGGTTCATGACATCGTAAGATTGACGAACACTCAATCTCCTTCTGTTGATTTTGAGAATCGAGTATTCTTGGAATATCTCGATGCATTCTCTTAATGTTCTTTGGTTTGAGTTTTGAAGCTATATAAATATGAGTTTTAAAGAGAAATTGGAGCTTTGAGATATTTTAAAAATCAAAGAATGTTTTGAGAATATATTTATATGAGTAGTATTCTTTCATGGAAATAATTTGAGAGTGTTGGGTTAGCCATCGAGTAGTTAAGAGTTCTGGTCGATACGCCTGATCAATGTTATCGATAAGAATCTCCTAAATGCTCTGATGAGGCAATCAAACACGATTGTTTGTATTTTGAAAATTGAGATTTAAAAAATAATATTTTGAGATTATATATTAAATTTATTTTTAAACGGTAATTGCAGCCATTGATTTTAGAGACGAGTAACAGAGTGGCGATGCAGTTTTGATCGTTCGATCAACTCTGCAGCCAATGGATATATCTATTTATTAGAGGTTCAATGGCGAGGCAATGCCATTTATTTATATATTTACTTTGAAAATATAAAGATGAGAATATGTGAGAATATCCTTGAGCTATACTTTATTGAAAGTATATTTTGAGATTTTAGAATCTATATTATATACATTGGATGTTTTAAGAGAAGAGTTACAAGAGGATTTGAAGATTGTTTTTAAACGATTTAAGTGGTTTAATAAAAAGAGTAAAGAGAATTTAAACCCTTAATTTATTTTGAGGGATATTATTATGGATTTAAAAATTCTTTGGAAATTAATTTTGAAGTAAGAGAAGAAATTCGAATTTTAATTTTGAGTTTTTATTACTTACTAAGTAATTTATTAAAGAGTTTGAGAAATTTTCAAATATTGAAAATTGAGATTTAAAATTTTAAAAGATGTTGAGGTTTAAAATTCTAAATATCTTGGACTAAAAGATAATTCGAGCTTATATCCTTGTTCTTGAGTATATTCTATCTTTGAGCTATTATAAGGACGTGCATTTTTTTGCGGTCACTCGAGTTTGGTGGCCTTGTAAGAAGCCATCTTGTGATTTATCTATCTTGTCTATTGTGTCTACCCTGCTGTGAGAATGTTCTTTCCGTATATTTATACGAAAAATCGTACTGATGATCTTCTTTATTACTTAGAGTTCGGGTTTAAGTGAATTTTATCCCGACTCTATTCGTAGAGTTTTTTTTGGAAATCAATCATTTTCAATTGAATAATTGTTGAGCATCTTATTGTGTTTTGATTCGAAGACGGGATATCTCCGAAATTCTTTCGAGATACTTGGAAAATAATATGGTTTGCTAATCACTATATTAGCATTTGATGGACCATTGGATTAACCAAGTGAGTTTTTCCTTATTTCTCTCTACCATTCTATGTTAAGAGTATGAATGGTTTGAGTTTTGAGCTTGTCTTTATCCTTTGTCGATTGAATTTTTGAGTTGTTTCCGGCTCTTTTTCTAGAAAATTGCAGGGACGCAATTTTCGTAAGGGGGGAGTCTGTAACAACCCTAGTTTTGGAGATTACCTGTAAATATTAAATTATAATCGTAGATATGATTTAATATAGTGAAGTAAGATTAAGTTGGATAGTTTAAATTGCTTATTTGGAATAAACAATGGATTTTGGGGAATAAAATATGGAAAATAAAGTTTTTAAACTTTACTTTGTTAATTAAGTTAAAAATGAGCTAATCATGATTTTAATGTAAAGAAATGCAATAATTTTGATAACTATCATCAAACGTTTCTTTTATATATTTTTAAAAGAAGCATTTCATTTAATAAGTGATATATTATAACTAAAAATGGAAATTTGGTTTAAAAATAAATTTTGGTTGTAAAATGTTGAAAAAAATGGTTTGTTATATTTTATTACATAAGAAAATAATTTTTATGTAATTGTTGGAGTTAAAAATAGAGTTTTATATGAATTATTGTGTAAATTGTGTAATTCAGCAAAATAAGGCTTTTTAATAACGAAAAATATTTTTTTACAGCTAAATTATCTTTTTAATTTTTGTAAATTTTTTTTTTGTGAAACATAAAAATATGTTTGTACAATTTGTAGAGATGAAATCATGTAAATACACATATGTTGTATTATGTAAATATGAGAGTGTTAGGGTAAATTTAGTGTTAATTAGATTATTAGGCTAATTAATTCTTTTGGGTCAAGCCCATTTGTTCACTAACCAGTGGAGTAATGAGAAAGCTTCTTCTTCCTCAAAACAGTATACATACATTTTTACCAGAAAACAAAAAGAAGAAACTATTCATCTTTCAAACCCTAGGCTTTCAATCTTCAATCTCTTCACAGATTTATTGATTTTAATCAAATTGAAGATAATTGCAACATGTAATTAACTCCGAAATGAAGAATATCTCATCAAATTCTGATTTTTATTTGGCTTTGTCTGTAACTTCATTTTCGTCTTTGCATGTTTCTATTTTCTCCTCTTTTAGGTTTCTAACTCCAAATCAATGCCAAATTTTCCTACTTTGCTTACTAAATCCGCTAATTGGCTGCAAATAAATCTTAAGGTGAGTTTAAACACTCACTTTTCTAGTTTACTCAAGTTTTCAGGTATGTTTTTGGTTGTATTAGATGAATCTTTGGTTGAATTTGTGAATTAGAAATATGATTTTTGGGTTTCTATGCTTGCTGAATATGAATTAGAAAAATGCACAGAAGTAAAATAGTGATATCATGCATGTTTCTAATCAGTTTGAGCTCATTCTTTTTGGATTAGAAACTAGACTCAAGGAGAAACAATTTCTCTTTTGGTTTCATTTCGATTTATGGAAGTTTGATAGACCTGAAGTAGAATTGAAAGTAAAAGTGCAACTCTGTCCTAAAAGAAAATTTCCTGAGTTTATACCTGTAATATATTTTGCCATACGTTTTACATTGCTTATCCAAATTTGATAATTTAATATGCACTTGAAAGCTTAGGAATTATTCTACAAGTTTCATGTTTTGAGTTTTGTGAAATTTAAAGTTAAGTTAGTCAAAATTGCACTTCTTTCTTACTATCCCGAGAGCAAAGTGACAGTTTTGTAATTTTAGACCTGGGAAATAAAATCATCCTAACTTTTGACTCGTTAGTCCAAATTAGTTGATTCTTTTTCTCTATTTTAGATATTGAAATTATCTTCAACTTTTGTGTTTTATGATTTTATCAAATTCTGAGATCTACAGGGTCAAAATGGCTTATTAAGCTGCAGCCCTGTTGTTATGCACATTGCTCACGGTTTTGTAATATTAGACCTGAGAAATAAAATCATCATAACTTTTGACTCGACTATCCAAATTAGGTGAATCTTTTTCTTTATTTTATAATTTGAAATTATCTTCAATTTTTATGTTTTAGGATTTATCAAATTCAGGGTTCTACAGGGTCAAAATGGCTCTTTAAGCCGCAGCCCTGTTGTTATGCACATTGTTCACAGTTTTGTAATTTTATACCTGAGAATTAGAATTGCCATAACTTTTAAATCCTATGTCCGAATTAGTTGAATCTTTCTCGGACTTTAAGATATTGGAATTATCTTCAACTTTTATGTTTTATGTTTTCTCAAATTCTGTGTTTAAAAGGGGCAAACAGGCAAAACAAGCCGTAGGCCTGAGTTCTTTTGCAATTTTGAGCATTTCCCGTTGAATTTTTTTTTTTTGAATTCAATGATTTTGAGCATTTTTTTCGAGATGGTTCTAAAAGGCTAACTCATGCTAATAAAAAAAAGTCGACATTAACATCGATTTGCACAACTAATTGACGGTTTCATTTGGATTTTATCGTATATTAATTTTATTGAATTTTCATCGATTTTTGCTATTTCTGTGCACGTGTTTTCTAAACCGTTTTCGAAATGATTTTAAAAATGAAAAAGCTTTCAAATTAAATGTTTTACAAAAATTTATAATTATTTTATATATATAATACACACTTTTATACTATTCGAATGTATGAGAAAGAGAATTAAACGATTTAGTAAAACAAGTGGTATGGGACATGTGCGTTTACTATTTCGGTTAATTCCGGACTTGTACGATCGAAGCTATTTGAGTTTAATGATTCCGAGATGTTTTTCCATTTTATGGCGTATTTTGAGTTTTATAATTCCTATTTATTGGAATTATTTAAGATGACCAATATTTGACAAGCACTATGGTTTGAGATCTCCTATATAGGAGTATTGTCGATGAGATCCATCCGATGTCTTATTTACTTGCCAATGATATAAGGCAAGTCTTGAGTTTATGATTTCATATTTTGAGATTTATGGTTCAAGAGAAACCATCATGATGTTTTCACTTGTCGATGAGATGAGACAAATTACGATGTCATTTAATGCTTGTCGATGAGATGAGACAAGTATGGTGGCTCTTTGTCACTCGTCAATGAGACTAGGCGAGATATAAATTTCCGAGTTTTATGATGTTTCTAGTGTGGCATCGACTAATGGCTAGTAAACCGCTAAGTGCTAATGTGTGGTATGGGACACACGTTAACACTTTTCGGGTTCCTATCCGTGAGTTTGTGACGCATTCACGATGTTTACCTAACGGAACTGCTTGAAGAGGTGTCAGCGACCTTGTCATGAGAACGAACTGCTTTGGAAGGTGTTAGCAACCTTGTTAGGGCTGATAAAACGGCTTGAAGAGGTGTCAGCGACCTTGTCATGAGGACGAACCGCTTTGGGAGGTGTTAGCGACCTTGTTAGGGTTGACAAAATGGCTTGAAGAGGTGTCAGCGACCTTGTCATGAGGACGAACTGCTTTGGGAGGTGTTAGCGACCTTGTCTAAGGCTTCGGCCATCTGAGTTTAGCACATACAGCATTGCTGCGGCATTATAATTGGGATTTGGCCAATCCAGATTTTTTGAGTTTTCTGTTGTGATTTCACCTTTTTAGGATGTTTTATTACATTGATAGCCTAGTGCTATATGAGATGTTATATATATGGTGATTTCAATTAGGATGTTTTGAACTCTTATCGAGTTCCTTGAGTTATGAGTTTAGATAATTTCAGGATTTTATAGGATATTCTGTGTTTTGCCATTTTGGCGAGTTGAGATTGAGATTTATATACATTTATATCGATGAGACGAGGTATAATTGAGTTTGGAGATTCTTTTATATTTGAGTTTTGGATCATCCTACTTAAGAATATCTTATGTTTTCCTTTTTGGCGAGATTTAATATTAATGTTTCACCTTTTGAGGAGATATGGTTCATGGAAACCATGTAGACATTTTGTGATGTCGCCGATGATATGAGGAGAATGTTTATAGTATTTGAGTATTATTATTGAACTTACCTCTTTTGAGGTCATTGTATACTTAAGTGACATTATTTCACTTAAGTCATGAGTTGTATTCTTTCTGTTGCCTCTTCTCATTCGAAAATAATTATCACTTTGTATCTTATGCTTCATATTGTCATCTATCCTCATTAACTGATTATTTTAGCTAGACTGACCCGTGTACTTTGTACTCGGATCAGACCGAGTTGTTTCAGGTTAGCTATCAGTTATGGGACTTTGCTTTGATGCATCTGCTTGGATATCAGCCTAGAACTTTTGTTTAGTTTATATTTCTTTCCGCTTGACTCTGATGTATTTATATTTGATTCGATGTATATAGTGTGGTCGAATACCACCTTTATTGTATTCATATTGTATTGTACTAAACATGTATCAGTGTATATGTATATATATGATGTTTATTACTGTTCTGTGATGTGCTTTACATATAGTTATTGTATTTTGTTCTGATAGATCCATTAGCCACCTATAATTTTAGATTAAGCATTTACTATGTATGTCGATCCATTGAGATAGAAAAGAAAAATCATAATGCATTTATCGACGTATTCAGTAGATGTTTAAGACAAAGTTATTGATGGTCGCCCTTAACCAGCCATATTCTCCTCTTTAGTGGACGAAATCACTCGTTAATTCTCTTTACTAAGGTGGGTCTTGGGGTGGGGCGTTACACAACTCCCGTGAGTTGGCATAATGTGGCTAAAACAGGAGTAATTGACGGGCTAATGAGTTCGCTCCTCTAATCGGACACACTCCTTTGCTATTATATTCGGACATTGAGATTGATTCGGTGGCCACTTTTGATTCTTTGATTTGGGGGTGTGGCTCGCGGTGGACGGTAGTAGCTGCTACGCGTTACCACTGGCCCGAAAGTGTAATTGGTATATCTATCCTGAAATTGCCTAGTTGTGTCATGTCACCTACCCTAACGCGCCTTGTACGAATTTGATTTGTGTCATACCTATGGAGTATCCTCTAGTAGCCTCCGATCAGGAGGTATTACGGTATTGTATAGACTATTGGCACCATTAAGTGTTAAGGGCTATATGGGTAACCCCTTAACGTTATTTAAAAGTAAGTTTATTTTACTATAGACATTATTATAATAGCGTAATATTACTACATAGTAAATAGTTTAACAGATCCTTAAAGGATGGGCGGTTCCAAGCATCCTTTAAGTTACTTGTACCTTATATTACAGTTCACTTGAGTTGGTTTACATTGTATAAGTATGTATGTCCTGACTTGAGTGTTTTGCGTTTTGCTTTACGCTCGGGTCAGACTGAGTGATACAGCATTTGAGACTCACCTTCGGAGTTGGAGCTTTGCGTGAAGATCCAGCTATCTATTTCAATTCCAGTTATCCAGTTGATTCTAGTTATTCAATTGATTCCAGTGATGTATTCAAGTTTATACTTGATTATTGTATTAAACTTCTATAGTAAATGAAATATTTTTTTTATATGTATAAGTATATTTTTTGAATTTTGAAAGTTAATTGAATTGGATGTTGAGAAATAGTATATGACTATGTATATAGGTTGTAACCATTAACTTTTGTCCATAGATATAAATAATTGAAATATAAACATGGTTATAAATTATTTTGGAAATATAAATGAATTTAAACAAAAAACTAAGAATTTAATTTCCGATAGTTTCAAACTTTGTGTTTAAAGTTTTAAAGGGTAGATTATTTAAGGCATTTCACGTAGAAATTATTTCAGAGAATTTCAGTTTTAAATCAGTGCTCTTCTCTTTATCATTGGAAAATAATTTCAGTGATGGCAGCCGCATCATCGACATTCATTTTCGAGCTTCGAAGTTGAGAGACCATTCTGTAGCTCTGCTACACTTTTGGTTGGAAGTTGAATTTAATTTGAACTTCGTAAAGTATGATTTGAATTACAATATATATATATATATATGATTTAATTTGATTTGATATATACTGTGTATATTTATTTATCTCTAATTGTTTGAACTTAATCTGAAATTTAATTCTAAAATTTTATCTTAAAGGAAAATTTGAATTATAAAAGGAAATCAAATTATGAATAAATATGTAAGCTTGGATAATTTAATTAAGAAAACTTCTATTTGTATAATATTCTATTGCACTCCAATATAACATACCTTAGTTATTAGAAGTTAACAATGTAATTGGATAATATACAATAAATGTTTTTTTATAAATAAAACTTGAGTGTTTATAATAAAAGTTATACACTTAAATTTTAGTTATAAAAGGGATTAATTGAGGTAAATAGAATAAAGGGTTAATTGAATAACTTACAATATAAAATGGTATTAAAGGAATTTTTAAATAAATTGGTATATTTTATTCAAATTAATTAATTTTGTGAATTTATTTGTTTATAAAGTTATAATTTTTGAATAAGATATATTGTTTACTTAATTTTTTATTTCCCTTCTTTTTCCTTTTCGGGGACGAAAAGTTGTGAGTCGGGGAGAGTGTAACGACCTATAAATTTTCAATAATATAATTTGTTGATTTAATACGATTTCGGTAATTAAAACTGGAAGAATAAAGACATTGTAATTTAACAGTGAAATAAATGCTAAAATGAAATGTAATAATGTAATTAAAACTAATTATGAAATTTCAAACTAATTGAAATAATTTAAATTGTTGCACTTAGTTATAGATTTGAATATAAGAAAACAAGTGTGAATGTTGAATCATTAAAATATAATCAATATAAATTAAAGTAAATCAGTGTTAACTAAATAATTGTCACAATTGATTTGTAAATAATAATGAATTCATTAATGTGATTTAATGTAATAGTAACGGTTGTAAGTTACTATTTAATTGGTTTATTAATTTAGTTGTAAATGTTAATTTTAGGTATAAAATTTGAATATAAGAAAATAAGGGTAAGTGTGGTGTGAACGAATGAATTAGTGTATAATCTATGGTAGTTGAATGAATTTAACATTTTGTAAGCAATTATGATAATTAGAGAAAATGATAAACTTGAGTGTAAATTAAAGGGTAATGGCAACAGTTATTATAAGTTGTATATTTAGTCTATAAATTAAATCGGAAATCTTTAATGTCGTTAATGAGAATTAATGTAGTAATGGGAGGTGTGAATGTATAAATTAACTAGAAACATAAATTTATTTATAAAGTAATAAATTGGTAAAAATAATGAAACTAAGATAAATTTACTTAATTGGTTTCAAAGCTTAATTAGTACAATTGACAAAAGTACACATTTAAAAAAAGTAACATTTATACAAATTTAAGAGGTAAATAGGGGTGTATTAATGTAATGGAATATAAAACTAATGTAACCAGGTTTATAAAGAAATAGTGGGCATAGTATAAAGATGGAAATTAATCAAATCAAATTATGGGAATCAATTTTTATAAGTTGGAATGTAATCTATAATAAATGAATTTAATGATAAGTAAATGAATTCAATTGCTATGTTAATTGAAGACTAGGATGAAATGGGAATGCATATTTTATTCATAAGATAATATGAAAGGATGAAACCTATCTGAATGAATTAATTGAGGATTCAATCATAATAAATGTATACATTTGACAAATTCAATATAATTGAAACCAACTGTTAATACAAAGGAAAGATGGATATTTGAATATATATATTAATGTAATGAAAGATAAACGAATATTAACGAGGTTTGTAGAGTAGTATAAACTTAATAAGAATTGAATCAAATCAGTTTATTTGAAATTAATTATAACTTATGGGAATTCAATTCATAACAAATAGATTTATGGGAAGAGAATGAAATTAATTGCTTTGCTAATTTAAATTTGGATGAATTAGGAAGTTATTAATGTATTAGTATATAAACCAATGTTAATATGGATTTATTGGGAATTTAAACTTATACTTTTAAATCAAATAATTACAACGTTTTACACGCAATAAATTTATGTATTTTCATTCTATATATATTTTTTACTATATCCATCTCTTTGTTTATTTCTTTATTTATTTGTCTAGATTTTTATTGTATTCATTGGAATTTATTTGCTTATATCTTTTATAAAGAGTTGGAGAAAATCAAAGGGTATACGTTACTTTGTTAAATGCTTGCCATTTTAATTTTCTACTCTCTTTATTAATTCTTAGCGTTTCTCATGCATTATAGCCATGCATTACTCTATCAAATCACGTACAAAATCTTCCCAAATATCTCACTTCTTCATTTTCCTCTTCTGATTGAAAGATATTGCATAAGTTTCTTTTATTAAATAGGAAATAAATCCCATTCATTCACTAGCCTCTTTATTTCTTTCCTTTTTACTTCCTACCTCTTTAATTACCTTCTAGCCAAGCATTTTATTTTCTTTAAGCCGTGAGAAACTTTCCATTCACTTCATTTTTCATTTGCGTGCAAACAAAGAAAATATAAAAGATTCCTTCTCCTTAAATTGTGCCTTTTAATTTCCTAGCCATTTATTTTCTAGCCATTATATCTCTAGCCATCCACTCTCCATATATTTAGCCGTTCATTATTTATGTAACCTTAGTTGCCACTTTTACTATCATTTCACGTGAAAATTTCTCACTTTACATATTTCATTTGCTTGAGAAAAAAATGCTAGATCTAATATCCATGGCTTCGCCTTACTCTTCTTCTTTTTCTATTTTCTTTTTCCTTTTTCTTTGTTTTGCCTCATGATTTGCTCGGCCTCTACCTTGCCATTACCCTTAGATGAGAATCCATCACCAAAGGCCTTGAAACCCTAGCCAAACTCCTAGATTTCATCTCCTTCCTCCTATTAGCCTCGGCCACACCACACTAACACCACCTACATGCCATGCCATGACCACAAACATCCCTAGCCGTGAGTTTGTGATGCCTAGACCCTACCCAAACCCAATGGCCGAGCCCACTTGGTAGTTGAAGCAAAGGTTGTGTCACTTTTATCTCATATTTTCATTTGTTTTAATTTTTATTCTTTTATATTGAAATATATTCTTATATATGTTGTATTTGTTTGCATACAAGATTTGGATCTGACTCTTCATCCACTCAAAAACATAATCGTGCTTTATCGTGCCTTTTTCGTGCTTTGCGGGGTTTCAGTTGTGCATTGTGAATTTTATTCTAGCTTTTAAAAGGGCGAGTTTTATCACTCTAGACATATGTACTTATATTATTGTGGAATAATGACAAGTGGATCTGTATAAATTGATTTGTTATTCATACATGCCTGTGATATGTTATATGATGTTAAATGCTGTTTATATATATTTGTTACATCATCTAATATGTTATTATATGATATATGTTTATTTTATTTAGTGTATCATTACTGCAAGTTCCCTATTACTATGGGTTGAAATGATACATACATGAACGGACTTTAGAATAAGGAAAAATCATTATGAGCTGAAATGATAGGCTCAAGTGATTTTTATTGTGATTTTTATTGCATTTATTTCACTTGGGATTGCGGTTTGAAATGGTAGAATCCGGATTTTTCTTTTAAACTACGAATTGAAATGATACATATCCGTATCACTTGACCCAGGTTAGAAAATATTATACAGGCCCTTGTTTATATTCTAAATGATATTTTCCTAAAAATTTATTAAGTATTTTAAATATTTTATGAAAACTATTAAATATTTTGAAATTATAAATATATGAAAATTTTAACTTAATTTGATTTAGTGCGTTAAAGTATAAAGAAATATTGTTTGTCTATAAGTTAAATTTTTTATAAGTTAATTGGTTTTGGATGGAGTTTAAAGAATCCTATTTATTGGAATAAAGGTTAAGCAATGTATAAGTATTGACTTAACAAATGGATGTTTAATTTAAATTGGATATTTATTTATAATTGTTAAGTTACTAAAATTTATAAGTCGAGTAATATCCAAATAATTTTTTTTGAAAATTGGAATAAGTTTGATAAGTTAAAAATGAGGAAATTTAAGATATATTGTTTTAAAGGGTATAATAGAAATTATAGCATTTCTGAAATGCTGTGGTTAAATGAACCATGGCTTGAATTATGCTAAATAAACCTATAACAGCATTTCTGAAATGCTGTAGTTTCTGAATTTGAACTACGTTTTGATATATACTAAATATACCTACCGCAGCACTTTGTAAATGCTGCTGTTTTGAAATATACAATGTTTTGGAAAGTTTATAATTGAATGAATAAACTTATAAATTCTACAACTTTGAAATGAATATTATTTGACATTGAATTTAAAGGGTTAAATGAATCTTGTTTGGAAGATATTAACATTGAATTTAGATGGTCTAAATAAATATGTTTCAAAATGTTTGGTTTCAGAGTTGTCATAACTTGAAAGTGATATGGCTGTGGAAATGAAATTATTGAAAATTCTATTTAATTAAGAATTGTCTTTAAATATATGAAATTGAACTTATTAAAATTTAAGATTTAAGAATATGACTTTATAAAGTGGTTTGGTTTAAGATGATTTATAGAAATATTTCGAGTTTAATAAATTGAAGGAATATTCAATTATTTGGAAATTGGGTTTCATTCAAATGATATGTTGATTTGGTTTTGGAATTTAAATGGTATACTATTTCTTTGGTTTTGAAATGGATATTATTTGGAAAATATTGGTTTTTGATTTTAAATGGTTTTGGAATAGAAATGATTTTGAAATAAATATCTGTGGGTTATAATAACATTGGGTTGTTAAAGAGACCAGGATCGAAAGTTGTCATACTATCTGTCAGCTTCGAAAACCACTTTAACAACTTTGTACGCGATGGAGATTCGAAAATGAAGTAGGATGGTGGCGATGTTCTACTAAGGTATATACGTGGACCCAACTCCCGTGAGTTGGCATAAGGTGGCTAAATAGGAGCAATCGACGGGCTAATGAGTTCGCTCCTCTGATCGAACACACTCCTTTGCTATTATATTCAGACATTGAGATTGATTTGGTGGCCACTTTTGACTCTTTGATATAGGGGTGTGGCTCGAGGTGGGCGGTAGTAGCTGCTACGCGTTACCATCGGCCCGGAAGTGTAATTGATATATCTACCCTAGCATTGCCTAGTTGTGTTGTGTCACCTACCTTAGCGCGCATGTACGAGTTTGATTCGTGTCGTACCTATTGAGTATCCTCTGGTAGCCTCCTGATCAGGAGGCATTACGGTACTATATAGACTATTGGCACTATTACGTATTAAGGGCTATAAGGGTAACCCCTTAATGCTATTTAAAATTAAGTTTATTTTACGATAGACATTATTATAATAGCGTACTATTAATACGTAGCAAATAGTTTAGTGGATCCTTAGAGGATGGGCGGTCCTAAGAATCCTTTAAGTTACTTGTACCTTATATTACAGTTCACTTGAGTTAGTTTACATTGTATAAGTACGTATGTCCTGACTCGAGTGCTTTCTGTTTTGCTTTACGCTCGGGTCAGACTGAGTGATATAACATTTGTGACTCACCTTCCGAGTTGGACCTTTGCTTGAAGATCCAGCTGTCCATTTCAATTCCAGTTATTCAGTTGATTCCAGTTATTCAGTTGATTCCAGTGATGTATTCAGCTTTGTACTTGATTATTTTATTAAACTTCTGTTGTACCTTGTTTAACTCTGATGTATTTATATAGTAGCTTCATGAACTACTATCTCTTTTCTTTCACTGCATTTTATTACCTCTGATCTGTGATTTATTTATTTACTGCATATTCTGAGTTTTGCCAAATTTATTTTTACAATTCGGTATTTTGAGCAATTCAAGTCCGACATGTGTGTTTGCGAATGGTTGAAAATACCGGATCATTACATTATGCAATGTACATAGTCTCTTCATTTCTTTTGTTATTAATTATTGCATGAACGTTTTAAAATAGTTACTGTAACGACCCGAAATTTTCAAACCCGAAAATTCCAGATAGTTATTAAAAAGAAGAAAGATATAGAAGAAGAGGAACAGATACACAAACATCTCACAATAGCAGCGGATAAAATATAATAATAAATAATAATAGTTGCAAAAGAATACTATATCTGTCGATTACATTTTAATACATCAGAGTTTCACATTATAAACTGTCACTGAATATTTACAATTATCATGTCCCAGATTAACAATAATATAAATACAGCGGATATACTCGATACGATATCACCATCCAGCTCGCCTCCTGAGCTCCAGAACGGACCTACCTGAAATCTGTAATACTCAGTCTGACCCGAGCATTACATCAAAGTAACACCCGGGTCAGGCTGGAAACCAGCGTGAGTAAACCCAAATAACATGGAATGCAAAGTATACAACTCAAATAAAACCCGGGTACTTATCAATTTACAACTTCACAAGTTGTTATAGACATCACTTATTTCACAAAGCAATTAAGTGCCAGAACTTAGATTATAAGGTACAATTCACTTAAATCATTCCCTTACACTCTATTGATTCCACGTATCAATTTATAAAGAATCGAAGTGGTTTCGGGTATCAACTAGTACCCGAACTTCGGTCTCTTCGAATTCAGCTCATCTTAACACATGTTACTCAAGTGAAATGCAATTCATTTTTTTATATGAAAGATGTCACCTCTTTTGTCTCAGCAATTTAACATTAATAGATAACCACATTACCATTGTCCACTCAAACACATCATATCACGAACCATTTCATATCAGGGTTATCAATCAGTTCAGGGCAATTAATTATCATTTAATCTTACACGAACAAGATAAACCAATCACACCATCTCAAATTAGCCAAAATTAAATTAAGTCAATCACCTTTAAATCCTACTTATTAATTAATTAAAGCCCAATTAATTTACCACCCCAAATCATTCATCTTAGTTGATCCCTCGTGATTATTTATTCTTTAATTATACTCAGTTTATCATCATTATCTAATTACTTCCATTAAGTAATTATACTTAACAAAACTCCATGAATGTTTATCCTTAATTAATCAATTAAACTTAATTAATTGCATCCATAAATCAATCCCAATTACTTATAACAGTGATTACCCCTCTGTAATTACTTACTTAAGTAACTAATCCCTTACTTAATTTTTAATCCCATTTGGTTAATTACCCCATGTAATTCATCCTTAATTATTTCTCATTAAGTAATTCCTTTTAATTTATTATGAATTACTTCACTAAATCCCATCAAGTATTTATATTTAATTAATCTCTAAGAGATTACCTTTAATTAATTAACAAACTAATTCCAATCGGGTAATCCATCCCTTAATTACCCTTAAATCCAATTAATTAATCTTAATTATGGACTAATTATTCCTTAACCAATGATTAATAAACCTTAATTATTGATTAACACAATTTAATAACAAATTAAATATTCCTTAATTACCAGTTAATTTATCATAAGTCATTAGTTAATTAAATTACTTAATCATTCGTTAATTAACCTTAAGTTGTTACTTACAAATTTATTTAACCAATTTCTAATCACTATTTAAAAGTCATCATTCTTAATTGCCTTCTAAACTAAATAATTGATATTAATTTATTCATCTTAATTAACTTCTTAAAGTCTTCCTTAAATTTTGAAAATCAATTTATTATTAACCATAAAACTTAAATGTGAACTCAATTTATACTTAAGTTAATTACTTAATTAGAATAATTAATTAAGAGTTTGGAGGCATTGTTAAACATTAACCAAATAATTAAAACTTGAATTAAATTTTCAACTTAATCTGTTAAAAACCTTTATGTAGTTGACAGTGTTTAAACTAGTTGAAACAATTTGCTTAACTTTGTTATTTTTCTTTTATATTTTCTGCATGACGATAACCCGAGCACTTCCCCTAGCTAACTCGAGTAGTACTTCGAGTTCCCATCAGTTTTTCCCCGAGTCGCCTCTCTCTCCCCCTCTCGTAACTCTTCTTCTCCTCTTTTTTTTTTTTTTTTTTAAAATTCACGCCTCCAGCTACTCATTCAAACTCGAGTATGACCCTAAGTAATCGACTCTTTTCCTCAAGTAGCGACTCGAGACCGTCCCCTCGTCACAAACGCTGACACCCTTACCGCCGTACACGTGTACGGCGGCGCCACCCAATTCCGGTGAACTCCGACACCCCAGGCAAACCACAAATCACCCACAAACTCGAATTCCCAACACGAATCGCCTCCAAACTCTTCGAATCGAAATTTAGGCATTCGCACTAAAACTGAAACCAACATTCCCTTAGCAACGCCTCGTCATCACTATACAGACCACCGGAGTCCCTCAAGCTTCGGCCACACCATGATAGCACATTCCTCTTCCACTTCCATGAACCTCGTGACACTCGATCATACATAGAAGACAAACATGCACGATTCTGTCACGTCTAGAAACCTGAAACCCAACCCTAAATCCATCTCATTCGACCGATTCTCGTATCTGATAAATTATTCAATAATTTTTCCAACATCATAGACATCCAAACATGCTTCAAAACCAATTTCAGTATTTATTAATGATTTGATCACTAGAAGTGGGTAAGAATACAATTTTTGTTCAAAAACATACTGCTCGTGAATTTCTAAACTAAAAATCTTCATTTTGGATTTAAAAATCATACCTTCGTATGTGTATTCAAGAAATGAAATTAAATCAACAATTTAAGATATTCGAATTTTTCACATTGATTTACTTTTACTGTAAATTTTGAATTTACAGTATTTATATTCACTGTCCACCTTTAGAAATTTTGCAGATTATGGGTTTAAGTTTTAAACAACTTATTTTGTTCAAATCCTAAATATAAATGTTTTTATATGAAGAGTATAAATCTTTCTCCACTTCTCTTGACTCAGAGGCTTGAAAATACTGAAGAACATTGTATAGCAGAGGTTCCAGAAATCAGCAAACATCACAGAACAACTTTGTTTTACAATATACAACAACATAAGATTTTCATGAACCAATTATCGATATTTAAATTCCTAAGATGATACGATTTACTCACCTGAAAATCTTTGAACAGAGTGTTTGAGAAAACTGCAGTTGAATCTACCCTGGAATACTACTGTTCTTGTTTTTTTTTTCTTTTTGTTTTGCTGAACCAACTGAATAGAAGGATCCATCCATGTATATATAGAAGATTACAGGATGCTTAAGGGAGGTATTATCTGGTACTGTTGTTTTATTTATTTATTTATTTATAATATGAACAGATATTTGAACAATGGTCACAGCTTCTAGTACAAGTCTTCCCTGGTTATGATAGTATTTTGCTATGTTATTGTACTAAAAATCTGAGATGAAGCAAGTATTTCGGCTGAATTAAATGTTTGTGGGATTGAAAATGAAAGCATTAAATGAGCTAGCCTTCAAATATGTTTACAACTTATTATGTTTGCTGACATTATATTTCGTATAAAGATATTTGTTTGCAGGTTTTTGTTTTATCTTCATTTAGCTTGAATAACATAATATATATTTGCTGATCTTTGTATTTGTACAAAGATTTTGTTTTATTATCATCAAACTTGAAGAAAAATCTATACTTTTGCTTTGTCTGATTATATATGTTTGTATTTACATAGTTAACAGTTCTACTTATACCTTATATTCATATCATAGTTTTATACTTATGTTTTTGATAATATTTTTATGATAAGAATTTAAATCGAATTTAAATATAGTTAATAATAATAATGTTATTATAACACAATTCTATCCATATTAAATATAAATATAAAATGTATTAATGCAAATATAAGTTATAAATTAAATATTTGGGAGTCAAACTTTAAATAAGATTAAGACGTGATTCTAACAACAACTCTTATAGTTGAAATAAAATAAAGCTTATAAATATTATTTATTTGTTTTTAAAACGATGAGTTGTATTCTAATTAATTAGATTAAATGCTTATTAAATATATTGCCAAAATCCGGGTCGTCACATTCCTCCCCCCTTTGAATCTTTTCGTCCTCGAAAAGAAATAAAGTCAGAATTATTAAAATGCTTAAAATCAGATAAATTTTTCTTTTGATCATTTTAAACTACTTTAAAAATCTATATAATATTTCTAAAATAGTTTTTTCTTTTCAATCAAACTTCATCCATTATTATTTAATTCAATTAACCCATTTATTACCACACTTTATATTTTTAATTCACTTAATTCATTTGCGAATTTATTTTATTTATACAAAACCATTCTCAATTTATTTCTACTCATCTGGGTTTTGTTTGCAACCCAAACCATTCCTACTATTATTCACTTCCATTATATCTAATTTACTTGCAAATTTCATTAGATATTATTCAATTCACACTCGGATTTTATTTGCAATTCATCCCATCATTATCGATCCCATTCTATTTTATTTCTATTTTTACAACATCTCTCCTTATTTAATTCATCATCAAATCCAATTCGAATTCTATTTACCATTTGAATTCATTTCCAACTTCATTATGAACGTACAATCCATTTATTTAACCGAGTTAAACTTTATTAACATACTTTATTGAATAATTATTTTAGTTAATTAGCTTATTCCACGTTTATATCAAGATTCGATTTTATATCAAAAATCACTTCATTAAATTTTCCTGACTCCAATTTATTTTATAATTCCAGTTTGGATTTTTCCCTTAAATTTCCCAAAATTCCAACACTTCTATTTAAAATTTAGAAATGCCTTTAAATTCAGATAATACAACTAAAATAGCCTTTTATAAAAATATTTCTTATAACTCGATGTCTCAACCAGTCCATCCTTGTTCTCACAGAAATTCAGTCATACGTTGATCAGGCGTAGGACCGAAAATCTATAAGTACTTGGCAAATTCGTTTTCAACATTCAGTGAAAATACTTAGAAAATAATTTTACTGAAAATACAGAAAACAGTTATATTGAAAATAGAGGAAATATCTTTGCTGAGGATGCTCTAGAAATCATCACCCCCCATTCCATGGTCACAGTTACATACCAGGGTTACGTTGCAATCGCAACAAAAGTCCATGTAACTGCAGGCGCTCCGCGGCACTCTCGATTACGCCATGGCACCCACACAATAGATCATAGTTACATCCAGGGTTACGTTGCAGTCGCAGCAAAAGTCCATGTATCTGCGGCCCTCCGCGGCCTCTGATCTCGCTATCAAAATGAAACTTCTCCACTCCTACATAGGTCGCAGTCTACCGAGATAAACTCAAACGCAGACTGTTGGCTCTCAGCGGCACACATGACTTTCGCAATGTTACCATAGGTCGCAGTTACATCCTGGGTTACGTTGCAGTCACAACAAAAGTCCATGTAACTGTTGGCTCTCCGCGGCAAACATGACTTACGCTATGGTAAACTCAACTCATAATCCTCAGGAACTAGTTTTGTCCGGACTCCTCACAGGATCAACTTTAGAACCCCCTTGGGCTCAAGGCAGCACCACTCGGTGGCACTCCTGAGAAGTCCATTTCAAAGGAGCGCCTTTTCCCCCAGAGCCATCATCAAAACACTTTATACTATACATATATAGTATCTTTCAAATCATACACCTAGTATGATCTCATACAAAGCTCTTTATACAAATCGATTATCCCAAAATCGATAAATTTTCAAACTAGGCTTTACAAATTTCAATATTGATTTTACCCAAAAATCAAAAGCATTTCCCAAATCCTCATAAGATCCTTTATATATATTCAGATATATATATATATATATATATATAAATTTTTAAAACTTTGGATCCTTACTTTCTTGTATAAAACACCTTTTATACTCCAAACACTTTCAAAAACCATAGAAATATCCAATTTCCATCTTTATTCATTTCATATTTCTCAAAATATTCTTTCAGTTCAAAAGAACCATTTCACATTCCTTATTCACCTTTACATTAATCCCCATTTGAATTACTACTTCAATCCTTATCTCAGTTGGGTATTTTAATCAATAACAATTTGAACTCCGACCAGTTTAGAAAAATAGCTTGAAAATTTTAAAAATAGGTAAGTAGTTGAAAAATAATTATTAGTTTGCAAAATAATTGTAAAATAGTTAACTAATTATAAAATAGTTGGAAAATAGTTAAATAGTTATAAAATCTTAATAATTGCAAAATAGTTGTAAATTAGTAATTAATCTGTAACATAGTTGAAATATAGTAATAAGTTTAGAAAACAGTTGAAAAATGGTTAAATAGCTCCAAAATAATTGTAAAACAAGTATAAAATAATTTGGCTTTAAGAAAGAAAGGTTGTATATATTTAATAGCTTAGAAAAATAAGTTTATATTGAAAACAATTTTTATTGAAAATAGTCCAGAGTCAAACTGTTCACTTCCTCAACAATTCAATTTAAATTTCTACTCCATTTAAATTAACCCAATCCCAATTTAATTAACTCCAATTTCCATTGGACTTAATTCATTCCCAATTCAAATTGAATTGATTCTCAATTTCCTTCCAATTTCAAATCAAATTCCATTTGATCTTTAGACTTGTACAACTTTAATTATAATTTCAATTTTTCAATTTCTATTTATAATCAATTACATTCACATTTTGCTTTTAACTCGAAATTATATAATTTATTTAGCCAATATATTTTTATTATTCCATAAACATTTAATCAAAATCCTAAAGTTTAAACAAATTTCCAAAATTTCAATATTACCCTAGAATTTAACTATATCCAAAATTCTTTGGTAAATTCAATTATCCCTTTAAATTTCAAAACCAGACCCAGTTCATAAGCAATCCCAATTTAAAACAATTTGATAGCAATTCTCTTCTAGAATCTCGAAAATGGACATCGATGATGCTGCAGTCACCACCGACGTTATTTTCCAGTGACCAAAAGAGTTCAATGCTTTTATCTCTCTAAAAACATTTCAAATATTTTTAATTTCAAATCTTCCAGATTTCAAGTTCAACACAAATATTTTTGAAATAATACTATTATTTCTCCAAAACCTTTGGAAACCACTTTCAAACCCAAAGGAATTTTAATTTTTCCCAAAAATTCCAAATTCCCAATCCACCCAATTCATATTTAAACATTACTCTGGAATTTTCATCTTACTTTATTTTCAAATATTTTCTGGAATTCTATTTCAAATTATAATCTCATGTATTTATGAAGTTTATTCCAATTTATAAATTACATTTACAATCTATATTTCAAATTCCTTTTTGATTTTAAACTAATTCCACTTAAATTACAATTCCAAAATTATCCCAATTACTTTGGACTAATATCCATTCAATTGAACCCACTTCTATTTCAATTATTTCAATTTAATCCAATTAATTCAAATCAGATTCAATTTGAACTAATTCAATTTCAATCTCAATTTTAAACCATCTTGAATTATTTAAATTCGAGTTATATTCTCAAAAGCTGGTTTAACCCTTTAAACCAAATTAACTTTGTTCATTCAAAGTTTTAAGCAATTTTATTTAATTTTTAATTTTTTTTTTGAGTTCTAATTCTAGAATTTAATTGTTAATTGATTTAAATTTTAATTTGGTTGTATTTCTGTTATCACCTAATTTAATTCCAATTCAAGATTTCAATTTGGTTGTGTTTTATATTACTTCGTAATTTAATTCTATAATTTAACAACCAATCACCTTACTATTTATTAGAAGGAAATATAGCTTTATATATATATATATATATATATATATATATATATATCAAAATACACTTATATATAAAACCATTTTAAACCGTTATATAAGAAAATAACAAGTACGCTCTCACATATATATACTCAACTCATTCTAGAGTTCTACGGACTCTATTCAATGAGTAATCCCCACCGGAGCCAAGGTTCTCGCTTAACCTTTCAGCTCTGATACCAAATGTAACGACCCGAAATTTTCAAACCCGAAAATTCCAGATAGTTATGAAAAAGAAGAAAGAGATAGAAGAAGAAGAACAGATACACCAAACATCTCACAATCGCAGCGGATAAAATATAATAATAAATAATAACAGTTGCAAAAGAATACTATATCTGTCGATTACATTTTAATACATCAGAGTTTCACATTATATACTGTCACTGAATATTTACAATTATCATGTCCCAGATTAACAATAATATAAATACAGCGGATATACTTGATACGATATCACCATCCAGCTCGCCTTCTGAGCTCCAAAACGGACCTACCTGAAATCTATAATACTCGGTGTGACCCGAGCATTACATCAAAGTAACACCCAGGTCAGGCTGGAAACCAGCGTGAGTAAACCCAAATAACATGGAATGCAAAGTATACAACTCAAATAAAACCCGGGTACTTATCAATTTACAACTTCACAAGTTGTTATAGACATCACTTATTTCACAAAGCAATTAAGTGCCAGAACTTAGATTATAAGGTACAATTCACTTAAATCATTCCCTTACACTCTATTGATTCCACGTATCAATTTATAAAGAATCGAAGTGGTTTCGGGTATCAACTATTACCCGAACTCCGGTCTCTTCGAATTCAGCTCATCTTAACACATGTTACTCAAGTGAAATGCAATTCATTCTTTTTATGAAAGATGTCACCTCTTTTGTCTCAGCAATTTAACATTAATAGATAACCACATTACCATTGTCCACTCAAACACATCATATCACGAACCATTTCATATCAGGGTTATCAATCAGTTCAGGGCAATTAATTATCATTTAATCTTACACGAACAAGATAAACCAATCACACCATCTCAAATTAGCCAAAATTAAATTAAGTCAATCACCTTTAAACCCTACTTATTAATTAATTAAAGCCCAATTAATTTACCACCCCAAATCATTCATCTTAGTTGATCCCTCGTGATTATTTATTCTTTAATTATACTCAGTTTATCATCATTATCTAATTACTTCCATTAAGTAATTATACTTAACAAAACTCCATGAATGTTTATCCTTAATTAATCAATTAAACTAAATTAATTGCATCCATAAATCAATCCCAATTACTTATAATAGTGATTACCCCTCTGTAATTACTTACTTAAGTAACTAATCCCTTACCTAATTTTTAATCCCATTTGGTTAATTACCCCATGTAATTCATCCTTAATTATTTCTCATTAAGTAATTCCTTTTAATTTATTATGAATTACTTCACTAAATCCCATCAAGTATTTATATTTAATTAATCTCTAAGAGATTACCTTTAATTAATTAACAAACTAATTCCAATCGGGTAATCCATCCCTTAATTACCCTTAAATCCAATTAATTAATCTTAATTGTGGACTAATTATTCCTTAACCAATAATTAATAAACCTTAATTATTGATTAACACAATTTAATTACAAATTAAATATTCCTTAATTACCAGTTAATTTATCATAAGTCATTAGTTAATTAAATTACTTAATCATTCGTTAATTAACTTTAAGTTGTTACTTACAAATTTAATTATCAATTAATCATTAATTAACCAATTTCTAATCACTATTTAAAAGTCATCATTCTTAATTGCATTCTAAACTAAATAATTGATATTAATTTATTCATCTTAATTAAGTTCTTAAAGTCTTCCTTAAATTTTGAAAATCAATTTATTATTAACCACAAAACTTAAATGTGAACTCAATTTATACTTAAGTTAATTACTTAATTAGAATAATTAATTAAGAGTTTGGAGGCATTGTTAAACATTAACCAAATAATTAAAACTTGAATTAAATTTTCAACTTAATCTGTTAAACCTTTATGTAGTTGACAGTGTTTAAACTAGTTGAAACAATTTGCTTAACTTTGTTATTTTTCTTTTATATTTTCTGCATGATGATAACCCGAGCACTTCCCCTAGCTAACTCGAGTAGTACTTCGAGTTCCCATCATTTTTTCCCCGAGTCGCCTCTCTCTCCCTCTCGTAACTCTTCTTCTCCTCTTTTTTTTTCTTTTTTTTTTAAAATTCACGCCTCCAGCTACTCATTCAAACTCGAGTACGACCCTAAGTAATCGACTCTTTTCCTCAAGTAGCGACTCGAGACCGTCCCCTCGTCACAAACGCTGACACCCTCACCGCCGTACACGTGTACAGCGGCGCCACCCAATTCCGGTGAACTCCGACACCCCAGGCAAACCACAAATCACCCACAAACTCGAATTCCCAACACGAATCGCCTCCAAACTCTTCGAATTGAAATTTAGGCATTCGCACTAAAACTGAAACCAACATTCCCTTAGCAACGCCTCGTCATCACTGTACAGACCACCGGAGTCCCTCAAGCTTCGGCCACACCATGATAGCACATTCCTCTTCCACTTCCATGAACCTCGTGACACTCGATCATACATAGAAGACAAACACGCACGATTCTGTCATGTCTAGAAACCTGAAACCCAACCCTAAATCCATCTCATTTGACCGATTCTCGTATCTGATAAATTATTCAATAATTTTTCCAACATCATAGACATTCAAACATGCTTCAAAACCAATTTCAGTATTTATTAATGATTTTATCACTAGAAGTGGGTAAGAATACAATTTTTATTCAAAAACATACTGCTCGTGAATTTCTAAACTAAAAATCTTCATTTTGGATTTAAAAATCATACCTTCGTATGTGTATTCAATAAATGAAATTAAATCAACAATTTAAGATATTCGAATTTTTCACATTGATTTACTTTTACTGTAAATTTTGAATTTACAGTATTTATATTCACTGTCCACCTTTAGAAATTTTGCAGATTATGGGTTTAAGTTTTAAACAGCTTATTTAGTTCAAATCCTAAGTATAAATGTTTTTATATGAAGAGTATAAATCTTTCTCCACTTCTCTTGACTCAGAGGCTTGAAAATACTGAAGAACATTGTATAACAGAGGTTCCAGAAATCAGCAAACATCACAGAACAACTTTGTTTTACAATATACAACAACATAAGATTTTCATGAACCAATTATCGATATTTAAATTCCTAAGATGATACGATTTACTCACCTGAAAATCTTTGAACAGAGTGTTTGAGAAAACTGCAGTTGAATCTACCCTGGAATACTACTGTTCTTGTTTTTTTTGCTTTTTGTTTTGCTGAACCAACTGAATAGAAGGATCCATCCATGTATATATAGAAGATTACAGGATGCTTAAGGGAGGTATTATCTGGTACTGTTGTTTTATTTATTTATATATAATATGAACAGATATTTGAACAATGGTTACAACTTCTAGTACAAGTCTTCCCTGGTTATGATAGTATTTTGCTATGTTATTGTACTAAAAATCTGAGATGAAGCAAGTATTTCGGTTGAATTAAATGTTTGTGGGATTGAAAATGAAAGCATTAAATGAGCTTGCCTTCAAATATGTTTACAACTTATTGTGTTTGCTGACATTATATTTTGTATAAAGATATTTGTTTGCAGGCTTTTGTTTTATCTTCATTTAGCTTGAATAACATAATATATATTTGCTGATCTTTATATTTGTACAAAGATTTTGTTTTATTATCATCAAACTTGAAGAAAAATCTATACTTTTGCTTTGTCTGATTATATATGTTTGTATTTACATAGTTAACAGCTCTACTTATACCTTATATTCATATCATAGTTTTATACTTATGTTTTCGATAATATTTTTATGATAAGAATTTAAATCGAATTTAAATATAGTTAATAATAATGTTATAATAACACAATTATATCCATATTAAATATAAATATAAAATGTATTAATGCAAATATAAGTTATAAATCAAATATTTGGGAGTCAAACTTTAAATAAGATTAAGACGTGATTCTAACAACAACTCTTATAGTTGAAATAAGATAAAGCTTATAAATATTATTTATTTGTTTTTAAAACGATGAGTCGTATTCTAATTAATTAGATTAAATGCTTATTAAATAATATTGCCAAAATCCGGGTCGTCACAGTTACCTTGTTACTAATACTTGGTCCATTCATTTCTCCATCTATTGAATACCTAAGCCTATATTTTTAGGTTGTATTTAACTCTTGCTACCACATTTTCGCGTATACAATATTTTACTTTCCTTTGGTTTGCAAACTTTTCCATTCCTACGTACATTTTTTATACATTATTAATGCCTGGAGCTTTCAAAATAAAATGTGACATTTATTTTTGTCCCTCCATCTTCATTTCCTAATTATAAATAACCTACAACTTATTTCTTCATTTGCGTTTTGTTTCTCCTGACACCTTATATTCAAAAGCTCATATTTTTGCAAATCCAAAAGCTTTCTTTATGAAACAGGATTTTTTTCATTTTTCATACACGTCCTGTCCTCGTCTTAGTTGTTCTTCAATCTTTTCATTAAGCTTCATCCTGAGAGAAACAAAAGTATTAAAAACTTATTTATTTATTTAATTATTTCTTTAATGCGTTTTAATTTTTATTTTAATAATATTTCTTATAACATGAATATCTTTTGCATATAAACTTTGATTCACGCACGATTTCTTCTTTTAGATTCATATTTAAATCCCGAACAACATGAAATTGATTTAGTTGAATTTGGAGACGGTTGAGTTTTTGCGCTTCTGTTTGGATTTTTATGGGCTAAAATCAAAGATAAGTGTTTTAACCCACTCACAACTGGTAAATTATCTTATGTTAGTTAAATTGAATTTATGATATGATTTGGAATTGATTGGTTGGTGTTTGGTATATTTAAATTGTCATTCTTGTTAAATTTAACTTTTATTGCATTTAATCATCGTTTAGTTTAATATCGAATTTAATTGTCAATTTAATACCTGTCAATGATATGTAGTTATATAATGATGTTTATTGGTTGATTTGGGCGATGATTATGATGTATGTTTAATTGTTGATATTGGATGAATCATATTATATTTGTATTGTTATAACATTGCAAGTTCCTTAGTTATCGTTAGAAAATCCCTATGGGTTGAAATGATATATACCCGAACGATCATATATTGTAACGACCTGATAAATTTATGATATTTTTATAAATTTAATTTATATGTTTGCTAATTTAATCCAGTATAAAATTAAAGTCTTAGGATTTTAAAAGGATGAATGTAGGAGTTAGATAGTAACTGTAATTACAGGTAGAGATTTAAAAGGTTGTATGACATAGATTTGAAAATAACTGAAAGTTGTGTTGTAGTTATAAGTCTTAATTTGTTGGTTTAATGGTATTAATGTAACAATAACTGAATTGGATTACATACACACAAACATTTGAAAAATTTATTAGGTGGACTAAATTGGTTAAAGTTCATAAGTTGTGCATTTCAATTTAGTAGAAATTCTAAACGATAAACGAAGATTTAAATAAACGCTAAATTAAAACTATGTAAAATGGTGACTTAAGGCCTAGTTATAGGAATTGGAATATAATCCAAAATTTAATTAATGATAGTAACGTAGTATTAGCTAATAAATAGATTTCAATGCAGTAACCAAATGAAAGGAATAGGAATGAATATATATATTGAATAGGAATGAATATATATATTGGTTTGAAATGAAATAAAAATGTGTCACATTTAGATGGAGTAAAATTTAAGAAACCTATAAATGTGGAATCAGTAAACATTTGTAAAAAAAAAAAAAAAAATATTGCCTAGAATAAAATTCATTTAATATAAGAATTCAAGGTGGAAGATTTACATTTGGATTGAAAGGTATAATTAATTGAATTGGTGATTTGGGAATTTAATCCAAGGGTTACTCTAAAAAAATAAATACGGATAAAAAAGAGGTTAAACTAAGGAGGGGCATTAATTGATTTTAAGGCTTATTTAATACGTTAATAGGCAAGACTCCGCATTCATACATTTATACAAAGCTAAATAGAAGCACAAGTGTGATATAATGTAAATAGATGGATATCAACCTTTATTTATATGTTAATGGGATTTAATTTCTATTGTATAAAAACCGCAATTTAATGAAGATTGAAATAGCTAATTCATACGTTAGTTGATTTAGCTGGAATATGAAGATATTTAATGGAATAGTGAAATCAAATGGGAATGGGTTTCCATTGTTCATTTGAATTCACATTCATCATAAAAACTTATTTGAAAACCAAAGGAATAATAAAGGAATCAAGACTTAATTAGTAATTTGGATTTAAGACATGGCAATTTGGATTTATTGCAACATTTAATACCATAGAATTTAGTAAAGCTTATTCAAATTTTAGTTGACCATTTGTGATATAACTTTTTGAAAACAAGACTTTATTTATGAATTGAGTATTTGATTCAACGAATGGTAATTACTTCATTTAAAAATGGAATTTAACGTAAATTAGTACGTTATTAAAGTTAAATGAAAGCTGTAAACATTTGACTTAGAGAACAATTGAGTGAAATCTTAACTAATGTAAACTTCATCATATTGACATCCATAACTGTGAATCATAGGAAGAAGGTAAATAAATGAACTTAACCAAACTATTTATGTTGAATATTGAAAATTTGAATAAATAAATAGTTAAGAAAATTTAGGGAATGGGAATAAAAATTTATTTATAATTTGGAATTTTAATTACGGTGAAAAGGGTTAACTGCAAAAAAGTAAGTTGAGATGGAAATCAAGTTATTTATTTAATTTGGTTTAAGATGAGAGTGTATAAGTATAAGATTAGGTAATTTGTGAGAATAAATTTATAATTCCCAATTAATAAGAAAGTGCAGAAATTAAAATTTCAAATTTATATACCTATAAATTTTTATTCACATCCAAGCTTGTTAAATTTATTGGGATTAATTGAACTATCTAAGTAATGAAATTTGGCCAATAATAGGAGTTGAAACATAAAAATTGATTTTTTTATGATTTATTTAATTAATTTAATAATATTAAAAATAGCCATTTTTGTCACGGACTCGGATTTCGACGAAACCAGTTTCATCGGATCCGTAACGTTGAATTATAATAATGTTTCAATTTTCGTAGCGATCGGACTTGTCGTTTGATCGTACGGACTCGAAACGCCTTGAAATTTACGCATTTTGAAATCAATTTGAAATTTTGTTTTTTTAGCATAACTTCTTCATACGATCGAATTTGGTCACGAAACTTTTTCCATCGCGTTCAGAATATTTTAAAACACCTATTTGGATATATAGTTTTAACAAATTCGGTTCCAGAGGCATAGCGGGCTTTTTGGGCCATAATCTGTTGCGTACGTTCATCTATCTAGCCTATCTATTCTAACCCAGCCCTACCTATATATATACAGCTATAAACCCTAGTCTCTATTCTTTAGCTGTACGTTCATTTCTTCACTCTTTTCTCCTCCCCAAATGTATACACTTCAGATCCAGTTTCAATGTCAAATCAAAAGCCAAAACTCAAAAAAATTCAGAAAATTCCAGAAAAATTATATGTTGAAGTATTCGATACGCGTATTCTCATGGTGAAATTCGTTTGTCAATTGGAGCTGTCGTTCATCCAGAATAAATCCAAACAGCCCCAAAACCGTTCATCGTCGTCGCAAAAAATTTCGTCGGATCGGGAAACGGTTTCTGGGTATTGAAGAGAGGACGATGGGGATCGCATCCGTATGGGTTTTGAGGCGAGTTGATGGTTGGATCGTCGCAGAAAATCGATTAGGTTTTCGTTTTATATAGGCGGCTGTGGCGTTTGGGGCCTGAGGCGTGGCCGATAGGGTCGATGTAGAGGCGGAGGTTTGTGTGAAGAGGCTCGGCTGGGTCGTGGCCGTTGTTGGCAACGAGGTGGAGACGAATTGAGGCGGCTAGGGTTTGAAACCGTTGGTCTTCGTGCGTGCTGGGAGGTAGATTCACGTGCATGTTCTTGGGTCCAGCTATTTGCTGTGTGCGTGCTTCCCTGAGTGGAAGAAAGATGCGTGACGTGGCCAGGTAATAGGTGAGTTTGTTTTATTTTGTTAAATTCGTTTGCGACTCGATTTTTCGACATAACTTTCTCATACGAAGTCGGATTCACACGAAATTTCTTTTGTTAGGATCGTAATTTAATTCCGGACTTGATGACGCTGGTTTGGACGAATTCTGAAACGGGCGAATTTTTGGGTTTAAATCGGGTTTAAATTCGATTTAAATTCAAAAGGTGAGTGTTTTAACCCACTCACAATTACTAGAAGCTTTTATGTTTGTTAAATAAATTTTAGAAATGAATAGAAATTTATTTATGAGCTTTTGGCATGTTATTTCATCCATATCTGTTAAATTGCATTTTATTAGATTTAACTGTTAATTTAATTGATTTATGGCGTGTGAAATTGACTGTTAGAATTATTGTTGCACATGAACTGCTAGATAACAGTTATATAAATTATTGGGAAATATAAATTGTTAGATTAATAGTTGATAAATTAAATTTGTATTAAACTGCCAGTTATTACCCATTGTATATTATCAAACATATATTGTTATTGATGGATATTGGTTGATAGTGATTGATATTGATTGATGGTTGAAATTGGATGATGGATGTGTTGTTGAATGGATGTTTATTTGGATATTATTAAACTGCAAGTTAGTATGCATTTTCATTTCATTCGGGATTGTGGTTAGAAATGATAAAACCGCAAAGTTTTATTTTAAATTGCGGATTGAAATGATAAATATCCGTATCACTTGACCATAGGATAGAAAATTATATACAGGCACCGCGGTCTATATATAACTATTTTAATGTGATTTCTATGGTTTGGATGGAATACGGTTTATAATAATCTTAAATTTTATACTGGATAAATATTTTTCTTCCATATTTATATATATATGAAGTTGAAAATTTTGAAATTTAAAAAGGTGCATAAATTCCTTTATTAAAAATGGAAGAAAATTTAGAAATGGAGTTTGGTAATTTACATCCTATGTTAAATGCTGAGTTGCAAATTTTAAGACATGATATTTTAATTGGATTTTTCCAAAATAAATTGGAATGAATATTCTAGTATAAATTGAATTGGAAAAATATTCTAGTATAATTTGAATTGGAAAATATATATGTTATCACTAGAAATTGGAGTTTATTTATTTATGGGTATATGTGAATATTCAAGGCTAATTAATAAAGCATTTGATTTGTAAAAGAAAACCCAACTTTAGTTTTGAAATATAAATACTCCAAACGAATATAGGCATGTATGTATATAAATTGAAATGATTTTTGGAATTAAAGAGTGATAATTAAGTTATGGTTTAGACTTTAAATTAAAGAATTTTATTTATAAAGCCATAGAAATTATTTCTTTACGAAGAAACTTTAAAGTTAAACCATTTACTCTATATACCGTTGAATATCCAAACCATTTGAGTTTTAAAAGTTATGGTTGGAAATTATGGATTTCAAAATATTATGCTTTGAAATTATTTGGGTTTCAGATGTTATAAAGTTAAAGCATTATGATTTTTGAAAACTATATTTGGGATAAACGATATCATATTGTTTTGGGTTTTAAAGGAAGAAATGATATCGAAATATTATGGTTTTGAAATGGATTATATTCTGGTCTTAAAGTATGAACTATTTTTAAATAACCGCGGTGTTATAATAACGATGGGTTGGCAAAGAGACCGGGATCGGATATGGACATACTCTCTGTCGATACCGAAAACCACTTTGACTAACCGTGTACGCGGTGGAGATTCCAGAATGAAGTAGGTTGGTGGCGACGATTCCTGTAAGGTAAATACGTGGACCCGACTCCCGTGAGTTGGCATAAGGTGGCTAAAACAGGAGCGATCGACGGGTTAATGAGGTCATTCCTCTGATCGGACACTCCTCTTCGATATTATACTATGACTTTGGATTGATTCAGTGGCCACTTCTATTTTTTTTGATTTGGGGAGTTGTTTCGAGGTGGGCGGTTGCTGCGGCTTCGCGTTACCATCGGCCCGGAAGCGTAATTGGTATATCTACCCTGGCATTGCCTAGTTGTGCCGTGTCACCTACCCTATCGCGCCTTGTACGAGTTTGGTTTTCTCCCGTAGCCCGTGTGGTATCCTCTAGTGGCTTCCCGATCAGGAGGGACTATGATATTGGATGGACTACTGGGACTATTACGTGTTAAGGGCTATATGGGTAACCCCTTAACGCTATTAAAAAGTAAGTTTATTTTATAAATAGACACTATTATAATAGCGCAATATACTACATAGTAAATAGTTTAACGGATCCTTAGGAGATGTAAATCCCGAACATCTCTTGAGTTACTGTACTCATATTTATTTCTGTTTATTTAACTCACATAAGATATTCTAGTCTGACTCGGGTGTTTTTGTCTTTTCAAATTCGCTCGGGTCAGTCCGAGCGTTTCAGGATAGCAGATTTTAGCTTTGGAGGACGAAGACGAAGAATCAGTATTATTCTATATATAGTATTGCACCACACTCTTTTTATTCCGCTGCATTGTTGTATTGGTATGTGTAACTCTGATGTTCATTGTATAAGTGAAATAACTGTTTTGTAAACTGTTTTGAACTGTATATTTATTATTATATTTTATCCTTCCGCTGTGAGATTCTATTTTGTTTTATTCCTTCTCTGTTTTTCTTATTTACCCCATAACAATCCGCCCTTGCGTATGCTTTTAATTGGCACGTGTGTCGTTTTAAAGTGTGCGAAAAGGCGGGATGTTACAGCTGGTATCAGAGCTTTGGTTTAGCGATAAACCTTGGCTTTGTGGGGTTTGACTCTTTGTTAATAGGGTAGTAATATCCTATGGGAGTCGCTGAGTGTATATATATGAGAGAGCGTATTTGTTAGTATTCATAAAAGATTTTAATATTGTGCTAATCTGTTCCGCTTTGTATTTATAAATTCTGGTTGATGCATGAGACGCTATGCCATCAATAGGGATTTCTAAACACTAAATAGGACAGACCGACATAATATTTGTTTTTAATATAGGTGAATGAAATAATTTTGCCTATTATATTTTCTATATATAAAAATACTTTTATAAAGGTATATATATATATATATATTTGGTTGCTATAGATTGGATGTTAGGCAATAAAAATATTTATAATAACTGAAGCTAAGTTGAAATTATGATAAATCAAATGGGAGATTTTAGAACTTAAGTCCGGGATTTTTGAAATGTGCTTTCAAAGAATTTATGAAAAATAATGATTTGGTTTATAAGAAATTCTTATATAAAAAGTATAATTTGGAAGTATAATAATATTGTCATATATATATTTTCCGATATGAATATTCCGTTTTAAATTCGGGAAATTTGTTTTAAAAGAAGATTTTGGGAAAATAAATTATGTACTTTTCTCTCCGTCGCTGGAAAATAAATTCGGTGATGACGGCCGCATCATCGACTTTCATTTTCGAGTTTCGAAGGGGAAAGGCCGCTGTAGTAAATACTACTACAGAATTGTTTTGAATTTATTTGAAATTTTAATTGTTTAAAGATAATTGGAGATATAAGAGTTGTAAGAAATTATATTATCTATTATTTTAAAGTAATTTTGAAATTTGACCCGGTATTAAATTCTTAAATTTCCATTAATTAATTGTTAAAATTATGTTAGGGAAATAAAAGTTAAGTAATAAATGAATTGAAACCTCTAATTTAATAAGAGAATTATTGCAAAACTATAAAGAGTAATATGGATAAACATTAAATTTAATTTAAGAATGGAGATTTAACTTGTATGAGTTCAATTGCAATTTCTTTAACATAGATAACTTACCGTATATAAAAGTTGAAATGTTAAATAAGAAACTAGAATTGAATATTTTACAAGTAGGAATTTAGGAAAAATGAAGTATTCAATAGATTACTGTTATAATAAGAATTTAATGGTATAAACTTAGGTTATAATTGAAATGTTACTGAAAAAGAGTTAAGAATTATTAATAGATGATATGAACCTAAGTATATAAAATGAAATTCTAAATAAGAATTGATTGTGGGATTATTAGTTTAAGTATGTCTTAAGCCTCCCCTATTCTAATATAATAGAAAGTAGGAAGAATTGAAATGACTGAAATCCATAGCTAATAGATAAATAAAAACTTCCACTCATAAGAATGGATGTTAGCAGATTAAGAATTTGAGGGAAATCTTACAAGTGAAGAGTAAGGAAAGGAAGATATTCAAAATATTTGTTGTATTAATGAGAATTTATTTTATAAACTTAAGTAATAAAAAGAAACTTAAGTAATAAAAAGGAAATACAAATATAATGAATTTGAGATAATTGGAAAATAAAACTTGTAAGAAACAAAGAAATCCCTCATAAATGAAGGAAAGAAAATTTAACCACTGAAGTATGAAATAAATATATAATAAGCTATTTTGGTGTTGATTTGGATTGTATGGTTGATGTATGGTTGTTGGGTAAGGAATTATGGAGTTGTTAGATTTACAAATAATCTATCTTTGTTCCATCCAAGGCTGTTGAGCAATGGATGTACTTGATAGTTATTCTTCATTCGTACAACTTCAAAATTTGAACCCGAACAACTAATTGTTGTTTGATTTAATGATTGTTTGTTGTTTGTGATGTGTGCTGTTTGTTAAAAAGATTATGGTTGTTGCATTAATAGGATATGAATGATTGAATCCAACTAAACATGTCACTGTAAATTAAATATTTAATTTTTCAGACTATATAAGTGAATACAGGTAATGGAAGCAACTGCTACGGCTTTTGGTTCCAAAATAATAAAAGCGTATTGCCCGACAAATAGGTACGTTTCCGGATTACGTTTAAAGCGCTATTTTATATATTTTCCCGTGCGGGATATTTTATTTTGGATATATATATGTAATATATTTGTATATTTGGATATTATATTTTCTCCAGAGTCCCTCCGTACAAAGGAGACTCTGCCAAAAAAATTTCGTAAATTTTGGACTTAGAATTTTTTTTTTTAAAAAAATAATAATATATTTTTCCAACTTTAATAACTCAAGTATTAAAGGATATAATGATTATAAAACAAGAATATTTCATTTAGGAGGATTAATCCAGGAAAATATTGTTTATAAATTAAAAATTGAAATAAAAAGTACTGTTTATTCTTCCTTCTCCCTTCTTTTTTTTCCTTTTCGGGGACGAAAAGTTTTGAGTGGGGGAGATTGTAACGACCTGATAAATTTATGATATTTTTATAAATTTAATTTATATGTTTGCTAATTTAATCCAGTATAAAATTAAAGTCTTAGGATTTTAAAAGGATGAATGTAGGAGTTAGATAGTAACTGTAATTACAGGTAGAGATTTAAAAGGTTGTATGACATAGATTTGAAAATAACTGAAAGTTGTGTTGTAGTTATAAGTCTTAATTTGTTGGTTTAATGGTATTAATGTAACAATAACTGAATTGGATTACATACACACAAACATTTGAAAAATTTATTAGGTGGACTAAATTGGTTAAAGTTCATAAGTTGTGCATTTCAATTTAGTAGAAATTCTAAACGATAAACGAAGATTTAAATAAACGCTAAATTAAAACTATGTAAAATGGTGACTTAAGGCCTAGTTATAGGAATTGGAATATAATCCAAAATTTAATTAATGATAGTAACGTAGTATTAGCTAATAAATAGATTTCAATGCAGTAACCAAATGAAAGGAATAGGAATGAATATATATATTGAATAGGAATGAATATATATATTGGTTTGAAATGAAATAAAAATGTGTCACATTTAGATGGAGTAAAATTTAAGAAACCTATAAATGTGGAATCAGTAAACATTTGTAAAAAAAAAAAAAAAAAAAAAAATATTGCCTAGAATAAAATTCATTTAATATAAGAATTCAAGGTGGAAGATTTACATTTGGATTGAAAGGTATAATTAATTGAATTGGTGATTTGGGAATTTAATCCAAGGGTTACTCTAAAAAAATAAATACGGATAAAAAAGAGGTTAAACTAAGGAGGGGCATTAATTGATTTTAAGGCTTATTTAATACGTTAATAGGCAAGACTCCGCATTCATACATTTATACAAAGCTAAATAGAAGCACAAGTGTGATATAATGTAAATAGATGGATATCAACCTTTATTTATATGTTAATGGGATTTAATTTCTATTGTATAAAAACCGCAATTTAATGAAGATTGAAATAGCTAATTCATACGTTAGTTGATTTAGCTGGAATATGAAGATATTTAATGGAATAGTGAAATCAAATGGGAATGGGTTTCCATTGTTCATTTGAATTCACATTCATCATAAAAACTTATTTGAAAACCAAAGGAATAATAAAGGAATCAAGACTTAATTAGTAATTTGGATTTAAGACATGGCAATTTGGATTTATTGCAACATTTAATACCATAGAATTTAGTAAAGCTTATTCAAATTTTAGTTGACCATTTGTGATATAACTTTTTGAAAACAAGACTTTATTTATGAATTGAGTATTTGATTCAACGAATGGTAATTACTTCATTTAAAAATGGAATTTAACGTAAATTAGTACGTTATTAAAGTTAAATGAAAGCTGTAAACATTTGACTTAGAGAACAATTGAGTGAAATCTTAACTAATGTAAACTTCATCATATTGACATCCATAACTGTGAATCATAGGAAGAAGGTAAATAAATGAACTTAACCAAACTATTTATGTTGAATATTGAAAATTTGAATAAATAAATAGTTAAGAAAATTTAGGGAATGGGAATAAAAATTTATTTATAATTTGGAATTTTAATTACGGTGAAAAGGGTTAACTGCAAAAAAGTAAGTTGAGATGGAAATCAAGTTATTTATTTAATTTGGTTTAAGATGAGAGTGTATAAGTATAAGATTAGGTAATTTGTGAGAATAAATTTATAATTCCCAATTAATAAGAAAGTGCAGAAATTAAAATTTCAAATTTATATACCTATAAATTTTTATTCACATCCAAGCTTGTTAAATTTATTGGGATTAATTGAACTATCTAAGTAATGAAATTTGGCCAATAATAGGAGTTGAAACATAAAAATTGATTTTTTTATGATTTATTTAATTAATTTAATAATATTAAAAATAGCCATTTTTGTCACGGACTCGGATTTCGACGAAACCAGTTTCATCGGATCCGTAACGTTGAATTATAATAATGTTTCAATTTTCGTAGCGATCGGACTTGTCGTTTGATCGTACGGACTCGAAACGCCTTGAAATTTACGCATTTTGAAATCAATTTGAAATTTTGTTTTTTTAGCATAACTTCTTCATACGATCGAATTTGGTCACGAAACTTTTTCCATCGCGTTCAGAATATTTTAAAACACCTATTTGGATATATAGTTTTAACAAATTCGGTTCCAGAGGCATAGCGGGCTTTTTGGGCCATAATCTGTTGCGTACGTTCATCTATCTAGCCTATCTATTCTAACCCAGCCCTACCTATATATATACAGCTATAAACCCTAGTCTCTATTCTTTAGCTGTACGTTCATTTCTTCACTCTTTTCTCCTCCCCAAATGTATACACTTCAGATCCAGTTTCAATGTCAAATCAAAAGCCAAAACTCAAAAAAATTCAGAAAATTCCAGAAAAATTATATGTTGAAGTATTCGATACGCGTATTCTCATGGTGAAATTCGTTTGTCAATTGGAGCTGTCGTTCATCCAGAATAAATCCAAACAGCCCCAAAACCGTTCATCGTCGTCGCAAAAAATTTCGTCGGATCGGGAAACGGTTTCTGGGTATTGAAGAGAGGACGATGGGGATCGCATCCGTATGGGTTTTGAGGCGAGTTGATGGTTGGATCGTCGCAGAAAATCGATTAGGTTTTCGTTTTATATAGGCGGCTGTGGCGTTTGGGGCCTGAGGCGTGGCCGATAGGGTCGATGTAGAGGCGGAGGTTTGTGTGAAGAGGCTCGGCTGGGTCGTGGCCGTTGTTGGCAACGAGGTGGAGACGAATTGAGGCGGCTAGGGTTTGAAACCGTTGGTCTTCGTGCGTGCTGGGAGGTAGATTCACGTGCATGTTCTTGGGTCCAGCTATTTGCTGTGTGCGTGCTTCCCTGAGTGGAAGAAAGATGCGTGACGTGGCCAGGTAATAGGTGAGTTTGTTTTATTTTGTTAAATTCGTTTGCGACTCGATTTTTCGACATAACTTTCTCATACGAAGTCGGATTCACACGAAATTTCTTTTGTTAGGATCGTAATTTAATTCCGGACTTGATGACGCTGGTTTGGACGAATTCTGAAACGGGCGAATTTTTGGGTTTAAATCGGGTTTAAATTCGATTTAAATTCAAAAGGTGAGTGTTTTAACCCACTCACAATTACTAGAAGCTTTTATGTTTGTTAAATAAATTTTAGAAATGAATAGAAATTTATCTATGAGCTTTTGGCATGTTATTTCATCCATATCTGTTAAATTGCATTTTATTAGATTTAACTGTTAATTTAATTGATTTATGGCGTGTGAAATTGACTGTTAGAATTATTGTTGCACATGAACTGCTAGATAACAGTTATATAAATTATTGGGAAATATAAATTGTTAGATTAATAGTTGATAAATTAAATTTGTATTAAACTGCCAGTTATTACCCATTGTATATTATCAAACATATATTGTTATTGATGGATATTGGTTGATAGTGATTGATATTGATTGATGGTTGAAATTGGATGATGGATGTGTTGTTGAATGGATGTTTATTTGGATATTATTAAACTGCAAGTTAGTATGCATTTTCATTTCATTCGGGATTGTGGTTAGAAATGATAAAACCGCAAAGTTTTATTTTAAATTGCGGATTGAAATGATAAATATCCGTATCACTTGACCATAGGATAGAAAATTATATACAGGCACCGCGGTCTATATATAACTATTTTAATGTGATTTCTATGGTTTGGATGGAATACGGTTTATAATAATCTTAAATTTTATACTGGATAAATATTTTTCTTCCATATTTATATATATATGAAGTTGAAAATTTTGAAATTTAAAAAGGTGCATAAATTCCTTTATTAAAAATGGAAGAAAATTTAGAAATGGAGTTTGGTAATTTACATCCTATGTTAAATGCTGAGTTGCAAATTTTAAGACATGATATTTTAATTGGATTTTTCCAAAATAAATTGGAATGAATATTCTAGTATAAATTGAATTGGAAAAATATTCTAGTATAATTTGAATTGGAAAATATATATGTTATCACTAGAAATTGGAGTTTATTTATTTATGGGTATATGTGAATATTCAAGGCTAATTAATAAAGCATTTGATTTGTAAAAGAAAACCCAACTTTAGTTTTGAAATATAAATACTCCAAACGAATATAGGCATGTATGTATATAAATTGAAATGATTTTTGGAATTAAAGAGTGATAATTAAGTTATGGTTTAGACTTTAAATTAAAGAATTTTATTTATAAAGCCATAGAAATTATTTCTTTACGAAGAAACTTTAAAGTTAAACCATTTACTCTATATACCGTTGAATATCCAAACCATTTGAGTTTTAAAAGTTATGGTTGGAAATTATGGATTTCAAAATATTATGCTTTGAAATTATTTGGGTTTCAGATGTTATAAAGTTAAAGCATTATGATTTTTGAAAACTATATTTGGGATAAACGATATCATATTGTTTTGGGTTTTAAAGGAAGAAATGATATCGAAATATTATGGTTTTGAAATGGATTATATTCTGGTCTTAAAGTATGAACTATTTTTAAATAACCGCGGTGTTATAATAACGATGGGTTGGCAAAGAGACCGGGATCGGATATGGACATACTCTCTGTCGATACCGAAAACCACTTTGACTAACCGTGTACGCGGTGGAGATTCCAGAATGAAGTAGGTTGGTGGCGACGATTCCTGTAAGGTAAATACGTGGACCCGACTCCCGTGAGTTGGCATAAGGTGGCTAAAACAGGAGCGATCGACGGGTTAATGAGGTCATTCCTCTGATCGGACACTCCTCTTCGATATTATACTATGACTTTGGATTGATTCAGTGGCCACTTCTATTTTTTTTGATTTGGGGAGTTGTTTCGAGGTGGGCGGTTGCTGCGGCTTCGCGTTACCATCGGCCCGGAAGCGTAATTGGTATATCTACCCTGGCATTGCCTAGTTGTGCCGTGTCACCTACCCTATCGCGCCTTGTACGAGTTTGGTTTTCTCCCGTAGCCCGTGTGGTATCCTCTAGTGGCTTCCCGATCAGGAGGGACTATGATATTGGATGGACTACTGGGACTATTACGTGTTAAGGGCTATATGGGTAACCCCTTAACGCTATTAAAAAGTAAGTTTATTTTATAAATAGACACTATTATAATAGCGCAATATACTACATAGTAAATAGTTTAACGGATCCTTAGGAGATGTAAATCCCGAACATCTCTTGAGTTACTGTACTCATATTTATTTCTGTTTATTTAACTCACATAAGATATTCTAGTCTGACTCGGGTGTTTTTGTCTTTTCAAATTCGCTCGGGTCAGTCCGAGCGTTTCAGGATAGCAGATTTTAGCTTTGGAGGACGAAGACGAAGAATCAGTATTATTCTATATATAGTATTGCACCACACTCTTTTTATTCCGCTGCATTGTTGTATTGGTATGTGTAACTCTGATGTTCATTGTATAAGTGAAATAACTGTTTTGTAAACTGTTTTGAACTGTATATTTATTATTATATTTTATCCTTCCGCTGTGAGATTCTATTTTGTTTTATTCCTTCTCTGTTTTTCTTATTTACCCCATAACAATCCGCCCTTGCGTATGCTTTGAATTGGCACGTGTGTCGTTTTAAAGTGTGCGAAAAGGCGGGATGTTACATATAGAATAGGAGAAAATCGTTATGAGTTGAAATAATAAACCCAAATTATTTTCATTGATTTGGAATTTGGGATTGCAGATTGAAATAATATATACCTGTAAATTTAATTTTTTACGGATTGAAATGATAAATATCCGTATCACTTGACCATATGGTAGAAAATTGTATGAGGACACCGGATTGGTTAAATTAAATGATTTTAAAACCCTTAAATCTTGAATTGGATTAAATGATATTTTGAAGGAAATTGATTTATATAAATTGAATTACTTTGAGAACCGAAGTTTGAAGGTTAGAATTCGAAATTGTTTTAAATCGAACTTCTAGAGTATTTTAATATATTTTAAATCTATTTAAAGTATTTTCATTCATTTAAATCTATTTAACCTATTTTAATCTATTTTAAACTAAATTAAATTATTTTAATTTATTTAAATTTTATTAATCAATTCTAATATATTTTTAACTATATTAAACTATTTTAATCTATTTTAAATTATATTAATCTATTTTAATATGTTCTAAACTATTATATTATTTTAATCTATTTTAAATTATATTAATCTATTTAAACTATATTAACCCATTTTAATCTATTTTAACTATATCAATCTGTTAATCTATTTTAAACTATCTTAAACTATTTTTTTAAACTATTTTAAACTATCTAAACTATTTTCTGAATTTCTGGTTTTGTAAAGTGGAAATTTTATATTTAAATCCTTGATTTTGAAGTAGAATACGATTAAATGATGTTATGACATAAGTAGGGATTTAAATGACATATTTAAGGAATATGATGATTTTATATGAGGATTTAATCTTTTTTTGGAATTATAAACTCGAAAGTGATATAATTTAAATTGTGATATAATTTTGAAAGTGAATATGATTTCGAAAATGAAATGGTTTCAAGAATATGATATTTTGTATAAATTATAAATTACTTCTGGAAATGTAAAAGAACAATCTGGTGTGAAATAAGCATTTGGTTGTTAAAGAGACCGGGATCGGATATTGTCATACTCTCTGCCAGTATTGAAAACTAACAACTATGTACATGGCAGAGATTCTAGAATGAAGTATGATAGTTTGGTGAACGATTCTATATGAGGTATTTACGTGACCCTTACTCCTGTGATTCAGCTTAGATGTGACTAAAACAGGAGCTCTATCTGGGCAAAGTGAGGTCGCACCTCTGTTCGGACATGCTTCTTCGATACCATATTTATTTCTTTGTGATTGATTTGGTGGCCACATCTTGATTTTGATTTGAGAGTGTGTTCCAAGGTGGGCTTAGTAGCTGCTAAGCGTTACCACCAGCCTGGTTCTGCAAAACGGTAGAGTCCTACCTTGGCATTGCCTCGAGTTTCATGTTCACATGCCCTATCGCGCCTTCTACGAGTTTGTTTTGTATCACTCACATGGAGTGCCCTCTGGGTAAACCTTCAGTTCATGGACGAGGTTACGGTACTGTATTGACTATGAGAATATATAAAATGTTTTAAGGGGGATATGGATAATGCTTTAACGCTATTTTAATACTTTACTTTACCGTAGTTATTGTTATAACAACGTATTGTACCATGTATGTAGATAGTTTAACGGATCCTTAAGAGATGGAAATCCCGAACATCACTTAAGTTACCGCACTCACGTTAGACACTGGATAAGAGATGTCAAACCCCGTAAACATCTTTGACGTCATTACACTCATATTTATTTACAATTGATTTAACTTACATAAGATCATTTAATTCTGACTCGAGTGTTCTGTCTTTTCAATTCGCTTGGGTCAGTCTGAGCTTTTCGGTGTATCAAAGACTGCTTTTGGAGGACGAGGATGAAGATTTAGTACTATTATTATTTATTTCATTTATTCCACTGCATCATACTGTTCCATTGCAATACTTATTTATTACTAATGTATAATGGTGTAATCAAATCTTATTTGTAAAACAGCTTTATGAACTGTTTATTTGATTATTATATTTTGTCGTTCCGCTGTGAGATTCTATGTTCTGTTTTCTTTCTTTCTCTGCTTTTTCTTATTTACCCCATAACAATCTGCCCTTTTGAATGGTTTGAGTCTAACATGTGTGGTTTATCGTCGATGTAAACCCTCCAATAAGGCAGGTCATTACACATTTAAAATTTATTAATCATTTTAGTTGATGATGTTTGAGATTAATTATTCATTTTAATTAATGATTATTTGAACTTAATTAATTATTTAATTAACGACATTTAAAATTTATTAATCATTCGAATTAATGATGTTTGAGATTAATTATTCATTTTAATTAAAGATTATTTGAATTTAATAAATCGTTTTTAATTAATAAAATTAAAGTAAATTAATTTAGTAAAAGCGATTAAAATAAATTAACTAATTTATGAATATGTAAAGTTAATAAACTAATTTAATAAAGGTTTTACAGTTAATTTACCAATGATATAAAAGTGTTGGGAAATAATTAACTATTTTATTAATGATAACAGATTCGTTTATTAAAAGAGATTATAAATGTGAGTAATTATCTTTTGGGATAACTAGTATTGTTTTAAATTTAAAAAGATAATTAAATTGTTTTGTTTTCTTTTGGATAATAATTATTGTTTTAAATTTAGAAATGATGGTTTAAATGAGAAATTACTTAAAAGGAATAATTTATAAATAAAGATAAGTGTAAGTTGTTTGGGTTATAACAATGTCTTAATGACATTTGTTTCTGACCCTTGTTTTAATACACTTCGTATTATAAGTTTGTCTTTAAAAAGAATATTTCTAAAGAGTACTTCCAAAGTGTTGTTACCAATATTTGTAAAATGGAAATCAAACACAAGTTCGGTTTTAAAAAGTAAAGTTCGATTCGGTTATGGAAAAGTAATTCCGTAACCGATATCGCTTATATGGAAAGTACCCAGTTGTACTTTTAACACTAAACCTTGAGGCTTGGACTCGTTTCTATGTCGAAGGTTAAAAATGTTGTCAAGGCAATGCCTAGATGTAACATTTTCTCAATTTGTCTAGCTTCATCTTCAACCGAGAGATAGCACTTGTTTGAAATCGATAATTAATAGTAAATATACGATATTTAATTTTCATATACGATCATTTTTAATCATCTTCGACAGTTGATTTATTTACTATCATTTCCAGCTTTCTTTATAATGTGTTGTCACTAAAAATGATTTTCTGCTCTTTTGTGCTCTACTATCCTTTGTTAGAAAATGAGGAAACACAAAGCATGAAATGACGTCCAACTATGTAGGGTTGCTCCCATTTGGATATTTTCATCTCTTCTAGATTGGATTTGTTTGCACATTTAGATATGAAATATTTGGATACTCGGTATGATTTGGAAAGGTCTAGCTGGTACATTTCCAAGAAATGTCACAGAGTATATGAGCTTCTCAAAAGTATATTACTAGAGGTATACTTCATGGGTGGTGCACCTTCCCAGTCATTTGTTGGAAATTTTCCTTTCCTTATTTGATTTGAATCTTTGAATCTGTTTTTCATTAATTGCATCGGGAAGAGTCAATCACTCTTCATCGTGTTTAGTTATTTGTTTTGTCCATTCTATCAACTTTGGACTGTTGACTTGTTATATTTTTGGACTATTTTTATTCTTCCATATCTGGTTTTTATGTTATTTACGCCCATTCTTATTTGGATTTGTTTCCTGTTGTTTATCTCTATCCTTTCCTGTATATATGTTATTCTAGTGAGGTAAAAACTCATTCCGTTTAGCGACCTGGTCTCGCTAAACTTTAGGTGTTCTCCATTATTTGAATTTTCTCATGTTGGTATTTCCAGACTGACCTGGGTGTTATTTTACTATAATGCTCGGGTCATACCGAGTATTTTTCCAGGTTGGCTTTGGTGTTATGGAGATCTTGGAGAGGAGCTGGAGGTTAACCTATCATAGTGTTTTATTTTCTGCTATATTATATACTATCCCTATTAGCAATTGTAAGGTCATGATTGTATAACTACTCGCTAATAAGGTTTGTTTTTAACTCTGATATACTCTTTATTTTTGGAGTGACAGTTTTTACTATTCTTGTTGTATTATATGTTGTCGATTCTGCTGTGAGATTCTGTTCTTTTTATTTACCATAACAATCTGCTCTTTGACGATTTAATGATGGACATTTGAACACAGTGGTAGTTTTCGGTGTTGATTTTCGATAGTCAAAAAGGCAGGTCATTACAGCTTGGTATCGGAGTGAAAGGTTAAGAAAAAACCTTAGCTTTAGCAGAGTATGGTTCATTAGAGATAGGTTAAGAGACAACGTAGAATGAGTTTAAGAGTATTATATGTATGAAAGCGTATTTGTTAATGTAATAAAAATATACTGTGTTAATTGGTCTATTGAGTTGTTTATGAATTCTGGTTGAGACGTGGAATGCCATAGTGTCGATAGGCGTTTCTAAACACTCAAACAAGGCCAACGGATATGATATTGATTTTTGAAAATTTGGTAAATGAAATATTTTGCCTAGGATTATATTTAATATATATGTATGAAGGAATAATTTTTAAAACTTCATATACTTATAAAATGTGCTTTTTTGAATGTGATAATGTTTATTTATTATCACTATTATGTGATCAGTCATGCTCGATTAAATTAGGAGCATTGACTGCCATTGTTGATTGATTGTGCTTAGTTTATTTATAAGCATTTGTTGTTTGAATTTATAAATGAATCCCTTATGAATTAATTTTCATAATTTTACTATAAGGTGTTTGGAGGATATGTTAAGTTAAAATGCACATCTTAATAATGATGAGTAAAAAAATAAATCTTTAATAAAAATTATTGAATATAATCTAAATGGTAGGATAAAACATTTGGAGGATAAATATTTGAGAAAATTCTATTATAATAAAGAAGAGTTATAATATATAAGATGACATTATATAAATGAAGTTTAATATAAATTTAGTTTATAAAATGTGTTTAAAAAGGATTTTTGGATCTAAATCGTGGAATTTTTGAAAATAATTTCGAAAAGATTTTGAGGAATGAAATAACAGTACTTTTGGAAGTATTTAAAAGTAAAAAATGTTTTGGGAAGTGAAAATTAAAATGAAATTCATTTTCTTTGGGATAACTCGAAGGAAAACATATCAATTAGGTTAATGGTAATTTGAATAATCTTCTTAGTGATGACCGGATGTTTTCTTAGGCGAACGTTGTGAAGTACATAGTAATTATTTTCTTTACCATTGTGCGATCGAAATGAGCTCAAAATCCAAACGAACCCAAAGTGAGTTTTAATAAATAAATCATTTGAAGTTATTTCATATATAAATATTTGTAGTATGTTTTCAAAGATGAGTTTTGAAATTAAAAACCAGGTATTTAATTTTTTAAGTTCCCTAAAAAGGGAATTGTTTTAAAAAAAATGTATTTTTGATAAGGGATTGTTTTGATAAATGAGATTTAACCCTTAGATAAGATAAAGGAAAATTTAACAAAAGTTTAAAATGAGCTAAAATTGGATGGGAATGTTTTGATAAACATTGTTTTATTAAAACCAAAACTTTTTTTTTGAAACATCCAAGTAGGGAAAACTATTTGCAAATCTAGGTCAACCCATGAATCATCGTTCATTTTAACGCTCTGAGTTGAAGAGGTTAATAGGTTGACTCGGTTTTTAAGGAACCATAATTTGATCTCCATCTAGACTTTGAAAAGGTAAAATGAAATCTGTTTATATATGCTCGTAGGATATAAAGGGGTATTATACAAATAAATAAACAAAGTAAGTTTTTGTTTAGATGTTTTATAAAGAAATGTTTTATAAAATATTTTTAAACTTAGGTGAAAATTTATGAAATGATTCATAAATAATTTTAGTATTGAATAAAATACTAAGTGAAAATGTAAGTGATTTAGAAAAAAAATTGATGTAGTTAAGAAACTAATAAATTTAGAGTATAACTTTCCATTTGTCTGAGTGAGTTTGGATAATCTTCTAAGCTATAACCAAAAGCTATTGACCACAATGGTACACTTAGTGAATTTTCTATATTTTCGGGGCAATCAAGAAAGTTTGGAACCAAAGCTAAGATTTGTTTGTAAATCATTTGGCATTTTAAATAACTATAATTTTATATTTTTCTTATGCAATTTGATTGATTGGCTAATAGTGTTGGTTTATTCCTATATTGAATTTGATTTGGTTAGACTGAATTTGAAGGATTGATTGTATGATTTTATATATATCATTGTTTATAAAGTTTAAATTTATAGACAAAGGATTTTGAATTGCTGTTACTAGGACCTAAATCCTGGTGACTTTGAAAAAAATGATTTCGAAGATTTTAGGAAAGAAATAATATTTATTCACTCTAGTTAATGTTTTTGGAGGAACTGGAATACCATTGGATGCTCTATTTTGTTTTGATTCTAGAGTTTCACCATACTTTGTTTGGAGGAATCCACTCCTTGTCATTTTGATTTTTGATCATTGATTTAATTCCCGTTTGAGAAATTTGAAAATAAATTTTTGAATTAAAAAACCTAGGCATTTAGATCTAAGTTTATCATTTGAAATTATTGGATGCATAGTATTTTTTTACAAAATAAGGTCTTTATTTTGTCGCCTACGGTTGTGATATTATTGTTAGTTGCATGTTGCTTTATTTTATACTAAAGTTGCAAGTAGATTTTTATCATGCTAGTTTTTGCATGTATAGTTACATCTTATTGCTTTTGTCAATTCGATTCTCTTTCAGATTATGTAAGTGCAGGGAAGCAAGAGATTTCTATTTGAATCTTATGCACCTACTTTTACATAGGTATAATAAATTACTTGCCAAAAATTTATAACAAACGTAAAAAGGTATGCAATAAATTTAGAAATTTAATCGATTGATGATTTTATTCCCCAAATTTGAGAAGCCACTTGGCTTTTGTTTTCTTTGGTCGGTTTATAGCCTATAGAGGCAATTTATAGTTGTTCCGATTGAGCCATGTAAAGGAGAGACGCTGCCAAAAAAAATTTCAAATTGTATTGAGATTTGATTAATAAGTTTAATAACTCATTTTAATTAATAGTTATAAATATAATGGTCTGGAAACATTTTTTCCCCGGGAAATTTCAAGGACGCAATTCTTTTAAAGGGAGAGAATGTACCAACCCAAAATTTTGGTCATTTGATTTGAAATGTTTAATAATTTTAAATATATAAATAATTGGATTTTGGAATTTAATAACTTATAATTTGAATATAGGGAATACTTAAATATTTAAATTATGAATTGAATGTTAATTAAATGGATTAAATAATTTTATTTTACACATTTAAATAATAAATAATATTGATGAATTAAATTTGTAAATTTATTTAAAAATATAAACAGATCGGATAAAATCGATAATTGGGTCGAAAATATAAATTGATATTTAAATTTATAAAATTAAAATTCTGGGGCACTGTTTCGGATTTTGACGAAACCAGTGTCATTAGATCCGGAATAATAAATTATTATATCCCGTCGATTTTCATTACAATTAGACAACTATGTGGTCGTGCGAGCTCGAAATGCCAAGCAATTAATTTTAGATATAATTTGATTCAAAAAGCTAACTTCCATATACTTTGGAATCAGGTCCCAAAATTTTGGGTCCGTTGTAGCGGTATTTAGTATAGAATGCCAATCAACACGCTTCAATAGGAATTTGAGATTTTTGGGTATGTAATGCCGGATATTTTAAAATAATATGTATATACCCTATATTTTAACTCCTTACTTCAGCCCATACCCACCTTACCTTACCCTCATCTCCTCATTTCATCAAGTTCAAGCCTATGCCTCTCCTCTTTTATAAAATCTTCCTTGTAACCTTTAAATGAGAATTTTGAAAACTTTAAAAATCAAAATCTTAGAATCTAGGGAGCAAAAAGTCAAGCCGTTTGTTCCGTTGAGCTCGTACACTTAAGGGCTTTGATTCTATACGGATTATAGTGTGCTTCATTCTTTAGGAGGTGGACATGTATTTTTAGCAAGCTAAGGTTAGCTATTGCTCGAGCTATGGTGAGCTAGAGGCCAAACGAGGAGTAGGTTTGAGTTCGATATGGAAAATAGCACCTAGTGCCGAAGTTCAGTGGGTCGAATCGAGATGTGGTGGTTTGTGTCCATAGGTTTGTGTCCATATACGGCTAGGGAATAGCACCATAAGGTCGGAATTTTTAGAGGTAGGCGGAGGTGGATCTGAGGGTTGAGGTCGAAGCTCGCGTGAAGACGGACACGTTGGAGAAAACGGGAGTTCATTTTGTTGAGGAACGAAGGAAATATCGCTATTTGAAATTGTGGCCATGGTGGGTTTGTGCATTCACTGTACGTGCACATCTTGAGAAGGGAGGAAGATTATTAGTGTTGGAGAAGATGATTAGGATTGTAATTAACTTGTTAATTAAGTTATTAATTAATTTAATTAAATCGACAACTAGAAATTGAATAACTTTTGCATACGAGATCGGTACAAATTGGAAAATTATCTAATCAACATAATCAAAATTTTCTATTGGTATAAATGCTAAAATAGATCCGTTGCTCTGATCTTTCAAACCAGTCTATTCTTTTGTTTCTTATGATGTTTTTGCACAATGGAATAGAAGCTTTTTCTATTGATTGATTTATATATAATAGAGAATGCCGTCTTTTGTGTTGGACTCGTAGTGGCGATGGCTACACAATGGAGTTGATTTGGTTGGATTTAGAGCTAGTGGATTTTTTGGCTAAAATCAAACGTCTATTTGGTTTTAGTCCAAACCGGAATGCTTCGAAGAAAAGTGGAATCAATGTGAGTTTAACTCACATTCAATTTTACTATATCATATCTATCATGCTATAAAATATTATTAATTGTTTGTATGTTAGTTAAATTGTTTGCTTGAATTTCCGTTTGAAAAATGGATGGCATATTAACTTGATTGTTATGAACCCATATGATTTCATATATATATATATATATATATATATATGAAATATCCTTAACCATTGTTTTGCAGGGAGAATGTGTAGAAAGACCCTGAGGGTTTTTTGCCAATAATTATTTATTTACATCCTTATGTTGTTATATTGATATTTAATTGAAATAAATCTTGGAATTCCACTTAGATTGTTAAAGTATCGTTATATCTATTTTCGCTATACCATCCTTTATTGTTTTTCATATCCAAAACCCTGCTGTGTATGTTTTGAACTTCAGCTTGTGCTTTCATTAAATAGAATGTTAAAATTCATTAAACATATTAATGAACGACATTTTAAATTAACTAACCACTTTAGTTAATTGGAATTTAAATTAATTAACTGTTTTAGCTAATGATGTTTAAAGTTAACTAATCATGTTAACTAATGATTTTGGAATTAATTAATTACTTTAATTAATAATGTTTTGAAATTTATTAATCTATTTGATTAATGAGATTTGAATTTAATTAAATCATTTTAATTAATGATTTTAAACTTTAATTAATCGTTTAAATTAATGATTTTTTTAAATTTAATTAATTTATTTTAACTAATGATATCTGAATTTTTTTTGAGAGAAATGTGTGATCCTCTAAAGCAGAGGAGAGCAGACATGTACATATACATATCACTAGTAATAAAGGAGCTTCCAACAAGGCTGGTAGGTAGCAAAAACCCCCCATACAAAAAGAAAAAAATAAAAACCCTCCCAAAAGCCTATAAAACTGAAGACTCTCCCTAAACAATTTACACTAACAAGCATTTAATGCCTGAAATGACTCCACGAAAAGAGCAGCCTTTTACAGCAACTCCTACAACCTCAAGCTCAACAACCATACCTGATAAAATCTCAAAATAACAAACTACATCTGCTCAAGCTACATATAGTCTCCAAAACAACAATCACCATAAAAACTCCCCCAAAAAGTCATCAACCCTCATGTATAAGACTTAGAAGATTTAAGTTTCAATCGAGGACTTCTTCTAATGTTTATTACTGAGTTAAACGTACTAATTCTTTTACCAGCTTTGAGTGTATGAGTAGAAACACAGGCATGGATAGTAGATTGTGAGGATCTTCTTAAAAAAGCAAGGCAGTAGTACAAAATAAATTTGAAAGGCTCCATGTAATAATAAATGACCTTGTATGAATCACTGTACAAATCTCTTTCAGAATAAAGCCTCCTATATTTACTTCTATACCCAATCTTACCTGTAGCCTCATCACCCTATTTACAACAATGCTCAATGATTGCAACTCCCAAATAAACTGAAGCATTACTCACAGACATACCCAAAAACACACTAATCACTAATGTTCCATGCACAGGAGAAAACGACACACCCTTTATAACATCCAAGTAAACAACAACTAAAAGCATCCCCAAGCTATCACCATCCACGATAACACCACCCAAGAAATATCCAACTATACAGATACCAAAATGAGCAAAAGATTCAGAAACATGGACACATCCCCTCTAATAACATGCTCCATGAATTTTTCTCTACATCTACCTGAGAGACCTAACTACACCATATAAAGGACCACTATCAGAAAGCACATTTTTGCATACAACAAAAAAAGGTTCACATCCTGCTCTTTAAAAACATTATCTTGCTTCACACGGTCAGATAGAGAAATCATTACATGATTTTCCTTATTATGAGCATCATTTGAAGATTCACTATGCAAAACCCTCTCCGTCACGAAACCACTAACCAAAGCATCATTTCAACCCTAAAAGTCTCAACTACATCACTTTTTACAAATAAGTCATTCCTGTGCATGTTCGCTATATCACTGAGCAACATATCATTTTCCTTACTAACCAAAATCCTCCCATCAACCATACAGTCATGAAACTTATCATCTAACACTTTCAAATGATTAACAAATTCTGAAACATAATCTATGAAATCAGGTTCTTGAAGTCGAAGATACGAGCTATGCTTCTCAACATCTGATCTAAAAGAAATGGATCAAAATAAGAACAATTAAGTAGATTCACTTGTAACATCTTATCAACCATAATGTGACAGCCCGCAAATTCATATCCCTTGAGTCAACACTATTGTACATTAATTAACTCAAGTGGAACAGAAATATGAACCATTATGGTTAAAGAAGAAGAGATAGAAGAAGAAGAAACTAAACATTTTCAGAACCTCACAGTCGCAGCGGAATAAGATATAATAGTAAATAATAGATCTTTACACAAAATGAAACTATATCTGCTTTATACATCATATCATCAGAGTATCTCATACAATCAATATTTACCAGACATACAAATCTATACAATCACAGCAGCGGATATACATACAAGTGCGTATAATACGTCTCGGACTCCAGCTCCTCTTCTGCTCCATAGCATCCCGTCCTGAACATATAATACTCGGTCTGACCGGAGCATTATAATGAAATAACACCCGAGTCAGTCTGGAATACCAGCTGATAATAATGCATCCAAATTGATTATTGAAGTTTCAAAAATCCTTTGAAAACAAAAGCATCTCGTAAGACCACGCCACAAATAAAAATGTCGGGTTTTTACCTTACGATAGCTAAAACACTTTTTATAGAAATCCTATGATATTATAATAAGGTCTATATACAAATACTTATAAAATAGCCGAAATTGTTACATTCATTAAATTCCAGCTACTAGCCACAGTGTGGGTAATACAAACAAAACTCGTAAAAGGCTCGTAGGGAGAATGGATTTTCAACTAATGACTATGCACTGGGGTACCACCTGTCACAGTACGTGGTCTAGATCATAGTATCGATGAGAATGCCCGCTCCCCTACAACACAAGACCGGAACCATCCCTTACTGGACAGTTCCGAATAAGATCACCCTGCGGTTGGGATCAGCAACCGCACCACTAAGCCGAATAAAAAGGGACATCTAGACAGGGATGACGTTACTCTCAAGTGGGGGCTACCCACGAAGCCTTGCTACATAACCCCTGATTTTCAGTCATTCCCATTTGATGAGACTTGAGGCTAAGCGTTACCTCTTAGAACGTTTCACTTAGAATGCCCACCATCTACCTGACGATGTTCCGAAAGCATTCGTCAATACAAGTCCATCCCAGGTTCGAACGGAACCGAAGGCACTACTCCTACTACATCCATTTTGGAAATATCCTCAGGATTAGTAGCGACTAGCCCTTGCACTTCACTGCTCCATCTTCGACTCCGAACACGTTTTTCACAAAATGTACAAACCGGATCGAAGTGGTTTTCGAGAAATAAATCTCGATCCCGGTCTCTTCGAAACGATCAACGCATTTGTCCAATATTGATAGTCGGTGATTTAACTATCAATTAATATTCACAAACATCCATCACACAATAAATAACTCCCAATTATTTATTTCCTCAAATATCTCTTACAAGATATATTTTCATTTTCAGATTCCATTGAAAACACTTTTAAACCCAATTCTTTCATGGAATAGATTCCCAAACTTTTACTTCCTCTGAAAACACCCAAGTACCCATATTTAAGGTTGAAAATAATATAAATACTTTATTTTTGAAAATACATTATGCATTTTTCATAAACACTACTTATATACTTAATTTTAAATATATGTACCTTTTAAAAATGTTTCGAATAAAACTACTTTATAAAATATAAACTATATCTTTATAGTAAGTTAAGATATACTTGATTTAAAAATAAAATTATGAATCCTTATACAATTTCAAATTGGGCTTTAATTAATTTTCTTTAAAATAGAACAAATTATAAAGTATAAGGATAATAATATTCTTCAAAACGTAATTCTAATTACCCTTTAAAACTAGTTACTTCTATAACCACTTTAATACGTGTTCGCTTTAAAAATTCTTACCATTTAAAACTTTTCTTGAAACCATTCTTTAAATAAAACTTAAAACTCCTAACTTTTCAAAAATCAACTTTAAAAACATACTTGGCATCTCAGGGAAATATACTTCCATTTTAGGATAACCCAAGAATTCTCTTTATCAATCCAATCACAATTTACCCAATTCAGTTTTACATTCATCCCGTAAAATTCCTTTCCATACTTTAAAAATAGCTCTTTTATTCTTAAACATATTGCTATCTCCTGGAAATCATTTTCAAACATATGTTTAAAATATTTAAAATAAGCTTCTAGAAATTATGTAATTGAAAATAATACTTAAGGAAATATATAGTGGTTTCTTAAATATTTTTAAATAAAATTTCACTTTTTAAAATAAGGTTATTAAATCAAATATTCCTATTAAAATTTTATTTTGAAAACTTAATACTACTATACTTCTTTTAAAATAATTGAATACCATAATTACTTAATCAAATATTTGATTTCACTTGAAACATTTTAAAATAATATTTCTTCCTAAAAATATTCTAAACATATTTAAACTGCAAATTTATAGATTTGAAAGCTTTCTTAAAAAAAAATGAAATTTCCAAGAGAAAGCACACTTTACATTCTTTAAAATAAATCTCGCTATTCTTAAAACAATTCAAATTTCCTTTATAGATCATATTCCCAACATTTCAAATTATCAACAAATTTCCTCGAATTTAATTCCTTTTAAATTCTTTACTAAGGAATTTCTTTAACATCCTTTAAACCCAATTCATCGAATTATATTTAAAATTTTTAGGTTGTATTCTCCCAATCACAGTACAACACAATTAAAATTTCAATTTAATTCACCACAGCATATAAATAAAACGCAGCATAACAAGATCTAAACAAATTATCACAGAACAATAAATAAGATATATCATAGAATATAAATTAATTTCTATTTGTGAGGGGTCCAGTTGGATCCCTCCAACCTGTTTTCCCTGCATCCACAGATATTAGCACAACAACATATATCGATTTAATCATATCCAACCAATCAAACAATTCATTTAAATATCGACTATTTAAATTAACTAATACTCCAGATGTGAGTGAGTTAAACTCACCTTGGGTTTTCGGCGAGCATTTGAATTTTAAATTAAATCAAACCACATTCGATTTAACCTAAAATTCTTGCTAGTACCAATCGCTTCTAGATCTATGCTGCAATGTAGAGCGCGTCGCTGCGATTCCGGCGCTACCAAATTCGTCAAAATCTGATAACAAACGCACGAGATATGGTTGTTTAAAGTTTGAATCTAAAATCAAACAAATTTCCTTTAAAATTTAATTTAATTATACCATACAAAGACAGGCCACGTGATCTGGAAAGCTAAAATCAAAGCCGTGAAAACCCTCTCCCTCACCGCGTTCAGATCCAGGGTATCAAAACCCAACTAAAGCGAATTAGGGTTGAAAATCGCGGCCAACACGACGATCTTTAGCTTGATCGGCGACCACCCCAACGACGCTAGTTGCTCCCTCCACCTTCGGTCAAGATGCGGCCAAGCTCGATCATCAATTTGCACCAAAAGTCGTGCATGAACCGGCTACGCATGGGCCTCGCTAGCTCCCTCCACGCTACGCCAAAATCCATCATTACCGTTGGATCTAAAGCTCCCGACAAGCTCTTCGACCTTCCAGTTGGAAGTTTCCTCTAACTCTCGACGGATTGATCGTAAATTGGAGGCAAAGGGAAATGATTTTCGGCCATAGAAGTTAATAAGTGGCGGCCCTGGAATGAATTAGGGTTTCGTCCTATATTTTGATATATATATATATATATATATAAACGTTTAATTATATTATTTTAATATTAAAACCAATTTTAACTAGCTTTTACAAACGAACTCCAAATCTCACGTGCCGCCAGGCGTTCCTAATGTTTTACCCATGTTCCAAACACAATGGAACATGTTTTGGATGCTAACTTGATCTTATGCGCGAGTTACGGAAATAAACGATCAATTTTAAATTAAATCGGTTAAAATATTTTCTAAGCGTTTTAAGCTGCGGGGGTCAAACGACAACTCCGATTGCTACGAAAATTGAAATCCGATAATAACTAACTATTACGGATCCAATGAAACTGGTTTCGTTGAATTCCGAGACTGTGCCCCGGAAGGCTATTTTCACTCGTTGATAAATTCGAACGATTTTCAAAATCGTCGAAATCATCTAAAATTTCACTTTTAAAATTTTACCAACTCTATTATAACTCGTATGAAATTTATAATCACATTATAAATCATTCTAATTCGTTTTAAATCAAAATCTGAATATTTGCATTATTATATTATTAAATTCCATTATTAAATTAATATAAAATTCCAAATTCAGTTTATCAACTTCTAATTTCATCCAACAGTCCAACATTACTATTTAAATCAAAATAAACTTAAATAAATTTTTATAAACCATTTTTATATTTATTTATACTCAAAATTACCAATTATCCCAATTCTAATATTAAGCTATTATTATTCAAATTTCAATTTCAATCACGTATTCAAAATTCAACTAATTCTATTAACTTAACCAAAATCTTTTTTATTTCAAAATCAAATTTTAGTCCATATTCGACATTTAAAATGAATTAAATGTTCAAATTTGGCGACCCAAAATTCCGGGTCGTTACACATAAGATCTACTAAAGCATGTCTATTATTTAAAGAAACAATCAAAGCAGTGACATCCGAAGCAACACTATAATCACAAACTCCATCTTTTGACTTAGGACTTGAAAAACTATATTCTTTGACAACTGGATCCAATAACATTTTGTCAGTATGATTGTCCTTACCATAGCCATTCACATATATATCTTCATGTTTGATCCAATGTGAAGCCACACTTCTTTGAAAAACCTTTTCTTTCTTCCAAAACTCATTGGATTGAAACCCATTCCTATTCCTTTCATTTGGATACTTTCCAATATTATCAGAAGTTAAACAATCAAAATGCCTGAATATTTTGTTAAAAAGATAACTACCTCCTCTTTATTTTCTACACAACTTCCATGGCACAGACCTCTTAACTTCAAGAGTTCTAAAATAAAATTGTAATGGTGCTTTTTTGACTTAGGACATGAAAAACTATATTCTCTGACAACTGGATCCAATAACATTTTGTCAGTATGACTGTCCTTACCATAGCCATTCACATATATATCTTCATGTTTGATCCAATGTGAAGCCACACTTCTTTGAAAAACCTTTTCTTTCTTCCAAAACTCATTGGATTGAAACCCATTCCTATTCCTTTCATTTGGATACTTTCCAATATTATCATAAGTTAAACAATCAAAATGCCTGAATATTTTGTTAAAAAGATAACTACCCTCCTCTTTATTCTCTACACAACTTCCATGGTGCATACCTCTTAACTTCAAGAATTTTAAAATAAAATTGTAATGGTGCTCTTTTTGTTACGAACCGGATTTTCGACCCTCGAAAATCGACACAAATACGTCCACTATATCACATGACGAACATTCAAGTGTTGGAAATACCGATTTGTAGGGTGAAAGAACAAGGTAGAAGATAGAAGAAAACTAAACAAACACAGAATCTCGCAATGCAACGGAGTAGCATATATTAATCACATAATGTTTTACAAAATCATCTCAAAACTGATATGCCGTACTTACACTAGTATAATTCTAACTTAGGACAGTTAGAAAAGCCTGTCCTTATACATCAGATATAGAGTACATAATATACAACAGAAAAAAGTAATAACTATCTATTGATGAAGACTCCTACTCCAAGCTTCTCCAAGTGCATCCGTAGAAAACGTGGACTGCTTGGTTGCTCATAAAATTTGAGCACCTAAGAGTTTAGGGATAGAAATAAAACTCCAGTACAAGCGTGGGACTGGTGTGAGTAAACTCAAAGCAACTGAAGTATTACTTTTCAAAACCTTTTTAAAATCAATGGTATCTCGTAAGATCACGCCGCACATAAACATAGACGGGTTTGTACCTTACGATAACCAAAACACTTTCATAGAAAACTTAGTGATATTATAATAATATCTAGGGTTTTCAAGTAAAATAGAACATAGCTAAAATTATTGCATCTCATATTTCAACATATTTGAGCACAAACTAATTCTGTATGGCACTTATTGAAGAATGGATTCCATACATGACCAGGTAAGGGACTACTTTTCGAAGATGCACCTCTAGATAAAATACACCTGGGGTCTTACAAGAACATCTTGCACACCTGCTACATAGGAACCGACCTACCATTTGACTAGTAGTACCGAATACACCACCACGACGGTTAGGATCAACAACCGTACCGAAGCATACAAAAATGGGTTAAATATCGTTTCTAGATATGGTGGTGACACACCCTTATGGGAGTGACCCACATAGCCATGCTGCATACCTTGTTTTTGGCATTTTCGGTTGATGAGGCCTGAGGCTACGTTTTACCTTTTTGAATAGTAATCCCCCTTGGAATGCTAACACTACCCTCTATGTAGTAATGTAGCGCCAACATTCATCCATACAAGTTGTCCAGGATAAGGACAAACCGAAGACACTACTTCTACTACATCCATTTTGGAACCACCTAAGGATTATTAGCAAGTAGCCCTTGCACTTCAATGGCTCCGTCTTCGATCTCATGCTTCAAGATGTCTTCATTCCAAAACACTTGAGTTGGATCGAAGTGTGCTTCGGATAACATCCCATCCCGGTCTCTTCGAAAAACTTTTGATAGTTTTCGGTGAACTCAACCCTGGTTTTTCAGGAAATAAACAGACAAAGATAAGAGCGGAGTTCACCTCCTAACCGTTTTTGGATGGATTTCCTTATCATTCGCCCTAGAAGAACAATTGAGTTTATACATATAGTATATCACCTTCTACGATAATTGTACCATATAATTCTTATGTTTCTCCTAAATAATTCCAAAGTTACGTTTTGGCTAAAGATTTGACAGTCCGTTATTTACTATCAAATAATCAAACATCCGATCATGGTTTAATTTCCATAAGGGATCCACTAAGCCTTTATTAATTATCTTTAATTAATATAACCACTTTATAAAACTTGATCAAAAGATATTTTCAAACCCTATTTCCAGACCTCTTGCATTCCTTTTTACTTGAAAGAAAATATAATTATTTACCAAACATTTTGAAAATTCCATTTCCTCAATATTCCATATTAAATGGCGAAACAATTCTCTTTCAAAAACATCACCTCCTATAAAACACAGTTACTCGTCCCTTATAAAAATTCTTTTTATAAGTTCACTTCACATCTGAAACCACTTAAAATCTTTTAAATTAGATCTAAAACTTCTTTTTAAAATATCTAAAATGATTTATAAAATCTCTTTCTATTTTTTAAACTATTTAAAAATCTTCCTTCATAATTTCTTTATAGAATTTCCTTTATAAAATATCATTTTCAAGATAAACTTTATAAATCACTCTAGGTAAAAAATATTTAATAAACCCCTTTTTAAGAACAAGATGTTATTTGAAAATACCTTTATAAAATAATAATAAAATTTGAAAATCATTTATAACTTTTAAACCAAATTGATTTAAGAATTAAAGTTAATTCAAAAATATACTTCAATAATTCGAAAAGAGGCTCAAAAATCCCAATGGTACTAATTTAAGTTACCATTCAATTTTAATTCCAATTCACTTAACTGTTATATACATAGATCAACATATACGTAAATACAACTCATATCCAAAACATGGAATAATATATCAATATGAACTAATTATCATATACATGTCCAAATAACATAATAGCAGGATGGTGATTTGTTATGCTAAACAAATGCCCAAACAGTTCAATCAATTCATAGCAGGACAGAGATTTATTCTGCTAACACATGTCTACACAAACAAACTAACAATCAATTTATAGCAGAACAGTGATTTATTCTGCCAACACATGTCCAAACAACCAAACAAACAAACAACCAATTTATGCAAAACAGGGATTTATTCTTCTAATACACGTCCAAACAACCCAACGATCTACATTATAACTCATTCATAGTATGGTTTCTTAATGGTATCAAGACCTGAATCACTTATATTTAAAAGCATCTTTGAAAATGAAGTACCTTTAAAGTATTTTACTTTTGAAAACCAAAGAATTTAAAACTTTTAAACCTTTTTAAGAATAATTAACTATAAGTTAATTCCTTATTTAAATCATAATTAATTTTAATTGAATCTTAAATTAATTTAATTAAATAGTTAACAAAGATGAACAACGTTCACGACAGCTTTCGAGTGTCGAAAGGTTGAAATTTCGGAAAACGTTCTTCGGTCACATTTTCTATTTTTCTACGAACTATTTAGTTTGGTAAACAAATTTTGAAAATGATTTTAGCATCATTATTAGTTAATTAAAATGAGTTTAACTTCATTATAAAACTTATTTATTAAATATTTAAATTAATTAAATATTCACTGATTAAAGCAATGAAATTCCAGATCATTACATTCTTCTTGCTTAAAAGAATTTCGTCCCCAAAATTACACCTCAACCTATCCCAGAACACACTAACACTATACATCAGTCCATATGATGTACATAGATCATTCTTATACCAAGTCTGATTTGATCATAACTCGAATACATAACTTCACTTCCGAACTAGTATCGCTCACCCGATTCTCTATTGTGGACTCCGATCAGGCTCCTTGATTTGGAACCTCGTCCTCCTTGCAAAGTTGTATAAGAGAAATCCTTGGTTCCACACCAAGAACCATCATCAAGTTCTCGCTGTCAAAACTTGAGTAATAAATCCTTATTCGGAATGGTGCAAACACCTCAAAGTAACGTACTCCAATCTTAGATCAAAACTCTATGGAAAGGAGAAATGACCTACGTCCACCCTAAGCACTTACTCAATTGGTTCTCCCTAATACCAATTATATTCCCACTAAATAATTTATGAAAACATTTCATAACCACTCTTTGTTTCAACTTGGATAATACCCCACTACGGCCTAAGAGTATATACCCTTGTTTGATTCCACTATTCCATTTTGAATTTATCTCCCCAAGAAAACTCAAGATCCAAATACCCGGCTTTTATTTTAAAAACTTTTTGAAATGAAACTCTATATTTTAATCATATAACATAACACATATATAGCCCGAGAACTCCAAAATGATACTAAGGAACTAGGTATCACCAAATAGTATCATACTTTCCTTTACTAAGAAGGGTAAAACTCAAAAGATATGTTTACCATTCGAACACATCTCTTCCCTAATTTTAAGTAATTTTCGAGCCACTCGAACTAGTTAACTTAAAAATATTTCTATTTTTTTTTCAAAATCTCAATCTTGAAATTATTTTTTTATTCTTCCAACAAAACATTTATCACCAACTTACTTTGGGTTTGTTAGGGTTGAACTTGTTTCGATTGTATAATGATTAAGAGAATAATCTACTTAGTGCACTACAATGTTCGCCTAGGCAAACATCTAATTGTCACTTAGAAGATTATTCTGATCATCACAAAACAATCAAGACTCATTCCCCCTAACCAATCAAAAGAAAATCATTTTTTTTACTTCAATTTTCGTTCCCAATATTTCATACTTAAACCAAAGTTGCTTTCAAAAACTATTATTATTTTCAAAAGCTTGAAAATTATTTTTCAAAAATAATGGGATTTAGGTTCTCAAGTTTTCATCCTAAATTCTTTTTAATTAAAAGGCTTATCTTATTCAAAGAAAAGCACCTGACCATTTACACAATAGTCAATGCTCAATCTGGAGGAGCATGACTAACCTAAGCCTATATAATAATAATGAACTATTATTATCTCCTAACAACATCATATAATAAATACCTATACTATTTTCAAAAATAATTCTTTTATATACAAAATATACCCTGGGTAAAATTATTTCATTTACCCTAATTTCAAAACAATGCTATGTCGGTGTTCTGGTTCAATGCTTAGGAATCCCTATTAATAACGTTGGCCAAACACATCAACTAGAATTCATATACCACTCAACCGATCAAACAACAAAATATAAAACATTTTTATATCACTAATAAATATGCGCTCTAATATATATACAATCGAACTCATTCTAGGGTGTCACCTTACCCTATCTCTAATGGGTTTACCCGACCAAAGCCAAGATTCTTGCTTATCCTTCAGCACTGATACCAAATGTAACAAACCATATTTTCGACCCTCGAAAATAGACACAAATACATCCACTATTTCACATGCCAAACATTCAAGTGTCAGAAATGCCGATTTGTTAGGGTGAAAGAAGAAGGTAGAAGATAATATAAAACTAAACAACACATAATATCACAATGCAACGGAATAACATATATTATTAATCACATAATGATTTACAAAGTTATCTCAAAACTGATACAATAGAGTTACATCAATACAATTCTAACCTAGGAAAGTTATAAAAGCCTATCCTTATACATCAGATATAGAGTATATAATATATAGTGGAAACAAGTAATAACTATCTATCGATGAAGCCTCCTGATCCAAGTTACTCCATGTGCATTTATAGAAAACCTGGACTGCTTGGCTATTCATAAAAATTTAAGCAACCAAGAGTTTTAGGGAAAGAAATAAAACTCCAGGTCAGACATGAATCTGGTGTAAGTAAACTCAAAGCAACTAAATTATTACTTTTCAAAACCCTTTTAAAATCAATGGTATCTCGTAAGATCACACCGTACATAAACATGGATGGGTTTTTACCTTACGATAACCAAAACAATTTTATAGAAAACTTAATGATATTATAATAATATCTAGGGTTTTCAAGTAAAATAGAATATAGAGAAAATGATTGCAACTCACGTTTCAACATATTTAAGCATAAACTAATTCCATACGGCACTAATTAGAGGATGGATTTCATACATGACCAAGTAAGGAACTACCTTCTGAAGATGCACCTCTAGATAAAATAAACCTTGGGTCTGACAAGAACATCTTGTACCCCTACTACACAGAACCGGCCTTCCGCTTGACTAGTAGTATTGAATACATCACCACCATGGTTTGGATCGGCAACTATACCGAAGCATACAAAAATGGGTCTAATAGCGCTTCTAGATACAGTGGTGACATACCCTTATGTGAGCGACCCATATAGCCCTGCTGCATACCATGTTTTCGTCATTTCGAGTTTATGAGGCCTGAGGCTACGTTTCACCTTTCTGAATAGAAATCCCTCTTGGAATGCTAATTGTGCCCTCCAGGCAGTAACACAGCGACAACATTCATCCATACAAGTTGTCTAGGATAAGGAAAAACTGAAGGCACTACTTCCACTACATCCATTTTGGAACCACCCTCAAGATTTGTAGAAAGCACCCCTTTCACTTTAATAGCTCCACCTTCGATCCCATGCTTCAAGATGTCTTTATTTCGAAATGCTTGAGTTGGAGAGAAGTGGGTTTCGGATAACATATCCGATCCCGGTCTCTTCAAAACAACTTTCAATGATTTTCGATAAACTCAACCCCGATTCTTGAGGAAATAAACAGACAAAGATAAGAGCGAAGTTCACCTCCATACCATTACGTATTTCCTTATCATTCGTCCTAAAAGAACAAACGAGTTTATACATTCAATATTGCACCTTCGACGGTAACTATACCATATAATTTTCATGTTCTCTCAGATATTTTCAAAGTTACGTTTTAGGTCCAACTTTGATAGTCGGTTATTTACTATCAAATAATCAAACATCCACTTATGGTTTAATTTCCATATGGGACCAACTAAGCCTTTATTAGTTCTCTTTAATTAATAAAACCATTTTATAAAACTTGATTGGAAGATCTTTTCAAACCCTATTTCCAACCTTTTATATTCCTTTTTACTTGAAAAAAACAATATAAGTATTTACCAAACATTTTGAAAATTCCATTTCCTTAAATTTCCATTTTAAATAGCCAAACAATTACCTTCGAAAACATCACCTCCTATAAAACACATTTTCTTATCCCTTATAAAAATTCTTTTTCTAAGTTCACTTCACATTTCAAACCGCTTGAAAGTTTTCAAACTAGATTTAAAACTTCTTTTAAAAATATATAAAATGATTTATAAAATATCTTTCTATTTTTCAAACTATTTAGAAATATTCCTTCATAATTTCTTCATAGAATCTCCTTTATAAAATATCAATTTCAGGATATTCTTTGTAAACCACTCTAGGTAAAACTTTTTTTTAATAAGTCCTTTTTAAAAACAAGATATTATTTAAAAATAAATTTATAAAATAATAATAAAATTTGAAAATCATTTATAACCTTTAAAGCCAAATTGATTTAAGAATTAAAGTTAATTCAAAAACATATTTTAATAATTCGAAAAGAGGATTAGTAATCCCAATGGTTCTAACTTAACTTACCATTCAATTTTAATTCCAATTCACCTAACAGTTATTTACATAGGTCAACATATATGTAAATACAACTCATATCCAAAACATGAAATAACATGTCAATATAAACTAATTATCATATACATGTCCAAATAACATAATAGCAGGATGGTGATTTGTTCTACTAAATAGATGTCCAAACAATTCAATCAATTCATAGAAGAATAGAGTTTTATTCTGCTAACACATGTCCACACAAACAAACCAACAATTAATTTATAGCAGAATGAGGATTTATTCTACTAACGCATGTCCTGACAACCCAACGATCTACATTATAACTCATTCACAGTTTTAGGTTTCTTAATGGTATCAACACTTTAATCACTTGTATCCAAAACCATCTTTGAAAAAGAAGCACCTTTAAACAATTTTACTTTTGAAGACTAAAGGATTTAAAACTTTTAAACCTTTTCAAAAATAATTAATTGTAAGTTAAATCCTTATTTAAATAATAATCAATTTTTATTTTTTTTGGCATGGCCGACGGGGTTAATTGGTCCCCGACCAATTTATTAATACACAAAACTCCAACAGAGGGGACAAACACAAAGAGACAACAAGAAAGCACACACACCGGAGAAAACAAGGAAAGACAAAAATCAAAAACAAATATCAATTCACAGGTGTAGAGGCAAGGATATCCCAGGATCACGTACACACAGCATTTGAAGGGAGCGAATGACTTCATGTTTTATCCAAATTTTAAAAGAAGCATCATTCTTACCATTATTTGCATCAAATATTCTTGTGTTCCTTTCTTTCCAAACAGCATATAAGAAACTTTTTAGAGCGACCGTATTCTTTCTCTTATTCTTTTGCTTACTTCCCGTTTTAGCATGAATTCTATTCCACTCCATACTGTTGTCACTCGAAGGACAGTGGCCATCAATGCTCCCCATTATTTCAGCCCAGTTCTGCATAATAATATCACACTCAAAAAAGAGATGTTCAACAGTCTCAACTATCTCACTGCAGAAAGGGCAATTCATGTCCAAATTCATTCCCATGCTTGCCAATTTCGCTTTAGTTAATATTGCTCGCTTCAGAACCTTCCATAAAAATAAATTTTCTCTCATACTACTATCATTATTACAAACCCTCTTCCACCACTTCCATGCATGAATGTCACTATTTTGTTGCATATACTTATAAGTTTCACCAATTTTAAAACTAGCTTTCTTGTCTCCCCAAACAATCCTAGGAGAAGTAGACTGTAAAGGGGAAAACTTTCTTGTCTTATCCCAAATAATTTGGATACGCTGGTTCGAAGAATACTTGCCTAATCCCTGAAAAGTGTGAAGCACATCCATGACAAAAGTAGATTGATGAATACCAGTTTGCACTATTTCATTGAATGAAAGTTTTCGTCTAATGATATAACCCTTCTCGAGCCAAGGATCATCCCAGAATTTAACCTTGTATATCGGATCAGTGTTCATTTGTATTAGAGGGAGGACATACTCCTTAAGTTTGAACATGCATTGCCAAGTCCAACTTAAGTTCTGAGGCTTATTCATATTCCATAAGTTTTTTCCTTTAATCACATTCTTAACAGACCACCTTGCCCATAAGCTATCAGGATTATTGTACAGAGTATCGAAGTGTTTAGCAAAAGCAGTTTTATTCCATTGCTTGAGGTCAAAAAGACCTAGCCCTCCCTTATTTAATGGTATCTCAAGAGATTTGAATTTAATAGGAGCAAGGTATCTCCCCATAGTTCTTCCAGTCCAAAAGAATCTCATAATGGCGCTTCTGATCATTTTAATTAATTTGAAGGGAAGAACAAAGGTTTTAGCCCAGTACACTTGCATGGCATGGATGATAGACTTTATAAGAGTTAGCCTTCCAGCTTGACTCAGCATCCTAGTGGTCCAATTTGACATTCTTGAAGTAATCCTCTGATACAAAGGATTGCATTGATTCATTGTTATCTTGGAAGAAGTAAGAGGTAATCCTAGATATATATCATTGGATAGGTTCAGAGGTAAACCAGATATATTAGCTATAAGAGCTTTCTGCTGTGAACTAACACCAGCAGTAGTGATAGCAGATTTGTGAATGTTAACTTTAAGACCAGTCATCATGTAAAACTGTTGGAGAATGTTCATAATGTTTTGAATAGTGAAAGCATCAGGAGCACAAAACAATATAAGATCGTCGGCAAACATAAGAGTTGATATTTGGGGATCTTCACATTTTGGGTGGAGCTTTATTTTTCCTTGCTGTATTGCTTCATTAATCATCCTAGTTAGAAGTTCCATCACCAAGATAAAAATATAAGCAGATAATGGATCTCCTTGTCTAATTCCTTGTTTGCTTGTAAAGAATCCTTTCATCACACCATTGATGTTGATAGAAAAATTAGGAGTTGACATACATTCATAAACCCAAGCAACAAAATGTGGAGGAAAGTTCATATATCCCATTATGCGAACAATGCTATTCCATTGCAACATATCAAAGGCTTTCATGATATCAAGCTTTATCATCGCCTTAGGTTCAGAATTTGTGCTTTTGTATCCTTTCAATAGTTCGTGAGATAGAAGAACATGATCAAGTATATTTCTTCCAGGGAGGAAGGCTGCTTGATTAGTAGATATTATTTTGGGAAGCACAAATTTTAATCTCGTAGCAATAATTTTAGAAATGCACTTATATATAGTATTACAACAGGATATTGGACGAAAGTCTGTAACTTCATGAGCATTCTTGTTCTTGGGGACTAAGGTAATATTAGTGTAATTAAAGGACCGATAGAGTTTGCTCTTTTTGAAAAACATAGTTATGGCATTACAAACATCTTCAGAAACAATTGACCAGCACGTCGTGTAGAAACATGCATTCATCCTATCAGGACCACCACACGAATTTGTGTTAAGAGAGAACATAGCATCATGAATTTCGTCATGGGTAACTTCAGTACAGAGATAAGTATGATCATTTTGATTAAGTATCGGTAGGATGTCAGATGGTATAATATCAATATTAGGGATGAAGTTATCTGAGTTACCAAGCATGGAAGTGAAGAATTTTTCAAAAGCATTCTGAACTCCTTCAGCAGTTGTATGAAGGATGCCATGTTCATCAACAATAGAGACAATGTTATCTTTACACTGCTTGCTTTTAAGACTGGCATGAAAATATGCACTATTTCTGTCACCTTTTTCCCACCATTTAATTCTTGACTTCTGTCTTATCATCTCGTTTTCTTTATATAAAGCATCATAATATTGCATGGTTAGATTAGCTTCTGTAGTCGATAATTGAGGGTCATTGACATCATTCATCATAGCCTTTTGAGTATCAATAAGTTTCAACAAAATAGCTGCACTCAGACCATCACCATTACCATACTTCTTATAAGCCCATTGCTTCAACACTGTCTTCATTTCTTTTAATTTTTCCTGCAAAACAAATAAATGATTACCTCTCTTTGTCTTGTTCCAAACTTGCAAAACAATATGTTTAAAGTCAGGTTCAAGAACCCAAGAGTTAAAAAATTTAAAATTTGTTTTCCCTCTCGTGTCCAATTCTCTGAGATGGATAATTTGAGGGGAGTGGTCAGAGAGGATAGGAGGGGGAAGGTAAGAATGCAGGAGAGGCCATCTGAGAAGGGCATTTTGGTTGGCAAAGGTATGATCAATTCTAGAAAAGGTTCTGACACCATTTCTTCTTTTATTATTCCAAGAATATTGCATCCCCACAGATTTAACAGGAATAATCTCAGCATCAATAAGAGTTGAATTTAGTGGTTGAATTTCATTGAGAGACAGAGGGTTCCCTCCTACTCTATCAGAGAATTTTAAACAGCAGTTAAAATCTCCACAAATTATCCATGGGTGAGTCTTCTGCCTTAGAGAAGGAAGGACAGCATGAAGGGACCCTCTAGCTGCAGCAGTGTTAGACGCATAAACAAATGTAATATAATAGGATGTTTTATCTTTGGTGTCCAGAGCATGGCAGTGGATCATTTGGTCTGTGGAGAGGATAGCGGTTAGATTGACGTGGAGGGGATTAAAAAGGATTAAAATTCTTCCATAAGGAGCTTCATTCAAATTATGTATAAGCTTCCAATCTTTCTTTATATATTCTGCAGCCTTGAGAGATAAAGGAAGATTCAGTTTTGTTTCCAGCATAGCGAGAAGAGATAAGTTGTTTGATGCAATGAGGTTTTTACATTGATCAAGCTTGATCATGTTATGTGCCCCTCTAACATTCCATGCTCCTATGGTGTACATCATCATAGGACCCGGGCATTAAGCATTTCTAACTTCATTTTCCTTGTTACTGCATGCTTCGATGTCAAGTAAGAAGGAATGGTTGCTGATAGTGGGGTAACTTCATCTTTAAGTGGCCCATCCTTCTGGGTTATTTGTTGTGTCTGATTGGATGTGTTGGATTGAATAGAGGAGGATTTGGATTGTGTTGTTGGTTTGGGAGGTTTGTATGCCTTTGGTGGATTGATATTAGCATAAGGGTTGTTTTGATTTTGTTTGAGGGTTGAAAGATTTGGAGATTGTTGGATTGGGTCTTCTGTGCATGTCATATGTGTCTTGTGCATGTTTTCATCAGCATTCTTGGGGTTGTTTTTATCCATGCTTTCTTTCTTGTTGTTATTTCTACCTCTGGAACTTGTTCCTTCTTCACTGACTTTGTAACTTTCATTTCCACAGACTATTTTTCCTTTGTTGTTTTCAATATTTCTTTCTAGTACTTGTTCCTGCTGGGGCTTTTGGTTGCTTTTTATTTTCTTGACATGATTCATGGTATTGCTACTATGTTCTCCTTGTGTAAAAGTGTACTCTGCTTTACTTGGAGTCTTTACTTGCATTTCCCGTATCAGTTCTCCTGCTACTTCTGTATATTCATCATTTTCCTCTTGAACGTCATTCACTACATCAGTATCTTCAAGTTCCATCAAAACATCAAACTTATTTGTCAACAATAATGCATCATCTTCTTCATCATCATACATTTTCACATTTTTCCTTTTTTCTATTTCATTAACCTCTACTTCTACTAGAGCATTATTAATTTCTTCAACTTCATCAAGAATAATTTCGCCAAGCTCTATTCTATTCTTAGATTCAATATTTACCTTCTTATGCTTGTCCCCCTCTTCAGTCTTCTTTTCTTTTTCATCACAGTCCAAAACTATAACTGTGTTCTCTTTTTCCTTTTCTCCACTATTTTTATCTTTCTCTTTCTCACTTCTAACATTGGCTATTTTCTTATTATTAACCCTCTGCCAACTCCTAACATTCTGTTTTTGAGAGGGTTTAAGGTTGGTAATGACTTGTTCTCTGTTCAATTTAACCTCTTTATTGTGCCTTCTTTCTTCAATCTTTGGTTCATTCAATTTGTTTGATCCACTGGAGTCTTCAACATCACATGATTCAGTAGCGTGTCCAAATTTCTTGCAATGAATACACACATCAGGCCTCCATTGATATTGTACATAAATCTTCTGAAATCCTCCTTCTACAAGTTTAACTAAGAATTCATTAGGCAGCTCTTTATCAGGTTTTACTTCAATTAAACACTTAGCAAAGCTCATTCTATTCTGTTTCTCCGTCATTTCATCCATACACAGTAACTTGCCAAGGTGGCTACTCAGCCAGTTGATACCAAGTGGAGACCAAGCAAATAACGGCAGGTTGTAAAGATGAACCCACACCGGAACCGCAGTGACAGAGCCACTGATGTTACAAACTGCAGCATCATACGGTTTAATGATAAACATCTTATTCTTAATTATAATAGGATCACTCTGTAGGATTTTTCCTCTATCCTCATCACAAGAGAATTTAAATATAAAAACTGTTCCATCAGATTTAACATTGACTGAGCCTTTAAGCTTCCAAATATACTTCAATCTTTGTATAACCGCCGAGTATGATAAAGGCTTGTCTAAAAAGAAACCAACCAGAGAATCTTTCCAAAGCAACTCACCAGCATCAATCACTTCCTTCGGTGGCACCAACATGGAGTTATCATACACAGGCTGCAGATCAACAGGGATGTACTTCCCAGCATTCATTGGTTTATGCTTAAATAGAGAAGTCCATTTCTGTTCACCAAGATACGGAGGAGATGAAAGGGAAGGTGGTAACAAGTTGGAAGAAGATAGAGGAGGGTCAGGGGGGACAGGAGGTGGGGGAACAGGGGGAATAGGTGTTCTGACAACTAGGGCTGGGTCAACGGCACAAATTGGTGTTGGTACAGCGAGCAGAGGAAGGACGGATGTGATGGGGTTACTGGAATTTTTAGCGGCGTAGGTATGGGTAGGGGAATGGTTAAGGTCATGGGGAGGTACGTGAGGAGCAGACATGGACACGAGAGATTCTGTTAATCAATTTTAATCGAATCTTAACTTAATTTAACTAAATTGTTAACAATAATTAACTATTATTTAAATCTAAATTAATCCTTTAGTAACTATTAAATAATCACTTAAACCTTTATTAATAATTAAATATTAATTAATATCAATAAATTAATTAAATAATCTTTAATTAAACTTAAATAATAAATTAAACCTTTAATAAATAATTTATTATAAACCTTAATTAATTTATAATTTAAAAATAATTTAACACTTGATTAATAATTAATCCTATATTTAAATAATAGTTAATTAAAAATAAATCATTTACTTAACTCATAATTAACTAACTTAATTAATTAAAATAAATCTTAACTTTAAAAGATAATTATTTAACAACCAACCTTTAAATAATAAAAGTTAATAACCCTTGTATAATCCTTAATTAATTATTAACTACCAAAAGATAATTAATTAAAAATTTATTATTAAATTCTTAATTTACCTTTTAAAACGTCATTATTTAGTTTATAAACCATTTACAAAACAATTTGAAGTATAAAAACCAAACTTTGCGAAAATCGAATTTTTGAACGAACTGCATTCATAGCGATATCTCTGTAAATACCCGTAATTTCCAACTTGTTGCTCACTAACTCTTCCATTTACTGATTTTACTTATTAACTTTCCATATCACTTCCAATTCCAAGCCAAAGATCACAATTTTATAACCAAAACACCACTTAAATCAACAATTCAAAGTTCTAATCCCAAACCACAAATTAGCACACACATATACATCCAAACTATACCATAATTCAAATAATAACATCACAAATACAACCGTATAACAACCATATATATATATGTTAATTCATTCCCAAAAAGTTAAGGAATTTACTCACCGAAGGTTATCCAAACTTTCGCTGATTTGAGTACGACCTAGCATTTTCATCCCAAAGAAAAAAGATGGAGTCTTGAATCCTAAATGTACTAGGTAGGCCAAGCCATGAATGAACCGGAAGCGAGGCATGTTTTGGTAATGTAGAGCGACTTCGGATAAACATCGATTTCTCAATAATAAACCCAAAAATAGGTCATTTAACAACTGATTTTTGTGCTATCTACTCAAGCAATTTCAAAAGGAAGTCAAAGAGAAAGTTATTGGAATTTATTTTTTCTATCATTTCAACAAAAGAATCTTTAAATTTTGATTATTTTTGAAGAATTATTATCAAAAGAAGGGTAATTTTTGAACTTAATATTCTAGGTGAAAAATTGCTTTGCAAAGATTGGGTATTTTGACATAGCTATGATAGAAATTTGAAAAATTGGTCAAATAAAATATTATAGCCATTAAAATTTCACAAGGTTTCAAGTAAATAAAACCTCCACTTGAGTTAGAAATGAGGCAGAAAAGGTTGGTGTAAAGAGGATAAAAAATGGAGAAATATATGGCTATTTATAGGCAAATTTTCTATGTTGTCATTATATCTAGTCACATCACAAATCTTTTATAATATATATATACATATATAATTATATTTAATCACATCATTTGTTATATATATAATTATTGTTAGTCACCTCACTTTATTTTTTATATATAATTATTATGTTCAGTCACATCACTTTCTTATATATATATAATCATATTTAGTCACATCACTTTATTTTACATATATATAATTTTAGTTATTAATTAATTAAGATTTGACAAGAGATAATTATAGTTAATGATTGTAAAATCTAAGATGTGACAATATTTAATATATATATACACACACATTAAAAAATTGTTTATTATTTTTAAAACCATGTCTTGTCACATCACTTACTAATCTAAATTAAAATAAGATAATTTATTTTTAAGTGTATTATTATCTAGTTAATTAACTCTTATTTATAAGTACATATAGTGCACAAAGATGAACAACGTTCCCGACAACTTTCCGATGTCAAAAGGTCAAAATTTCGAAATACGTTTTTCGATCACATTTTCTATTTTTCTACGAACTATTTAACTTGATAAATAAATTTTGAAAAGGATTCTACGATCGTAATTAGTTAATTTAAATAAGTTTATTTTCATTATAAACCTATATATTGAATATTTAAAATTAATTAAGTATTCGCTAATCAAAGCAGTGAAATATTCCAAGTCGTTACACTTTTAGACCCATTGGTTTCATGAAAAGAGGTTCAAAATATGGAATAGTGAGTTCTAAATTCAGGAAGGGATTAAAAACCAATGAACATGACATCTTATTGTGATCACAATTCCACATTTAAAGCAACAAATCGGATTCCAACAATCTTCAGCCTTATGATTTTTATCTCCATACCTATAACAAAAAAAGATCCCCTTTTCCATTTCGGAACCCAAGTAGATCTAAAATTTTGGATATGAACTTTTAAATGTGAATCCTTATCCGCTTCCACAAAAGATCTACTTTTGAAATTGGGATTGAGATGCTTATGTGATGAATATGGATAGTTTGAAACCGGATGAGAAAAAGAAGATGACGATTGAAAAGCGAAGCTCGCCATTAATCTTCGCCCATAACATTTCAAATAGTTTTCCCACTTATGTTAGTTAGGGATATTTACTAATGATATTTGAAATTTATTTAATCATTTTAATTAATGATTTTTTATTAGTTAATTAATCAGTTTTAACAAATGATGTTTTGTATTTAATTTATCGTTTTAATAAATGATGTTTGACTTTAACTAATCCAATTAATTAATGATTATTTGAACTTAGCTAATGGTGTTTAAAATTGATTAACCATTTTAATTAATGATGTTCGAGATTACTTATTCATTTTAATTAATGATTATTTAAACTTAATTAATTATTTTAATTTATGGCATTTAAAATTTATTAATCATTTTAATTAATGATGTTTAAGATTAATTATTCATTTTAATTAATGAATATTTAATTTTAATTAGTATTTTTTAATTAATGATATTAAAGTATATTAATTAAATAAAATTTATTAAAGTAAATTATCTAATTTGATGAAAGTGTTTTAAAGTTAATAAACTGATTTAATAAAGGTTTTAAAGTTAATTTACTGATGATATAAAAGTATTGGGAAATAATTAACTATTTTGTTAAAGATAACGAATTTGTTTATTTAAAAGAGATTATAAATGTGGTTAATTATCTTTCGGGATAATTAATATTATTTTAAATTTAAAAAAGTATTTAAAATATTTTATTTTCTTTTGGGATAATTAATATTGTTTTAAATTTATAAACGATGGTTTTAAATGAGAAAATCCTTTAAAAAGAATTATTTATAAATAAAGCTAAGTGTAAATTGTTTAGGTTATAGTAAACGATGTTTTAATGACATTCGTTTTTGACCCTTGTTTTAATACATTTAGTAACATAAATTTGTCTTTCAAAAGAATATTTTTAAAGAGTATTTCCAAAATGTTTTTACCGATATTTGTAATATGGAAATCATGAACTAGTTTAGCTTAAAAAACTAAATTTCGATTCAGTTATGGAAAAGTAATTCATAAACGATAGCGCTTATATGGAATGGATCTAGTTATACTTCTAACAAATAATGTTGAGGCTTGGACTCGTTTTTGCCTCAAAGGATAAAAATGTCGTCAAGGCGATGTTATCCTTTATCGGAAAATGCCTAGAGGAAACACAATCTCAACTTGCCTTGATTCATTTTTAGTAATATATGATATTTAATTTCCATATATGATCATTTTTAATAATCTCCGATAGTTGATTTGTTTACTATCGGATCTAATTTCTTCATGGTGTATCGTCGCTTTAAAAACGATTCGTTGCACTTTTGAGCTTTGTTATCCTTTATCAGAAAATGACTAAACCCAAAGTGTGAAAGGATATCCCGCTATGCGGGGTTGCTCATATTAGGGTATTTTCACATCTCATCTAGATCGGGTTTGTTTGCGCATTTAGATATGACATATTCGGATACTCAGTAAGGTTTGGTGGGAACCGACTGGTACATTTTCGAGAAGTGTCATGGAGTAAATGAGCTTCTCAGAAGTATATTACAAGAGGTATACTTCAAGGGTGGTGCATCTTCCTAGTCATTTGTTGGAAATTTTCCTTTCCTTATTTGATTCAAACTTTTGAATATGTTTTTCTTTAATTACAACACAAAAAGTCAATCACTCTCCGTGGTGTTTAATTATTGATTTTGTCCATTCTATCAGGTTTTGAATGTTATCTTGTTTTATCCTTTCTATCCAGTTCAGATTTTGTTTGGACTATTTTCATTCTTTCAAGTCTTGCTTTTAATTCTATTTATACCCATTCTTATTTGGATTTGTTTTTAACACATATGAATAATCATCATCTCCATCAACGCCAATAACATTAATGAAACATATGATTTCATTCATACACATCTAGGTAAAGTGAAAATTTTGTAGAAAAAACTAAGTAAGAAATCAGATACCTCAGGAGATATAAGATCGAAGTTCAAGCGTGAAAGAAAAAAAGGAAAAAAGAAAAAAGAGTTCAAGAAGAAAAAGGTAGCATGCATGAAGACAATAATAGTGCTAATGATATTTAGTAGTATGTTTGTAAAAATTATATTTTACGGTAAATAACCATAAAAGAATAGAACATAGCATCATCGTATAAGGAATTATATCAGGAAGCTCTTAGATTGAATTATAAAAGAATGCTCATATGATTACATCTCTGATTATACCTCTTTCTTTTAAAAAAAATTATTTATGAATTATTTTTGTTATTCTACGAAAAGATCCAAGTTAAAAACACAATTTATTAAAATGTTTTAACCATACCTTGTATATTGTAATGAATGTAAGATAAGAAGAATATTGATGGAATAGCAGTTTTTTTAAACAAAAACATAGTACTTATGTAGACCATTTCATAATAAGCTAAAATTTATTACAAAATACTTTAGTTTAGTATTGCAATTTGTTATGCAAATTTTTGAAACACTAGTATATACGTTTAATTAGCAATTTTTACGTTTATAAAATAGTGGTACGTTATAGCATACAAATGTTGTTAGAAATAATTTTTTTTTCAATCAAATTTTAATAAGATCTTACTAAATAGCAGTTACCAATAGTTATTTCGTCTAGAATGGTATACGTGCTTTATATAGTGTTATTTCATACATTTTTTCAAAGATAATTTACAATTAGAAATTTCAACAATAATAAAATGCTACTATAAAATATGGGAAATTTTGGCATACATCCCTATGATTATAAAAAATTAGCCTTAGGTTCCTCCTAATTTTCCTTTATAAGTTGCATCTTTATTTTCAAAGAAAAGGTGAAATTCACAGGTATATTTGAGTAATTTTACTAACATGAGCACTTAGGGTGTGCGTCTTTGACTCATAACTGCCATAATATGCATCAGAGCGACTGCTTTTAAATTTGGAAACGAGAGAAGTCAAAAAGAAAGAATTTTGATAAAAGTATGTAGGAAATAGTTTTTAATGGGAAGGATATAAATCAAATGAGTTTCGAAAAAAAGGACATGTCTCAATTTCCATATATTACAGTATGCACTATATTGAAATGATTAAATTTAATGCCATGTTAAAAGTGGTATTTAAAATAAAATGCTACTGTATATTAGAATTATATGTTTCAAATAATAATATTAACTAGCATTTTTAATGGTAAAGAAACAACTGACATTGTAAAATAATAAATACAATAGAAAAGATATAACCTAATATAAAATTTCTCAAAAAAATTAACTATGAATATTTAATGTTGTTCACAACTAATAAAAGCACATTTTTACTACAAAAGTACTATATAGCATAAAAGGATAAGGAATAGAATCATTTTCCTTAATAAAATCACTACATGGTATGGAAAAATTTAGTAAATTCAAAATAAAAATAAAACAAAACCTATTGATACTAAACAACAACAATTTTTAAAAGAAAAAACAACATAATACATAAATTTTGAATATACTAACATATACTTATTAACATTTTTATATACAGGACGATTTTAAGACTATGTTGAAGGATCAACGTTCAAAGAAAAATAGGAGCGAGAGATAGAAAAAAGTCAATACAGGAAATGAATGTGAAAAAGGACAAGGAAAACCAAAACCTTCTCATAGATGCAACCTCATTGTAATATATAAAATAATACAAATGGTAAAAAAAATTGGATTAAAATAGAAAAAAAATATGATTTCTAAAGAACAAACCATTTTACAATTTCTTTAATTTTCCTATGAAGAAAATTCGAGAAGAAAGACGTCGAAAAGTGCTCTCAAATTGAATGTCATAATGAATTGTTGTTGCAATGAAGATGAAAGCTTCAAATTTGGAGAAGTAAAATAAAATTGCAGCTGCAAATGTTAAGGACCACTAGATAGGGGAAAGTGGTATGATGCTCTAGATTAGGTTCTAGAGGTCACGAGTTCGACATCAAATGAATGCTCTGCTTGTATAAAGTATTACTGTTATCCTTAGAAAAAAGTAGAGTCGGAAATAGTAGTTTATCTTTCAATTTACCAATGATAGGAGTGAATATTCAACCATTGAGTGAACTTTAATTATTATCTAAAATGACAAATGACACAACACCGTAATAATGCAAAGAATTTGAGTAAGAAACTTCATAGATGAACAATACATAAAGGACATATGGTTGAAGCAAGTTCATAGGACAATTAAAGAGCAAAATCATGGAATTTAAGTAGGACTGGCCAATACTCATAGTAATTCTTATTTTGCTATACTTTTTTTCCAAACAATCAACAAAAATTTAGATGGGACTACCTTCGCTTCCTACAAAGGTATTAGAAATGAATAGTGTGTCATGGTCTCTTGCAATAGAGTGGACATTCAAAAAAATGAACGAATTCAAAGAATAGCTACATAACATGTCTGGATGTTCAATGCTACTTATTTCGAATTAAAGAACTTATCACATAATATCGTAACTAATATTAAAATATTATGCTTCAAGTAGTATTTCTTTCTGCAGAGATGATATTAACACGTCCAAGGAAGAACTATGATCCAAAACTTGCCACATTTGTATAAGTAGAAGTTAAGGAGACAAAAATGCATTGCATAAAAGAGTTATGTCTATATTACAAAAGGATGAAGTAAAACAAATACTACTACTGCAGGTATCTTTAAACACTGATCAGTACAATTAGCAAAAAAGAAGGAAGAATAGTATTTTAGAAAATGATAAACCATGAGTATAAAAAATAAAAACGCTTAGAAGCATAAAAGCAACATACTACTAAACAACGTAATAACATATAATTTAAAATAAGGTAAACAATAGTTAGCACAAATGATACAGTCTGATATATTATTAAAGAAATTCACTCCAAGCTTCAGGTTTGAAAAATTATGATTTTTTATTGATTTAGAAGTTTAGAATAATTTATTGTTCTTAGATTTTGAGCATCTCTTATCTACTTGGTTATGTTTACGAAATAGTTTGATCATATAAATTTTATATATATACATACATATAAATACATTTATGTATGTATGTACGTATGTATGTGTTATGTGTGTATATGTGTGTGTATTGTACATACATCAATGTGTTAACTTTATGCCATTATATATTATTAATCTATTGTAATGCTGTTTAAAATTCAAGCGTAATATCTATTGGATTAAACAGCCCAAAAGATAATGTTTAATCGCATAACTTAAAAAACGCAGCACAAACGATACTAGACAATATCATCCGTGTTGTATATTTTTGAAACGTTATCAAAAAAATGAAACTAAAAATTGCATACACACACAGATATATATATATATATACATATATACTTACACACTACTTAGTTTTGTTTCAAAAATGGAAAGAAAACTAACTATTCATACAAATGATGCTACATAGTATAATTACAAATAAAATACTAATTAGTAGCACTTTACATAATTATTCAACAGTAGTGATAGTACAATACTATTTTTTAAATTTCCTTAGGTAGGTCCAATGTGTTGAGGTATGGCACTCCAGCGCGTCCATATGTATGCATGCTTCATTATGTGCGATGATGTTACATAATGAGTCTTTTAATGCGTCGACATCTAGATTGAACATCTCTTCATCGCCACCTAACAAGCACATAGATGGTCTTAGTAACACTTACTTGCAACAGAAGGAATTTCCAATGTTATGTGCTAGCAATCCCATATATATACACCATGTAATATGCCATATTTTTAGTGATGTGGGATTTATCCACCCAATCAGCACACCAACAATGTAAGCCACACTTAACAATCTCCACCTTGACGAGCATTTTCTCAAACCATCTTTGGAGCATACTGAAGAAGCTCTACAGCTAGGCTATGCCGCTTCCACTTCTTTCTATAGATATCTACTTCTTACCAAATCTTCATCTTAAAGTGAGTACTTCCACTCAAGTCATCTGGGAATTTTGGAGTCCTTAACCCAATGGAAGAGGGCTGCGTATCCATGAGCCTCTTCTAGGAGCGAAATTGGGCTACTTAACCATATCTCTACCTTGACGAATATTTTTTATTTTTGCTCAAGCCTCAAGAATTCATGTTACGGTTATGTTGGGTGTATTCTAACTTACCTCCAAGTCCCTACCGAACCAACTCACTCTCCACCTACTACCAGTCCAAACAACGCTCCACCCACTACCAACCCATCGCCGGACCAAGCACTGCAGGACCAATTCCCACTCCAACCACTACCGAACCGAAGGCCACTCCAACCTTCCCCGGACCAAGGCATCACCGAACCAACACTGCCAGGCCAGATTACATCAGCCCAGGCCCACCAGCAACTATATACATCCAAGACCCCTACCCCCAGCCTCACTCTATAAATAGAGGGGCAGGGGTACAACTAAAAAGGAGCAAGTTTGAGAGCTAAAGCGCGGATAGAACTTTCAAACAACTTCCATATACTTGTAATCAAAGCTTTGTACTTGTAATCTGAACAGAAAAGGAGAATAACATATAAAGTGGACATAGGCACATTCTGGCCGAACCACTATAAATCTGTGTGTCTTTTACAGTTTAGTCCCTGCTTTTTTCATATTTGCATAAACCACCCAAATCGCTAAGAACAACATAAAATCGACTAAATTACATGACTTGGAGCTGTTTGCCCATTTTTTGTGCAAACATTTTTGGTGCTTTCACTGAGAACTCGAGCTAGAAGCTTCAACTTCTCCCACTTAACCTTCTCCCCAATAGCATCGCTCATTGCTTGGAAGACATGCCTCCCAGGCAGAAGAAAGATGTTAGCAAAGGAAAGAACATCGCGACTAGCAGCGTTCCAGATCCAGTGAGCACCGATCAAGGGAACCGTCCCGTTTCAACAGCAGTACAAAATGGAAATCGGGCAAATCCGACAGCCCCTGCCATGGAACAACCAACAGAAATTACTAGGGCAGACCTAGACAGGGTCGTGGCTGAAGTGACTAACCGCTTGACATCTCAACAAGAACCTTGGTAGACCGACTCATGTCACGCTTAAGGGATGCTGAAGAATCCAACTGCAACACTGAATCATGGGATGAGTCCCAATCTGGAGGATCTGGGAAGCGACAAAGATCTTTCTTCTTCGAAGAAGCTAACAACTGAAACAACAATGATAGAAGCTGAGCTCGAACTCAACCCGAACTCCGACCCGAGAAAATACTTGGAACCAAATCCAACGAGGGAGGTATCAGGCGAGGGTCGACGATGACGGAGCCGGTCATGCTACCTAGCCATGAAAACACCAATGAACGGGACCGAGGTAGAGTCCAGCCCGAAGTTGGACCCGAGGAAGTGCTCAGGACAGAACCCGGCAGGGGAAGATCAAGGCAAGGGCCAACTGTAGCTGACCCTAGCATGCTCCCAGAAGACCAGAGGAAGCCACTGGAAAATATTAGGAGTGATAGACGATACCACCCCTATGGATCATCTGGACGGAATCAATCCCGCAAAGAATAACCAAAATCATTTCTATCTGCTCCAAATTCTGATGAAAGGATGGTGCGATTGTTCAGAGAATGCGTCCAACGGGATCAAAGAGATCAAAGGATAGGCGCTAGGGTAACCAGCCCTTTCACCTGCAATACTGAAATTGCCATCACCCCCCGAGGGTGGAAAATGCCAACAATGGAACCTTACAAGGGAATCTCTGACCCCGTTGTACACTTGCAGAGATACACACAACATATGCTCATGAGTGGAGCGACAGAAGGAGTATTCTGCAAATGCTTTCCACTATTCTTGGCAGATCTAGCTACCTCCTGGTTCCGCCACCTACCCCAAGGATCCATCAGCTCATGGGAAATGTTGAAAGAAAAGTTCATCAGCCAGTTCCGCATTAATGTGGAACAACCCAAGGACGCTTTTTCCCTATCTAATATCAAACAGAAGCCTGGATAGACAGTGCAGCAATATCTAACCCGATTCAATGCTACAGCGGCCGCAGTCCAAGATGCCGATGAGAAACTTATCTTAATGGCCCTCTGTAGTGGCGTGCATCCGGACACTAAGTTTGCTAGAAGATTAACAAAAGAAAAACCAGCTACCTTACTCAATTTCTTCCATGAAGCCGGAAGATATATGAGACTTGAAGACGCTGCCACTGAAAGACAGACAGGACAATAAACCACGACAGCTCATGGCGACACATCCGCTGTAGCAAAGGACGTTCGAAGAAATGACTCTAAAGACAATGCTGGGGGCAAGAAGGGAGAAAAACGTCTATATCGTCTAGGACCGAGGTTTGACACTTACACTCCTTTGAATGAGACCATCGAAAACATCTTCCTGGCCATCCAAGATGAAGTTAAATACAGACGCCCTCCATACAAGAAGGAATCAGATAACGCAATTAAGTCTGGAAAGTTCTGCCGCTTCCATGAATCTCATGGGCATGTTACCAATGAATGCCATCATCTCCGGGACTTAATTGAAGAACATATCAGATGGAAGAGACTGGAACGCTATGTAAAAGGTCAGAACAGGACCCTAACTCCTGCCGAAGAGAACCCAAGGCTACCTCTCCCAGAAACAGGGGGGAAATCGCAACACCGGCGGCCCCAGTCATGAGAAGATAGTGGTCCATACCGTATCGGGAGGACCACACATCGCCGACAGAAGCTGGACAGAGATGGAAAGATACGAAAAGTCACTTAGAAACAATGAAGGCTACGTTAATTCTGTTATGGAAGAATGCCACCCGAAATGAAAAGAGAATGATGACATTACATTCAATAGGCATGACCTGGAAGGAAGGCAGTACCCTTACATGGATCCTATGGTTATCTCTGCCCGGTTCGGCCCAGCCGAAGTTTTCTGAATTCTGGTAGCACTGGAAGCTCAGTAAATATCCTATTCAAGCATGCTTTCGACAGAATGAAGCTGTCAATGAAGGATGTGTCGCCCTGCAACAAACTGCTACACGGTTTCACTGGAGATGCGAAGATGCCCCTCGGGCAATTGGACCTTTTTGTTGAAATAGGAAGCCACCCCGCTCCGTTGTGCGAAACAAACATTTGGGCTGATAGATAACCACTCAGCCTACAACGCCTTTTTAGGAAGACCAGCCTTGTCTGACTTCCAAATTGTCTTGGCCCCATGGTGCCTGAAGATGAAATTTCCAAAAGAAATGGAATAGGGGAAGTAGAGGGAGATCAAGACGCCGCTCGAGATTGCTATGTAACTGAACTTCGCAATAATCGCAGGAATGATAGAGGGAAGAATGCAGAGACTCCTCTCTGCATGAAAAACTTGGAGGCATAGCAACTAAAGAAAGCCCCTCCTCTTCGATATACCAGTGATCCTTTCAATGAATTAGACCCCAGAGACAAAGAGGAGGAGGCCGCTGCCGAGCCCGCAGAGGCTATGGAGTTTGTATCTGTAGACAAACACGACTCAAGTAGACTGTTGAAAATCGGATCTCAACTAAGAGCAGATTTGAGGGATCAACTCATTAATTTTCTCCGCCACAACCTGGATGTATTTGCATGGATGCACGCTGACATGACTGGAATCTCCCCAGACGTGGCATGCCACATACTAAACATCGATCCTACCAACGCGCCAGTAAAGCAGAAAAAGAGAAGTATAGGGGCAGAGCGATCAGCGGCCCTCGATGAAGAAGGAACCTACTTGCCAACAACTTCATATGAGAAGCCATCTACCCAGAGTGGATCGCTAACCCGGTACTAGTAAAGAAGGCTAATGGGAAGTGGCGAACATGCATTGACTTCTCCAACTTAAATGACGCTTGCCCGAAGGATTGCTTCCCACTCCCCCGAATCGATCAGCTTGTGGACAGCACAGCCGGGCACGAACTCTTATCTTTTATGGATGCATACTCAGGATATAACCAAATTCCTATGCACGCCCCCGATCAAGACCACACTAGTTTCATCACTGACCGGGGATTGTACTGCTATAGAGTAATGCCTTTCGGACTTAAAAACGCCGGAGCTACCTAACGGCGCCTCGTCAACAAGATGTTTGCGGAGCTAATAGGACGAACTATGGAGGTTTATGTGGATGACATGCTAGTAAAATCGAGAAAAGCCAACGATCACGTAAGCCACCTGAGCGAGATGTTTCGCGTACTTCGCCAATACGGAATGAAGCTGAATCCTCTAAAGTGCTCGTTCGGAGTGTCATCAAGAAAGTTCTTGGGATTCATCGTCCATGCCAGGGGGATTGAAGCAAGCCCCGAACAAGTCCGAGCCCTGAAGGATATCAGGATACCTTCCATACGAAGAGAAATGCAAAGCCTAAATGGGAAGGTGGCCGCCCTGAGCAGATTCATCTCTAAAGCGATTGACAAGTGCATCCCCTTCTTCGAGGATCTAAAGAAAGACAAAGGAAAGTTCGAGTGGACTGACAAATGCTTAACGGCCTTTCTTAACCTAATCGAACACCTCCAGAGACCACCAGTACTCTCAACTCCAAACGAAGGCGAAGAGCTATACCTATACCTTGCTGTGTCATCTCATGCTCTAAGCGCCGCTTTCGTAAGAGAAGACGGCTGCGCGCAACGACCAGTATACATTGTAAGCAAGATGTTAACAAGAGCAGAAGCTAGATATCCTAAACTTGACAAGCTAGCGTACTGTTTACTAATCGCATCACGGAAACTGCGACACTATTTCCAATCTCACTCCATCAGAGTTCTAACCGATCAACTGCTAAGGCAGGTACTCCATCGTCCCGACACTTTTGGACGACTACTTAAATGGTGCATTGAACTGATTCAATATGATATCACCTACCACCCTCGCACCGCCATCAAGGTACAAGCCATGGCCGATTTCATTGCCGAATTCACTACCAACGAAGGTAAGGAGCAATCTGAAATAGCAAAAGACATTAAGTGGAATCTCTTTGTGGATGGAGCTTCAAACGAACAAGGCTCGGGGGCAGGTGTTGTAATAATCACTCCCAGGGGAAGGAAGCTACACTATGCTCTAAGGTTGGAATTCGCTGCCACCAATAACGATGCAGAATATGAAGCAGTAATAGCTGGATTAGAACTTGCCCTAGAGATTGGAGTTAGTTCTTTATGTCTTCATAGTGATTCCCAACTTATTGTAAACCAAATACTAGGAGAATTTCAGACTCGAGGAGAACGACTCACAACATATCTAAAGAAGACCAAGCTGCTACTCGATCAATTGGATCACTATTTAATCAAACACATCCCTCGAGAAGAGAACCAAGAGGCCGACGAGCTGGCAAAGGAAGCTAGCACGAAAGACGGTACCATTTCCGAAATAGTAGCCATCTCAAAGCAACTAACCCCGAGTTTCGAGCAAGTGAATCTGGTAGCTGCAAGTGAAGAAGAAACTTGGATGATTCCCATCCGAAAATTCTTACAAGATGGCACACTGCCCAGCGAGCGTAACGAAGTTAGGAAAATCTTGAGGAAAGCTTCTCACTACACAATACAAGAAGGCATCCTCTATCGGCGTGGCTTCTCTAACCCCTTATTAAGATGTGTCGCTGGAAGGGAAGCTAAGGAAATCTTATCCAACATCCACCAAGGAAGCTGCGGGGATCATACTGGAGGGCAGACTCTGGCAAAGAAAATACTCCGATATAGATATTTCTGGCCCACCTTAAACAAAGAGGCCTTAGACTTTGTTAAAAAATGTGACAGATGTCAGAAATTTGCCAAGATTCCTCGTCTACCAACAAATGAGATTACTCAAATGACCAGCCCTTGGCCCTTTGCAGTATAGGGAATTGACTTGATTGGCAAACTGCCAGTGGGTCGAGGCGGAGCCAAATATGCTATAGTGGCAGTTGACTATTTCACCAAATGGGTGGAAGCAGAACATCTAAATATAATATCTTCGGCAAAAGTTATTAACTTCTTGATCAAAAATGTCCTATCCAGGTACGGGGTTCCACTCAAAATCATATCGGACAATGGACTTCAGTTTGACAGCGAAGAGTTTGCCGACTGGTGCCAAAAGCACGGAATTCGCAAAAGCTTCTCATATGTGGCTTACCCCCAGGCAAAGGGACAAATCGAAGCCGTCAACAAAATTCTCAAAACTCTAATAAAAAAGAAGCTTGAAAAATCAAAAGGCACTTAGGTGGATGAACTTCCTACGGCACTTTGGGCCTACCGCACATCATTTAGAACATCAGCAGGGCATATACCCCTTTCTCTTTGGCATACGGATCGGAGGCCATGCTCCCAATCGAAACTGTAGTACCTTCCCACCGTAGGATCCACTATAAACCAGAAGAGAACGAAGAACTCCTTCACATGTCTTTGGATCTAATTGAAGAGAGGAGAAACGATGCAGCGCTCAAAGCAGCAGCTCACAAGTAAAAAGTGGCGGCGCAATACAACTCCAAAGTCAAGCATCGTAACTTACAAGAAGGAGATCTTGTCCTCAAACGAATCTTCCCGCGCCCCGGTGCACTGGATCCAATCTGGGGCGGACCATATGTAATTCATAAAGATCTCCACAACAGAGCTTATATTTTGTCAATAGTGGACGGAGAGGTGTTCCAGAGGGCATGGAACATCCAACACCTTCGTCGATACTTTTCTTAACTTGTACTGCCCATATGAAGTGAATTAACAAAGAGAATGTGACGACCCAAAAATTTTAACAAATTAAATTTGAATAATTAATCGATTTTAAATTATTTGAAAGTTAATTTTAACTTGAATTCAAGATATCAATATTTACTTGATAATTAAATCATTGAATTGTACAGTTTAAATATTGAATTTAATAATTGAAATTGGGTAATTTTTTTGAATTTGTGATTCTAAGCCTGTTTAAGATAATTTGAAGGCTTATAAAATCTATAATGATGATACTGAAGATAATAGAATGGTTGAAATTTAATATAACGGTAATTTGTTCAATTCTAATAATTTATCGTTTAAATTGAAATTTAAAAATAGCCTTCCGAGGCACAGTCTCAGAATTTGACGAAACCAGTTCCATTGGATCCGTAATAGTTAGTTATTATCAGATTTCAATTTTCGTAGCAATCGGAGCTGTTGTTTTACCTTGGCAGCTCTAAACGCTCAGAACTATTTTAATCGGTTTAATATTAAATTGATCGTTTTCTTCTGTAACTCGCACATACGATCAAAATAGATTCCGAAATATGTTCCATTGAGTTCGGAACGCAGGTAAAACCCTATGAACACCTGTCGGCGTGCTTGATTCGGGATTCAGGATTTCGCGATTCATTACGAAATAGTTTTCAATAATTAAATTTTATAAAAATCAAGCGTCCTCGAGAAGCTTCCCTAATTGATATTTTATTCTTCGTTCTCCTCTAATCTTCAAACAGAGAGAGACCGAAGTTATTTCTTCTTTCCCAATTTCGTTCAAAACCCTCTTCACTCTTAAAAAAAAAAAAAAAAATTGGCCGAGCCCTCGTTCAAAAAAAAAAAAAAGAGAAAGTCGGCGATTCAAATCAGATCGCGTTGTATAATTCAAATTCGAGTGCTGGAGGGGAGGGGGTCTGCCATAGCCTCAAGGCGGTGGGATTGAGGTCGTTCGATCTGGGATAACACACGCTCGCAACTCCGAAGGTCGCGCGAGGGGATGTTCGAGGGGACGTAGTCGCGATCGATTGATGGAAGGAGGGGATTAGGGTTTCAGAAAATCAACGCCTTCTAAATGATCATCGCTACATGCTCGGCTATTCCATCAGCCATCATCGGCTCATCCTTGCCTCCTACGCGATATTTTTTTTTACTGCTGATTTGAAGTCCTGCTACAGTCTCTTTTACTGTCACTGCTAATTAAGTGAGTAATCTTCATTCTATGCACCAGTTGCTATTATAAATTCATGCTATTATTTATCCTTGTTGATTGAAAGAAGGCAGTATTAATTTAAATTTTAAAAAAAAAATGAAAAAATGAATTTGAAAAGAAAAAGTACTTTAACTGTGTTTGGGGGAATGTTAAGTGAGTCAGTTAAAAAAAAAAGAAAAAAATGTTTTTTTATGTAATCAAAACTTAAGAATAATAGATCGAGTGATAGTTACTTTTAAAAAAGAGAGAAGAGTATAATGAGTTATGGATGTTGAAGAATGATCACTTGAATAATTAAAATGGTTATTTATTTAAAGTAATTAATCTAATAATTAATTAAAATATGATTTGTTAAAGGGGTAGTTAATTTTTGAATATGATTAGTTATTGAGTAATGGAAGAACGAGGTTGATGGAAGTGATTAAGGATGGTTAATCACTTAATGAAAAAAAAAATTTACTTGAACGTGAATGAGTGTACCGCTTAATGTAATTTATGAGAAGTAATTACTTAGGGAAATAATGACTAGGGGTAGATTAAAAGTTAATCAAGCAATGAAATGAATTAAGGGTAATGAATTACTAAATTTGGTAAATCAAGCGGATTAATGAATAAGATTTAATTAGTTAGAACAAAGATTAATTAAAAGAATTAATTAAGGATTAATGAAATTAATAGGCGTAATTAAAGATTAATTACTATAATTATTTGGGAATAATCAAATTTATATAATTAATTAGGAATAATTACGTAATGTATTTAGCGACTTGATTAATCAAGGATGATAAATCAATTGGAGTAATTGGGGGATGATTTATGTATTGAATAATTTAATTAATGTTGAATAAGCAAGATGTATAAGTAATAAGGTAATTTATTAAATTCATTGGTAGTCAACTAATTTATCTTGCTTATATAAGATATTTGAATGGCTTGAATTTTGTTATTTCCGAGGTGTGATAGTGGTGCTTGTGAAATGAAGTATTTTTGTGATAAGATAGGTTGAGTTTAAAGCTGTGGTAAGGAGGTTGTCTATGGATGATTGTATTAATAGAGATTGACATCTGAATTTGAAGTTTGAATTGTATTCGCATGAATAATATGATATGAGATGGTATTGATTTCAAGAGATCGGGGTCGGGTATTAGGAAATACCCGAATCCACTTCGGATCTTTATAAATTGATTTGCGAAATCAATACGATGAAATAAAATGAGTTAAGTAAATTGGATTATTTTATCTAAGATTGGTTCTTAGAAATTGATATGAAATAAGGTTGTAGCAAACTGTGAATTGATTAAATTGATATATGTTACCCGGGTTTATATGAGTTGATTGTTTTGGTATTTCATGTTAGTTGGATTTACTCACGCTGGTTTCCAGCCTGACCCGGGTGTTACTTTGGTGTAATGCTCGGGTCAGACCGAGTATTACAGATTTTCAGGTAGATACGTTCTGGAGCTCAGGAGGCGAGCTGGACGACAATATCGTATAGAGTATTTCCGCTGTAGTATATTATTGTGTATCTGAGACATGATTTGTATATGTCCATTTCTGTATATATGAGTAACTCTGATGTATATTAAATGTAATCAACAAATATAGTATTCTTCTGTAAACTATTATTTATTATTATATTTATCCGCTGCGAATGTGAGTTGTTGATGTTTTCTTCTCTTCTTCTTCTTCTATCTCTTTCTTCTTTTTCATAACTATCTGGAATTTTCGGGTTCGAAAATTTCGGGTCGTTACATTTGGTATCAGAGCTGAAAGGTTAAGCGAGAACCTTGGCTCTAGTGGGATTACTCATTAAATAGAGTCTGTAGTACTCTAGAATGAGTTGAGTGTATATATATGAGCGCGTACTTGTTATTTTCTTATATAAAGATTTTAAATGGTTTTATATAAAAGTATATTTTGATGTATAAAACGATATTTCCTTCTAATAAATATTAAGGTGATTGGGTGTTAAATTATTGGAATTAAGTTAAGAAAGACTATAATACAACCAAATTAAAATTAAATTAATTAAAAAGGAAATTCTAGAATTAGAACTCAGAAATTAAAATTTGTTTGAAAACTTTAAATGAACAAAGTTAAATTTGGATTAAAAGGGTTAAACCAATCGTTGCGAATTTAGCTCGAATTATATGATTCGAGATGGTTTAAATTTGAAGTTGGAATTGAACTCATTCAAATTGGATCCGATTTGAATTAATTGGATTTGGATGGAAGATGTATAAGTTCAAAAATTTAATGGAAGACTTGAATTGGAATTGGTTTAAAATCAAAAAGGAATTTGAAATATAGATTGTAAATGAAATTTATAAGATGAAATAAACTTTATAAATAAATGAGATTATAATTTGAAATAAAATTCCAGAGTAATGTTTAAATATGAATTGGATGGATTGGGAATTTGGAATTTTTGGAAAAATTAAAAGTCCTTTGGGTTTGAAAGTGGTTTCCAAGGGTTTTGAAGAAAGAATAGTATTATTTCAAAAATATCTTTGTGTTTGAAATCTGGGAGATTTAAAAAAAAAAAAATATTTGGAAATGTTTTAATGAGATAAAAGCATTGAACTCTTTCGGTCATTGGAAAATAACGTCGGTGATGACTGCAGCATTATCGATGTTTATTTTCGAGTTTCTAGAAGAGAAATTGCTACCAAATTGTTTTAAATTGGAATTGTTTGTGAATTGAGTTTGGTTTTGAAATTCAAAGGGATAATTGAATCTGTCAAAGAATTTTGGATATAGATGAATTCTAAGGTGATATTTAAGTTTTGAAAAATTGTTTAAACTCTGGAATCTGGATTCAAAATGTTTATGGAATAATAAAATATATGGGCTAAATAAAATGTATAAACTCCAAGTTAAAAGCAAATGTGAATGCAATTGATTTGAAATAGAAGTTGAAAAATGTAAATTTTAATTAAAGTTGTACAAGTTTAAAATTCAAATGGAAAATTTGTATTGGATTAACTGGAAAATGGTATTGAACTTGAAGAGAGTTCGATTGATATTAGTCCAGATTTATCTGAATAATTTGGAATTGTAATTAAAGTGGAATTAGTTTAAGACCAAATGAAATTTGATTTGAAGTTAGAAAGGAGTTGAGAATTAATTAAATTGAGTTGGGATTGAATTAAGTCCAATGGAATTTGGCGTTATTAGTATTGAAATTGGGTCGATTTAAATGGAAATTTAAATCGAATTGTTGGTGAAGTGAACAGTTTTGACTCTGAACTATTTTCAATTTAATTGTTTTGATGTAAACTTATTTTTTCCAAGCTCTTAAATATATACTACTTTTCTTTCTTAAAGCCAAATTATTTTATACTTGTTTTACCATTATTTTGGAGCTATTTACTATCTTTCAACTGTTTTCTAAATTTATTACTATATTTCAACCATGTTACAAATTAATTACTATTTAACAACTATTTTGCAATTATCTAAAATTTCTATAACTATTTAACTATTTCTCAACTATTTTATAATTAGTTAACTATTTTACAATTATTTTGCAAATTATTGATTATTTTTCAACTACTTATCTATTTTCAAAATTTTCAAGCTATTTTTCTAAACTGGTCGGAGTTCAAATTGTTATTAATTAAAATACCCAACTGAGATAAGGATTGGAGTACTAATCCAATTGGGAATTAATGTAAAGGTGAATAAGGAATGTGAAATGGTTCTTTTGAACTGAAAGAATATTTTGAGAAATATGAAATGAATAAGGATGGAAATTAGATATTTTTATGGTTTTTGAGAGTGTTTGGAGTATAAACGGTGTTTTATACAAGAAAGTAAGGATCCAGAGTTTTAAAAAAATTTATATATATATATATATATATATATATATATATATATATATATATATCAGAATATATATATAAAGGATCCTATGAGGATTTTGAAAAAAAATTTGGGAACCTTTGCATTTGGAAAAGGCTTTTGATTTTTGGGTAAAATCAATATTGAATTAGGAAAGCCTATTTTGGAAATTTATCGATTTTGGGATAATCGATTTTGTGTAAAAGAGCTTTGTATGATATCATACTAGGTGTATGATTTGAAGATACTATATGTATAGTATAAAATGTTTTGATGATAGCTCTGGGGAAAAAGGCGCTTCCTTGAAATGGACTTCTCAGGAGTGCCACTGGGTGGTGCTGCCTTGAGCCTCAAAGGGGGTTCTAAAGTTGATCCTGTGAGGAGTCCGGACAATACTAGTTCCTGAGGATTATGAGTTGAGTTACCATAGCGTAAGTCGTGTGTGCCGCGGAGAGCCAACAGTTACATGGACTTTTGTTGTGACTGCAACGTAACCCAGGATGTAACTGCGACCTATGGTAACATTGCGAAAGTCGTGTGTGCCGCTGAGAGCCAACAGTCTGCGGTTGAGTTTATCTCGGTAGACTGCGACTTATGTAGGAGTGGAGACGTTTCATTTCGTCAGCGAAAATCAGAGGCCGCGGAGAGCCTGCAGTTACATGGACTTTTGCTGCGACGGCAACGTAACCCTGGATGTAACTGTGGTCTGTTGTGTGGGATCCATGGCGTAATCGAGAGGCCGCGGAGAGCCTGCAGTTACATGGACTTTTGTTGCGACTGCAACGTAACCCTGGTATGTAACTGTGACCATGGAATGGGGGTGATGATTTTCAGAGCATTGTCACCAAAGATATTTCCTCTATTTTTAAAAAAAATTTCTGTATTTTCAATAAAATAATTTTCCAAGTATTTTCACTGGGTGTCGAAAACAGGTTTACCAAGTACTTATCGATTTTCAGTCCTACGCCTGATCAACGTATGACTGAATTTCTATGAGAACAAGGAAGGACTGGTTGAGACATCGAGTTATAAGAAATATTTTATAAAAGCTATTTTAATATTATTATGAGATTTTATAGGCATTTCTAAAAAATTTTAAATAAAGGAGATGAAATTTTGAAAAATCAAGGGAAGTTCAAACTGAAATTGTAAAATAAAAATTGAAACTCGGGAAATTTTAATGAAGTGACTCTTTGTAATTAAAAATCCAATGTTGAATTAAAAGTGGAAGTAAGCTAATTATCTAAATAAATTATTAATAGAGAATGTTAATAAAATTTAACCTGGATAACTAAAATGGATTGTAAGTAGATAATGAAGTTTGGAAATGAATTCGAGTTATAAATAGAATTCGACTTGGGTTTGATAATGAATTAAATAAGAAGAGATGGTGTAAAAATAAAAATGAGGTAGAGTTGAATTGAAAAATGTGATGGTTTGAATTGCAAATAAAATCCAAGTGTGATTGGAAAATATTTAATGAAATTTGCAAGTAAATTTGATATGATGAAAATGTTGTAGAATGAAATGAAGTGAATTATAATAGAAATGGTTAGAGATGCAAACAAAACCCAGGTAAGCGGAACTAATTGAGAATGGCCTTGTATTAATAAAATAAATGCGATAATGAATTAAATGGTAAATTAAAATGTTAAAATGAGTTAACTGAATTAGATAATAATGGATGAAGTCTGATTTAATAAACACTAAATCAAAGATGTGATTGGAATTGGATTATTAGACGACTTAAGTCGGTGGCATATAAATTTGAAGTATAAATGAGTGAAGTAGGTGCTTGGGTATTATTTTGATATATTGAGAAGTGAATTTGAAATTAAAATGAAATAGATGGGCTAACTGAATTAAATGGAATCTGATTCGATGAGAATCAAAATGAATGGAAGCAAACTTAAGTTTGATGTTGGAATAAATTAAAGTAATTAAATTAAGTTTAAAATTATTTGAAGCCTGGTTTCGAATAAGGTTAAAAGCCCATTAAATAAAAAACTTGGATTAAATTAATTTGGAAATGGTTATTAATTTAGAAGTATTGAATGTGCCAAACTTAATAAATAGTTTGAATGAAGTCAATGCAGAGAAGAAATGAAATGCGTATGTATGGTTTGTGAATAAATTAAGAATGAAATGGAATTAAATACAGGATGAGTTAAAATTAATTTAAAGTGGTTATGAATTGAAATTGATACTATATTAAGAGAGTATCGTCGAATTTGCATAAAAATAGCTGTCATTAATGTAAACAAAGGTAGTTAAAATTTTATGGGTTGAAAGAGATTAAATAAAATTTATTTGAATCGTTTGATGTGAATAGGTGTTTGTTTGGATTAAAAATCAATTGAATGTAAACACTTGAGTAATAAATCATTTAAAATTGAATGAAATGGAATGTGAGTTGATTGAAAACAATGGAATTGGTTTTGAAATCATATAAATTGCTTGTAAAAGTTATCTAGAATGCATTTCTTCTAGAGTTGATATGTTGTGGTCGTTTAAGTAAGAGAAATATTATAAACTTCATTTATATGGCGCTTACATATTTAAATTGAGATAGTACAGGTACTTGAAGGCTGTTTGGTGGTTTGGATTTGCGCAAATTGCTTAATTAAATAAGCTGCTTGCTTAAAATGCTAAATAAGGTACACCTACGCAATACAAATAGGAAATATGAACTGTTTTTGTTTTTCCGACCGGGTGGGTCGATGTATACATATTTATATCTCTTGTCAAATTGCAAAAGCTCCTCCGTACAAAGGAGACTCTGCCAAAAAATTTCGAAAATTTTGGGAGTTAGAAAATTTTTGGAAAATTTTGGTTAACGGCAAAACAATTTCAAATGGGAAACGTAAAATAAACTAGTAAATGAAATTAATATGAATCAGTGGAAATGAAAGATACAACTCAGTATTAAAATTTGAAAATAAATTGAATTCATATAAAATGGTGGAAGCTAATTTGAATAGAAGTGGATATGAAGCTTCTGTAAGAAAATGTATACAATGATTTGAAAGATTACGATTGGATATTGTTGTTAAATAGAATATGCTGGTATTAAAGGGAAAAGAAATTGGATTTGATTCCAAAAGATAATTGTAAATTGCTTGACAAAAAGGTATGTATTTTAATTTCTGCATGAAATTGGATCGGGTTTTTGATGTAGCCACTTGGCTTTTGTTTTCTTTTGGATTTGGGAGCCCGTAGCGGCCTTTTGTAGTTGTACCGAGCTAGCCGCGCAAAAGAAACGCTGGCAAAATTTTCCGGGAATTTAGGGAGTTAGAAAAATTTTGAGAAATTTTTGATAATTCAAAATTTGGTTTTAACTTGAAATTTAAATATTCGAACAAAGAGGGTTGTATGAAACTATAGGGGGTTTTGGAGAAGTTGATGAAGGTGATAGTGGGTCATTAATAAAGGATAGTTGGTTGGATGTTGATTTTGAGTTTTGGGGAAGATAAACGGGTATTGGACCATTCTTCCTATCTAATAATTTCGGGGACGAAATTCTTTTAAGGGGGGAGGAATGTGACGACCCGGAAATTTTAACAAATTAAATTTGAATAATTAATCGATTTTAAATTATTTGAAAGTTAATTTTAACTTGAATTCAAGATATCAATATTTACTTGATAATTAAATCATTGAATTGTACAGTTTAAATATTGAATTTAATAATTGAAATTGGGTAATTTTTTTGAATTTGTGATTCTAAGCCTGTTTAAGATAATTTGAAGGCTTATAAAATCTATAATGATGATACTGAAGATAATAGAATGGTTGAAATTTAATATAACGGTAATTTGTTCAATTCTAATAATTTATCGTTTAAATTGAAATTTAAAAATAGCCTTCCGAGGCACAGTCTCAGAATTGGACGAAACTAGTTCCATTGGATCCGTAATAGTTAGTTATTATCAGATTTCAATTTTCGTAGCAATTGGAGCTGTCGTTTTACCTTGGCAGCTCTAAACGCTCAGAACTATTTTAATCGATTTAATATTAAATTGATCGTTTTCTTCTGTAACTCGCACATACGATCAAAATAGATTCCGAAATATGTTCCATTGAGTTCGGAACGCGGGTAAAACCCTATGAACGCCTGTCGGCGTGCTTGATTCGGGATTCAGGATTTCGCGATTCATTACGAAATAGTTTTCAATAATTAAATTTTATAAAAATCAAGCGTCCTCGAGAAGCTTACCTAATTGATATTTTATTCTTCGTTCTCCTCTAATCTTCAAACAGAGAGAGACCGAAGTTATTTCTTCTTTCCCAATTTCGTTCAAAACCCTCTTCACTCTTAAAAAAAAAAAAAAAAAAATTGGCCGAGCCCTCGTTCAAAAAAAAAAAAAAAAGAAAAGAAAGTCAGCGATTCAAATCAGATCGCGTTGTATAATTCAAATTCGAGTGCTGGAGGGGAGGGGGTCTGCCATAGCCTCAAGGCAGTGGGATTGAGGTCGTTCGATCTGGGATAACACACGCTCGCAACTCCGAAGGTCGCGCGAGGGGATGTTCGAGGGGACGTAGTCGCGATCGATTGATGGAAGGAGGGGATTAGGGTTTCAGAAAATCAACACCTTCTAAATGATCATCGCTACATGCTCGGCTATTCCATCAGCCATCATCGGCTCATCCTTGCCTCCTACGCGATATTTTTTTTACTGCTGATTTGAAGTCCTGCTACAGTCTCTTTTACTGTCACTGCTAATTAAGTGAGTAATCTTCATTCTATGCACTAGTTGCTATTATAAATTCGTGCTGTTATTTATCCTTGTTGATTGAAAGAAGGCAGTATAAATTTAAATTTAAAAAAAAAATGAAAAAATGAATTTGAAAAGAAAAAGTACTTTAACTGTGTTTGGGGGAATGTTAAGTGAGTCAGTTAAAAAAAAAGAAAAAAAATGTTTTTTTTATGTAATCAAAACTTAAGAATAATAGATCGAGTGATAGTTACTTTTAAAAAAGAGAGAAGAGTATAATGAGTTATGGATGTTGAAGAATGATCACTTGAATAATTAAAATGGTTATTTACTTAAAGTAATTAATCTAATAATTAATTAAAATATGATTTGTTAAAGGGGTAGTTAATTTTTGAATATGATTAGTTATTGAGTAATGGAAGAACGAGGTTGATGGAAGTGATTAAGGATGGTTAATCACTTAATGAAAAAAAAAAATTTACTTGAACGTGAATGAGTGTACCGCTTAATGTAATTTATGAGAAGTAATTACTTAGGGAAATAATGACTAGGGGTAGATTAAAAGTTAATCAAGCAATGAAATGAATTAAGGGTAATGAATTACTAAATTTGGTAAATCAAGCGGATTAATGAATAAGATTTAATTAGTTAGAACAAAGATTAATTAAAAGAATTAATTAAGGATTAATGAAATTAATAGGCGTAATTAAAGATTAATTACTATAATTATTTGGGAATAATCAAATTTATATAATTAATTAGGAATAATTACGTAATGTATTTAGCGACTTGATTAATCAAGGATGATAAATCAATTGGAGTAATTGGGGGATGATTTATGTATTGAATAATTTAATTAATGTTGAATAAGCAAGATGTATAAGTAATAAGGTAATTTATTAAATTCATTGGTAGTCAACTAATTTATCTTGCTTATATAAGATATTTGAATGGCTTGAATTTTGTTATTTCCGAGGTGTGATAGTGGTGCTTGTGAAATGAAGTATTTTTGTGATAAGATAGGTTGAGTTTAAAGTTGTGGTAAGGAGGTTGTCTATGGATGATTGTATTAATAGAGATTGACATCTGAATTTGAAGTTTGAATTGTATTCGCATGAATAATATGATATGAGATGGTATTGATTTCAAGAGATCGGGGTCGGGTATTAGGAAATACCCGAATCCACTTCGGATCTTTATAAATTGATTTGCGAAATCAATACGATGAAATAAAATGAGTTAAGTAAATTGGATTATTTTATCTAAGATTGGTTCTTAGAAATTGATATGAAATAAGGTTGTAGCAAACTGTGAATTGATTAAATTGATATATGTTACCTGGGTTTATATGAGTTGATTGTTTTGGTATTTCATGTTAGTTGGATTTACTCACGCTAGTTTCCAGCCTGACCCGGGTGTTACTTTGGTGTAATGCTCGGGTCAGACCGAGTATTACAGATTTTCAGGTAGATACGTTCTGGAGCTCAGGAGGCGAGCTGGACGACAATATCGTATAGAGTATTTCCGTTGTAGTATATTATTGTGTATCTGAGACATGATTTGTATATGTCCATTTCTGTATATATGAGTAACTCTGATGTATATTAAATGTAATCAACAAATATAGTATTCTTCTGTAAACTATTATTTATTATTATATTTATCCGCTGCGAATGTGAGTTGTTGATGTTTTCTTCTCTTCTTCTTCTTCTATCTCTTTCTTCTTTTTCATAACTATCTGGAATTTTCGGGTTCGAAAATTTCGGGTCGTTACAGAGAATCAGTGGACGTAGGCATTTTCTTGCTGAACCACTTTAAAAACTTGTCTCCTTTTTAACTTTTTCCTTTATATCTTGGCTGCTTGTTAACTTTATCCTTTTCTGTTGAACAAAATCCTGTGTAATGGCATTTCCATTCAAGACACATCACGGCGCGACCTCCCTGGACAAGACCTAACATGTACTATATGTAACGACCCGTATTTTCACTACTTCGGAAATGAGAGATTTCGAACGATTTAAAATTTAAAAAGGTAAATCTTATTTAAAATATCTAATAAAGATAATAAAAGTATGTTAAAAGATTTAAAAGTTTGTTAATAATCGTTTTATAAAAATAACCAAAAATTTGTCGCATTTTGTCAGTTTTGCATACACGGTAAAATTAGAGATTTTGATATTAATTAAATATGATTTTAGAATATAAAGAGACTTGTTTTAATTTATTTAAAGAAGTAAAAAGTTCATTTTTAAATTTGGTTTACTTCAATACATAGTTTAACTAAAACGTCAAAATGTGACCGTAAAACATTTCGTCGAAAAACGACGTTTTGTCAATTAAAAGTTGTCGCAACGTCGTCGCACCTTTATTTTCTTATATAGGAACATATATTCAAATAGTATAAGTATTAATTAATTCACTAATCAAGTTTACTTTTACTAAACATACTTAGAAAATTCTAGAATATAATTAAGAAAAGTAAGTAAGAAAAGTCAAAAGTAAACATCAAATCAACATCAAATCAAACCAAACATAATTATTACTTTACTTTACTTACTTCTTAAGTGAAAGTGACATAAAGCATGATTTGAAATGTGATGTTAAGTTAAAAAGTAAGTAAAGGGCATTTTGGTCATTTTACATAATAATATTTTATTTCAAACTTTTTCCTATAAATAGCCATGCATACCTCTTTCATTTTCACACAAATCTTTCTTTTCTTCTTCTTCCTTTAAGCTATTTTAATGGCTTCTCTCTTAAGAGAGGTAGGAGGGTTAAAAATAGTGGAGTGCTTAAGCACTAATCCACTTGTTACTCTCTAACCTCTTCTTAATTCACTTCTTCTTCTTCTCTTCTTAAAAAAGGCCTTAGGCCATGAGTTTGGAAGTTGATAAAGGAAGGACGTGAGCAAAGCAAGTAAAGATGGAGATGGTCGAGCACTTGGAAGCATGGTTATGATAAGGTTTAGTGAAGCGTTGAATTAAATGAATGTTGGTAGGAAGTTAAACGTTTGGTTAAAGGTGAGAAATTCTCATCGCTTTTGAATTTATATTTTGATTATGTTATAACAATCATATTTACACCCTTATGACATATGAATGTTTATACCAAATTGATTGTTAATATGGATGATTTGAAACTTTGTAAATTAAGTGAATTGTGATAATATATCCCGTTATGATATTAATAGTGAATGTTAGATTTGAAATCATATGCATGTGATTTGTTGAATGGATGTTATGTTAGTAATAAATATGAATATTGGATATGTTCATTTTGATTAAGTAATCACTTTGATTAGTAAGACCATATTTTAGTAATATGAGAAATTGTGGAAAAATAAGTCTCTTTTCATTTAGAAGTGAAATTAAAGTTAAAATGAAAGAGAATTTGAAATTTGAAGTGAAACGGATTTGAAAAGAATAGCTAATTAGAAATTGAAATTTAGATGAATAGTGAAATTGAAATTAAAATCGATTTTGAAAAAGTGAAGTTTAGTTTGAGATTAAATTGAAATTTAAATTGGAATTAGATTTGAAATCTAAGTTTTAAATATGTTTAATTTGAGATTAGAATTGAAATTGAGTTAAAATTGGGTTGTAAAGTTTAATATTAAAATAATGGGAATATAATAATATTTTAATGTGGTAAGAGTGAAAATATATATTAAATACTTTAAAAAGTGAAAATATTGATTTAAAATGGTTTCTAATCATTTTATAAGTATTAAAATCCAATTTGAATAAATTATTTCAAATGTTGAAAAATAAGTTAAAACTAGACGCGTCGCGCAACGGTAGTTCGCGATTTCGCGTTGAAAAGTTCAAATGAATGTATAGAGTGGAATATTGCTCGGAATTCTTCGAGATAAGAAAATTCCGGACTATTATATCCGTATCTTCTAAACGAAGAAAGAAACTCAAAGTTTCGATAAGTAGATTTTGAATTATGTCCAAATCAATTTTCTAGAAAAATCGCGCTAGTGCAGTTTAGTGACCATAAAAGGAAATCTGTTCGAATGAATGTTTTTAATTATGGAAAAATATGGAATAAATTTGATAAATCTATTTAAATGATTTAAAAAAGATTTGGATTGGAAAATATGAATTAGCGAATGTTTAAAAGTTGTTTTAATCAAATAAGCTTATATAGCACTTTCCGCAGCACTTTTATGCTGTGAATTGTATAACTTTTGGAATATGAGATTAAATGTAACAACGTTTCCAAGAATAATCGTGAATGTTTTAAAAAGGATAATTAAGTGTTTTAAAAAGATAATTTGGAATATTTATAAGCAATTCCAAAATGAAGTTGAAAATCTGAGTATGCGGAAACGACTAGTACATTTGTCCCGCCTGTGAGATCTGGGAAGATAAAACAAGGTGTTTAACTAAGGTTAGGGATGGAGCAACCAGTGCCCTGAACTTACCTGGCCTATGTTTTCTTTTCTTAGGCGAGGGGTGGAACAGATCGAAAGGAAAGCCCGGATGCTCTCAAAATAAAAATATTCTGTTAAGTTTTCCAAAATAAAAGAAGATTGGTATTATCCAAAAGTTAAGCAATCTCCAAAATGAATGATTTCTACTAACCTGTGAAGTTTAGAGAAGAATTTATAATGAATTTTAGGAATGAATTGGTAAATAAGAGTATTGGATTTTGACTTACAAGTGAGATATAAAAATGGAATTTATAAACACCATTTTGTAAATCTGAAATCAATTTAAATTGATAAGTTAAATGTGAAAGTTATTAAAGGAATTATATTCGCGATTTTGGACAGTGAATAATCCTTTAGATTAAATGGATGTTTTGGAAGGTGATATTATAAAGGGAATGTTTTCCTTAAGTTAAAAGTTAAGAAATTTGGATCAAGAATTAAGTAAAGAAATCTGAGATATTTTCCAAAACAAAAGAATGAATTACTTAGAATTATCCTAAGTTAAAAGAAAGAGATTTCGAAATCATCCGAAAAGAATTTAAGTGAAAAGAGACTTAACAAATCCTATATACTCATATTCACTTTTATCGATGATTGGATTTCGAAGGAACCGGAGTCGGATTTGGTTAATTCCTATCCGAAAACCACTTCGAACCAATGTATGCGTTCGAACGTGAAGACATGTTGAAGATGGTGATTGAAGACCGTGGATCTTCCTAGCGTGAAGACTGCTTGTTGATTTGCTCAGGGTGCACCCATTGTAGAGTTATATATAGCAGTGGTCTCCTCGTGATGGAGATTTTGCGGATTGCAAGGGCTTCTCGCCTAGTAATGGCCGAGGAAAGTACCTTCGGTTTGTCCTGTTCCTGGACAACTTGTATGGACGTTTGTCTGACGTTGCATTTCTAAAGATTACGTACATTGGTTTTTACAAACGTACATCAGTGGTGGCGGAGAAGGGAACTTCTCTAGCTTAACACCCTCCTTGAGACATACGAGCTCAAGGGTTGTATTTTTGTGGAAGGCAATTAGTAGTTAACGGAAATGGCAATGTGGCATTCAAAGATTTGATATGTGCTTTGTGAAAAGGTAATCGTAGCCTTAAGCCTCATCAAACCGGAAATGACCGAAACAGGATTAGATGCAGCAGGGCTATGTGGGTCATTCCCATTAGGGTATGATCATCCCCTTCTAGATATATTTCTTCCCGCTATGACGTCGGGATGTTAATTAATGTGGTGTATGGAAAACGAGCGCTCGGTTAAAGGTCGGCAACGACCGGGGGATGACATATTCGGTACCATCTAGTTACAGAGGTGGGCCGGTCTTGTGTTGGTAGAGGGCAGATGTTCTGTGCCTCGGGACATCCATCTAGAGGTGTACCCATTTCGGAAGGTAGATCCTGCGCCTGGTCATTTGTATGGAAATCCATTCTCCAATAAGAACCTACGGTTTTGTTTGTATTGGCGTAATGAATAGCCTCGAAATGCTATATGGGTAACCATTTCGGATAAGATTAATAAGTTTATTTGCAAATGTTTTCAAAGAGATGTCATTAGAAATAATATCAAAGGTTTTGATATAAAAGTGTTTTAGTTATCATAAGGTAAAAACCCGTTCGTGTTTATGTGTGGACGTGGTCTTATGAGATACTATTTATTTCAAAGGATTTTATCCAAAGGCTGATATATGACACTGTCATTTATTATTGAGTTTTTCTCACGCTGGTTTATCAAGCCTGATCCGGGTATTTTCAATACTTGGGTCAGATCCGAGTAGTTTCAGGATAGTCGAAGGAAGTTGAAGTTCCAGAGGAGAGCTGGAGATATTCATGGACGCATGAAGATATTCTTTCATAGGCTTTGCTTAGTGTATTTTGTTTGATGTTTGTCAGCAATTGTAAGGGCAGGTTTTATAACTGTCCAAGCTGAATCTAGGTTAGACTCTGATATTGTATTTTAAAATTTTCCGCTGTAAAGATTATTATTGAAATAATATATGTTATTCCATTCGTGTGAGATTCTGTTCTGTCTATTTTTCTTTATCACCCTTCATGTTCCGTATTTTCGTACAATTTGAGTTGGACATGTGTGGTTTATTGTCGATTCAAAGGGTACGGGAAAACGGGCCGTGACATTTGGTATCAGAGCTGAAGGTTAAGCAAGAACCTTGGCTCTGTTATGGGTAAAGTCTCATCAGAGATAGGATTAGTAATATCCTAGGATGAGTAACTCATTAGAGATAGGGTTAGTAACGCCCTAGAATGAGTTATGAGAGTATTATATATATGAGCGCGTATTTGTTAAATTTATAAAAATGATTTTGTTTTAAAAGAAATTGGTAAATGAAATAATTTTACCTTGGGTTTATATTATAAATACTAAAGAGGATATTATTATCTTTTGGGTTAGAAATTAAGGATTGATTGTGATTCAGCTTAGTAAAACTAAAATATGAATATCTTGTGATTAGAATTGCACAATTTGACTATAAGATATTTCATATAGGATCAGTTAGTTGAAAGCTAGAATTTAAAACTGTAATCATATACCCTTAGATACTTGGTATTAAGAAATAATAATTAAGTGATTATCATAATGGATGGATTTAAAAGCTAAGTACAAATATATTGTGAAGTAAAATTCACAAATTTGATTATAAGATATTTGATGATAATATTGAAGCTAGAAGTGTAATTAGAGGAAGTAAAGTGAAAATTTACACTTAGAAAAAATTCTTATCAATAAGACAGAAAAGATAAGCCAAAATTGAAATTTTGGGTAAATATATTATGAAAGGATAAGTTCTATAACTTATAAATGAGTTAAGGTAATTTGAAATTTAGACACTTTGATTAGAAACAAGTGGTATAAGAAATATCATCCTAATATAAAATTTGAAATAATGATACATTTAGGGTAATATTTTTAATTCAAAATGAAGTAAGATTAGAAGGAGGTAGTTTTGAATAATATGGTTAGTAGTTGAATGTTGGATGAAAATGTTTAAATAACAAATACCATGTGAATTAAGTTTCACAATTTGACTATAAGGTATTTGATGGATTTAAGATTAAGAAATTTTGATTTGGCAAATGGATAGGTAAATAAGTTAACTTTGTAAGAAAAAGGATGTACACTTAGTAAAGTTGTCTGATTAATATATGGATTAGATAAATAATATTAGCTAAATGGAGACCTTAGGTAAAAAAAACTAGGGATTAAGTTTTATAACTTATTTATTTGGAATAATAGAATTCCACATTTGTTGAAGACGCTAATTAAAGTAATGACGATTTGAAGATTTGGGATATGTATATATACTCTTAGGAAGTAAAGGTATATTATACAAGTTAAGTCATTTGTATGCTTAAGTAATAATGGATTTAGAAGAAAGCAATGGTTGTGAAATAAACTTGGATTAATAGAAGTTTTGGAAGAAATGTATTAGGTAAAGATGAATGTGAATAAGTACATAAGTTAAACGTAGATCATTTTGGCACATAAATTTTGATCTAAGATTTGAGTACAGAACTTTGAGGTGTTTACACCAATCCGAAAAAGGATTTATCACTCAATTCTTGATGGCGAATATTGATGAGAGTTTGTGATTATGTACACGAGTTTTCTATCATAGTTGAGAGCTATGCAAGGAAAGCAAGGGTTTGTGATCAAGAAGTCTGATCAAAGTCCGCAGTAGAAAATCGGGGGATCGATACTAGTTCGAAAGAAAAGTTGTGGATTTGAATAATAGATCGAATCAAATATCACATATAGTATGATGTGTTGGGTCTATCAACTTAGTAGTTCGATAGTTATCTTGAATAGAAGACATAAGAGATAATGGTTAGAATTATGTTTTGGTATGTATATATATAGACCTCAGGTGTAGTACATGCTTAGGTCAGAGGATGGGTTATGTGGATGTATTCATTTATGTTGATATAGTTTGGTTGTTTTTGGAGGTATAGTCTTGTTTGATAGTTGGATACATTATCTTAAGTGTGCAGTACGCACTAGGATGGGAAGGATAGAAGTTTGACTTGATGTATGTATATATAATCTTAAGAAAGTGATAAGTACTCAGCTTAGTGTGGGGAATCTTTATATATGTTTGGCATCATTTGTTTTAGTGTTGTTATGATATCGGCCTTCTTCTTTTCTATCATCAATAGAAATAAGTCAAAATTTTTTGAGGATATGAGTATGAGATAGATTCCTTTATCTAACTTTCATTTCGAGGACGAAATGCTTTTAAGTAGGGGAGAATGTAACGACCCGTATTTTCACTACTTCGGAAATGAGAGATTTCGAACGATTTAAAATTTAAAAAGGTAAATCTTATTTAAAATATCTAATAAAGATAATAAAAGTATGTTAAAAGATTTAAAAGTTTGTTAATAATCGTTTTATAAAAATAACCAAAAATTTGTCGCATTTTGTCAGTTTTGCATACACGGTAAAATTAGAGATTTTGATATTAATTAAATATGATTTTAGAATATAAAGAGACTTGTTTTAATTTATTTAAAGAAGTAAAAAGTTCATTTTTAAATTTGGTTTACTTCAATACATAGTTTAACTAAAACGTCAAAATGTGACCGTAAAACATTTCGTCGAAAAACGACGTTTTGTCAATTAAAAGTTGTCGCAACGTCGTCGCACCTTTATTTTCTTATATAGGAACATATATTCAAATAGTATAAGTATTAATTAATTCACTAATCAAGTTTACTTTTACTAAACATACTTAGAAAATTCTAGAATATAATTAAGAAAAGTAAGTAAGAAAAGTCAAAAGTAAACATCAAATCAACATCAAATCAAACCAAACATAATTATTACTTTACTTTACTTACTTCTTAAGTGAAAGTGACATAAAGCATGATTTGAAATGTGATGTTAAGTTAAAAAGTAAGTAAAGGGCATTTTGGTCATTTTACATAATAATATTTTATTTCAAACTTTTTCCTATAAATAGCCATGCATACCTCTTTCATTTTCACACAAATCTTTCTTTTCTTCTTCTTCCTTTAAGCTATTTTAATGGCTTCTCTCTTAAGAGAGGTAGGAGGGTTAAAAATAGTGGAGTGCTTAAGCACTAATCCACTTGTTACTCTCTAACCTCTTCTTAATTCACTTCTTCTTCTTCTCTTCTTAAAAAAGGCCTTAGGCCATGAGTTTGGAAGTTGATAAAGGAAGGACGTGAGCAAAGCAAGTAAAGATGGAGATGGTCGAGCACTTGGAAGCATGGTTATGATAAGGTTTAGTGAAGCGTTGAATTAAATGAATGTTGGTAGGAAGTTAAACGTTTGGTTAAAGGTGAGAAATTCTCATCGCTTTTGAATTTATATTTTGATTATGTTATAACAATCATATTTACACCCTTATGACATATGAATGTTTATACCAAATTGATTGTTAATATGGATGATTTGAAACTTTGTAAATTAAGTGAATTGTGATAATATATCCCGTTATGATATTAATAGTGAATGTTAGATTTGAAATCATATGCATGTGATTTGTTGAATGGATGTTATGTTAGTAATAAATATGAATATTGAATATGTTCATTTTGATTAAGTAATCACTTTGATTAGTAAGACCATATTTTAGTAATATGAGAAATTGTGGAAAAATAAGTCTCTTTTCATTTAGAAGTGAAATTAAAGTTAAAATGAAAGAGAATTTGAAATTTGAAGTGAAACGGATTTGAAAAGAATAGCTAATTAGAAATTGAAATTTAGATGAATAGTGAAATTGAAATTAAAATCGATTTTGAAAAAGTGAAGTTTAGTTTGAGATTAAATTGAAATTTAAATTGGAATTAGATTTGAAATCTAAGTTTTAAATATGTTTAATTTGAGATTAGAATTGAAATTGAGTTAAAATTGGGTTGTAAAGTTTAATATTAAAATAATGGGAATATAATAATATTTTAATGTGGTAAGAGTGAAAATATATATTAAATACTTTAAAAAGTGAAAATATTGATTTAAAATGGTTTCTAATCATTTTATAAGTATTGAAATCCAATTTGAATAAATTATTTCAAATGTTGAAAAATAAGTTAAAACTAGACGCGTCGCGCAACGGTAGTTCGCGATTTCGCGTTGAAAAGTTCAAATGAATGTATAGAGTGGAATATTGCTCGGAATTCTTCGAGATAAGAAAATTCCGGACTATTATATCCGTATCTTCTAAACGAAGAAAGAAACTCAAAGTTTCGATAAGTAGATTTTGAATTATGTCCAAATCAATTTTCTAGAAAAATCGCGCTAGTGCAGTTTAGTGACCATAAAAGGAAATCTGTTCGAATGAATGTTTTTAATTATGGAAAAATATGGAATAAATTTGATAAATCTATTTAAATGATTTAAAAAAGATTTGGATTGGAAAATATGAATTAGCGAATGTTTAAAAGTTGTTTTAATCAAATAAGCTTATATAGCACTTTCCGCAGCACTTTTATGCTGTGAATTGTATAACTTTTGGAATATGAGATTAAATGTAACAACGTTTCCAAGAATAATCGTGAATGTTTTAAAAAGGATAATTAAGTGTTTTAAAAAGATAATTTGGAATATTTATAAGCAATTCCAAAATGAAGTTGAAAATCTGAGTATGCGGAAACGACTAGTACATTTGTCCCGCCTGTGAGATCTGGGAAGATAAAACAAGGTGTTTAACTAAGGTTAGGGATGGAGCAACCAGTGCCCTGAACTTACCTGGCCTATGTTTTCTTTTCTTAGGCGAGGGGTGGAACAGATCGAAAGGAAAGCCCGGATGCTCTCAAAATAAAAATATTCTGTTAAGTTTTCCAAAATAAAAGAAGATTGGTATTATCCAAAAGTTAAGCAATCTCCAAAATGAATGATTTCTACTAACCTGTGAAGTTTAGAGAAGAATTTATAATGAATTTTAGGAATGAATTGGTAAATAAGAGTATTGGATTTTGACTTACAAGTGAGATATAAAAATGGAATTTATAAACACCATTTTGTAAATCTGAAATCAATTTAAATTGATAAGTTAAATGTGAAAGTTATTAAAGGAATTATATTCGCGATTTTGGACAGTGAATAATCCTTTAGATTAAATGGATGTTTTGGAAGGTGATATTATAAAGGGAATGTTTTCCTTAAGTTAAAAGTTAAGAAATTTGGATCAAGAATTAAGTAAAGAAATCTGAGATATTTTCCAAAACAAAAGAATGAATTACTTAGAATTATCCTAAGTTAAAAGAAAGAGATTTCGAAATCATCCGAAAAGAATTTAAGTGAAAAGAGACTTAACAAATCCTATATACTCATATTCACTTTTATCGATGATTGGATTTCGAAGGAACCGGAGTCGGATTTGGTTAATTCCTATCCGAAAACCACTTCGAACCAATGTATGCGTTCGAACGTGAAGACATGTTGAAGATGGTGATTGAAGACCGTGGATCTTCCTAGCGTGAAGACTGCTTGTTGATTTGCTCAGGGTGCACCCATTGTAGAGTTATATATAGCAGTGGTCTCCTCGTGATGGAGATTTTGCGGATTGCAAGGGCTTCTCGCCTAGTAATGGCCGAGGAAAGTACCTTCGGTTTGTCCTGTTCCTGGACAACTTGTATGGACGTTTGTCTGACGTTGCATTTCTAAAGATTACGTACATTGGTTTTTACAAACGTACATCAGTGGTGGCGGAGAAGGGAACTTCTCTAGCTTAACACCCTCCTTGAGACATACGAGCTCAAGGGTTGTATTTTTGTGGAAGGCAATTAGTAGTTAACGGAAATGGCAATGTGGCATTCAAAGATTTGATATGTGCTTTGTGAAAAGGTAATCGTAGCCTTAAGCCTCATCAAACCGGAAATGACCGAAACAGGATTAGATGCAGCAGGGCTATGTGGGTCATTCCCATTAGGGTATGATCATCCCCTTCTAGATATATTTCTTCCCGCTATGACGTCGGGATGTTAATTAATGTGGTGTATGGAAAACGAGCGCTCGGTTAAAGGTCGGCAACGACCGGGGGATGACATATTCGGTACCATCTAGTTACAGAGGTGGGCCGGTCTTGTGTTGGTAGAGGGCAGATGTTCTGTGCCTCGGGACATCCATCTAGAGGTGTACCCATTTCGGAAGGTAGATCCTGCGCCTGGTCATTTGTATGGAAATCCATTCTCCAATAAGAACCTACGGTTTTGTTTGTATTGGCGTAATGAATAGCCTCGAAATGCTATATGGGTAACCATTTCGGATAAGATTAATAAGTTTATTTGCAAATGTTTTCAAAGAGATGTCATTAGAAATAATATCAAAGGTTTTGATATAAAAGTGTTTTAGTTATCATAAGGTAAAAACCCGTTCGTGTTTATGTGTGGACGTGGTCTTATGAGATACTATTTATTTCAAAGGATTTTATCCAAAGGCTGATATATGACACTGTCATTTATTATTGAGTTTTTCTCACGCTGGTTTATCAAGCCTGATCCGGGTATTTTCAATACTTGGGTCAGATCCGAGTAGTTTCAGGATAGTCGAAGGAAGTTGAAGTTCCAGAGGAGAGCTGGAGATATTCATGGACGCATGAAGATATTCTTTCATAGGCTTTGCTTAGTGTATTTTGTTTGATGTTTGTCAGCAATTGTAAGGGCAGGTTTTATAACTGTCCAAGCTGAATCTAGGTTAGACTCTGATATTGTATTTTAAAATTTTCCGCTGTAAAGATTATTATTGAAATAATATATGTTATTCCATTCGTGTGAGATTCTGTTCTGTCTATTTTTCTTTATCACCCTTCATGTTCCGTATTTTCGTACAATTTGAGTTGGACATGTGTGGTTTATTGTCGATTCAAAGGGTACGGGAAAACGGGCCGTGACACTATACGAATCTATACCCTCGCCAATGAGACACTTTTGCTCCAGCATCCCTCTACTGCGGGTTAACTCATTGCTCGCGATCGACCCTTAAAGCCAACTGTAATGAGCCGATTATAAGCCACCAAGAAGGCCGCCTATAGCCGAGGCAACTCATTACGGCGTTCGGCTCGCCGGCAAATGTGAACCTACTTTAAGCCCCAACATAAGGTGTGGCCAGCCAGGGGTAGTTCACGGTTGACGATCGGCACCCACGCTAGCCGGCCACGGTAAATCGAATAATACCCACTATTACGGGCCATAATGACCCGGGTAGTTACTGTGCGCGATCTTGGCTCCGATGTGTCTTAAGTACGACTGTGGTAAAAAAGAAAACTCCCCGTGGAGGCGTAAGATGGGTGACAAATGTCTCTAAGACCCACAGTTAGGGAAAGTGACTACAAAACCCGTTTGCCACGAACTTAGGCGCATCAAAGGCCTTCTGTGATTGGAAGTTTTACTATTTCTTATATTTCTATTTTATTTAAAAACTTTCCTCCTATCCTATATAACGATCCCTAAAGTACAGGGCACAAAATAGGAGACACTCGCAAATGGGGATAGGAACTCACAACTGGATGACAGGACACTCAGCTGCATTCCATAGTCACACAAGACGTTCAAAGCTACCATCTACAGCTAAAACACGAAGGGCGGTACTCTCTTCCTTTGTCCATGAATGCGTAGCTATAATTTATTCACACATCACAATAACATTGCAAGATGTGAAATTATATTTTAAACAAGAACTTGACATCAAACACAATTGAATCACAGGCATATGCATAGCTACATTTCTTATGCAACACACCAAAATAACGAAAGCATTTAAATATAACAGAATCATCTTAATTTAAAAGTTACATGCCAAGAATAAAGTCGTTCATTACAAATAATATAATTACAGTTACATTAATGTTTTGGGACTAACATAGACAGCAATGTCAAGTAAACCAAAAGATGTCCCAGTCAAGTCAAGGAGTTGGCTGCATCAGAGCTTCACCTCTATTCTACTGGCCCTCCGAGAACTACTTAACTGCCAGATCGGAGCTTTCAACATGTTGACCAGAGGTAGTTGGTGCTTCAGAGGTCCCGCCTGTCCAATTTAGGAAAGAACCCATTAATAGTCATGAGCAATAGGCAATCAAGTTACAAAAAGACTAAAAGGGAAGACTTACCAGCATCTGCTCCTTGATCATCATCCTCCAACTGCACACCTACCTCCTCAGCAGTAAGCAGCCGCATACCCTCCTTTACCGCCACTTTCTCCTCCTTGGTAAATTGAATTATGACCACGCCCATCCTGAAGGCCACGCCACCCTCCTTATCTGCTTCGGCCTCAGCCTCCTCCAGGGCCCTAAGATATATTCTTGCCATGACTCGGGGATAGTCATCCATCCAGGATAAGTTGCCATGTTTCCAAGTGCGAAAGTACATATCCTGAAGCATCTCATCCATTATCCCCTCGTTCTCCTCGAATTCCCCTATTCGGACCTCAGAAGCCAACAGCTTTGCAATGGCAGCATCCCTCTCCGATCGGTATCGCGAGCAGTCAGCCTAAAAGGATTTCCTCATCGCCTCCATCTCCTCCTTCAGCTTGGTTTGAGCAAGCTCTACGGCTTCAAGCTTCCCGGATAACACCTCTACCCACTCGAGATCCGCTTTCCGAACCTCATCCACCGTTGCAATGGTCATATCATTCTGTTCCTTATATGCGGCCTCCATTTTCTACAACTCTACCCTGGTGGCCTCTTCCATGGTTCTCTTTAATTGCCTAGAGGCGGCCTTATGTTGAGAGATCTGGATGGCCTGATCAGCGAGTTGTTTGGCCTGATCGGAAACCATTAACCGCAATCGAATGTTGGCGCTTCCGATTTCTTCCCCAACCTTGACCAGTCGAGCATGATGCCCCATCAACTTCCTTATCTCCTCAGCAACCCGGTCGATGTTTGCCTTAGATTCGTCCCCCAAAGTTACAACCCGGGTGGTAAGCAAATCAAGGTCCAGGGACTTAGCCTCATCAAGCACCCTTACCATAGGATTACGAGGGAGAAGGTGCTCACCAGTAGGCTCGTCGAAGGAAATATCATGAGAACCTGGATCCAGATCCGGATGACCCGCAAACGGATTACGAGCCAAGCTGAGATGATCTATTGGGGTAACAGTAGGGTTTTCAGACGGGTGCTGGGAAGGTATAAACTCAATATTCTCCTCCGTGGTATCTTGAAAAGGTTGAGATGGGGGCTAAGGACCAGGTGAGGATTCGAACAAGGAACGGATCCTCTTCTTCTTTTGGATATCCTCTTCGATGACCCCAAGAAGAGGACGGTAGCCGACTACGTCTCCGGCGCGGTTAATCGGAGGCTTCGGCTTAGTAGAAGCTTAGAGGAGTTTGTATTGTTCAAGACGGTGCCGAACATCTGATGTCTTGACCGGTTCGGCCACTCCTGGAATAAAAACCAAGTGTTACAAACATACATTGAGCCATAATTCAAGAAACGTATAAAGTTGAGAAGAGTAAAAAGACGCTTTTGTTATACAAACCTTGGGGAGGAGTAGGATACTGCAATAAGTCCTGGATCTCATTCCATGACGGAAGCTGGCCATAAAATATTCCCAAATCCTTGTCATAAATGGAGTCGTCAGGAGTCAAAAATTCACCTTAAATAGCAGGAGTTGCCTTAGCTGAAATGCTCATAGAAGATGAATCGGCACCAGTCCCGGCCTTGTCAGCTTTCTTTGGCTTCTCTACTAAGGCCGATCCTTCCTCCAACCCCTCAAAAGCTAGGCTGAAAGCATCATCTGTCCACTCCTAGATCTCGCCTACCTGCTCAGAAGACAGAGCCCCGGCGCCACTACCACTCTATCCATCATCACCATTGCCATCACCATCACCTTCCCTATCACTTCCACTCTCCGCCTCACCTCCTTCATCCTCGCCTCTTTCCTCCTCCACATCTTCCTCCTCCGGAAGATCTGGACATGTGCTGGGGGAGGGTCCATCGGACTTCTTAAGTTTCTTCCCCCCGGCGACTGGATGTTTCGAGAAGGGTTTCCTTTTGCTGCTCTTCGCCGTTGCCCCTCCTTTAGATTTGGCAGCCCTCTCCTCAGCTGTGTCTCTTTGCTTGACCACAGACTGGCGGGGCAGAATCAAGTTGAACTCTAGAAGGGTAGCATTTCTAATCAGATAAGAAGCTGCCCTCTCCCTTTCTGGAATGGCTTCTATCTCCGCAGCCATCTGAACCAGGCGATCGCTCTCTACGACCGCAAAACCACCTGTCGCTAGCAAGAAATGAAGCACATAAGGAGGAGCATTGTAATTAGAATAGAAATCATAAATAAGATTCAACTTACAGCTAGAGGTGGAGCGGTGGAAAGAAACAGAGTCGTCCTTGACAAAAAAAACTCCTTCTTGAACATGCTGAACTTTGAATATAAATCCAGGACCGGCTTGAAAGACACGGCCGACTCCAAGTTGATGTATGGAGACCCCTTCTTGTAGCCTCTCAAGTTGTACAGGTACCGAATCTTCCGGTTGGAAGGGGGACGCCCGTACTTTCTCTGGAAGATAATAAATAAACTCACCAAGATGGCATAAGAGTTGGGCTGAAGCTGGAAAGGAGCCACCATCAAGTAGGTGATGAAACTGACTATCCAGGCGTTGATCGGAGGAATGGCCCCACACATGCAATGGTACCTACTATAAGCGAAATATCCTTCAGGGGGATTATACGACATCACTCCTTCCCCCGGCAACAATATATGCGCTTTGTCGATCCCGAAAGAGCGAGATATAACATCAAGCTGCTCATCCTTGAGAAAGCTGGGAGAGCAGTCGGGCGATGAATTCAAGAGCTCTTGGGGACCGTACCCGTCTACTAACGATGTCGGGGTTGGTCCATGACGTTCTGCCCGAACTGGGGGCACTATGGGGGACTTCCCTGTGTCTTTGGATTTCTTCTTATCAGAACGAGTTTCTACTTTGCGAGACATTATCTACAGCACGAGAAAACATATTGTTAGAACAAGGAAAGTAGGGATATAAACAAACAAGTGCGTACAGTCTGAAACTTCATTTGCAATTCAAAACATAAAAGGCTCAAAGTTCATTCGGCATTCAAACTCCCCGATCTCATTCGGTATTTCCAATATAAGGTCCATTCGGCACTCATGTTCCCCGACCTCATTCGGTAGTTCCAACATAAAGTTTATTCGCTAGGAGAAAGCCTCATCTGGTTCGGTACTCAAATTTGGTTCGGTACTTGGTCGATTTGGCTATTTCAAACGGTAAAGGATAACAGAGGCATGAAGCCCCTACTTATAGGCGAGCGCGGGACGACCGGACTAAACAATTCGGCGCTTAGGACCGAATGAGACTATCCAAGCTGAAGAAAACAAAGCGCGACACATGCAGGCATATGCCCCACTTTGGGGGGCAAATATTGGGTGTATTCTAACCTACCTCCAAGTCCCTACCGAACAACCTCACTCTCCACCTACTACAGGTCCAAACAGCGCTCCACCCACTACCAACCCATCGCCGGACTAAGCACTGCCGGACCAATTCCCACTCCAACCACTACAGGACCGAAGGCCACTCCAACCTTCCCAGGACCAAGGCATCACCGAACCAACACTGCCAGGCCAGATTACATCAGCCCAGGCCCACCAGCAACTATATACATCCAAGAACCCTACCCCCAGCCTCACTCCATAAATAGAGGGGTAGGGGCACAACAAAAAAGGAACAAGTTTGAGAGCTAAAGCGCGGATAGAACTTTCAAACAACTTCCATATACTTGTAATCAAAGCTTTGTACTTGTAATCTGAACAGAAAAGGAGAATAACATATAAAGTGAATGTAGGCACATTCTAGCCGAACCACTATAAATCTGTGTGTCTTTTACATTTTAGTCCCTGCTTTTTGCATATTTACATAAACCACCCAAATCTCTAAGAACAACATAAAATCGACTAAATTACACGACTTGGAGGTGTTTGCCCATTTTTTGTGCAAACAGGTTACTCTCGCATTATCTAATGGTCCCTCGAACCATCGGCTTTGTGTTGAGTTTTGACACTCCAACACGTCTCCATATACACACACTCCATTGTGTGTGATGATACCACCTAAAGTTTCTTCCAATGTGGCGGTGTCCCGACTGAACATCCATTCATCACCTCCCAATAAGCATATACATGTTTTTGACAACACTTACCTACAGCAAAAGGAATTCCCAATGTTACATACCACTAAGCTCATATACCATGTTACACCATATTTCATATAATGTGAGACTTATCCATTTAAATCATGCAACGACAGCGCGAACCACACCAAACAATCTCACCTTGGTGAGCATTTCCTTAAACCTTCTTTTGGAGCAAACCGAAGAAGCTCTACATTAAGGCCATGTTGCTTCCACTTCTTTCCGTAGTTAATCTCCATCTTAAAGAGAATACTTCCACTCAAGTCATCTTGAAATATTGAGTTCTCAACACTGTGGAGGAGGGCTACGTATCCATGAGTTCTCTTCCAGCAGTGGGATCAGGCTGCTTAATCATATCTTCAACTTGATGAGTCATTCTTCTTTGCTCAAGCCTCAAGGAATCAAGCCTCGGTCATTCTCGCATTATCTAATGGTCCCTCAAACCATCGAATCTGGTACCATGTTGAGTTTCAGTACTCCAATGCATCCCCATATACGCACACATCATTGTATGTGATGACGCCACCTAACAAAGCTTATAATGTGCCAACGTCCTTATTGAACATCCCTTTATCACCTCTTAACATGCGCGTACATGGCCTTGGCAACACTTACTTTTAACAAAAGGAATTTCTAATTTTACGTGCCACCGATCCCATATATACACCACATCATATGCCATATTCTTGCAATGTGAGACTTATCCGTCCAACTCATACTCCCATAAAGCAAGCCACACCTAACAGCCTCTACCTTGGCGAGCATTTCCTCAAACCTTCTTTTGGAGCATACTGAAGAATCTCTACAGTGTAACGACCCGCAAATTTATCAGTTTGATAAATTATATTTATTTTTAAAATATCAAAAAATATAAGCTTTTTAAAACATAGATTATGATGTTTTGAAAATAATGATGATAATCTTATTTTGAACAAGTATTTACAAAAATATAAACATTAAAGGAATATCTATAAAATGGTCGAAAATCCTTTTATTAATAAACATCTCTATAATTACTAGAAGTCACGCACGAAGCTGGATACATACACTTATTTCTTTAATTTAACAAGATTATCAAATAGAATTATTTATTTTATTTTTTGAAAAAAATGTATTTATGACATCATCAATAATAACATCATATTTAATAATTGACTTATGAACTTAAATTGAAATTTGGTGATTTAATAATAATTATAATTATTCAAATAATTATTTTTTAAATGATAATAATTCATTTTAATTAGTCATATATTGATAGTAAACCATTTATAATAGTTTTATAAAGATATATACTTGATTTGAAAATATAATAAAATTCACATCGCTTTTTCGATATAACAACACTTTTTGTAATCAATTGTTTAATATTAATCTATATGATTTTATATATCAAATCTGATCATTTTATTAGTTGAAAATGATAAGAAATTAGTTTTTAATACATTTATATTTAATTTAATTAGTAAATGAAACGTGACCGGGAATCGATTTTTACACTACTAGAAAAGGCTTCAATTCCGACAGCATAGACCGACGGCTACCGATGGCCTTTTTCCGATGGCTTCCGACGGGCCGTCGGCGGCCGTCGGAAGCCGTCGGAAAACTGCGATTATACCTTCAGTCGAGAGCTCTTCTTCTTCCCCAAACCATACGAAAATTATTTCCAAAATCCCCCATTTTCCCTCTTCAAGCTTCCAATCCTGATTTCGAGCTTCCGGATCCTGATTTCGAGATTCCGGATCCTCCACGGCTGCCTAATCAAACTCCATTACTCTTCATCTCAGGTATAATCTCTTATTTTTGTAAAAAATTCAGTTTTTACCCTATTTCTAGATTTGCATAAATTGGTAAATTAGGGCGAATTAGCGATTGCAATTGTTTCCAATAGCGTAATAGTGGTTTATAGCATCACATGGTATACCGATTTCATCTTTTATCATGAAATTGTGAAAAACACCTATAATTTGGGGTTGTTCATGTATATGTAAATTGTTGTGTATGCCTTGATTCGGCGATTGTATACGTTATTTGGAATAAGATAAAATGATTGAATGAACTAGGAGTATTATATTGTGCACATATTTACTTATGAAAAAAAAATGCATTACTCTAAATTACAATTGTGTGTATTGAAAAATGATAAAAATGTTAAAACAGCCTTAAGTTGATGCGTAATACGTCGAATAACTGTGTTAAATTAATATATATTTTTGTAAATGTGAACAGTGAGTAAAACTGTATTTTTTCGTAAAATGCATGCATGTAACTGACAAATGTCCCTTAGAGAGTTTTTGGCTCCGTCTGACGAGTGTTGTACATGATCGTTGTATAAATAGTCGTTTTTTTCGAAAAACGACCATTTATATTCATCTGGTACAATGTTTGTTGGAGTTGTCCCTGTATTGGACAAGTTATGAACACAGTAAGAATTTACATTTTGTATACTACTTCGTCTCAAACGGTTCATAAAATTTCAGCCTAACTTTTCTTTTTTGTTTCCTGTGTACACGCATTTATGTACAATGCAGGGAACAAAAGGGAAATGCTGCCGAAATTTTGTTGAATCGTTTGAGACGAAGTAATATACGAAATGTAAATGCTTACTGTGTTTGTAATGGGAAGTAGGATGCCTGACCAATGAAAAAAAATTATATATATATTTAAATCGTTACGTTAAAAAATGAAATGTGCCTTATTTGAAAATATTTTTAAATTTGTGAAGTTGTTCTTTAAATTCAAAATATTATACGAACATGAAAATAATCTTTTTCGAATATGTATTCTTCAAAATAAATATTAAATTTTGAACTTCTCATTTTGTCAAATAGGAAAAATGATTGATTATTTTGTTGATCGAAGGAGATGGATGTACCAAAGAAAAGGACTGAGGGGCTCAATAAAAGAAGATTTTTATAATGGTATAAACGTGTTTGTTGAATTCGCCTTAAGTAATAACGGAAACGATCCAGAAATTCGTTGTCCGTGTAGTAGGTGTAGACATTTGAAGTTTTTGTTACCAGATATTGTGAAAGTTCATTTGTGCCAACACGGTTTCACACCCGAATATTATGTTTGCGATCGGCATGGAGAAGTTGTAGCAAATACTTCTGTAGAGTCTGAAAGGGTCGTTAACGAAATAGTTTCAACGACCCGTATAGAAAATATGGTCGAAGATGCAGCACGATCAATGTTTCCTATGGTTGAAGTTGACGACGATGATGGAAATGTTGAAGAACCAAATATTGAAGCTAAGAAAATTTATGATTTACTAGATGCAGCTAAGAAACCTATTTGGGATGGTTGTAAAAGCGGCACGCAGCTGTCAGTAATCGCAGAATACATTGCGATGAAGTCAAAATACAACATCACTGAAGCTGGGTTTACGGCTGTTGTACAAGCTGCAAAAAGACATATGCCGCCCGATAATCTAATGTGTGAAAATCACTACGAAGTTAAAAAACTTATGTCGGCTTTTGGTTTACCGTATTAGAAAATAGATACATGTTTAAAAGGATGCATGTTGTTTTGGAAAGAAGACGCAAACCTTAGAAATTGTAAAGTTTGTAACCAGGAGAGATACAAACCAAGAAAAAAGAAGGGTAAGGAAGTTCCGCACAAGCGTATGCACTACTTACCCATAACTCCAAGACTTCAAAGATTATATGCATCTTCTGTAACTACGTCTAATATGAGGTGGCATAGCGTGAGAACGGAGGAAGAGGGTACGTTGACACATCCGGCCGATGGAGAAGCATGGAAGCATTTTGATAAAACGTATCCAAATTTTGCAGCGGAGAGTCGAAATGTTAGATTAGGATTATGTACGGACGGTTTTTCTCCATTTTCTCAATTTGTTTCTAAATATTCATCCTGGCCCATTATCGTCACACCGTATAATTTACCTCCATGGATGTGCATGAAAACGCAATATATGTTTCTTACTGTTGTCGTTCCTGGCCCCGACGATCCGACACAAGGAATCGATGTATATTTACAACTGTTGATTGAGGAGTTAAAAATACTGTGGAACGAAGGAGTAGAAACATACGATGTGTCAAAGAAGAAAAATTTTCGTATGTTTGCTTCTTTGTTGTGGACTATAAGTGATTTTCCTGCCCATGCAATGCTTTCGGGATGGAGTACTGCCGATCGTCTAGCATGTCCATATTGCATGGATGAAACACGAGCGTTTTCTTTACCTCATGGTAAGAAAATTTCATGGTTTGACTGTCATCGATATTTTCTCCATGTAAATCATCCCTTCAGAGGAGACAAGAAAAACTTTTTAGCTAATAGAGTAGAAACCAGACAACCACTGACGATATGGTCAAGCGAAGACATATATGAACTTGTTAAGCACTATCCAAAGATATATGAAACGGGGGACCAAACAGAAATTGAAGGCAAATCAGTTGTTCATAACTGGTGCAAACAAACTATTTTTTGGGAGTTGCCGTATTGGAAACATCTTCTGCTTCGCCATAACATAGATGTGATGCACAATGAGAAAAATGTATTTGATAATGTGTTTAACACAATTTTGAATGTGAAAGGGAAGACGAAGGATGATTTGAAATCAAGACGTGATATAGAAGAATTATGCAAACGTCCCGAGCTTCATATGAAACCAAATGACAGTAAAAAACTAAAAGCTTGTTACGAATTAGATAATAATCAAGTTAAAGCTGTGTGAAAATGGGTGGAAGGGTTAAGATTTCCTGATGGGATATCATCAAATCTTCGTAGATGTGTTGACTTTAAAAATGGTAGATTGAGCGGAATGAAAAGTCACGACTGTCACATAATGATGGAAAATTTATTTCCCGTTATGTTCAAAGAACTACTGCCGTTAAATGTTTGGAAGGTAGTAACGGAGCTTAGTATGTTTTACAAAGAGCTTTGTTCGACTACTTTAAAAGTGCAACGTTTACGTAAACTTGAAGTGGACATTCCTATATTGCTTTGCAAATTAGAGAAAATATTTCCACCAGGTTTTTTTAATGTGATGGAACATTTACCAGTTCATCTTCCATCTGAAGCACGACTTCGAGGTCCTGTCCAATACGGATGGATGTATCCATTTGAGAGGTATGTAATATGTTATAACGTAATTTAATTGCATTTGAAAGATGAAGTTAATATAAATTAATTTTGCATAGATATTTGAATCATCTGAAGAAAAAAGCGAGACAAAAAGCACGAGTTGAAGGTTCGATATGTAAATCTTACATCGAAGAAGAAGCTTCGTTCTTTTTCTCTCACTATTTCAGTGACCATGTGAATATTTCATTTCAAAGTGTTCCTCGTAATGATGAAGGCGACGAACAAGAGTCCTCTCAAGCAATGTTATCTATTTTTAGACAACATGGTCGGCCTTCTGGAAAATGTGTGGAAATATGGCTAGACGATAGAGATCTTCGTGTAGCACACACTTATATTCTTCTAAATTGTGCCGAGGTTGCACCGTTTGTTAGGTAATCTGAAATAATAATTTTCATTTTATTCTTTTCTGTAATGCATGCGCGTGTATAACCTAATGTAATAATTTGTTTATATAAACAGTGTTTATGAACGGGAACATCCGAACGGAGATCTCAGTAAAGAATTTTCCCGTTGGTTTTCAAATTACGTTTATGAGCCGAAAAATTGTGTTATTGACGAAGGGTTGAAACATCTTGCAATGGACCAAAAAGAGTGGTCAAGACATATCCAATATATTTCGTCAATGGATACAAATTTAACACCAAAGAATACGGTGCAGAAAAATTAACAAATAATACTGGTGTATTTGTTAAAGGTAGTGACGATCCAGAAAACCATTTAAATGATTTTTATGGCGTTCTAACACAAATTTTGCAACTGACATATTTCTCAAGACCCGCGGAGGAGGTGTTTCTATTTAGATGCAATTTGTTTAGCAATGTTCCAGGTTCTGGAATTAATGTGCACAAGGATTATAATCTTATCGAAATAAAGCATACATCGCACTATCACAAGTATGATCCTTTTGTACTAGCCAAACAAGCATTGCAAGTTTATTACGCTCCTTATCCGTCTCTAAAAAGAGATAAAGCAGATTGGTCTGCAGTTTTTAAAACAAAGGCCAGATTCACATTCGATGGGAAGAATATTCCGGACGAACAAGCTTATCAGGCAGATCTTGAGCAAAATAACGAAATAATAATTACAGACGATCATACAGATTTTGGTCCTTTGATCGATGAATCAAATGTTTTGGTAGAAGCGTTTGACAGTGCAGAGGAAAATATCGTCGAAAACGAGACCGAATCTGAATCAGAAGACGATGATGACTGATATAAATTTGAATCTGTTTTTTTGCAATTGATGTAACTATGTTGAATTCTTGATATATTATGAAATTGATGTAACTATGAAACTAAATCCGTTTACTATTGTTTTATGTTATTTCAATTTGTCATTTATTTAGCAATTTTTATTAAAAATGCAATGAACTCTGCTTATCATAGGAAGAGTACACCCATTATGAATCAGGTATAACAAACTTACATTTCTATTTCCATTTCAGTCATTATAATTAAGCAATTTATAACGTTGATGTGATTTTCATATGAAATATATTTCATTATCATGTTTTTATTCTCTTATATAATGATGTGTAAACTTCACAGGTTTGTCATTATGTCACATAGAGGGAGGAGCTCTTCCCGTTCTTCAGGAGGCGATGGCAGTGGCCCATCGCAAGCGCCACACCGTCCAGTTGTATCGTTAGTCCCCAAAGCAGATGGGTAAAAATTAAATTTTATTCATCATCTTATTTTTTCTATACTATGCGTACGTACTTATCTATATCGTACTTAAAAACAGGGGGTTCGAGCTACTACCCACTAAGGTAGTGCTGGACGTCTCCAGAGCAGCATATCGTAGTAGGATGAGTGCGTGCTGGCCGAAGTGGGATACCATCCCTCCGCACATCATAGAGTGCATATGGCAGGATGTCCTAGTATGTGTAATTTTTATGTTTTCCATTTTTAATTCGTTTTTGTCGTTTTTCTACCGTTTATCGTTTAAAGTGTAATCTTTTTTTAACACAGGCTGAGATAGACATCCAGACAGATGATATGCAGCTGGCACGAGCATACTGGATGAGGAAGATGCGAAAGAACTACAGGGACACGATATCTGAGGTTAAGAAATCCGGGAAGAGACCACGGTGGATGGGGGAGAGCGTGTGGCAAGCTTGGTTGAGCTACTGGGAGACGGACGAGGCGAAGGCAAGTATACTAATTTTTTTTGAATTATTAATTTAACGTGATTGGAAAATAATGTATCAAATTTTGAATGTACAGGCAGAGTCGGATAGAAACTCTGCAAATAGAAATAAGAATCCTGTCACTCATCGCGGAGGATCGAAGTCGTTTCAGCAGTATCGGCAGGAGTTGGTAAATTTACTGAATAATAAATGTAAATAGTTTATGCTATATGATTTTAAATGTATAATAATTGTATGTAACAATCAACTTCAGGAAGCCGAGGCACATGGTCCTGTCAGCTATATGGACGTGTTCACCGGTACGCATGCTGTCGGGCATGTTAATCCAGACGGGACTGTTTCGTACACATGGCAGGACGATAAATCCAGTAAAAGCCATGTAAGCACATTTCGTTTTATTCAGTATTAGTAATTGTTTTAGTTGTCAAATTATTATGAAATAAGATATGATATTATTAATTTGTCAATGCAGGAGATGTTTATGGAGCAGCGACAGAAACTCCTTTCTGATACGGGTCGAGGGCAGCTGACGACCGATGAAGAGGACGTTATTTTTGAGTCCGTTATGAGTCCACCAGAGCATGGTCGACGATACAGATTTGGCAATTTAGCGGTAAATAATTTACTTTTTCTTAAAATACTTAAAATATGATATTTTTACCTTTTCAAAACAATAAACTTTGATTTTATTTATTTTTCAATTATTGCAGTCCAGTAGTCAGAGTAGGGGACGGCGGAGTAGACCTCAGAGCGAGCTAGCGCGTATAGAAGAATTGCAGACTAGAGTTCAGCAGTTGGAGGAGCAGAACCGCCAACAGGCCATGCAGACAGCACAGTTATTTGAGTACATGCAGCAGTTTGGTGGTCGCTTCCCTTCATCGGCTGGCTCTGGATCTGGAGCAGATTGATTCATTGCTTTCTGATTCGTTCGTGCAAGTATGTTTTGTTTTAGTTTAGAATGATTTGGTAGATGGAACAATTAATTGTTGATATGTATAATTATGTATAATACACTTGGTTCTGTAGCTGTATCAGGATATGCATGATTGATAGAACAGTTATTGTTAGGATTATTGTTAATGTTGGAATGTTATGTATATTTTGTATTTTATTTTTATTCTAATTTTGTTTATTTATGTGTTTATTGAATATTTTGGAGTATTAGTTTGCATGTTTGGTTGGATTATTGTTTATTGGATTGTGCAGTATTGATATTGTAGTGTTTGGAAGAGAAATGTGGTTGGAAGGCTCTATTTGCAGCAGATTTTAAAAAAAACAGCAGATTTCCGACGGCTCCCGACGGCTTACAGGTCGAAATTTCCGTCGGCTACCGACGATTCCCGGCGGTCTGTAGCTTCAGATTTCCGGCGGTTTCCGACGGCTTCCGACGGGCGACGGAAGCCGTCAGAAACCGCCGGAAGTTGTCGGAAGCCGTCGGTAATCTGTACGGCAGCCCCCGTCGGTAGCCGTCGGAAGTACTGCTCCCCGACGCTGTCATTTCCAACGGCTTTTTCCGACGGCCCCCGACGGCTTCCGATGGCCGCCGACGGTTTTCAGCCGTTGGAAATCACGTTTCCCCTTGCAGTGTTAGATTTTCAACTGTTTAGCGAACAGAATTAATTCAAAGTTGTTGCAACCTTGTTTATATGTCTTGCACACATGTATAACACACATATACACACCCTAACTATAACTTCCCGTATCTGGAGGCCAAAAGCAAAGCACTATGGATGTTTTAGTCATCCACAATATTAACTTCTAGTGACGAAATACGACAATGTTAATGGTAGCCGTAATATCAAAAGCACTTGAATATGAACGAAATCACAGATTTCCAAAAATAATAGTTTTAGTGATTATATTTCAAAAATATCATATCCAAGTTACAAAAATCCCAAACATGATCCCAGGCATTAAACATATATAATTTACAACAATAATCCAAGAGCGACATATGAAGATGCCCCCTTGGATGATTAAAACAATATAAAAATAATTGTCCTAACACAACGCGGAAACAATTTTAAAGCCGAATCCCTAAATTAGCTACCATCAGCCTCCTGCTTATCTTCGGATGCTTTATTCACCAAAATCTGTTAAAACCTGAAAACATAAACCCTGACCTTACTCAAATCAAATTTTGATCATCCGAGGGTTTAAGGGGAAACAAAAACTTCGAGTCAGACTTAAAGCCTGGTATGAATAATATTTTTTACATCTCAGTTTATTAATAACTAGTGAGACCACGCCGCTTAGAGGAATGGGTTTACTCTCATTTATATCTCTTTTCAAAACATATATTTTACAAATCCTTTCCTGCAACCAAACTGGTTAATCAACTGATTATAATAATAATACAGCAACGTCCATTATGCTAAAATAGGAAATAAAACAGACTATCCATCTAAATCTGAACTATCTATTCTTTACTGGACTATCTATCCTAAATTCTGAGCTATCTGCTCTTTTCTGTCCTAAAATTGGTTATAGCAATTTCTTTTATGCTAGATAATGGGCTATTTTCCCAAAATAGGTAAAAAAGGGATGGACTAACTATCCTTAAAAATTTAGCAAGATCCGTTATGCTAAAAATGAACTATTTGTTCATATAAGAGCCGACTGCTCTTTCTAGACTAACTGTCCTCTGGGCTGACTGTCCTTAAAATGGACAAACTATCTAAATTTAAAATGAGCTCACTATCCGAATTTTCTTTTGGGTTAAATACCCTTCAAAATATTTGAGCTAACTGATCTACAATATCTAGGCTAACTGCTCTTTAAATTTTCCTTGAAACCATTTCAAAATGATTTAGTCCGTCAAATCATATATATACAAGGAAAATATACCTTTAGCTTTACTCTAAGCTATTTCCGCCATGTTATATATATTTTTCTCAAAATAATGTTGATGATGTTCGATAAGAATTATCTCTCGTTGTAAAATAAGTTGAAGTAGTTTATGACTTAAAACACTTAGGCTATCTGCATAGTCCTTACATTCGAAACCTTTGTTTAAAACATTTAACAACCTTTCGAAAACATTGAAGGTAACTCCTTCAAAAAACATATAAAACCCTTCAAAGTATTGACGGTAACCCCTTTGTATCCTTTAATAAACCTTTCGATATCATTGAAGGTAACTCCTTCTAAATCTTTCGAAATCAAACCTTTCGCAATCAAAACCTTTCAAAATCAAAACCTTTCGAAGACATTGGTTCAATTTAAAACAGGTGGAATACTTTTCAAAACCATTCAAGTTAGCTACTTTGAAACCTTTAAAACATTGCAACTTAAAACATTTAGATTATGAAAAAGGATTAGAAAAACATTAGAGTCGAAAACAAATGCTTCGAAACCTAAAACCTTTTGATATCATTCGAAAACAATGAAGTGTTAGTACTAGAACCAACCCTTCGAAATCAATGGAGAGAGGCGGAAAGTTTTAGAGAAAAAAAAGATAACCCTTGACTCCATTTGTGTCGAAAGGTTTGGAAGCGGCAAATATGCTTCCGACCTGGCCGAAAGCCATACCTTTAGACTTCATCGAAAGGTTTCAATTAAAACAAGAAAGAAAACCAACCAAAAGCTTTTCTTTTAAACTTTTTGACAATTTCGAAAGCTCTTTGTCTAAAGTTAGCGGGTATATTTTCTTTAAAACCAAAAAAAGACATCATCTCTTTCGAAAGCTATAACCTTTCATCCCTAAACCTTTCAACCTCTTTCGGTTATTTACGTACCAGTTGCCTGATACCTTGTGCCTTGGTATTTGACCTAGCCGAAAGGTTTGATAACTTTAGACCTTGTCGAAAGGTCTAGAATGAAGGCTGAAGCTCAGCCGAAACTGTTGAAATAGAAGAAAAACTATTTATTTGTACTTTAAAACAGTTCTTTTGTACCCCACCTACCTTGTTTGTCTAAATTTGATTGGTTGCCAAAATTTATATTTAAAGATGCGGCCGACTTTCCTTATTTGGAAATTTGAATAATTTTGAAAAAGCCCCTTCTCCTTTATAATTATATAAAACATTCAAGTCTCATACCTTAAATAATTTTATATAACTGTTAGAACACCTTCAAAAATTCTGGTAAAATTCCAGAAAGTAAATTAATATGTTCTCTTCAATATATAAAAACATTCAGATCCAAGCTATAATTATTTTTCCCATAAATAGTTTTATATTCCGAATAAACCTTTTCTTCCTTAGAAAATTCCTAATAATTCCACAAAAATTTAAAAAATTCTAAAAATCGAACTCCATCTCTAAACTAACTTTTTAGATCATCATAAAAATTCGTAAGGCTAATTGATGTCATTTAATAGGGTTTTCCTCTTAAAACATGTCACAATATCTATATGAACATACATAAATCATCAACATGTGTGTGTGTGTGTGTGTATCATTTTATCTTTAAAAAACATGGCGAACCTTTACAAAATCATTCGTAATTAACCTTAACACTGAAACCAAAAATATTTTGAGATGTAAACATTATTCACCTTTTGCTTTAATGATTAAGGAGCTTGAGATCTGAATGAGTTTGATTTGAATTTTCTTTCCTTAAGCCATTCTTTTGTTTCCTCTTCTTCTTCCTTGCTAACGGTGGTCGACCTAACTTTTTAATTTTTAGGAATGAGAGTGAACGGGTTTTGAAATACATGGCCTAAGGAAGATGATATAAGAATGGCCTCTTTCCTATAATACCCCTCCTCTAATTCATTTTAAACCCTTCTTTTACTTTATTAGTTAAAAGGCACGGCTACCTTTATTAATTCAAATCTCAATCCCCTTGTCAATACATTATTTTATTTAGTTTATCCAATAGAATTTCCTAAATAATGTTATCAAAAATCTGGGATGTTATAGACTCCCTTCCAAAAAGAATTATGTTACTCGGTTGCTTAGCCCGGTTGCGAGATGCTAATGATAGAGGTTTTGATTGAATCTAAGTGAAACTCAAGCCAATGAAAGATTGACTCAAATTGAGGAGTTCGGCATATGTAAATCGTTCACATGAAAGCACGATTCGGCCTGAGTGCATAGTTCGGCCTATATACGCGGGGCGGCCTACATACGTGGTTCGGTCTAATGAGGTGGCGGATGCCACTCGGAAAAAAGAAAAGTGATGGTAGTACATAATGCACATTTCTCGGCTACCTTTGTTCGACCAACATCGCTCGGCTACCTTCGTTCGACCAACGTTGCTCGGCTACCTTTGTTTGACCAACATCGCTCGGCTACCTTCGTTCGATCGATGTTGCTCGGCAACCACCATTCGGTATACCCGGTTTAGTATAACTGTTTTAAAGCAAGATGTGGGACTTGACCTATTCATGGAGGTTGACATCAAAGTTAAGGGTTTGGCATTACTTTAGTTCAAGTTCTACCGTGAGTCACTTCGATTCCTCTAAGAGTTCGCTTTGAGTCAATTACCCAGTGACCACCGTTTGACTATCCTAGATCGGCATTTGCCGATTAGTGTACCTTACATGGTATGCCTTGGTCGGTCGAGTCGAGGTTCCCATATATGGGCCAAGGTACTTTGCTCTTAGGCCTGAGAAGGAAGTCCAGCCTATCTTCGTCTACAAATAAAGGGGGAAGGGTGCAGTGAAAGGGGACCATTTTTCAAGAACTCTAGGGAGACTGTGCCATTTTCAAGACTCGTTTCTTTTCTGTTAAAACCTGTACGTCAGTAATGGGTGTATGGAATGTATCTATTTTCAATTATTGGAAGAAGTAATAAAGATTACGATCAAAGTGAACGTATGCAGTTACGCCGAACCACTATAATTCTTATATTCTCGTTTATTACAGTTCTTATTGCATTGTACTGTGATATTCCTTAGTTTTAATTTATTTTCTTCATTAATCTCTCTACACAATCCTATTCAACGGTGTTAGTGACCAATTTTGGTGCTTTCACTAAGAATAGCATTCTCAGGCTGTTAGGATCTACTTTTTCGCTACTGGATTGAAGAAATCCCCAAGGAAGATCCAAGTTCATTCACAAGAAGTTCATAGATTCTACTCAGAGTTCCTACCAATAACTCTACAATGAGAAGACCGTGTACCAGATCAGCCTCTCACAATGTGGATGTCAATGAGACCACTAGCATCCAACAAGTAGGATCCAACAATCAACAACCTATCCCAGGTGCAGGGACCGCTACCGCCCTAAACCAAATAGAAGTTGTCACCAGAACAGAGTTCAACGACCCGATGAGAGAACTCATGGAAATCAAGAGACAACTTAATGAGTAGATACAAGCTAATGCCAATCTTATGACCCAGCTTACTCAATAACAACATTAGAATGCTAGAGGAAGTCCCATTTCCTACTCCTCGTCCGACAGCTCTGCTTCGTCGGATGAACCACCCTGGCAAAGACGCCGTAGAACTAAAACAACGCAAACAGGTGCAGCTGAATGATCCACTAGGGATGGCCTAGGTTCCCTACCTGGAGCCATGGACCCTCACTTACACCAAGGTTATCGTACTCAAGTTGGAACAGGAAACTTAGGATCCGAAGCATGAGTGGAAGCTGGACGACTGAGTCACCAAGGTCACAATGAAGTAGGTCCCTAGGACATGCATTTGGTAGATCACCAACCGAGGAGGCACCAACCGAAGGTTCCACAGGACAAAAGCCAACTTGCCACCTTCCATACAAACCCCCGATCTATCAGCTATGGTCAGAAAGTTGATGAGCGAAAATGAAGGCTTATCTAATGATGATTGATCCCCCACAGCATGTAATGAGATATGAGTGGACGATGGATTCAGCTAAGGCAAACAATGCAACTAATTGTAGATGCTTCCCAATAACTTTATCTTTAATGGCTACCATATGGTTCACCCGACTTCCTCCATGGTCTATATTCAACTTTAATGAGTTAGCGATGAAATTTATGGAATAGTTCAAGATTCATGCTACTCGTCCCAAGGACATGATGTCCTTGTCCAATGTGATCCATGCTCCAAGGGAGTCGTTAAAGGAGTACATACAAAGATTTCATATTACTGCTACTGATTTCAGCAACTTGAATGACCATGCTATTATAATGGCCATGACGCGAGGAGTAGATCCAGATTTGGTATTTGGTGACTGGCTGGCAGGAAAACCTCCGACTATAGTGGAATGTTTTAATTCAAAGATGCATCAATTCATAAGAAGAGGGGAAGCCAGGTGGACGAGGTGAGACAATGCACTAGGGCTTAGCAAGGAGACTGTGCAAAGCGACATCGCTGTAAAACAATTCGGTGATAACTCTGGAAAGGTCCAGGTCAATGTTCAAAAAAAGCCAGTGCAATCTAAAGGATCCAGAGGAGGAAATCCTGGAAAGAAAAGGGATGTATGAAAGTGGAAATCAAGGATCTCAACTTACAATGAATACACTCCTCTGAATGCATCTTTGGAAAATATTTACCTATCGACTTGTAATATTTTTAATATCTAAAGCCACGCCCAAAAGAGTCCACTGAGGAACAAAAGAAGACCGGGAAGTATTACTACTTCCATGAGACTTACGAGTACAAACCGAGGATCGTAGGCGCCTCCATGATGCTATAGAAAAACTGATTCGACAGAAAAATTTATAGGAGTTTGTTAAGGATCCGTAGGAAGGCAGACAAGGAACATTAGACCCCGGTCGCGGGCAAGCTCCTTGCTATCCTGAGGGACCTGCTCGGACTGTAGGTAGACTAGTCATAAACATGATAGTTAGTGGGCCTCACCCTGCAGACAAGAATTGGTAAGAAATGGAGCGTTATGCTAATTCCTTAAAGCATGCAGATTTTGAATGTTGTTCAAACACGGAAGATGAGGCCCCAGCTAAGCAGTAGCAAATGATGACTGATGATATAATATTCAGAAGTAGAGATGCTGATCGGGTGAAAGCACCTACTATTGACCCGATGGTCATCTTGGCAACGATTAGGCAAGCATTTGTGAGAAGGATATTGATTGATTGTGGAAGTTTTGTTAACATCATCTTCAAAAAAGCAAGATGATGATGGAGATAAAGAATTTAAAACCATCTAAAGCCCGCATTCATGGCTTTAATGGTGCGGCTACTGATATTGTGGGTTTTTTGAATTGCCAATTGAACTTGGAGAAGGTGAACATAGGAGGGTGCGGATCATACCGTCAATCGTTTTGGATGTCGATTCTCCATATAATGTGTTTCTGGGTCTACCAGCCCTGATAGAGTTTAGGGCAGCTTTGGCCCCGTGGTATTTAACCTTGAAATTTTCGACAGATAAAGGAGTTGGTGTTGTGCATAACGATCAAGGGACTGGTCGTGCATGTCATGTGGCTGAGTTGAGAGAAGCCCAGCTGTTATCCCGCTTTTTGGCAAAGCCGAGATACCGAAAGATCGATCAGAAATGGAGGACAGTTCGTCTCAGAGACCGGTCTTACTTCGTTTCGCTATGGATATCACTGAATTTTGTCCGAGTCTGAATTGTGCTACAATTGATAGGACACGGCGAGAAAGACCATTGGAGTCAGCATCTCAAGTTTCAAGTCAATCCGAGTTAACACGCTCGAGTTATGATCGATTCAATTTGAAGGGGAAGGGTTAGGTTTCGAACCCATCATTGACCAATGGTTCGAACCGATCTCTTTCGAATCCATAGGTTTCAAAACCGTCGAACCACCACGGTGCCGACTCCATCACCTTCGACTCCATCACCCTCGAATCCAGTGTGTTCGAATCCATCGTGTTTGAATCCATGTACCTCGTATCCGTGGAGAAGTCGCACAGCTCGTATCCATCGGAGGAACACAAGTTCGAATCCATCAGACATGCATACTTCGAACCCATCACATAAGCCTTGTTCGAACCCATCACATAAGCCTTGTTCGAACCCATCACATAAGCCTTGTTCGAATCCACCTGTGTAACTCCATTCGAACCCACTGGGTCAACCAACCATGACGACGTGTCTTCCATCGGTTCGAATGCGCCGAGATACATGGAGTTGAAGCATTCAACTCGGAGCAAAACCTGGATCGAAGCGAAGTGTGTGTTCCACGTCAACAAGAAGCCACGTGCCACCATGGTTTCGAAACCATCGGTTCGAATGCATGGTTTCGAACCAAACGGCCACACCGTGAACCCTATTTCGAATCCATCGTATCTCCCAACCCACTAATCCAAATGCAACGAAATTTTCACAGAAGCTTGCAATCATGTCGAAGAGTGTCCACGCCAAATTTCACCTCGATTGGATGAATTCTTGATCGGTTCGAATGGAATTCGAACCGATGCCAAAGTGGGCCCAAAGTTCCTTAGATCGTGCGTGTGGGCCCCCTCACATGCCAGAAGTGGTCTCTCGAGTTTTCAGCGAAATATCAGCAGCCTACGCCTATAAATAGAGCCCCAGGGCCAACGAAAAAGGGATCTTTTGACTCTGAAGCGCCCAGACTCTGTCGGATCAAGATCTGCATCATCCTACATCATAATTTCATTGTTGATTTCAAATTTCCAATTGTAATTTGCTGTTGATTGCTGCAACAACTTGTAATCATTGAAAGAAAATCAATAAAACATCAAAACACTTCATAGTGGACGTAGGCAACACGCCGAACCACTATAAATCGCTCGTCTACGCATTTATTTTACTGCTGATTGGAGTTTTTGTTAGATAATATCTATTTTGAATTTGCATTCTTCGTTATTATCTCTTCAACGACTCCCGAAGAGTGTTGTGCCCAATTTCGACACAAACACTTTGGTGCTTTCACTGAGAAAACCCAGATTTTCTCCTGCTCGTTGGATCTGTCATCGATACCGGATTGAATAAATCTAAGAGAGAGATCCAGATCATTGAATCCAACTTCCTTCCCTTCTATTCAGATTTGCATAAAGTCTAGGAAAGGGACATAACTCTCAAGATGGTTAGCACAAGAACCACCTCAAACGCTGTTAATCAAGAGGAACAGGATAGACAAAATCTTGTGCCCCCACCTCCATCTAATCAAAATGTCGCTGGGCACTCGGAACCGTCGGGTCCGGTTACCCGACAAGAGTTGCAGTTGCTACTCTAAGAGTTGACCCAGAGTCAGCGACAACTAGAAGAACAGCTACGCGCTAAAGCTGAGCTAATCAACAAGCTGGATCGCCAGAAACAAAAGAGATCCGCGAGAGATCATGCTTCTCGCTCCTCCAGCGAAAGTTTTTCATCTTCTGATTATCATAACCGGCCACCATGACCCCGGTTAGATGGGAGTCGTATGCCACCCGTTGGAAACCAATCGACATTGACCGTTGGACAAATAAGAGTTGGTCCGTCAGCCAGTTTCCAAGCCGAACCCTCCTCCCGAGGAGGTGCCGTTCCTCACCACGCCGCAGAATACCGTACCACTAACTTTGCGGCTGAACCAGGGGTCGACGCTCAAGATCAGTCGGACCTGGACCATCGTCATAGCGGGCGTACTCCTGAACCGTACGTCCCCGAGGACTATGAGCCAAGAAGGCGAGACTCTACCCATGTACGAGGGAAACTCCGACCCCAACCAACATATTCTAAAATATGAATGGTCGATGACTGCTGCCAGAGCTGACGATGCAGTGAAGTGTCGTAGTTTCCCCATATCCTTGGGGGGCATCGCCACCATGTGGTTCACCCGATTGCCTCCACGATCCATCTCTTCCTTCGATCTGTTAGCCACAAAATTCGTTGAGCAATTCCGCATGCACGTCGCAAGGCCAAAAGATGTCAACACTCTATCTAGTGTCACACAAGCTCCCGGAGAGACACTCAGACACTACTTGGAAAGATTCCATACTGCATGCGCGGAGATTAGTAATCCAAACGATAACTCCATCCTTATGGCATTAACTAAGGGGATCGACCCCGATTCTGAATTCGGCAACTGGCTAGCTAGAAAACCGCCTGCATCGTTGGACCGTTTCCGCGCCAAGGCAGCTCAATTCCTGAGAGGGGAAGATGCGAAACAGTCTAGGAAGCAAACTGATGCAGGGCTAAATGCGGAAGGGACCCAAAGCAATGTTGCAATAAAACAGTCCGGTGAGAGCTGTGGAAAAGTTCAGTTGAACATTAAAAATAAACAAGCTCGGCGAGGAGAAAGCGTGAATCAAATTAAGAAACAAGATCAAACTCGTGGCCCACAACGCAAGAATCCAATGTTTGACAGTTACACTCCTCTAAATACATCACTAGAGGACTTGTACTTACAAACCTGTGGAACAATTCAATATCAAAAGCCTGCGCCAATGCCATCGTCAGAAAGACAAATCCAAACTGGAAAGTTTTGCAGGTTCCACAAAAGCTACGGGCACGATACGAACGAGTGTCGTCACTTGCAAGACCTCGTTGAAAAACTGATCAGAGAAAGGAAGCTGGAACAGTTTGTGCGGACACCGCAGCCCAGAGAAGCGGGCCCATCAAATACAAGCAACGAACCCAATCGACCGAGACAGGAGGACTGAACTTGTCCCCGTGGAAGATTGGTGATAAACGCCATCAGTGGCGGACCTACTTACTCACGAGCCTGGAAAGACGAAGATCCTCGTCACTGTCACGCATGACAGGCTCCTTCAACCTATGAATATTTTGCAGTTTCCTTTATATTCTGAAATTTGAATTTGTAATAAGGCACTGACTTTGCCGTATTTTCTTATTTCAGCAATAAAATACTATCTCTTCAAGCTAAAGCTGTGATTCACTGAATGCAACGTTCAACAATCACCACACACGAAGGGCTAAGTTCCATAAAACAATGGAATTTATTCAAATAGCGAGTGACTGCGATACGACCGGCCACTCACTAAGTGAAACCCCAGCTCGGGGGCAAGCCATCACATCAAAGGCTGAACAGGACCAACACACGAAAGTCCATTCAATAATTCGTTCCCAGAGCGTGAACGGACTCCAACTTCCCAGAGTGTGAATTGGAGTATGAACATTCAATAATTCGTTCCCAGAGCGCGAACGGACTCCAACTTCCCAGAGTGCAATTGGAGTATAAACATTCAATAATTCGTTCCCAGAGCGCGAACAGACTCCAACTTCCCAGAGCGTGAATTGGAGTATAAACATTCAATAATTCGTTCCCGGAGTGCGAACAGACTCCAACTTCCCAAAGTGCGAATTGGAGCATAAACATCAAATCCATCGTTCCCAGAGTGTGAACGAATTCCTAAAAAGCCCAAATAGGTGTGACTGACCATCTATCGGCTGACTCCAACTTCCCAGAGTGTGAATTGGAGTATAAACATTCAATAATTCGTTCCCAGAGCGCGAACGGACTCCAACTTCCCAAAGCGTGAATTGGAGTATAAACATTCAATAATTCGTTCTCGGAGTGCGAACGGACTCCAACTTCCCAGATTGCGAATTGGAGCATAAACATCAAATCCATCGTTCCCAGAGTGTGAACGAATTCATAAAAAGCCCAAATAGGTGTGACTGACCATCTATCGGCTGACTCCAACTTCCCAGAGCGTGAATTGGAGTATAAACATTCAATAATTCATTCCCAGAGTGCGAACGGACTCCAACTTCCCAGAGCATGAATTGGAGTATAAACATTCAATAATTCGTTCCCAGAGTGCAAACGGAATCCAAGTTCCCAAAGCATGAATTGGATTATAAACATAAATTACAGGTTCCCGGAGCGCGAACCGAAGCATCCGTGCTAACTTCAAGTTCCCAAAGCATGAATTGGAGTATAAACATAAATTACAGATTCCCGTAGCACGAACCGAAGTATCTGTGCGAACTCCAACTTCACAGAACGTGAATGGAGTATAAACATCCAACCCAAGCGTACATGTTTTCTCCAAGTTCCGGAGTGTGAATTGGAGCACAAATACCAAGTTAAAGTTCCCGTAGTGCGAACTGAAATATTAATATTAACTCCGAATTCGCAGAGTGCGGGTTAGAATGTGAACATCAATTCCAGATTCCCGGAGCGCGAACCGTGTTACAAACGTCGATAACTCTCAAATTCCCATAGTGCGAATCAAGTTATCGATTACGAATTATCCTAAGTCCCCGGAATGTGGACATGTGCTTAAAGTTTGCTATAAACGCAGTCAACCACCACAACACAAATGCTATTCCCCGAGACTAGGGGGCAAAAAAGCTAAGTGTTAATCGCTAATCAAAGTGATACAATGTTCGAAGTTTGATTATTCATCGATTACAACTTGCGACCAAGATTCTTAGACTTGGCAAATAAAAACGAACTCTACTTGACGGTAAAAACACCACAAGTACACCGGACTGAAAACATAACGCTACAAACACTTAAGCACAAAAGAAATGAGAGTTGAAACAAAGAAACTAAATTTTATTTCAACTAACTGAAGACAAGGACTTACACGCAAATAAGTTCTTCCAAAAAAAGAATGCCTACTAGCAGGGGCCTAACCTGCATCTATACAAGGCCTACTAACAAAAAGCGAAAACAAGTTCCTATCTACCAAAACATCTGCTTGGGAGGCCGAATTACTCTTTCTTTCTTGGCTTCCTTATCAGCGGTTCGTCATCAGAATCGCTAGGAACGGAAATCCTTCATTTGGACGACCTCCTCATTGGTGGTTGCTCTTCGGCCGGGGGCATAATATCTACGTCCTCCTCAGAACTTGAATCTAAATGAAGGCTCCCTGCCGGAGGAGTAGGAGGGACGGACCCGCAACGGAAGATGGGATAGTGCCACCCGACAATGCTATCCTCGCAGGTGTTGGGCTCTGTGCCGCCGTGCCACCGCCAACACTACCACTTTGCCCCGCAGCTTCTAATTCTGCCTGAATCTCGGCTAGAATCTCTTCGTCGCGAATCGTCTGGGCTTGGCTGGGGGCATCCGCAGCCTGCATCGAAGAGCTAGAGGTCGGCGGAAGGTCACTAATGATGAACGGCAGATCTGAGGAGAAGCCACCCTGCTCACCGAGCAGCTCGCTCACCATTTGTTCCTCAAGAGATAGCCCACTCCCCTGCGCCGCTTCGGTTGATACCGCCGTTACAACTGTAGTCTCGGTGGTGATGGCCTTATTCCCTTTGCTTGACTCTTGGGTCGCGGCAGTCGGAGCAACTCCAGTCATTAAACAAAGATAAGAAGAGGTTATTAGTAACTGCCTCAGAACAAACTCTCTATTTAGAAAACACTTGAGGTAAATCCGGAATACCTTCCCCAGTTTGGCTTACGGACGACTGAGCGGCCTCGGAAGTATGCTCATGAATAGGAGATAACCGCGGCTGTTCCGGGTCGTAAGCACGAACAGATTGCGAGCCAACCGCAGATACAGGCACTGACGAAGATGGCGCGGTGACTTCGGTGACCGCAAGATAGTGCTCAACGCCTGATCCCTCTCCAACCTCCAGAGATCGGCCACCGATCATCTCCTCCTCATGAGCGATAATAGCGTCGTGAAGGGCCTTCTTCTCGTCGTCAGTTAATAGCCGGTTCTCAAGTTCGAATCGATCGACCGATTCACCCGGACGTGCTTCCTCTTCTTCCTCGACCAATCGACCCCAAGCGCTGCGGAGGTGTATCGGGTAGTCTTGAAGCCAGGCCAAATTTCGGTGTCTCAGTATGCTGGCATTGTAAGTGATAAGAAAATCTTCGATATCGGCCTCCAGCCTGGCCTCCGCTTGATGAATCTTCTCCTCAACCTCCATTTCAGCCGCCTGGACCTTAGCCACTCCTGCATCCCGTTCAGTCCGGAGAATCACAGCTTGTTCACACGCCTCCTGGGCTGCATTATTCGCATCGTCCCTATCCTAAGCGATTTCGGAAAATTTGGACTTAAGCTCGTTCAACTCTTTCAGGGTTGCATCCCTCTCAGCGGTGACCAGGGTGTTTCGATGGCTCATGTCTTCTACCGTGGCGTAGTGCTCACGTTCCATCCTATCCATGGTCGCCTGGGCTTCATCGGCTCTTTTGATGGCTTCCATTTCAGACTTCCGAGAAGTTTCAGTTTCAGTATTTAGCACATCAATAATACGGCTTTTTTGAGCTAACTCATCTTGCATTTTATCGATAGTAGCCCCACGCTCAAAGGCCAATGATGACGCTTTCTCGGCCGCCTTGTACCACGCCCTGTATTGGGCATAAAAGTCGTGCACATAATCGTGTGCCGTCTGCTCGGCCTCCGGCGGAATTCTTTTCAAGTGAAGAGGAAATATGTAGTTATCGAAGTAAATATTCGGAAAGTCCTTCTTCAGCTGAGCAAGCCTGATTGCTCCTTCTCCCGAAATTTCAGTGGGAGGTTGTTCCGCAACTACTGGAGACATTGCCTCAGATCTGGGATGGCGAGAATCATGCTTAGAAGATTGAGAGGCTGACTGGTAATACGAGGAATCAGAAGAACGATAAACATGGACGGGAGGTTGTACAGGAACTCTTGGAGGAGGAGTGCGCGATCGAGACCGATGTCTGTAATCCCTATCTCTCCGTTCTTGGCCAGAGTACCCGGAGTACCTGCGATCGTAACCCCTGTCTCCTTCTCTCCGTTGTGACACGTAGTATGCGGAAGATTTGCGAGCTTGTCGTAGGCTCCCTAGCATCGAACCACGTCCAGTCATGATATCTGCAAAGCGAAATGAGAATAAAGTCAGTGGTTTCTCGAAACCGATAACCTAAGACTCGGGACTATGTAGTGTCGTGAAATGTGTATGAATATGTATTCCCCCCGACCAACCAAAAGTGTCGACTGAGCTAGTAATAAAAGGCTCGCTCAATTCTAGAGTACGATGAAACTCCTCCAACCCGGCGTCATGCTGAAAAGACACATCATCCGGGATTGGAAGGTCGGTAAGCCCTTCGTAAAGACTTTCGGTTCGCGGAGGAGACATCTCAAAAATTCTAACTCCAGGAGAGGATCGGGCCGTGACAACCGACTTCCATCTCCCCTTCTTAGGTGACGTGACGACGGCTGCCTTGCCTTTTCTTTGCTCTTCAATATCCCGAGCCACGTCTGTAGGCTCCATCAACGGCTCGTCGTCAGTGTGAGTTCTTTCAGAATCAGCCTCCTCGGCTACGATAACTTTGGGTTTCTTATGTTTGGCTCGTTTCTTTGAAACAATCCTTAGCGCTCCGTCAAACAGTATGCTCTGCCCCCGTTCGATCAACCCGTAGGTCCGGAGATTCCTATCAGTCAAAAGCGACTCGATATCCCTGTCTTCGCTCGGGACTCCCCGGAGCACTCGCACCATCTCCTTAAAGCGTTCGCCCTAAGGTCGCTGAATCGTCGCTGTAAAAAAGAGAAAAAACATAAGTTTCGCTTCGACTGCAATTGCTTTAGTAATTACTTGACAACGCAACTACACTCACGTCTGAATAACCATCGTCGGGCAAACCCCTGAGGACACCTGACATAGAACCATTCCGTCCTATAGTAACTCAATCGGGTCCAGGACCCAGTAACCACCTGGCAGTTCCTCACTGCTTCCAGAAATGTGAAGGAAGGATAATCGCCTCGGGTCTTGAAGTTAAATAAATATCTGATCTCGGTCGGGATCGGCGGTCTATGAAGGTACTCCATGAAGACGATGAATAAACTATTCACGGAGGCGTACCCGTTCGGGTGTAGCTGAGATGGAGCGATCCTCAAAAAAGACAACACTTCCCTTATATACTCATTAAACAGAGGAAGTGTCCCGGCCGCGCACGCGTGGCGGTTGAATGCTGTGTATCCCTCCGGCGGGTTATGTGGTCTATCACTCGGCCCCGGCAATAAGACGTCATCTAGTGACAGACTGTGTCTCAGGCATATTCTCCCTAACATGTCTTCAGAAATATTCGATTTAACGGAATCCGACGGATTAGCAATGAAAGACGCATCGGGAAGTTCGTCCGGGGCCGGACCAATTATCTCGGGTTCAATATCTGGAACCTCTAGTCTCGGAGCAGCTGTACTTTGAACCTCCCGCTGTTGCGAACTTGACGGTTCCATAACTAGCTAACTCATGAGAAACCATCGTTAGACGACAAATGACCCGTGCATTCCCCAGTGTGAAGTGTATGAATGTGTGTGGTACAGTGCCATGCGCTACTTGAATAAATATCACAGAGTTAAAGAAAATATGCAAACGACAAAGCTACGAAGTCCAGTAACAATAACCGTCATCGCTGACCGTCATCATTGAACCGTTTGTATGATGGAAATTTGATTTGAATAGAAGTCGTTATTGTTCCATCGACGAGCTTCGAAAGGTGGTCAAGTATGCAGTTTAATATGTCCAAATATGCAGGAATGAAGCTCATTGGAATTATGCTTAGAAAATTTCAAATTTTGGTATCCATCATATAGGGTTCGAACCGATCACAGAGAACCCATTCGAATCCATGCCAACGTTACTTCGAATCGATGCAGAAAGGCCCACTCGAATCGATCGATGAAAGAGGACTTCGAATCCAACCTTGGTTAACTGGTTCGAACCGATAAGCAAACCCTCAACTTCACACCAATCACGTTCGAATCGATGCGCTTTGTATCGATGCAAAGTCGAGAACTTCGAACCGATGGCTGATGGTTTCGAAACCATTGATTCGAATGGATCCATCAAAGATGGTTTATCGGTACGAACTGCGTCACTCCATGAATTCATTCCAGAGATCAAGGCGAAACCAAGGGGAAGTGACGTCGCCATCATCGATTCGAACTCGGGCCCACGTATCGATTCGAAGTCCCCTCAAATCAGATCTGGTTTTGTCAATCACAGAAGTGAGCAATCGATGAAGAAGAAATGGGTTCGCAATTACTTTGCCGTTTGGATTCGAGGCCAATTACCTAGTTCTAGTGATGGATTCGAGGAGTTAAGGTCTTGGATCTGGATTGGTTCGAATACGAAAGCACGGCGCCTTCTTCTCTAAAGTTTCGAAATGATGCAGTGCACAGTAAAATAAGGAGAAAGTAAAAAGTAAAAAATGGCGAACCCTCTGCTATTTATATGGTGCGTTGAGTGCAACCGAGACGATTCCCCTTCCAGGTAAACTTGACCGGTCGCAGCCAGTCAACTTGTGGATCAATTCGAAGTCTCCATTCGAAACCATCGGCCTAGGACCCCATCGATTCGAAGTTACCCCCGCGTTTCATCGGTACGAAGCGCGCAGCAAGGCGACGAGCAGCATCGATGCGAAACAAACGTTGGGCCCATCTGTTCGAAAGCCCTTGTTCACTTCAACGACTTCGTATTCATCATTTCCTCTCAATACGAAGGATGACTTCGTATCCATCCGCTCCAAATTCGAATCGATTCGAACAACTATTTCGTACCCATCATAGTACGAGTGTACTCCATCGGTTCGAATGTAGATTTCGAATCCATCAATGCTCCAACGCATCGGTTCGAAGTATCATATTCACACCACCCAAAGTCGTCTCCTTCAACCTTCAATACCGGTCTAGGAGAGGATCGATACGAAATGACTTTTCAAAACAATCATCAAGCGTTGTCTCAACTCAAATTTCCAAATCGGTTCAGGAGAGAATCGATACAAAATTCTATAGCAAACCAAACTGACAACGACTCGTGGACGCACAACGTTAACAAGGTTCAAACTAACATATGTGCATACATGTCGAACTAACATTCGATTTTGAACTTTTACAGGGATCAAACACTCATCCTGTTACAAATACGACAGCCAACGGCTAAGCGCTATAATACAGCAATCGATCATATCAACGCAAGGTTACAGCAATACAGCATACGAGTTTCAGCAAAAAAGAGAGCAATGATTTTTCAGGGAGAAATGACAGCTATTCAAAGCACGCCATGTTCCCACAAGACGTACTTTGGGGGGCAAAATGTTATCCCGCTTTTTGGCAAAGCCGCGATACCGAAAGATCGATCAGAAACGGAGGACAGTTCGTCTCAGAGACCGGTCATACTTCGTTTCGCTATGGATATCACTGAATTTTGTCCGAGTCCGAATTTTGCTACAATTGATAGGACACGGCGAGAAAGACCATTGGAGTCAGCATCTCAAGTTTCAAGTCAATCCGAGTTAACACGCTCGAGTTATGATCGATTCAATTTGAAGGGGAAGGCTTAGGTTTCGAACCCATCATTGACCAATGGTTCGAACCGATCTCTTTCGAATCCATAGGTTTCAAAACCGTCGAACCACCACGGTGCCGACTCCATCACCTTCGACTCCATCACCCTCGAATCCATTGTGTTCGAATCCATCGTGTTCGAATCCATGTACCTCGTATCCGCGGAGAAGTCGCACAGCTCGTATCCATCGGAGGAACACAAGTTCGAATCCATCAGACATGCATGCTTCGAACCCATCACATAAGCCTTGTTCGAACCCATCACATAAGCCTTGTTCGAACCCATCACATAAGCCTTGTTCGAATCCACCTGTGTAACTCCATTTGAACCCACTGGGTCAACCAACCATGATGACGTGTCTTCCATCGGTTCGAATGCGCCGAGATACATGGAGTCGAAGCATTCAACTCGGAGAGAAACCTGGATCGAAGCGAAGTGTGCGCTCCACGTCAACACGAAGCCACGTGCCACCATGGTTTCGAAACCATCGGTTCGAATGCATGGTTTCGAACCAAATAGCCACACCGTGAACCCTATTTCGAATCCATCTTATCTCCCAATCCACTGATCCAAATGCAACGAAATTTTCACAGAAGCTTGCAATCATGTCGAAGAGTGTCCACGCCAAATTTCACCTCGATTGGATGAATTCTTGATCGGTTCGAATGGAATTCGAACCGATGCCAAAGTGGGCCCAAACTTCCTGAGACCGTGCGTGTGGGCCCCCTCACGTGCCAGAAGTGGTCTCCCGAGTTTTCAGCGAAATATCAGCAGCCTACGCCTATAAATAGAGCCCCAGGGCCAACGAAAAAGGGATCTTTCGACTCTGAAGCGCCCAGACTCTGCCGGATCAAGATCTGCATCATCCTACATCATAATTTCATTGTCGATTTCGAATTTCCAATTGTAATTTGCTGTTGATTGCTGCAACAACTTGTAATCATTGAAAGAAAATCAGTAAAACATCAAAACACTTCACAGTGGACGTAGGCAACACGCCGAACCACTATAAATCGCTCGTCTACGCATTTATTTTACTGCTGATTGGAGTTTTTGTTAGATAATATCTGTTTTGAATTTACATTCTTCGTTATTATCTCTTCAACGACTCCCGAAGAGTGTTGTGCCCAATTTCGACACAAACACCAGCGAAGAGAGAAAGGAAAGGTTTTGGACAACACCGTCCGCATTCGAGTCACTTAAGATTGACAGTTAATGCCCGATCCTTGGCTCAGGTAATATGTTCGGATCTATAGAGACATAGTTCCGAGAGACGATGATGAGGAGCCTAAGGAGGCAAAAGCAGCACCAGCTGACTAACGATTTACATTTCAGTCAACCACGATGACCCATCATGGGTGCTTAAGATTGGATCACTACTCACTCCCTCGATGACTGAGGATCTAACTGATTTCCTCCGAGCGAACGTGGATGTTTTCGCTTGGACCCACTATGAAATTTGCGGGAGAAAACTCCCACCATTGCAAGTCATATGTTGAACATTGACTCAAAGTATGTACCAGTGAAGTAGAAAAGGAGAGGTATAGACCCATAGAGGTCTGCTGCTCTCAGAGAGGAGGTGGATAAACTCAAATCCATGGGTTAGTCCGCGATGCCCTCTACCCTGAATGGGTGTCTAACCCCATCCTATTGAGAAAAGAAAAGAGGAATGGAGAACCTATATTGACTACTCAGACCTGAACAAGGCATGGCCAAGGATAACTTCCCTTTGCCCAGAATTGACCAGCTGGTCGACTCAACGACATGACACGAGTTATTATCATTCATGGATGCGTGTTCGGGATATAATCAGATCCCGATGCACATTCCATATCAGGAATACACTAGTTTTGTCACAGACGTTGGACTGTATTTTTATGTAGTGATGCCTTCCGGATTGAAAAATGCGTGAGAAACTTATTAACGTCTAGTGAATCGGATGTTTAAAGAACAAATTGGTAGGACAATGGAAGTCTAGGTGGACGACATGCTCGTGAAGTTACAACAGTCAAATAACTACATTCAAGACTTATCGGAAATGTTTGATACACTAAGATACTACTGGATGAAATTGAATCCTCTGAAGTGTTCCTTTGGCATCGCGTCGGGGAAGTTTTTGGATTTTATTGTCAATGTGCGAGGAATTGAAGCTAACTTAGAAAAGATTCAGGCAATTTGAGACATACAAGTGCCCAAAACTATAAAGCAATTACAAAGCCTGAATGGAAAAGTGGCCTCATTGAGTCGATTTATATCCAGAGCGATAGACAAGTGTATTCCCTTCTTCGATGTGATAAAGAAAGGGAAGAGAAATTTTGAATGGATTTCCAACTGCGATGATGCATTCCGAGCTCTGGTAAGACATTTGGAAAGTCCTTTGGTGTTGTCAAAGCCTATAGACCATGAAGTGTTGTATGTATACTTAGCCGTATCTCAACATGCCATTAGTACGGCCTTGGTTCGTGAGGAGGACCTAGTTCAAAAGCCGGTGTACTATGTCAGTAAACATTTAACACGGGCAGAAAGAAATTATCCTAAAATTGAGAAATTAGCCTACTTCTTGGTGATTGCGTCACGCAATCTTCGTCCCTACTTTCAGGCACACCTGATCAGTGTTTATACTGATCAACCTCTACAATAGGTATTCCAACGGCCAGAGACCTCTGGAAGGTTGTTAAAATGAAATATTGAGTTGAGTCAGTTCGATATCACCTACCTGCCATGAAGGGCCATACAAGGGCAAGCGCTAGCAGACTTCATCGTAGAATTCACCATATTAAATGAACCAAACAGTGATGATGTTATTCCCTCCGTTCGATGGAAACTATACACCGATGGGGCATCCAATGACCGTTGTTCTAGGGTTGGAATCATTCTTGTAACCCCTAAAAACGATCAATTTTTATGCTTTGAAGCTTAATTTTCCAGCTACGAATAACGAAGCTAAATTTGAAGCATTGCATGCTGGCTTAAAACTTGTGAGGGAACTCGGAGTAAGATCGATTGAAATCTTTTTTGAATCACATTTGGTAGTGTTCCAAGTGCGGGGAGATTATCAAGCAGTGGGGCAGAGGCTTGCTCCGTACCTCGCCTGGGTTCAAGAACTACTGGCAGACCTTGAACATTACAATATTTCGCACGTCCCGCGTGAACGAAACAGGGAAGCCGATTCATTGGCGAAATACGCAAGTACTGGTGATGCACGGCATATGGAATTGGTTCTCGTCGAAATCTTACATGCTTCAAGTATAAATGAGATGTAAGTAGATTTTGTGTTAGAAATAGAAGTCGAGAAGGAGTCATGGATAACCCCTTACAAGCAATACCTGCTACATGGGGTTTTGCTCGAAATAAAGAACGAGAGACGATAAGCCATTCGCAAAGCTTCAGATATGTAATGCAGGACGGAATAATGTATTGGAAGGGATTCTCAGTCCCCTTACTTCAGTGCATTGCCAATGGTAAGATAAAATGAGTCTTGAAGGAAGTTCGTGAAGGAGAATGTGGTGACCATATTGGAGGGCATACACTAGCAAAAAATATCCTCTGTTGTGGATACTATTGGCCAACTATAATTCGAGATGCTGTGGACTACTTAAGAAGATGTGACAAATGTCAAAAGTAGGCGAAAATCCCGAGAGCTCCGCCAACGGAACTAACACAAATGGTTAGTCCCTCGCCATTTACAATATGGGGAATCGATATAATCGTCTCCTTGCCAATCTCCGAAGGTGGTGCCAAATACGTAATAGTTGCAATCGATTACTTTACCAAGTGGACAGAAGTAGAGCCTTTAGCTACAATCACCACCAAAATGTCATTAATTTCGTTGTGCGAAACATCTTATGTCGTTTTGGCCTCCCGTGAACTATCATCACGGACAATGGAACTCAGTTCGAAAGTAGGAAGTTCAAAGAATTTTGTCAAAAGTATGGCATTGAGAAAAGGTTTGCAGCAGTTGCTCATCCAAAAGCCAATGGACATGTAGAAGCCGTAAACAAAATAATCAAATCCATATTGAAAAAACATTTGGAGAAGGCTAGAGGCAAGTGGGTGGATGAGCTTCCGACAGCACTTTGGGATTATAGAACCACTCATAAGTCCGCGACTGGCCATACTCCATTCACATTGGAAAATGGCACTGAAGCTGTGATACCCATGGAACTTGAAGTTCCTTATCATTGGGTTACTCATTATGATCCTAGAACAAATCATAATCTTCAACTGGAATCACTGGACTTTGTTGACGAAAAACGTGAAGAAGCTGATTTAAGGGCGACTGCATATAAGCACCGGGTTGCTCGATATTATAATAAAAAAGTTCGACCGAGAATTCTCGATGTGGGTGATCTCATTTTGAAGCGAGTTTTTCTGACCTTATCACATCTGAATCCTACATGGGAAGGTCCCTATGTCATCGAACGGAGGCTTGGAGAAGGAACTTTCAAGCTAGGGACCGTAGAAAGTGCGACACTTCCCCACGCATGGAATAGCGAGCATTTGCGTCGTTATTACGCTTAGTCTATTTCTTTTGCATTTTAGTTGCAATTATTTCCAGTGTATGTTTATTTTGTTGTTCTTTGTTTTTGGCATGTAATAAGGCAATTCAGTTCGTTCCCATTTGTTATGATCAATAAAGGCTTGAAGCCATTTTCTCCATGAACTATTGATGTTTCCGTATGTTACAATCCAATGACAAAAATTAAATTACATTATTCTGTCTGGCGTATGAACGCGAACACAAACTTCAAAATCTCTAAGTCCCTAGAGTGCGGACTAGAGTATAAACGACTTAAAATTCTCTAAGTCCCCAGAGTGCAGACTAGACTACTCTGAGTCCCCAAAGTGCGAACTAAAGTATAAATTGTAACAACCCGCATATTTAACGATTTTATATTTAAATGTTTGATTTAAATATAGCATCGTTATTCGGATTTTTGGGTCCGAAATGTTACTTTCTGCAAATGGCCGAATTGGAACTCGAAACCACCTCCATTGGTTCCAAAATGGCGTTTGCGATCTTTTTGAGTATAATCTTTGATATGTTTGGAGTTTGTGAAATTTTGGCTACTTTTCCTATTGGGTTTGGGATTGGGTTCAGCCCACTAGCCCACTTAACCCCCTAGCTCAACCCTTCTCTTCATTTCATCTTCATTTCATTTCTTTCTTAAGCTAAAAACTGAAATGGGGGAAAGGGAAGAGAATTAGAAATTAGCAAGCCCTAGTTTCTCTTTTGTATCTTGATTTCTTGCTCCAAATTCATAGAGAATCCATTGGTAAGTTCATCTCCATCTTCTCCATCTCTTCTCCTCTTCAATTTATGTAATTTTCCTAACCCTAACCTAGGAAATACTTTCTTTGATTCTAGATTGAAGCTTGTAGTGTTGAAGTGGAGTGTAGTTGGTTGATTCCTTGCAATTGTGCTTCTTCATCTTCTTTGTTTTGTGTAAAAAGGTGAGTTTTGAACTCACATCTACTTCTCTTGATTTCATTGATGTTATGTATGAATTCCTAACACCTTGTTCATATGCACTTGCAATTGGTTTGGGTTGAATTGGAGAATATTCCAATTTTTAGTGTTTTGGGTTCAAATCTTTGAAATCCTAACTTTGATGTTTTAATCATTTTTGGTGATGCATCGAGGAACATATAGGGCCGGGTTGTCAATTGGCATAAGCCCTTAGAGCCAATGTTCGTCCGATTGCATTTTGGGAGAGTTTGCTCTTCATTTGAATAAGGCTGAAAAACAGCCCAGGCATGATTCAGTCGACTGAAAACTCTGTTCAGTCGACTGAACCTGAAACCCGAGAGTTTCCAGGCATGATTCAGTCGACTGAAAAACTCTGCACAGTCGACTGAACCTGGAAACAGAAAGTTTCCTGAACCTAGAAAATTTCCAGGTACAGGGTCAGTCGACTGAAAAACTCTGTTCAGTCGACTGAACCTGCTGTTTCAGCCCACTTTGCCTTTTGGGATTGAATTTTCAATTTGAATTGATTCATGATGATCCTATGTATGATTATCGATTGTTTTGACTTTGATGGTTCCTTTTAATTTTAATCCACGGGTTTTTATGAAATAATCTCTCGAATCGCATTTAAAAGTTCGTTTCTCTAATTTATAAATTCTATTTAAAACACACACACTTTCGCACTTCGAACGAAGTGGGAGGGTGATTAAATGGTTGGGCAAAACACGGACCATGAATCTGTGCGTTTATCCTTCCGATTAATCCTTGACCTATTCGATTGATTGTTTTGACCTTCGGGTTTGGTTTGTCGATGATATGAGGTAAACTTTGTACTGCTTTGAGTGTGAAAGGGACTGACGGATAGTAAACCGTTTAGTGCGAACGAGTGGTTATGGGACATACGTTAACACTTTTCGAATTCCTTTTCGAGAGTTGTGACACGTTCCGCCAGTTAGTGGTGTCCAGTACTGGGTCTTCGACCTTCACCACTACGGTTTGTTGCCTCTGGGATAGTGTCTTCGGACTGTCTCCCTAGGTTTGTTGCCTTCGGGTGTGTGCCTTCGGGTTTGTTGCCCTATATAGTTTCGCTCTGATGTTGGCCTTATGTGCCGCATGGGTGATACTTGGGTTTGGAGTCTTCGGGCTCATGGATCCTTGTTTGTACAGTACTGAGCTCGAGCAAAATTTCATGATGTTTCATTGATAATTCCCTTGGTATCGCCCTTCGGTGTTGGTCTTTGTGAGCCGCATGGAGTATAGCGATTACCTTGTGGAACTTGTATACCTTATGGGTATTTGTTATTTGCCTTCTGGCTTGTTTTGGGATATTTGTATCCTTTGTTTCTATATGTTGCCGATGATATGAGGCTTGCTCTATATGATTCATTTCTTGTTAATGATTGTGTTATCTCCTCTAGAGATATTTGTTATACTGTATGACCTTGCAGGTTTATTATTGTTCAGTTAATCTAACTGATTTGTTATCTAGACTGATCCGGGTAGTTTATACTCGGGTCAGACCGAGATGTTTCAGCTTAGGTGCTTTTGGAGACTTAGCCTATTTTGCTTCCGCATGGACTATTCGCTAGCTTCATTTTGTTATAGCGTCTTTTGTAGTCCTTATCTGCTGTAACTTTGATTTATACTCTTTCGTCTCGTCTGTATATTGTGGTCTCCTGTACCACCTGACATGTATTATTTTGTATACTCTGTTGTGTATCGGTGTATGTGTATATTATGATTGACTGTTCTGTGATGTATATTACATTCGAGTTGTTATATTTTCTTCTGATAGATCCTATAGCCATTGTAGTTTTGCTTTAAATATTTATTGAATAGGTCGAATTCTAATGTGTTTCTACTTTTCGACATATTTAGTGAATAGTTAAGGTGAGATTGCACATGGTCGCTTCCATTATACTCTATTGTCCGCGTTAGCCGACAGTATTATCTATGTAATACTCTTTGTTAACGAGGCTCTCGGAGTGGGGCGTCATAGCGTGGTATCAGAGCTGAGTTCAGAACAAAATATGATAAACACAGAATAGATGCACATATTATGGTACATCAAAGTGTACAAGTGATACCGATCCTTGAATCATCGTGTCTCTTTATTCCATCAAGGTTAGATAGATATTGGAAATACGTCTACGAATGCATTTTATTCCGTAGTATCCCATATTGTAATATCTACCTTGTGAATAATCTTGTTCTTATTTTACTTTCAGCTTATGTCTGGAAGAGGCAGGGGTCGACGTTCGGATGCTGGGCAATCTAGTGGCTCGCATCCGGATGGCGTATATATGTCTGCCGATCAATTTTTGGAATTGTTTAGGAGCACTCAGCCTCTTGTTCCTCCTCGAGTGTCTCCACCTCGCAAGTCTGCTTTTGCACGTCAGTGCAGTGATTTTGCTCATCTTGGAGGAAAGCCGTTTAAGGGCTCCGAGTCTGTTCTTGAAGTCCAAGCTTGGCTTCGCACATGCGAGCATATTTTCTCTCGCATGGATCTTTCTGACCATGATAGAGTTCTTGTAACTTCTAGCTTATTACAAGAGCGTGCTCTTGACTGGTATGAGCTTCTTGTAGCTGAAATTGATGAGGCTACTCTTTCTTGGACTCAGTTTCGGGGACGATTTGAACTCAAGTTCGTTCCTAAATCTAAAAAAGTTTTATTGACCCGTCGCTTCCTTGAGTTGAAGCAAGGGAAATCTTCTGTTTCTGAGTATGTCGCATCGTTCGAGGCTTTATCTCAGTATGGTCTTGAATTCATCGGCACTTCTTATAAGAAGAATTTGAAGTTTGTTTCTGGCCTTAAGAAATATCTTAAGAAGTCCTTGTTGCTCCAGCTTAAACTTTCTTTTGAGGAATTGGTTGATTCGGCGCTTCATCTTGAGACCGTCGAGAAGGAGTGTGATAGTAATGTTGATGTTGAGGTTTCCAGAAACCCTAACAAGAAGCAGTTTCCAATTCAGAAGAAGCCTTTTCCTTATAAGAAGAAGAAGACCGGTGGTCCTAGCTCTCAGCCTCAATCTTCCGGAACACCTTTCGTTCGAAAGTGTTTTAATTGTGGTTCTCCGGATCATATTATTCGAGCTTGTCCAAAGCCTCTCTTCTGCCGTAATTGCAAGAAGGAAGGTCATCATGTTTCTGCTTGTCCTACTGCTCCTGCTAATGCAAAATCTGGCAAGCTCAATGTGGCTAATGCTTCTGGAGGTCTTTCTCAATCCAAAGGTATGACTCCATCTATTTTGGAGGGTTCAATTCTATTTCATGATCATAGTATACGAGTTCTTTTCGATACGGGTGCTTCACATTCTTTCGTATCGAAGAAGCTTGTAGATGATTTATCTTTGGATGTTTGTTGTATGGTTACTTCTTTAAGGATTGCAAATCCTATTGGGGGATCCGCGACCCTTAGTTTGCTTTGTGATGATATTGAGATTTTTTTATGTGGCTTTTCCTTCCGTGCGAATCTGCACGTTGTTTCTCATTTGGGTTTTGATATGATTTTTGGTATGGACTGGCTAGTGAGGTACGATGCCAGGATTATTTGTTTCGAGAGAATTTTATATCTCTGTCATCCTGATTCACCTTCTCAGTTATCTCTTGTTCTTCGGGATGTGGATAATTCCGAGATGGCTTTGTATTCTCTTGATTCGCGAGATGGTGATGATGTATCTCGTATTCCTATTGCTTGTGACTTTTCTGATGTTTTTGAACCTGTTTCGGGTTTGCCACCCAAACAGGCAATTGAGTTCCGCATTGATCTCATTTCAGGCGCACAGCCAGTTAGTCGTCCTCCCACGAGGATGTCTACAAAGGAAAATGAGGAACTCAAGAAGCAGCTTTTAGAGCTCGAGTCCAAGCAGTTGATTCAGTCCAGTTTTTCTCCGTGGGGATCCGCGGTCGTTTTTGTGAAGAAGTCTGATGGAACTCTTAGGCTTTGCATTGACTATCGCAAGCTTAACGAGTTGACCATTAGAAATAGGTATCCATTGCCTAGGATCGATGATATGTTCGATCTATTGAGTGGTGCCAAGGTCTTTTCTCAGCTTGACCTTGCCACAAGTTTTCATCAGTTACGAGTCGCGGAGGATAGCATACCTCTTACCGCTTTTCGCACTGTTATGGTTCCTTTGAGTGGCTCGTTATGCCGTTCGGTTTGACGAACGCTCCTGCTTTCTTTGTTGACCTCATGAATCGGGTATTCCGGGAATATCTCGATAAGTTTGTTCTCGTCTTCATTGATGATATCCTTATTTATTCTAAGTCTGAAGCTGAGCATGCTAATCACTTGAGAATTGTCTTGAGTACTCTTCGTCGTCATCTGCTTAAAGCCAAATTCTCCAAGTGCTGCTTTTGGAAGAATAAGGTTAAGTTCTTAGGCCATGTTGTATCTTCCGATGGCATTTCTGTCGATCCCTCAAAGATCGAAGCCATCCAGAATTGGAAGAGGCCTGAGAATGTGCATGAGATTCGTAGTTTTCTTGGATTGGCGGGTTATTACCGACGGTTCATTAAGAACTTTTCCCGTGTTGTGCTTCCTCTCACTTACCTTACTCGGAAAGGCATTCGTTTTATTTGGTCCGACAAGTGTGAAGCTTCCTTTCAGACATTGAAAGAACTTCTCACTAATGCTCCTATTCTTGTGGTTCCCGAAGGGAATCATGATCTTGTTGTCTACACCGATGCGTGTGGCAGTGGTCTCGGTGCTGTGCTTATGCAGAGAGATCGGGTAGTTGCTTATGCTTCTAGGCAACTGCGTTCGAATGAAGTTCGCTATGCCACTCATGATCTTGAGTTAGCCGCCATTGTCTTTGCCTTGAAGATTTGGCGACATTATTTATTGGGCGAGCGCTTCATTCTCTATACCGATCATAAATCTTTGAAGTATTTGTTTACTCAGAAGGAACTCAATATGAGACAACAGCGTTGGCTCGAGTTTCTTGCTTCCTATGACTTTGATATCCAGTTTACCCCTGGTAAGGGTAATCGTGTTGCAGATGCGCTTAGTCGCAAACATTCGGCTATTATTTCTATGATGCTTGCCGAATGGAATATTCTTGAGACTCTATCTTTTTGTGAAATTTGTGATCGAGGTTCATCTTCTGGTTCTCCTATTCTATTATTTAGTTTGGGAGCTCGACCTATTTTATTGGATCGTATTGCCGATGCTCAGCGGCGTGATCCTGATTTGTTGCATTTTATTCAGCTTTGTGAGTTTGAATCTTGTGATGAGGCATTGCAAGATTTTAGCATTGATTCTCATGGGTGTCTTCGTAAGAAGAACCATCTTTTTGTGCCTTCTGATTTTGCACTTAGGCATGACATTCTTGATGATTGCCATCGTTCTAAGTATACCATTCATCCCGGTAGTAGTAAGATGTATGCCGATATGCGTCGTCTTTATTATTGGGAAGGCATGAAGCGCGATGTGGCGAGTTATGTGAGCAACTGCATGACATGTCAACGCGCGAAGGCCGAACATCAGCGTCCTTCTGGACTTCTTCAACCTCTTGAGATTCCATTGTGGAAATGGGATCAAGTTTCTATGGATTTTATTGACGGCCTACCTCGTTCGAAATCAGGTCATTCTAGTATTTGGGTTATTGTTGATCGCCTCACCAAGTCTACTCATTTTGTCCCTATTAAGTCTAATAGGACAGCTTCGCATTTGGCTAAGTTGTATGTCAAGGAAATCGTGAGACTTCACGGTGTTCCTAGTTCTATTGTGAGTGATCGTGATCCTTTATTCACGAGTCATTTTTGGAAGAGTCTTCAACAAGCTTTGGGAACAAAGCTTAATTTTTCTACAGCTTATCATCCGCAGTCTGACGGACAGACTGAACGGGTGAATCGTATTTTGGAAGATCTTCTCCGTATTTGTATCTTTGATTTCGGTGGTAGTTGGGAGGATCACCTACCTCTTGTAGAGTTCTCCTACAACAATAGTTTCCAGTCTAGTATCGGTATGGCTCCTTTCGAAGCCTTATACGGAAGGCCATGTCGATCACCTTCATGTTGGTTGGAATCTAGGGAGAAGCTTATTCTTGGCCCGGACTTTGTTCGTCATTCTTCTGAGAAGATTGATCTTATTCGATTAAGGATGAAAGAGGCACAGAGTCGCCAGAAATCCTATGCGGACAACCGTAGGAAGCCTCTCGAGTTCTCGATCGGCGATCTTGTTTTTATTCGTGTTTCTCCTTTGAAAGGGGTTAAGCGTTTCAGTGCGACTGGAAAATTGGCTCCTCGTCATATAGGACCGTTTTCTATTACTGAACGTATTGGCCCTGTGGCTTATAGAGTTTCACTTCCAGCTCATTTATCTGGCATTCATGACGTGTTTCACGTCTCGCAACTTCGGAAGTGTCTTCGAGAATCGGATTCTGTAATTGATTCTCCTGATTTGCAAGAGCTTGAGATCTCACCGGACTTATCTTTTGTACAGCAACCTATTCGCGTGCTTGACACGGAGGTGCGACACCTTCGGAACAAGGACGTGCCGCTCGTTAAAGTTCAATGGTCCGCTAATCCCAATGACTGTACTTGGGAAACCAGAGAGTATATTGAGCGATCTTATCCAGGTTTTCTATCCTTGCTTCGTAATGGTAAGTCTATTTCTGTGTCTAAAGTTTATTCTTTCTTTTGTATGTAGTTGTTACAAATATCGTCTCTAGGAATTGCGGGGACGCAATTTTGTAAGGAGGGGAGATCTGTAACAACCCGCATATTTAACGATTTTATATTTAAATGTTTGATTTAAATATAGCATCGTTATTCGGATTTTTGGGTCCGAAATGTTACTTTCTGCAAATGGCCGAATTGGAACTCGAAACCACCTCCATTGGTTCCAAAATGGCGTTTGCGATCTTTGAGTATAATCTTTTATATGTTTGGAGTTTGTGAAATTTTGGCTACTTTTCCTATTGGGTTTGGGATTGGGTTCAGCCCACTAGCCCACTTAACCCCCTAGCTCAACCCTTCTCTTCATTTCATCTTCATTTCATTTCTTTCTTAAGCTAAAAACTGAAATGGGGGAAAGGGAAGAGAATTAGAAATTAGCAAGCCCTAGTTTCTCTTTTGTATCTTGATTTCTTGCTCCAAATTCATAGAGAATCCATTGGTAAGTTCATCTCCATCTTCTCCATCTCTTCTCCTCTTCAATTTCTGTAATTTTCCTAACCCTAACCTAGGAAATACTTTCTTTGATTCTAGATTGAAGCTTGTAGTGTTGAAGTGGAGTGTAGTTGGTTGATTCCTTGCAATTGTGCTTCTTCATCTTCTTTGTTTTGTGTAAAAAGGTGAGTTTTGAACTCACATCTACTTCTCTTGATTTCATTGATGTTATGTATGAATTCCTAACACCTTGTTCATATGCACTTGCAATTGGTTTGGGTTGAATTGGAGAATATTCCAATTTTTAGTGTTTTGGGTTCAAATCTTTGAAATCCTAACTTTGATGTTTTAATCATGCTTTGGTGATGCATCGAGGAACATATAGGGCCGGGTTGTCAATTGGCATAAGCCCTTAGAGCCAATGTTCGTCCGATTGCATTTTGGGAGAGTTTGCTCTTCATTTGAATAAGGCTGAAAAACAGCCCAGGCATGATTCAGTCGAATGAAAACTCTGTTCAATCGACTGAACCTGAAACCCGAGAGTTTCCAGGCATGATTCAGTCGACTGAAAAACTCTGCACAGTCGACTGAACCTGGAAACAGAAAGTTTCCTGAACCTAGAAAATTTCCAGGTACAGGGTCAGTCGACTGAAAAACTCTGTTCAGTCGACTGAACCTGCTGTTTCAGCCCACTTTGCCTTTTGGGATTGAATTTTCAATTTGAATTGATTCATGATGATCCTATGTATGATTATCGATTGTTTTGACTTTGATGGTTCCTTTTAATTTTAATCCACGGGTTTTTATGAAATAATCTCTCGAATCGCATTTAAAAGTTCGTTTCTCTAATTTATAAATTCTATTTAAAACACACACACTTTCGCACTTCGAACGAAGTGGGAGGGTGATTAAATGGTTGGGCAAAACACGGACCATGAATCTGTGCGTTTATCCTTCCGATTAATCCTTGACCTATTCGATTGATTGTTTTGACCTTCGGGTTTGGTTTGTCGATGATATGAGGTAAACTTTGTACTGCTTTGAGTGTGAAAGGGACTGACGGATAGTAAACCGTTTAGTGCGAACGAGTGGTTATGGGACATACGTTAACACTTTTCGGATTCCTTTTCGAGAGTTGTGACACATTCCGCCAGTTAGTGGTGTCCAGTACTGGGTCTTCGACCTTCACCACTACGGTTTGTTGCCTCTGGGATAGTGTCTTCGGACTGTCTCCCTAGGTTTGTTGCCTTCGGGTGTGTGCCTTCGGGTTTGTTGCCCTATATAGTTTCGCTCTGATGTTGGCCTTATGTGCCGCATGGGTGATACTTGGGTTTGGAGTCTTCGGGCTCATGGATCCTTGTTTGTACAGTACTGAGCTCGAGCAAAATTTCATGATGTTTCATTGATAATTCCCTTGGTATCGCCCTTCGGTGTTGGTCTTTGTGAGCCGCATGGAGTATAGCGATTACCTTGTGGAACTTGTATACCATATGGGTATTTGTTAGTTGCCTTCTGGCTTGTTTTGGGATATTTGTATCCTTTGTTTCTATATGTTGCCGATGATATGAGGCTTGCTCTATATGATTCATTTCTTGTTGATGATTGTGTTATCTCCTCTAGAGATATTTGTTATACTGTATGACCTTGCAGGTTTATTATTGTTCAGTTAATCTAACTGATTTGTTATCTAGACTGATCCGGGTATTTTATACTCGGGTCAGACCGAGATGTTTCAGGTTAGGTGCTTTTGGAGACTTAGCCTATTTTGCTTCCGCATGGACTATTCGCTAGCTTCATTTTGTTATAGCGTCTTTTGTAGTCCTTATCTGCTGTAACTTTGATTTATACTCTTTCATCTCGTCTGTATATTGTGGTCTCCTGTACCACCTGACATGTATTATTTTGTATACTCTGTTGTGTATCGGTGTATGTGTATATTATGATTGACTGTTCTGTGATGTATATTACATTTGAGTTGTTATATTTTCTTCTGATAGATCCTATAGCCATTGTAGTTTTGCTTTAAATATTTATTGAATAGGTCGAATTCTAATGTGTTTCTACTTTTCGACTTATTTAGTGAATAGTTAAGGTGAGATTGCACATGGTCGCTTCCATTATACTCTATTGTCCGCGTTAGCCGACAGTATTATCTATGTAATACTCTTTGTTAACGAGGCTCTCGGAGTGGGGCGTCACAAAGTATAAATGACTTAAAAATCTCTAAGTCCCCAGAGTGCGTGTGACTACCCGCAAATCTGTACCCTTTGAATCGACAATAAACCACACATGTCTGACCCAGAAAGCATGGACCGACAGAAAAGTCGGGAGAAAGAAAAGAAGAGAGAAGAAGAGAAGAGAAGAAAGAGAGGAGATAGAACCAAACAGAAAAATACCGAATCTCACATCGTGGCGGAAAACATATAACATCATATTAATGATCTATATAAATAAAAAATGTATATACATACATCAATCAGAGTACAAAAATCAAACAATAATTATCATCCTGGATAGTTATAATAACCTGTCGTCACAATTACCGATAATATACAACAACTGAGCAACAATGCAGTGGATAATCAAACAAAACATGTACGTGTATACAGAATGGAGATCTCCACCTTTTCTGTTGAAGCTCCAAAAGCACCAAAACTGAACCTGTAAATATACTCGGTCTGACGCGAGCATTGAAAGGGAAGAATGCCCGAATCAGTTTGGTAAACCAGCATGAGAAACACACTCAACTGAATTTATTTAAATTACGAAACGTTTCCTTTATCAAAGCAAAAGTATCTCGTAAGACAAGCCCACACATAAAAACAGACATGTTTTTACCTTACGATAACTAAAATATCCCATATCAAATCATCTGGTATTATACTAGACATGTTCGTGTAGATGATTTGATATGAGATGTTCTAGTTATCATAAGTTAAGGACATGTCTGTGTTTATGTGTGGACTTGTCTTAAGAGATACTTTTATTTTGATAAAGGAAACGTTTGGTAATTTAAATAAATTCAATTGATTGTGTTTCTCACGCTGGTTTACTAAACTAATCCGAGCATTCTTCCCTTTCAATGCTCGGGTCAGACCGAGTATATTTATATGTTCAGTTTTGGTGTTTTGGAGCTTCAGTAGGAGAGCTAGAGATCTCCATTACATATACACGTGCATGTTTTGCTTGATTATCCACTGCATTGTTGCTTAGTTGTTGTATATTATCGGTAATTGTGAGGACAAGTTATTATAACTGTCCAGGCTGATAATTATTGTTTGATTTTTGTACTCTTATTAATGTATGTATATACAGTTTTTGTTTGTAAAGATCATTGATATGATATTATATGTTTTTCGCTGCGATGTGAGATTCTGTATTGTTTTGTTTGGTTCTATCTTCTGTTTTCTTCTCTTCTCTTCTTCTATCTTCTTTTCTTTCTCCTAATTTTCTATCAGTCTGTGCTTTTTGGGTCGGACATGTATGGTTTATTGTCGATTCAAAGGGTACGGGTTGGAAATGAGAGACATTTTGTTACACCATCGAGAATTTTTTTGTTCTTGTAGCCCATTTCCATGACACATTAGGAAATTCATTTACGCGATTTCATAATTTCTAAGCAGATATTTTTTTCTTTTTCCTTTCTAGTTTTGTTAAGTAAAAAAATGAAGAAAGTAATAAAAAAAATGAATAGTTCGGACTATGTATCAATGGTCAACCTCATTATATGGTTCCGTAGGAACAATTAGTTATTGCGGGTCGTCACATTTGGTATGAGAGTTTAGGTTAGGTGCCTAAGTAAAATTCATCTAGGTTTAGTATTTCAACCTAGGAATTCTAAAAATGAAACTACCTTAATTTGATAAATAAAATGGATAGGATAATGCACCATACCTCTGACCGGGTAATGGGTGATATTTCTATCTTTGGTGTGCTTAACTTTCGTTAATTGTTGTTTTTTCGTTATATTTTTTGTCTTTCTAATTTCGAGGAGAAATTCTTTTAAGTAGGGGAGGATGTAACGACTCGTAATTTTAATACTTTGAAAATGAGATATTTATTTATTTTAAATATAAAATACAAATTGGTATATGATTCAAACAATATTAGATAGGATTTTGGAAAGAGAAGTATACACAAAAATAGTAACATTTACCTATATCGACAAAAGCGACAAAATGCTAATTTTAGAAAAGTAAGTTTCAATGGTTAAATAAATTATTTTAATTAATTTATCATTGTATATATTTTTAAATAAAATTATAAAAATTTATTTTTGAATTTGGTTTACATAAATAAATAGTTTAACTAAAACGTTAAAATGTGACCATAAAACATTTTGTCGAAAATCAACGTTTTGTCGATTAAAAGTTATCGCAATGTTGTCGCACCTTTGTTAACATGTTTTAACATATATAGTACACATTTTCATAACCAAGCATGTTTACTTTTACTTAATTAAATTACAAAACTTCTAGAAGTCATTAGTAAAAGTAAGTAAGAATTAACAAAAGTAAGAAAAACTAAACATCAAATTACATCAAATCAAAACCAACATAATTATGATATTCTTTACTTAATCTATAAGTGACTATGACATAAAGTAAGGATGTGAAAGATGATGTTAAGTATGGAAAAAGTAGAGTTTGCTTTAGGTTGAAATAAGGTTAGTATGGAAATTTGGTAAGAGGTTATTTTGGTAAATTTACCACTTCTTTCATTTTCTATAAATAACCACCTCCTTCTTCACTTTCATTCACATTTTTTTCTTCTTCTTTTCTCAAGCTTCTTCATCTTCTTCCTCTTCTCTTTAATGGATTTCAAGCCATGAAAAAAATTTAAAAAGAAATAATGTCAAAATATTTATAAAATATTCAAAAGAATCAATGTTAATTCTCTTCAAATCAAACTCATCTTTTCTCCATATTTTACCTCTTATTCTCTCGGCCATAACTTCTTCAAAACAGAACCAAAATGCAATTTTTTTTTCAAATATAGTAATTTTCCAGTGTCTACAAGTTTCATGTTGATCACTTTGTCCCACTCTGAAGTTAACCATGTCAAAAATCCACTTCTTTCCAGTGCATTCTCTGGCTCGGTTTTTAAGCCATAGAATAGGTCAAATTGTTTTGGTCATAACTTGATCATGACAGATCCAAAAGTTATTTTTTAAACCATATGATATTTCAGTGGCTATAACTTTTAGGTTGATCACTTTTTCCAAATTTGAGGTTTGCGATGCCTAAATCTCCATTCTTTGAAGTGCATTTTCGGACTTTATTTTTGTCAATTCGACAATACCTCTTCTTCATTCTATCTTATCTCTCTCAAAACATCCTGGATTCAAATGAATCTTTTTTATAAATTTAAGAGAGAGAATTTTCAACCACTTTTCAGTTAATAGGTTTTTTGAATTTTGAGGGCAAGAGAGCTTAAAACCAGATACAAGGTAACCTATTTTTTTGGATGTAAATCTTTAGAGTTCAAGTTCAAAGCTCCACCACTTTTTCTCTATACTTTCGGCCAACTTCCATCTCAAGCCTTGGCCAAGCACTAGGAAGGATAATTCGGGCTTATTTTCATTTGGTTTCGAAGAATGGTAGGAAGTATGCGTTAGATCTTAAGTTCCTTGCCTTCAAAGTTTGATGGAGTAAAATCCGAAGTAAGTAATTTCTTATTTTAAGTTCATTAAAACCATTGCTATGTTGAAAGAACTTTAAGTGTTAATTTGTTTGAAAACACTTATTAAATGCTTCTTTACTTTGTTTTCTAAAACAATGATTTGATTTCCTTACTCGACATTAAGTTTGGATGGTTAATTAAGTAATTTAAAGTTTAGAAGTTAAATACTTAATGGGGTATGCGGAAACGACTAGTACATGTGTTTCGTCTTTGAGATCCAAGGAGACTTAGGTGAGGGATGGAACATGTCGATGTGAAAGCACTGCTCCAAAATAAATATCAAACCGTTAAAGTGTTATAAATATTTGATAGAGTGAAGCATTATTTATCATTTATTGTTGCGTTTATTTCATTGATTGATTGTTTGAATTAGGCTCGACCAGTTTATGAGCGCTGATTATTATTTATTGATTATTGACTTTGCTCGACCAGTTTATAAGCAATTAATTATCCATATGCATGGACTGGGTAGAAAATAATTGTAGGCTAACACCTTGTGATTTATTTCACAATTTAACTATAACATGTTTAGCGATAATATCTGATTCACTTCAATTTAATGAATTGTTTTGAAAATTGGTTTTCAAATGGAAATGTTATGAAATGTTTTCCCTTTAAAAGAAATAGAAATGTTTGGTAATGAATATTTTGAAGTTATATTATATAAAAGTTATTTATACAAGAATGGTTTTACAAAAATGTTTTATAAAACGGAAAGAATTTCGAGGATTAAACCCGATGGTTTTAAGATGATTTTTGAAAGGATTTAGGAAATGAAAATTATTATTGATTTCAAAGTACATGTGAATAATAGTGTGAAATGATTTATCGCCTCGGGATATAAAATGATTTTTATGTTACCAATGATTCGGTTAACCCGTGACTAAAAAGTGGACATGTGTTTTTGGTATAGTCCGCTCTTAGAATAGAGGGATATACTTATTTATCGATTGTTTTAAGGAGTAGACCCAGTTGCCTTGTTATTGGGAGAAACCTCCCAATCTGATTGCATATGGTTTGATATGTTTTTATTACAGTATTTAGGATTTCCAAATAAACTTTTCAGAAGTGATTTGATTTAAGATCTCGAAGTAAAGTATAATTTGAATACAAAGGATATATATATATATATATATATATATATATATATATATATTTAAAAAGTTTTGAAATAAGAATTCGAGAATAAAGTCCAAAGAGATAATTTCTGTAAAGGTAATTAGATTTGAAAATCTAAATTTAAAGATTAAGCCAAACTAGGTAGTTTTGAGAATTGCATATTTGTTTGTTGCATCGTAGGCTCCATGAGTCCTATTTGTAGTGGGAGAACTACGTTGGCGTGATCCTGCATCTAATTAGGTACCCAATTAGATAGGGGTACGTCGACAGTCACAAGTGGTAGTGATGCAACCCCTAAAATAAGATAACCCTTTCATGTTTATATGTTATTGATTGCTGTTTATCTTGTGTTATTGTATCTTTCATGCTTACTATTTTATTCCGCATATACATTATTTACTAAGTTTATGTAACGACCCATTATTTTCAACCACTCGCATCCGCACATGCCAGACTTGAATTTCTCAAAATATAACATTTTTAATTTAAAATTTGGCAAAACTAAGCATATACAGTAAATAAATCAATCACAGAATCACAAATACAGAGTAATATAATAATAATGCAGCGGAACAGATAAATAATAGTTTATGAAGCTACTATATAAACATTAGAATTTGAAATAAAATACAATAGAGTATCTCAAATCAGTGAAGTTTCCAGTACAAACAGATGACCTCTCTCAACCAATCAACGGGAAAAGCTGAAAGCCGAATCAATAGTTGATTCTCCGAACGAAGCTCCAAACTCCAAAGGCGAGTCTCAAATGTTGTATCACTTAGTCCGACCCAAGCCTAAAGCAAAACACTCGAGTCAGGATTAACATTCTTATATCAATAAATCCAACTTAAGTGAAATATCAACTGAAATACAAATAACTTAAAGGATGTTTGGGATAACCATCCTCTAAGGATCCGTGGAACTATTTACTATGGAGAAATATAAGCTATTAACAATCAGTCGTCATTACAATACCGTGGTCCTTTCAAAATATTTTATACTTCAAGCCCAAAGTATCATTTCCATTTCGATTATAGATATATTTCCTCAATTTCAAAAAAGAAGATCGATTCAAATCAACTCGAGTTCCAAATTCCAATTTAATTCAATCTAAAGCTTTCCATTTTAATTCAATTCAGTTTCTAAATAACAAATTCAAATAATATTGATTTCAAATACAGATCTGAATCACAAAATAAACCATTTATATTCCAATATATCTTAAAGCTTTAATATTCAACATTTCCAAAGTTAAATTTAATAGTTTCATATAGATCTTGATTTAACTTCCTTATTATTTAGTCAGGGAATATTCACTTAATAAATTCAATATCATTTAACTAGCCTTAAATTTCATTGTTGCTAAATATTTCCTTAAATTTATTTAAACGAGAAATATTCATTAATTTACTTAAATCAACCAAGTTATTAATCATATCTTATATATCAATTTCAATGAGTTTCAAATCGGCTTAAATAAATAAAATTCTTTATGGAATACAATTTCAACTAAATTCAAATTTATCTTCCCAACCTTAGCTTATTCAAATTATTACCAAAATCTATTTTGAAATATAAATTTAAACACTTAAACATAATGCATGTATTAAATCGATCTTAATTAAATTAAATATTATTATTAAATATATATATATATATATATATATATATATCATCACCATTTACATATAATAATTTAAGAATCAACATTCATTAAAACCATATATTTGTTTCCAAAACCATATAATTTATTTTCAAAATATTTACCTATGGTGTCTGTACATAATTTCCTATACTATGGTCAAGTGATACTGATATTTATTATTTCAATCCGTAAGATATCATTTCGACCCGCAATCCCAAATTCAATTCAAATGAAAATCGCTTGGGTCTATCATTTCAACCCATAACGAAATTCTCCTATTCTAAAGTCCGTTCGGTTATGTATCATTTCAACCCATAGTGAATTCTATACTAACATGGAACTTGCAGAGTGATAACAAATATGATAATAATGATAACATGCATATATCATCAATAACAATATGATATAAAATATAAATAATGGAATACGCCGTCTATCCCACAGGTGAATAATTTCAGATAACAGCATCTCATATAGAACAATTAAACAGTTAAATTTAACAACATATTTCAATTGTCATTTCAATTGAAATCAAATTTAATAAATACAAGAACATTAATCATTAGTGATTGCTCACCTTTCGAGGCTAAAGATATTTGACAAACGAGTTACAAATCCTAAGGCGAAGCTAGATGGGCACGATTTGGTGGAGAACATGCACGATGGATAAAGCTGATAAATAGGAATTAACGAAATCAAATCAAAACGACATCGACGAATATAAATGGTATGAATGAACTTATATGTATAACTCTATATATACTATTTATAAAAATCATATTTTTAAACTTCAAACACATATTAAATTAAATATGTATATGTATTCAAAATTATTGTTTTAAATTAAAACACATGTCAATACCATTTCTTCATCTCTACTAATATCGATATTTAATTCAAATCCATCTACGAAAAAATCTACATGTATTATATACAATGTCATTACTAAGTCATTCACAACAAACTAATGACATGTTATATATATGAATCACTTATTTAAATACTGGCATATTTTTGTAAATATATATGCACAGCAAAAATATATTTTAAACAACACTCATAACAATACACACACACAAATATATATATATATATATCTATAACGTAATATATACTTTAAAAATAAAATATTCACACATATGCAGAGGAAATAAACAAGTAAAACTGTAAGTTGAAAAGCTGCAAATAAGAAAACCCAAAATATCAAAGTTTAAGCTGTTATACAAAAAAAATTATACATATTTAAAGGGCATATAACATGTATTGTATAACTTTTCTTACATCACGTATGAATATAACAACAAGCTAACTTATAAAATTCACTAAAAAAATGTACTTAATATAAAATAATAAAATATAATATAGTATACATATCCATTTTATAAATTTAGCTTCATACAAGACAACTATCCAACATACAATATTTTATATCAGAAATGAACATATATGCCTTGCTGTTTATATATGTATAGCATACACATCACGTATATACTCAGAAATAACATGTACATTAGCAACAGAGAGAAGGTTCCTAGAGGTCAAGTAACCAACAGACCCTATATATGACTTGAATGTAACAATATGGGGAAATATGGACAAGCCGTAGTGGTGCACTGCCTCCATATATCAGCAAATGATGTGTACGAAATAAAACAAAAGGAAATGAAGAAACCCATACAGACATATATCCATACATCACATATGCGTGGGTTTAAGCATAAAAATAGTGGCAGGTTCACCCAAATATATATATATCGGTGCACACATTTCTTATGCAACTAAGTGACAAAGAAAAAGGAAAAATCAATGTAGCTTATATACATGGTAAAGGAAAACATGGATCAAATGAAAATTTCAACGCAGAGATGATGCAATACCCGGCTGCCATGCGAAGTCTAACACCGGTCAGGGAGGTTCAGTTTCGGGTTTGGGGTTCGAGCGGGCGGTTGTCGCGCCAGGTAGGTCGGAGATTGCTGGCTAGAGGGGAAAACGCGGCTGTGGGCTGAGGGGCAGGCTTGGTCGGGCGGCTTGCGATTATGTCGTGCGGTGATGGGTATCACGACAGGAGATGGTTCGACGTGGGTGGGAAGTATGGGTTGTGCGCAACAGAATGAAGAAGGAAGATAAGCAGCTGTATACGTGGCTACAGAAACCAAATATATAAAGTTGAAATATTTGTTTATAAGGTGCGAACGGTAAGAAATGGAGAGCCCTAAATAGATGTAAAGAAAAATAATAAATTGAAACGGCCATTGATTCAGCAAAAGTTATTAAAGCCATTTATTATCATGCTTGGGCTGCACGTTTAGATATGAAAAGTAAATGGAAGTGAAAAGCGACAAATTTGGGTACCATTACAATGGAATGTTTTATCATTTCCGCTGCGTATCAGACCGCAAAACACAGAAATAAATATACTGCGTTAATTAGCACAACGGGACAATCAAAACAGTTATAGATATCAGTGGTACGATCATCCGATCAAAAGTCGATAATTGGTAACGAAATGTTGCTATTCTGTATGGAAAAATCCAAATGGAGCTAAAAAGGTTTGAAATTTGCGAAACGAATGACGAAGTCTTATTCAGACGGTTCTATAAATTTTCTTATGTTGACATATTTAGGTTTCGGAATACTTTTAAATTCAACTGTCATTAACTGATTTAATTGAAATAGAATTTCACAAGAAAATAAATTTCAATATCATCAAACGAAAATTTACCAGTTTCTATGTTTAAATAGACGTATTCCAAATAATAAATTTTTATTTTTAAATTTTATTGTTTAAAATTTCACAAAATTTCAATTAATTACATAATAAACCTGTAAAATTTATGGGTTCTTACAACTCCCCCACTCAAAACTTTTACAAATAACCAGAAAGAAAAATAGATTGAAAGAGAAGGATAAACAATTAATTTAAACTATATTAATTTTACTCGAAATATTTGCTTGAAAACTTCATTTGCGACTCAATTATCTTCCATACTTTAATATCTTTCAAACCCATTTCTAAAATTTCTTGCTTCCCTTACAATTACCATTTATATGTTTAAATAACGCCTTTATAAATACATGAAACTATTTGAAAACAATTATTTACATCATTACTTATATTTACAAAAAAGCTATTTCAAAACATTAAATCCATAATTCATAAGTTTATTAATTTATCTCAAGATACTTCTCAAAATTATTAATAAATCAATAATCATTTCTTTAAATATGTTGTTTATAGTTAATAACTTCTATAATGTTTACAACACTAATGATTTACCATTAAACCAAGCAGTATATAAATAAAAAATATTTTAAAAGGATATATTCAAAAAGGAAAAGAAGGTAGATTTGGAAAGTAGAATATGGGTGAATAAATAAAGCTGAGCAGATAAGGTAGATTCAAAAGAATAGTATCGGACACGGATAATTAATTCGAACCACAAGAATTTCAATTTTAAATATTAATACAAAAATTTCTTTGTTGGAAATACTTTTATAATAAAATACTTTTATATCGAAACAAAATTTCCTTTCGAAAATACTTTTATAACTCGATGTTTCAACAAGTTTATTCTCGTTCTTGTAGACTCTGGCCATGCGTTGATCAAGCGCAACGCAAGAATTCTTCAAGTTCTTAGTAGACTTGTTCCAATACCCAGTTAAAATACTTGAAATACCTTCAAAACCGATATGGAAAGTACAATCCAAACAAATCACCTGAATCGTAGATACACATTGGTTACGCCTGGATCCCCCAGGAAACATCCGTACCTTAAAGCAATCACTGCCTTATCGAATTTCGCCATGATAACCAAAACTATGAATTGTAAGATACATAGAAATGGTTATGCCAGGACCCCACAGGAAACATCTGTATCCTTTAAGCAATCTCTGCCTTGCGGATTACGCCACCACAACAAAACGGTAGACCGCAGGATACATAACAATGGTTAAGCCTGGTTCCTCCAGAAACATCCATACCCTTTAAGCAATCTCTGCCTTGCAGAATACGCTACCCAAAAAAACGACCATGCGTTACGCCATGGTAGGACAATCGAGTATCACATCTAGAAAACCAAAATCAGAGAGAATAATATCGATAGAATGAATCCACAATGTGGCCACAAAGCGGATATCAGGCAGAAGGCACTTCCTATATCTTTACTTCGAAAATATGTATCATATAGTACCTTTCAAATCAATTTCAAATATCATACCTATATAAATTCCATTATATATAAGATTTCATTTTCAAATCGAATACTTTCCGAAATCAATAGCATATCAAATCACACTTATATAGACTTTGATTATGTAAGATTTCGCTTTTCAAATCTATAGCTTTCCATTTTAATTCAATTCAGTTTCTATATAACAAATTCAAATTATATTGATTTTGGATATAGATCTGAATCACAAAATAAACTATTTAAATTCCAATATATCTCAAAGCTTTAACATTCAACATTTCCAAATTTAAATTTAGTAGTTTCATATAGATCTTGATTTAACTTCTTTATTATTTAGTCAGGGAATATTCACTTAATAAATTCAATATCCTTTAACTAGCCTTAAATTTCATTTTTAAATGTTTCCTTAAATTTATTTAAACGAGAAATATTCAATAATTTACTTAAATCAAGACCAAGTTATAAATCATATCATAAATCTCAGTTTCAATGAGTTTCAAATCGGTTTAACTAAATAAAATTCTTTATTGAATACAATTTCAACTAAATTCAAATTTATCTTCCCAGCCTTAATTTATTCAAGTTATTACCAAAATCTATTTTGAAATATAAATTTAAACACTTAAACATAATACATGTATTAGATCAATCTTAATTAAATTAAATATTATTATTAAATATATATATATATATATATCATTACCATTTACATATAATAATTAAGAATCAACATTTATTAAAACCATATATTTCTTTCCAAAACCATAGAATTTATTTTCAAAATATTTATATATGGACCAACGGTGTGTGTATATAATTTCCTATACTATGGTCAAGTGATACGGATATTTATCATTTCAATCCGTAATTTAGATATATGTGGGTAGATATCATTTCGACTCGCCATCCCAAATTCAAATCAAATGAAGATTGCTTGGGTCTATCATTTCAACCCATATCGGAATTCTCCTATTCTAAAGTTCGTTCGGGTATGTATCATTTCAACCCATAGTGAATTCTATACTAATAGGGAACTTGTAGAGTGATAACAAATATTATAATAATGATAACATGCATATATCAGCAATAATAATATAATATAAAATATAAACAACGGAATATGGTGTCATATCCCATAGGTTAAAAATTTCAGATAATAGCATCTCATATATAACAATTAAACAGTTAAATTTAACAGCATATTTCAATTGTCGTTTCAATTGAAATCAAATTTAATAAATACAAGAACATTAATCGTGGGTGATTGCTTACCTTTCGAGGCTAGAGATATTTGACAAACGAGTTACGAATCCCAAGGCAATGCTAGATGGGCATGATCCGATGGAGAACAGACACGATGGACAAAGCTGATAAATAGGAATTAACAAAATCAAATCAGAACGACATCGATGAAGATAAATGGTATGAATGAACTTATATGTATAACTATATATATATATATATATATACACACTATTTATAAAAATCGTATTTTTAAATTTCAAACACATATTAAATTAAATATGTATACGTATTCAAAATAATTGTTTTAAATTAAAACACAGGTCAAAACCATTTCCTTATCTCTATTAATATCAATATTTAATTCAAATCCATCTAGAAAAAAAATCTATATGCATTATATTACAATGTCATTACTAAGTCATTCACAACAAACTAATGACATGTTATATATATATATATATATGAATCACTTATTTAAATACTGGCTTATTTTTGTAAATATATATATACACACACAACAAAAATATATTTTAAACAACACTTATAAAAACACACACACAAATATATATATATATATATATATATATATATAAAATGTAATATATACTTTAAAGCTAAAATATTCACACATATGCAGAGGAAATAAATAAGTAAAACTATAAGTTGAAAAGCTGCAAATAAGAAAATCCAAAATATCAAATTTTAAGCTCTTATACAAAACAAATTATATTTATTTAAAGGGCATATAACGTGCATTGTATAACCTTTCTTACGTCACGTATGAACATAACGGCAAGCTAACTTATAATAAAATTCACTAAATAATGTACTATAATATAAAATTATAAAATATAATATAGTATACATATCCATTTTATAAATTTAGCTTCATACAAGAAAACTATCCAACATATAATATTTTATATCAGAAATGAACATGTATGCATTGCACAAAAATATATGCCTTGTTGTTTATATATGTATAGCATAATCATCACGTGTATACTCAGACGTAATGTGTACATTAGCAACAGAGAGAAGGTTCCTAGAGGTCAAGTAACCAACAGACCCTATATATGACTTGAATGTGACAATATGAGGAAATATGGACAAGCCGTAGTGGTGCACGGCCTCCATATATCAGCAAATGATGTGTACGAAATAAAACAAAAGGAAATGAAGAAACCCATACAGACATATATCCATACATCACATATGTGCGGGTTTAAGCATGAAACAGAGGCAGGTTCACCCAAATATATATCAGTGCACACATTTCTTATGCAACTAAGTGACAGAGCAAAAGGGAAAATAAATGCAGCCCTATATACACGGTAAAGGAAAACATAGATCAAATGCAAATTTCAACATAGAGATGATGCAATACCGGGTTGTCAACATGAAGTCTAACAGGGATCAAGGAGGTTCGGCCTCGGGTTTGGGGTTCGAGCGGGCGGTTGTCGCGCCAGGCGGGTTGGAGATTGTTGGTTAGCGGGGAAAACGCGGTTGTGGGCTGAGGGGCAAGCTCGGTCGGGCGGCTTGCGGTTATGGCATGCGGTGATGGGTATCACAGCAGGAGATGGTTCGTTGTGGGTAGGAAGTATGGGCCGTACACAACATAATGAAGAAGGAAGATAAGCAGCTAGAAACGTGGCTACAGGAACCAAATATATAAAGTTGAAATATTTGTTTATAAGGTGCGAACGGTAAGAAATGGAGAGCCCCAAATAAATGTACAGACAAATAATAAATTTAAACCGCCATTGATTCAACCAAAGTTATTAAAGCCATTTATTATCATGCTTGGGCTGCACGTTTAGATCTGAAAAGTAAATGGAAGTGAAAAGCCAAAAATTTGGGTACAGTTACAATGGAGCGTTTTATCATTTCCGTTGCATATCGCATCGTAAAATACAGAAATAAATATACTACGTCGATCAGCACAACAAGGCGGTCAAAATGGTATATAGATATTAGTGGTACGATCATCCGATCAAAAGTCGATAAACGGTACCAAAATGTTGCTATTCCGTACGGAAAAATCCAAACGGAGCTAGAAACTCCCGAAATTTGCGAAATGAATGATGCGGTCCTATTCATAGTGTTCTAAATAAATTTTCTCATATTGACATATTTAGGTTTCTAAATACTTTTAAATTCAACTGTTATTAACTGATTTAAATTGAAATAGAATTTCACAAGAAAATAAACTTCAATATTATCAGATGAAAATTTACCAGTTGTTATGTTTAAATAGACGTGTTCCAAATAATAAATTTTTATTTTCAATTTTTATTATTTAAAATTTCATAAAATTTCAATTAATTACGTAAATAAACCTTTAAAATTTACGGGTTGTTACACTTCATAAGTAAGGATAGCGTTGCCTCTCTCATCAAAGTTGTGCAGTGGTAGATTCATAGCCATTGTATTTGGTATGCATTAAAGCACACTTGGTAGAATTAATAAATAAATTAATTACTCTGATAAGTTGTATAATTGAAATTGTATCCTGTACATTTAGTAATGTTGAATATTCATCAAATATGGTGTTTTTAGGTGGTATTTTTCATTAGTAGTTTTAAAACGGACGGATTTTTCGACATTTTTAACTAGTTCGAAAATCCTGGTCGTCACAGTGCGGACCAGTGTACTCTGAGTCCCTAGAGTGTGGACGAGTATAAAGGACCTAAAAATCTCCAAGTCCCCAGAGTGTGACTAAAGTACTCTGAGTCTCCAAAGTATAGACCAGAGTATAAACGATTTAAAAATTTCTAATTCCTCAAAGTGCGGACTAGAGTACTTTGAGTCCCCAGAGTGCAAACTAGAGTATGAACGACTCAAAAATCTCTAAGTCCCTAGAATGTGGATTAGAGTACTATGATTCCCCAGGGTGCGAACTAGAGTATAAACGACTTAAAAATATCAATGTTCCCAGAGTGCAGACTACAATACTCCCAGAGTGTGGACTAGAATATAAACGACTTAAAAATCTCGAAGTCCCCAGAGTGTGGACTGGAGTACTCTGAGTCCTCAGTGCACAGACTAGAGTATAAACAACTTAAAAATCCGTAAGTCCCCAGAGTTCGGACTAGAGTTCTCTGAGTCCCCAAAGTGCGGACTAGAGAATAAACGACTCAAAAATCCCTAAGTCCCTAGAGTGTGGACTGAAAGTGTTCTAAGTCCCCAGAGAAGGTACTAGAGGATCTACGATTCCAAAAATTTCTGAGTCATATGGGAATGAACTAGAGCTTGTGTAACTCACAAGATTTTGAGTTTCGGCTACAAGTGATACAGTAAGCTGAACAACGAAAATCATGGAAAGCAAAGAAATGCAGTTTTATTCGCTAATCCAAAATAAAGTTCCACTACAAATTCTCCTGAACTCGGAGCAAAGAGACTATTTACAACGACTATGAAAATAAATAGATATAATTACATGATCCATCTTTATTCGCATTGAACGAGGCATGATAGCTACTTTTCGACTTCTTTGCCTTCCTCAGTTTCTCTGTGTGCTCCTCCCCTAGGCATTTTCTCTTGGACACCTTGCTTACTAGGGAAGCAATGCCCTGGGAAGGGAGAGGAACTTCCAGTTGAGAGCTCCCACCAAGGAGAATAACCTTCAGAGGCTTGTTCAGTCGATCGTCAAGTTCCACCACCTGAGGCTCAGCCTTTATATCAGCCTACTTCTTCCCCTCTTCCATGATTTGCTCCTCCATGCTCTGTTTTGAAGTGTGTTTAGAGGTGCCCGTAATTCCAACTTCATCGTGTTCTTCTACCGGCGATGAATTTTTAGATTTGTCTTCATCAAGTGCCTCGATCACTTAAGCGTCGGGTCTAGGATTCTCTCCAGTCTGAATTGCCTCTCCTGTTTTCTCCACCTTCTCCGTGGAGGCATCGCTCCTTGGAGTTGGCTTAGGATCAGAATGGCCTGCACAAAATCATAAGAGACAAATGTTAGAATACATTTACTACTCGCCAAAAAGGATGGCCATTTGAACTCTAGGAAGAAAAGTTATGTACCAGTTTCTGGCTGACTCTCAACTGCTCAGAGAGTTTCACCTTATGGAATAGGAGATAAAGCATGAATATCAAGTCCAAGATCCACTGGGTCATAGCCGATATGCTGCTCGAAGGGATTGAGTGATGGGCGACCAGTCCTCTAAATAGGAGGAGGAACCGAGAACTCGATTATAGATGTACCGGCAGTGTCATTTTTTCCTTTTAATGAGGATGAGTCCCTTTCATAAAGAGTCTTTGTCGTAGATAGGTCAGTGCGCTCATTCACGCGAAGCACTTCCTTCACAAGAGACTCCTCATAAACTTCTTCAGTTCCCAACTCAAACTTTTTAATTTTTATTAAGTGTCCCATGCTTCAACCAAAGATTCGAGGTAACCCTCGCCAAGAAATATTAGGTCATGATGCATGAGAACCCGAGCATTGTACTCGGTTATGAGTGGATCAAACACGCACTTAATTTCCTCCCTACCAGCCTCAACAGCCGCCTTGAGGCGAGGATCGATTTTCGAAAGCACCACTCTTTTGCCCTCCTCATGGGCTACGTCCTTCAACGCTTCAGCCTTGGAGAGCTCCTCATCGAGCTTTGTCTTTAGAAATCGTGTAGCAACAATCTCGACACAATATCGTTGTGATTCCTCTTAAGCGGCAGTCTTTTCTTCTTTCTCTTTAAGGAGTAGCTCCTTCAATTCTTTGACTTGTTGAGCGAGGACATCTTTCTCCTTTTGAACGGAGTCTTTCTCTAAGGTTAGTGTCATGGCGTTGAACTGCTTCATTAATTTCTTTTTTATGAGTGGTCTCCAGGCGATTGACTGCCTCAGTAGTATCTTTAGCATTCTTCTAAGCGGCCTTAAATTGAGATTTATATGAGGAAAGCTCTTTATCGTTGGCTTTGATGATGTCTTTATCATGAATGGCTTCATGTTTTAGGCAATCGATCTCATATTGACGTTCCAAGGTAACTTCTAAAACATTTTCAACCAAGTGAACAAACGCATCATGTTGGACGTAGACATCGTTATTGCAAGTAATGACATTTTGTTTAACATGCCTAGGAATAGGATGGATCATTGGAAGAAATTTTAATCCGTCAAAGCAAAATTTTGGAAATGTGGCTTCAAGCTCATCTAGCTTTTCTTCTATCAAAGGGTCATGTGCAAGGGCTGAGTAAGTTTGTTTAGCTGAGACCATGAACTTCTTGTAAGGATCGCGAGATTGCCTAGTGCTCGATGAACCAGAGTATTGGTCGCGAGGAGCTTCAGATTGAGATCCCTTTTGAGAAGAATTCTTCCTGCTTTGTTCCGGTTGAGGAGTATGATCATTGGGGTACGACGAATGGCCGTAAGTTTTCCTTCGAGGCGACGACGAATCTCGGGGACGGTAGTCTTTGTTGGTGATGTCGTCTCTATCTCGGCATCTACCTGACCCCGAGTTTTGGCTGGGTGATGAAATATAGAAGACCCACGAAGGGGGTCAAATCCGTGAGTATGTCCCATATCATCTGCACAGAAATTAAGTGAGGGCGAGTTAGCAAGAATAACATGGTGGCAGAATATAAGTGCAAGGTGAAGTGTAAGTGTTCGTATGTTTCCTAGTGGTTCCTCCCAATGGACCACTTTCTTTAGCGTTACTTATCGTAGTTTTTTCTCATTGGTGATGGGCTTGGAAACCTTCATCGCCTCTCGCAGGCGAATGAAGTTTTAGGGCGTCTAAATTGTCAAAGCCATAATTAAACAAGTCATCGGGAATAGTAAGATCTGATAAGCCTTTCAATGAACCCTCTAAGTGTGGTGGAGACGGCTCTTTCTCCATCGGAGTAATTGTAACCTTCGAGGTTCCGCCCACTATTTTTTTCTTAGTTTGTAGGCTAACTTCTTTTTCTCCTTTGAAGGAGGAAGCGGTTCATTGATGCCGGGTGCATCAGTTACGGGTTCTGAAAGAGCACTTATATGCTCGTCGGAAGCTCCCGGTACCCCGACCTCTCTAATTTCAACTTCCTCGGATATGTCGGAGGCACAACTTATAGGGGACATTGAAGGCTCGGCCTTTTGTTTACCCTTCTCTGCTGTAGATCCGGTTGTAGTGGCACTGATGGAAGACTAGTTCGATGACCTTCCGCCAATAGTCCAAACTTTGAAAGTGACTCGTTGGAGATAACAAATCTGATCTCCCGGTTCTCCACAGGAGTAGAACGAATGGCCTCAACGGCCTTAGAATACCCAGCACCTTGGGGACATGGGCTGATGCTTGCAAAAAGACCAAAGGAAGTTTAGAAAAAATACACTTCACGCCTTAGGCAAATAAAAAGTCCGTAAATGAAACTTACTTCCTTTCAACCGTCTTCTCGCAAATCTCGGGGGACAGTGAACGTAAAACCATTCCGCTTATATTGGGAGAATTTACTCCAAGTCCCCGTCAGGATCTGACACTTAGAGTGTGGCTCAAGGAATATGAAAAAGGGCTGTCGGATCGTCTTTTAAAGCGATAAATGTAGCGGATATCCTCCAAAGTGGGGAGCCTGAATAAGATGTTCATAAAAAGAATGCAAGTGCCATGGATGAATGCATGACTGTTGCGGTAAAGCTGTGTCGGAGCGATCCAATGTACTGTAGCACCTCGTGAAGTTATGACTTGAATGGTGGCACACTCCCGACCCAGCACATGAATTTGTTACAAGCTGTATATCCAAATGGAGGCAGGTGAGGACGATCTTGTCCCAATGGAACTCATACGTCGTCAAAAGGGATTCCATGGATTGAACATAGCTGGCGAAGAGCGGTTTCGCTGATTCTTGAAGCTTGAGAATCAGTTGGATTGTCCAAGATAATTTCTCCATCTATAGCATTAGGTGCTCGGCCAACAATTACAGTGGATGGATCCGAAAACCCTGCATGGAGGTCATCGGGTGGTCCGAAGTACCCACTACCTCCTGTTGAGAGCCTGGATCACACTTATCGGAAACTATAATAGAGCTCGACTTTCTGGACATCTTTAAAAAGAAATGGATGTGGAGAAAATCCTATTTAAACTATACTTGAAAGACAATCGAAATCGGATATAACAATGATAATATATCCCCCGCTGTGGGCGCGCTAGTGCTACAACTGATGTGCGAGTACAGAAAAAATTAAAGTTTAAGGCATAAGTGTGTTTTGATAAAGTTTTAAGATATTGTCTTCAAAAACTGTCATCGCTGACTGTCTCCTACAGTTTGTTCTGTGCTTAATAGTAGTGGTTTTGGTGCCGAACATTGGCATCAGAGAGTGTGAAGATTGTCGTTCGCGTTTGTTAAGTTAAGTTTTCATTTGAGATTGTTCACATTGCGAGGGATTTAGTTTGAGTTTGTGCTTGGGATTGTATGCTTTCTAGTTTGTCATGCTTTATCAAATTTGCTTAAGGCTGGTTATGGAGATAAGTCACTCAAATGTGCCCTATGTTCAAGTTAAGGCACTTTGGATTACCAATGTTGACGCACACACTCACTCCCTCTCTCAAGATCGAACGACACTCACTCCCTCTCTCTAGACCGAATGACACTCACTTCCTCTCTCTAAACCGAACGTCACTCACTCCGTCTCTCTAGGCCGAACGACACTCACTCTAGACCGAATGACTCCCTTTCCCTCTACCTCCTTAGCACTACTCCCACAAGAGTTCTACCAAATAACAGATTTCTACCCAAAGTACCGACCCGTAGACACACTCTTCTCTCTCGTTCCTTGACACCGAACAAATTTGACCGCCAGTTTAGCCCTGTTTTAATAACCTAACAACCATTCTCCCTCGCTCGGTAGCCTAACAAGAACCTACGTCCAAGTGACTACCTTATTCTTTTGTTTTTTCTCTCCTCACCTTGCATTTGTTAAAACGATGCCAAGTTTCTAGCGTAATTCATGTCCTTATCTCCAATTCATCCTCCCTCACCCACGACAACTCCTACTGATCATAATCCAAATAAAACTCATGAACTCGAGCTTCGTGCAACACCCCTAATTCGAGTAGATGGGTAGAGTGAGAGATTCATACCTATAGGAATGAGTTGAAGGTTGTAGGAGTCGTAGATTTGGAGGTCGGAACTCGTTTAGTTTATTAACTGAAGGGATTGTGAGCCAAACGTCTTGGAGTCGGGGAGAGGAAGGAAAGTTGGAGCAGTTGCCGAGGTTCGAGAGAAAGTAGGTTAGTAGGTCTCGAAGGAATAAAGTAAAAGTGGAGAGAAGGAGGAAGGAAGTGTTCTTATAAATAGGAGAGGGGAGGTGAACGGGCTATTTCCCAAAGAACCGGTCATTGTGCTTTGGAAAGTTGGCCGCTAAATGTACCTATTCCTGTTCAAGTTAACTGTTTGTGTGGCTTAGCCTCTGTATGCAGACCTGCCCAGTATTATATAAATGTAAAAAGGGAGGAGGAAATAGATAAAGAAAATAAAATCGAAACTGTTACATTCAACTTTTGAAAGCAGGAACTGATTACTGGTTCAAAGCGTGTCGTGTTGCTTCACGCGACATACTTTGGGGGGCAAATGTTACCCGGTTACTTAGCCTGGCTACGAGACGCTAATGATAGAGGTTTTGATTGAATCTAAGTGAAACTCAAGCCAATGAAAGATTGACTCAAATTAAGGATTTTGGCATATATACATCGTTCGACATGTAAGCACGGTTCGGCCTAAGTGCATGGTTCGGCTTATATACACGGGTCGGCCTGCATACGTTGTTCGGTCTGGTGAGGTGGAGTATGCCGCTTGGTAAAAAGAAAGATGATGGTAAGGACTCAACGCATATCGCTCAGCTACATTCGTTCGGCCAATGTCGCTCGACTACCTTCATTTGGCCAACGTCGCTCGGCTACCTTCGTTCAAACAACATTGCTTGGCCACCTTTGTTCGATCGATGCCGCTCAGCAACCACCATTCGGTACGCCTGGCTGGGTTTAGCATTTCAAAGAAAGATGAGGCACTTGACTTATTTGTGGAGGTCGACATCAAAGTGATGTGTTCGGAATTGCTTCACTTCAAGTTCCACCGCGAGTTACTCCGAGTCCTCTAAGAGTTCACTTCGAGTCAATTACTCGATGACCACCGTTCGGCCATCCTAGATCGGCATTTGCCGATCGGTGTATCTCGCTCTGTATTCCCTGGTCGGTCGAGCCAAAGTTCCCATATATGGGCCAAGGTACTTTGCTCTTAGGCCTGAGAAGGAAGTCCAGCATATCTTCGTCTATAAATAGAGGGGCAGGGGTGCAGTGAAAGGGGACCTTTTTTCGGAAACTCTGGAGAGACTCTGCCATTTTCAAGACTCATTTCTTTTCTATTAAAACTTTACTCAAGTTGCCGGTGTATGTATCTGTATTCAATTATTGGAAAAAGTAATAAAGATTACGATCAAAGTGGACGTAGGCAATTACGCCGAACCACTATAATTTTGGTGTTCTCGTTTCTTACAGTCTTATTGCATTCTACTTTGATATTCCTCGGCTTTAATTTATTTTCATCATTAATCTCTCTACACAATCCTATTCAAAGGTGTTAGTGACTAATTTTTGTGCTAAAAAATTTGGTCCTCGAAATTACAGTGAGGCTCAAAATAAACAAGAAGGTAAAATATACCATCAAAATAAGTCATGATAAGTATCTCTAATCATGCTCTCAACTTCCCAAGTACAGTCTCTGTCATCGTCAGTTCACGGGACTTTAACTGATCTGACCATCTTAGTTCTAAGCCTCTTCTCATCTCTCGCAATAATGTGAACTAGCTTCCTCACTATTGTCAAGTCCGGTTCTACCACTAAATCATCTAGCACTGCCGGTGCAATAGCAGTCTTTGGGTATTTAACAGACTTTCTAAGATGAGAAATATGAAAAACATCATGAACATCTGCCAAATTGCTCGGTGACTCAAGTCTATAAGCAAGCTTCCCTATTCTCTAGGAAAAGCTACAATGAACCTAGGAGATAACTTCTCCGACTTCCCCAATCTAAGCACACCCTTAATCAGTGATACTTTGATGAAAAATTAGTCCTCAACCTAGACCTCCAAATCTTTTCATTTCTTATCTGCATAACTTTTCTGCCTGGACTAAGCCTCCTTCATCCTATCTCGAATGACCTCGATCTTTTTTGCAGTTTCTCTAACCAAATCTTGACCAAGAATCAACCTATCTTCGGTCTCCAACCAACAAACAGGAGATTTGTATTGCCTTCCATACAAAGCTTCAAATGGTGCCATCCCAATACTAGTCTGATGGCCGCTATTATACGAAAACTTGACTAGATGAAGATGGTCCTCCCATGATCCCCAAAAGTCTAGAATAGAAGCTCTCAACAGATCTTCCAAAGATCTTGTTAACTCTTTTCGTTTGCCTATCTGTATGCGGATGGTAAGCAGTACTCATCATAAGCTTGGTTCCCAAAACTTCTTGTAGACTCTTTCAAAACTCGCTAGTGTACAAGGAATCTTTATCACTAACTATACTGCTAGAAACTCCGTGCATCTAATCACATTCTTCATGAACAACCTTGCTAAAATAGGTGTTGTCCTGGTTGACTTAATTGGAATGAAATAGACACTCTTGGTCAATCTTTCCACTATAACCTATATACTTTCATTTCCCTTTTCGACCTTAGCAACCGTCTATGAAGTCCATAGAAATAGAATCCCACATCCATATTGGAATATCTAACAGCTGAAGCAAACCACTCGGTTTCGGGTGTTCGGCCTTTTCTTGCCGGCAATTCAAGCACTACCTTACACACAAACCAATATCCCGCTTCATTCCTTCCTAAAATGAACTCCTCTTCATATCATGATACATCTTGGTACCTCCGAGATGTATAGTGAACTTCAAACGATGGAATTCATGTAAGACTTCCTTTCTAATGTTTCATACACTCGAAACACATAATCTTCCTTTCATTCTCAACCATCCATTTTGATCAAGAATGGAATCTTTCAAGTCATCGCCCTTGGTTCCTTTCTTTAGCTTACTGATCCATTCAACTACTTTGGATCCTATATCTGCTTAGAAGCAATCCACTAGATCAAAAGTGGTCGAACTTCTAAGCAAGACAATACAACTCAATCACCACTAGACCCTGCCTCGGATCTCCAATGTACTCTGCAATTTGCTAATGCTAAATCTTTCCACTCAACCATCATAACCAACACTGCATTCTGTTGTTTCTTGCAAAGTGCATCTGCAACCCGGTTGCCATTTCATGGTGTGTACTCAATCCTAAAATCATAAGTGCCTACGAACTCTAACCATCTCCACTGTCTCATGTTTAGCTCCTTCTAAGAGAACATATACTTCAGTGACTTATGATACGTAAACAACTCAAACCTTTATCCCATAAGGTAATGTCTCCACACCATCAAAGCAAAAAATCATAGCAACCAACTCCAAATCATGTGTTGGATATCTGACCTCATGCGGTCTAAGATGTCTAGAAGCCTAGGCAATCACTTTACCTCTCTGCATCAGCACAACTCCTAATCCAGTTCCACACGCATCAGTATAGACTACCAAATCCTGATTCCCCTCTAGAACAACCAACACAGGCGCATGGGTCAATAAGTGTTTCAAAATCTGGAATGCTTTCTCACACTTATCGGTCCACACAAACTTCACATCCTTCCTCGTTAGCCTAGTCATTGGTGCTACTATCCACGAGAAATCCTTAATGAATCTCCGATAATAACTAGCCAACCCATGGAAATTCTTAATCTCGATTACTGTCTCGGGTCTCTTCGAACTATTCAGTGCCTTGATCTTACTCGGATCTACTGATAACCCTTCCTCTAAGATTACATTACTAAGAAACTTCACCTCCTTATTCTAGAAGTAACACTTCGAAAACTTCGCTTTCAGTTGATATTGCCTCAGCATCTCAAGCACTACTCTAAGATGAATTTCATGCTCTCTTTTACCCTTAGAGTAAATCAAGATATCATCCATGAAAACTAGCACGAACCTATCTAAGTGCTCTAGGATTATCCGGTTCATCAAATCCACAAAGAAAGCTGGAGCATTTGTCAGTCCAAACGGGATAACTAACCATTCGTACGATCCATATCTGGTCCTGAATGCCATCAAAAGTATACTATTCTCTGCTACCCTGAGCTGATGGAAACCCGTCGCCAAATCCAACCGAGAAAATACTTTTGCTCCACTTAGCTGGTCGAACAAATCGTAAATCCTAGGCAATGGATATCGATTCTTTGTCGTCCTCTCATTTAACTTACGATAATCGATACATATCCTCAACGATCCATCCGGCAGTTTAGCAAACACTACCACTGCACCCCACAACGAACTGCTTGGCCTAACAAAACTCTTTCCTTCGAGATCCACCAATTGCACCTTTAACTCCCTAATCTTTGAAGGGGTCATCCAGCTTAGCGGTCTACTCACAGTTCTGCTCTTGAAACCAAATTATCCGAAACTCAATGGCTTGTTTCGGCGACAATCCAACTACAAGATCAAACACATCTATGAATTCTCTAACCACGAAAACTCATCTCAACTCATCATCTTAATCTAAAGCACCAACAAAGCAAACACTGCACCGTTAGAACCTCCTATGATGAAAACAATCTGATCACCATAATCTGGGTGTCTAAGAGATATCTTCCTACCTCGGCAAAATATCTTAGCATCGTACTCACTTAACCAATCCATACCTAGGATGATCCCAAATCCTGCAAAATCAAACACATGCAAAATGCACTCAAAAATATGACCTAACAAGTCAAACTCAAACTGGTCACACCTCAAAAATAGAGTTGCATACCCTCCTATTGGATTCACAACCCATAAGGAAGTAAGTAAGTATGTGGGTTGAAGTTTAAGCTTGACTATCAAACATCTAGATACAAAAGAATGTGATGCACCAGTATCAAATAAAACGCTAACAGACATACCATTAATCTGAAGCGTTCATCAAGAACCGACTTTTCCTTCTCTTGGTCTGTTGGCTTGGAAGCGGCATGAACCAATGCATACACTTTGCCCTTACCATCTCTAATGGGCTCATTGCATTGGTTCTTGTAATGGTCTATCTTGTCACATTTAAACACCTGAGATTCTTCCCCTTAGCCACATCCTTCACTTTCCTTAAGCGACATTCACTAGCAAAGTGCCCTTTCTTGTCGCATTCATAGTAGACAGCTTCAGACTTCGCTTTTTTGGCTGCTCCACCCTTCTGGGCACCTTTCTTGGGAAAGAACTTCCTCTTCTGGCTCTGCCCAACTTGGACCACTTTTGACTTGCCCTTCTCTAGAGACTCAAGGATTTCTTCATGTCTTAAAGCCATCCCTATAACAATATTAGAAGGATTTATAAAATGAGACAAAGTAGCACTAGCCAATTCTGGCTTACAATCCTCTGATAAACTTCTCATTCCATTTCAACACAGTATCCACTGGAGCATACCATACTAGGCCAACTTTTCAAACTTCCTAGCACACTCAGCAGTAGAAATCTCTCCCGACACCAGCTAAGCAAACTGCCTAATCAAAGATGACTGTGCCATTACTGACTTAAAGCTCTCCTGAAATACCCTTTTGAAATTCTCCCAACTTACTGTCTCCTCGTCAATTGTCACTGTTACACTGCTCCACCAGAACAATGCGGGCCCTTGAAGCTAGATGGATGCCAACCTCCTCTTCTGCTCATCATTGAGCCCTAAATATGCAAAAATCCTTTCGTAGTGCAACACAAATTCTTCACTTCATTGGCATCCTCCATTCCCACAAACGGCTCCTCTCCTAGCTTCACAAAATCACCGCTCATCTTAGCGAACTGATTTACGCTGGAACTTCTGGAACCCTTGCTCCTACCGCATTTCCTCCTACCACTCCGGCTGCAACTCCTGTCTGCATCATATTCCTGAAAAAATGATACACGGCTTCCATTCCGACTGTGGGACTTCAGCACCAACATTCTCTGCCTGACCTTGACCCCTCCCTGCACCAGGTTCGGCATTTCGTTCGGTGCTTCTGCCTCCTTGGTCAACTCTACTTCTTCTACCGTCCATACCTGTATTCAAACCTCATGAGATATAGAAAGATAACGTAATCAAAGATAGATGATAAAGCGCATGCTTAGATATAACAAATACAAGTACGTTACTATATCGTTAACAATACCCCAAATCCCACTCTAATTTCCTTGGATTTTTGTTTTCAAAACTAATTTTCTGTTAAATTTTTCATAAACCTCTGATACCAAGCTGTAATGTCCCATATCTGGAGGCCGAAATCTAAGCATTATGGATGTTGCAGTCATCCATAGTATTAACTTCTGTGATGAAATAATGCAATGTTAATGGTGTCTATAATATCAGAAGCACTGGAATATAAACGAAATCACAGATTTCCAAAAACAATATTTTTAGCGATTATATTTCAAAAATATCATATCTAAGTTATGAAAATCCCAAACATGATCCCAAGCATGGATCAAATATAATTTACAACAATATGCCAAGAGTGACATATGAATATGCCCCATTGGATGATATAGACATAATTGTCTTAATACACAGCGCAAACAATTTTAAAGTAGAATCCCTAAATTAGCTAACTATCAGCCTCCTGCTCGTCTTCGGATGCTTTATTCTCCAAAATCTGCTAAAACCTAAAAACCTAAACCCTCAGCATACTCAAATCAAATTTTGAGCACTTGAGAGTTTAACGGGAAACAAAAACTCTAAGTTAGACTTAAAGCCTGGTATGAATAATATCTGTTACATCTCAGTTTACTGATAACTAGTGAGACCACGCCACTTTGCGGAACGGGTTTCCTCTCACTAATATCTCTTTTCAAAACATATATCTTGCAAATCCTTTCTTGCAACCAAACTGGTTAATCAACTGATTACTATAGTAATATAGCAATATCCATTATGTTAAAACATGAAATAAAATAGACTATTTGTCTAAATCTGAAATTTCTGTTCTTTACTGGACTATCTGTCCTAAATTTTGAGCTCTTTACTCTTTTATGGACTATTTGTCCTAAAATTGATTATAGCAATATACTTTATGCTGGATATTGGGCTATCTGCCAAAAATAGGTAAAAAGTGGTGGACTAACTGTCCTTAAAAATTTAGCAAGATCCGTTATGCTAAAAATGAACTATCTATTCATATCAGAGCTAACTACTCTTTCTAGACTAACTGTCCTTTGGACTGACTGTCCTTAAAATGGACTAATTGTCCTTAAAATGGACCGACTGTCCAAATTTAAAATCAGCCAACTGCTCAAATTTTCTTTTGGGTTAATTGCCCTTCAAAATATTTGAGCTAACTGCTCTACAATATCTGAGCTAACTGCTCTTTAAATTTTCCTTGAAACCTTTTCAAAATGATTTAATCCATCAAATCATATATATACAAGGAAAATATCTGAGCTTTACTCTAAGTTATTTTTTCCTCGTTATATATACTTTTAAAATAAGTCAAAGTCCTTTATGACTCAACACACTTAGGCTATCTGCCTAGTCCTTTTATTTGAAATCTTTGTTTAAAACCTTTAAACAACCTTTTGAAAACATTGAAGGTAACTCCTCCAAAACCATCTATAAAACCCATCGACAGTATTGAAGGTAACCCCTATATATCCTGTATTAAACCTTTCGAAATCATTGAAGGTAACTCCTTTTAAACCTTTTGAAATCAAACCTTTTGAAATAAAACCTTTCGAAATCAAAACCTTTCAAAATCAAACCTTTCAAAATCAATACCTTTCGAACACATTGGGTTCAATTCAAAACAGGTGGAAAACCATTCGAAACCATTCAAGGTTAGCTACTTTGAGACCTTTAAAATATTTCGACTTTAAAACATTTAGATTATGCAAAAGGATCAGAAAAACATTAGAGTGAAAACAAATGCTTCAAAACCTAAAACCTTTGACATCATTCGAAAACAATGAAGTGTTAGTGTTAAAACCAACCCTTTGAAATCAACGGAGAGAGGCGGAAAGTTTTAGTAAACAAAAGATAACCTTTGACTCCATTTACGTCGAAAGGTTTGGAAGCAGCAAATATGCTTCCGACCTGGCCAAAATTTATACCTTTGGACTTTGCTGAAAGGTTTCAATTAAAATAAGATAGCAAACCAACCAAAACATTTTCTTTTAAACCGTTTTGACAATTTCGAAAGCTCTTTGTCTAATGCTAGCTAGGTGTATTTTCTTTAAAACCAAAACAAGACATCGTCTCCTTCGAAAGCTATAACCTTTCATCCCTAAACCTTTCAACCTCTTTCAGTTCACTACGTACCAGTTGCCTGATACCTTGTGCCTTGGTATTTGACCTAGCCGAAAGGTTTGATACCTTTCGACCTTGTCGGAAGGTCTAGAATGGAGGCTGAAGCTCGGCCCAAAGGGTTGAAATAAAGAAAAACTATTTATTTATACTTTAAAACAGTTCTTATGTACCCCACCTGCCTTGTTTGCCTAAATTGGATTGGTTGCCAGAATTTTATATTAAAAAATGCTGCTGACTTTTCTTATTTGGAAATTTGAATAATTTTAAATAAGCCCATTCTCCTTTATAATTATACAAAACATTTAAATCCCATACCTTAAACAATTTTTTATAACTATTAAAACACCTACAAAAATTCTGGAAAAATTCCAGAAAGTAAATTAATACGTTCTCTGTAGCATATAAAAATTTCGGTTCCAAACCATAATTATTTTTCCCATAAATAGTTTTATAATCCAAATAAACCTTTTCTTGCTTAGAAAATTCATAACAATTCCACAAAAATTCTAAAAATTCTGAAAATCAAAACCCATCTCTAAAATAACTTTTTAGACAAACATAAAAATTAGCAAGGCTAACGGATTTCACTTAATAGGGTTTTCCTCTTAAAACATGTCCTAAAATCTATATGAACATACATAAATCATCAACATGTATATATATATATCATTTTATCTATCAAAAATATGGCATACTTTTGCAAAATCGTTCGGAATTAACCTTAAAACTGAAACCAAATATATTTTAAGATATAATCGTTATTCACCTTTTGCTTTAACGATGAAGGAGCCTAAGATTTGAATGAGTTTGATTTGAATTTTCTTTCCTTAAGCTTTTTTTTTTGTTTTCTCTTCTTCTTCTTTTGCTAATGGTGGCCGGCCAAGCTTTTTAATTGTTGAGAATGAGAATGAACGTGTTTTAAAATACACATCCTAAGGAAGATGATATAGGAATGGCCTCTTTCCCATAATACCCCTCCTCTAATTCATTTTCAAACCTTTCTTTTGATTTATTAGTTAAAAGGCACGATTGCTGTAACACCGCTTCAAAATGGGAATAATAGTCCTACATTGTGGAATAACACTATGAAGTGGGTGCTTATATACCAAAGCCTTCACCTCATAATAACTTCGAAGCCTTTTGAGGAGTAAAACCCCATTCCTTGGCTTGGCCTGTAACAATCCTGAAAATTTACCAAGTTTAAATTGGCAATTAAATTAATTTTTGAAAAAAATTGTGAATTAATTAGAGATTTCTGGAATAAATAAATAATTTTTGATAATAAATAGAAATTTAATTTGAAATTTAAGCATAAGTATCTTGTAAATAAATATTGGATTTAGGAAGAATAAGTGTATTGAGAATAAATAGAAATTTGATTTAAAATATAAGAATAAGTATTTTATAAACAAATATTGAATTTCAAAATAAAATGTATTAGAAATAAAATAGGAATTTAAAAGCTTTGAGATTAATACAAAGTTAATGATTTAATTATATTGATATTTTGAAGTTGTAATAAAAAGAAGAAAAATTTGTGTACTCGTTTTCAAAATGTTATTTTTAAGTTAAATTTTCTTATATAAATAAATGTGACAATTTGTTAATATGAAATCAAAAATTTTAAATCCTTCTTTTCTTTTAAAAGTTGTACAAAAAATAAATAATTAAAAGAAAAAAATGTATGAATAAAATATGAACATTCCTAATAACTTGAATATAAAATGTAAAATAAGATTTGATAAAAGATTTAAAATTTGGAAGATTAATAAGATAAACATTTATGAAATGTAAAAACATATGTTAAGTCTAAAACTAAAATTAGATACAAGGGTTGAACATAAATATTTAATATAAAAACAAGGCAAGGTTTTAATCACAAATTAAAATTAAAATGCTTAAAAAAAATTTAAAAAAACAAAATTTGTAAATAAATTAGAGAATGGGATTTAAACAAAAAGGAGATAGAGTAAAGAAGTGAACATTGCATTGGAATCTTATGATCATTTTTCTACAAATGGCCTTCAATATAATTAATTGAATAAAATAATAAAATTATAAATTATAAAAAAAATTTCATCTCCCCCACTATGCAATTATTAAGCTTCTCACCAAATCTTAAAGAACATTAAAAAAAAGATTTGAGATCACATGTCTCAATATTAAAAGCAACAGTAAAAAAGAAAAAAAACAGAAAACTGCCATTACCTCTCTTTTCAAATCTGAAACAAAGACTCAAAATTTCAAACCTGAAATAAGTAAAAACTTCAACCTGTTGCAAATCAAAACTCATCAATCCGGAAGCTTCAAACAAATTCAAACTGCAACCTGAAGATCAATTCAGTTGCAAAACAAACCAGAAGATTTATAAAAAAAAAATCAAAAGATAGAATGCAAAAGCTTTCAACTTTGAAAACAGAATGAAACCAAGAAATATTATTCAAACAGATATTGAATTCAAATAGAAATTTTGTTCAAACAAATATTTATTACAATCTTTGAATAGTAAAAATTTCAAGCTCTCACTATATATATACAACTTCAATTACAGTACAATTTTGATTACATCACGATTCACATTACATTTGACCTCACTACATATCACTCATTCACTCAAATCGTATTTTATCTTCAACTTCACACCAAATTGAATCCAGCATCTGAGCAATCTGCAAAAATAAATATTGACGCAGTAAAATTGAGAAGGAAATTTTTTTGCGGTATAAAATAAAATGTGGATGTTGAAAATAATATTTGCCTTAGTTATTTGGGTTGTTCGTCATCACATAATTTTCAATTCATCATACACGAACAGCTTGTGACATACATAGTGTATCACTGTATATGCCACAAGGCCGTGCATACCGATATACACACTTGATAGAATTGCAGGGACATGTCAGGTCATACCCAAAACGCCGGGTTCAACTCAAGTGCCATAAAAATAATGTCACAATTTTCAGCACAAGGTCAAATCCGAGCTACAAGCTGAATTCAAATCAGGCGTGCTATAAAACATCATAAAACTGTCGAGCATAAAATTCAAATACAACCAAACAGTGCAGTGATATGAAAGCTACATACAGTCTTAAGTGAAAGATTAGATAGTTCATTCAGACCATCAGGAAATTGCACATCAGACGATGTCAACGAGATTCAACATGCACATAAAGGCAGCAAAAACCCAAACCAGCAAAAATAAATGCACAAAGGCTACAGGTCTGAAACTCCAAGACAGTTAGTCAACTACAAATGCACAACATACATATGAACCAAGCTCATATATACTACAACACAAATGCAACAGCCAAAACAAGTAAAATTGCTCATATACACGAACCAGTGTCAACAGACTCGAGTGCTAGCCAGAAGGAAATGCTTCAAAAGAAACATGTCACATAATGATATGCCTTTTGCTAGTTTTGGAAACAAAGATGAATATGTAGAAAATATTTTCAAATTTTGCTAGACAAATCTTAGCAACCAGTATTCATTCAGATGTCCAACTTTTTTACGAGTATATACGAGTATATACAGTATAGTATTGTCATGTAATGGTTCTATCAAAATATGCTACAGGACGATCAACCACCATATGTACAAAGAACTGGACAAGCTATAATGAATGATCAAACTCAATGCAACATGACAATGTAGACTCGAGTATACAACAAAGCTCTATACAAGTACAAGTCCAGTTATAACAAAGAATAAGGCACAGTGCAGAAGCAAATGGCACCAAACCAAGTTCAAGATATACAAGCAACTAAAAAAAAACAGAGTTCAACATGACTCCAAGTACAAGTCGATGCAAACATACATGAACACATATATAGGCAGTGCACATACTACAAGTACTACATGAAACAAATATGCAAACTGCTTCAAATGATCAAGACAACTACAATAAAGCTGCAAGTCAATCAAATTCAAATTTGCAGATTTTAAACCAAAGTCAGTGTCGTGATGACCAAGGCAACAAGTTCGAACCAAGTCAAAAATATAAAGCCATGGTAATCATGAATGAAAAAGTCAAGGAAAAAATCAAACAGTTCAGATTCAAAGCCGTGAGTGTCAAGTAACAAATTATACGAAATTGATAAAGTGAGAGAAATCATAAACATCCAAAGATAATCGAATGGCTGAAGCACAGCATTGAAAAAATCAAACAACAATCAGACGAACGAAAAGTAAGGAGATCGAACTCATATAAAATCCCATAATCATCATCGGCTAAATCAAATGAGTTCAATCAAGCATAACAGGAAAGCAAAAAGGAATAAATCACATACCAAACCGAAGTCAAACTCAATCAAATAGAAGCAGCCGAAAGCTTCTCAAGAGACTATCGATCAACAAATCCTCACGCAATTATCAACCTAATTGATCGACACAATCGGCAGCTTCGAAAAATCATGAAGCCCTAATTTGGAACGAAGAAGGAACAAAGGAAAACAAGCCGCCATTATATAGAGGAAAAGAAATAGGAACGGCCGATAAAAAAAAGGCCTAAGTTGTTTTGAAATTGGGCCGGCGTATTTCTTTATTAAGTTTTAAATTAGGGTTTAGCCTCTTTTTTGTTTTTACATTGATTTTAAATTTTTATTTCTTTTTAAACGGTTGTAATTACTAGTCGTGTGACTAGGGGACAAACTACGTAGCGTAGTTTGAGAATTCGTAACTCAGTGGCGGAGTTGTGGCAGGGTTTTGAGCGTAGAGTTAGGTTAGTCAGTAGCGGGTGTCGCGAGTTTACGTGTGTAAGCGTGTGACTACTTAATTTCTTGTAGAAACCATGGGGGCAGCACGTAGGCAGGGTTTTGCCGAAGCTGGGTAAATTCTGCGTCGTTCTATTTCTGCATTTATTATTCTGCTATTATCTGTGCTGCTATAATTCGGTATATCCATGTTGAAATAATTTTTTAAGCTTCCGCAATTAATTTTTATAATTAACAGTATCACCCTATTTACCCCCCTCTAGGGTGAAATCGATCCTACATTAATTAGAGATTTCTAGAATAAATAAATAAATAATTTTTGATAATAAATAGAAATTTAATTTGAAATTTAAGCATAAGTATCTTACAAATAAATATTGGATTTAGGAAGAATAAGTTTATTGAAAATAAATACAAATTTGATTTAAATATAAGAATAAGTATTTTATAAACAAATATTGAATTTCAAAATAAAATGTATTAGAAATGAAATAGGAATTTAAAAGCTTTGAGATTAATAAAAAGTTAATGATAGTTGCTTTCTAAATTTTTAATTATATTAATATTTGGAAGTTGTAATAAAAAGAAGAAAAAATTGTGTAATCATTTTCAAAATGTTATTTTTAAGTTAATTTTTCTTACATAAATAAATGTAACTATTTGTTAATATGAAATCAAAAATTTTAAATCCATCTTTTCTTTTAAAAGTTGTACAAAAATAAATAATTAAAAGAAAAAAAATGTATGAATAAAATATGAACATTCCTAATAACTTGAATATAAAATGTGAAATAAGATTTGATAAAAGATTTAAAATTTGGAAGATTAATAAGATAAACATTTGTAAAATGTAAAAACATATGTAAGTCTAAAAATAAAATTATAAACAAGGGTTGAACATAAATATTTAATATAAAAATAAGGCAAGGTTTTAAACACCAATTACAATTAAAATGCTTAAAAAAATTAAAAAAACAAAATTTGTAAATAAATTAGAGAAAGGGATTTAAACATAAAGGAGATAGAGTAAAGAAGTGAACATTGCATTGGAATCTCATGATCATTTTTCTACAAATGGCCTTCAATATAATTAATTGAATAAAATAATAAAATTGTAAAAAAAACTTTTCAGCTCCCCCATATGCAATTATTAAGCTTCCCACCAAATCTGAGAGAACAGTAAAAAAAAGATTTGAGATCACAAGTCTCAATATCAAAAGCAACAGTGAAAAAGAAAAAAATAGAAAACTTCCGTTATCTCTCTTTTCAAATCTGAAACAAATATTCAAAATCTCAAACCTGAAATAAGTAAAAGTTTCAACCTATTGCAAATCAAAACTCATTAATCTGGAAGCTCCAAACAAATTACCTGAAGATCAATTCAGTTGCAAACAAACCAGAAGAAAAAAAAATCAAAAGATAGAATGCAAAAGATTCAACTTGGAAAACAGAATGTAGCCAAGAAAAAAATGAAGAGCAATGCAAAAGAAAATTTAAAGCTTTAAACAAATTCAGCAATCAAACAGAAAGATCAAAATCCAACTGTGATCTGGAAACCAAATTCAAACAAATATTTATTACAATCTTTGACAAATAAAATAGTACATTAACAAATACATTTAAACGAATATATATATATATATATATATATATATATATGTTTATTATAATCAAACTAAAATCATATAATCACATATTCAACAATCTACCCCTTTTGATGATAACAAACATTTATTTTAGATTCTGAATATGTTAAATGTATTTGATCATTGATATACTCTAATTGCTCCCTCTATTTAAATGCTTCCTCTCTACACAAAACTCCCCCTTTATATATGCATGCAATTAAAGATATGCAAATGAGCCTAGATGCAAATAGAAAATATTTGACCTTCACTTGATTTTATTTGACAAAATCTTAACTTTTCATAGATTAAATAAATATTTGCTGAATAAAAATAAATAACGCAGACTTTGAATTCAAACAGAAATTTTATTCAAACAAATTTTTATTACAATCTTTGAATAGTACAAATTTCAAGCTCTCATTATATATATACAATTTCAATTACAGTACAATTTTGATTACATCACGATTCATATTTACATTTGACCTCACCACATATCACACATTCACTCAACTCGTATTTTATCTTCAACTTCACTCCAAATTGAATCCAGCATCTGAGCAATCTGCAAAAATAAATATTGACGCAGTAAAATTGAAAAGGAAATTTTTTTGCGGTATAAAATAAAATGTGGATGTAGAAAATAATATTTGCCTCCGTTATTTGGGTTATTCGTCATCACATAATTTTCAATCCATCATACACGAACAGCTTCTGACATACATGGTGTATCACTGTATATGCCACTAGGCCGTGCACACCGATATATACACTTGATAGAATTGCAGGGACAGGTCAGGTCAAACCCAAAAAATCGGGTTCAACTCAATTGCAAGAAAAATAATGTCACAATTTTCATCACAAGGTCAAATCCGAGCTACAAGCTGAATTGAAATCAGGCGCGCTATAAAACATCATAAAACTGTCGAGCATAAAATTCAAATACAACCAAACAGTGCAGTGATGGATATGCAAGCTACATTGTAACCACCCGCAAATCTGTATCCCTTGAGTTAACACTATTCTACGACAATCAACTCAAGTTGTACAGAAATAAGAACCATTTGGGTTAAAGAAGAAGAGGTAGAAGAAGAAAATAGAAAAAAAAACAACAACATAATCTAACCATCGCAGCGAAATAAAATATAATAGATATTTAATATATCGTTATACCAAAACAAAAATATCTGTTTATATATATATATATATATATATATATTACATCATCAGAGTACACCAATCACAGCTCAACCACAACAACATACAAATGGATACATAGCAACTCAACGCAGCGGAAATACATGTATATAAACAATTACGGGAGTACATATCGTCATCTTGTTCGTCTCCTGAGCTTCCCAGCACATATCCTGTATTCTATAATACTCGGTCTGACCCGAGCATTACAGTTAAATAACACCCGAGTCAGTCTGGATTACCAGCATGAGAAAATCACACTCAATTGATTATTAAAGTTTCAAAAATCCTTTAAAAACAAAAAGCATCTCGTAAGACCACACCACAAATAAACATGTCGGGTTTTTACCTTACGATAGTTAAAACAATTTTTATAGAAATCCTCTGATATTATAATAGGGTCTATATACAAATACTTATAGCCGAAATCGTTACATTCATTAAATTCCAGCTACTTGCCACAGAGTGGGTAATACGAACAAAACTCGTACAAGGCTCGTAGGGAGAATGGATTTCCAACTAATGACTAGGCACTGGGGTACCACCTGTCACAGTACGGGGCCTAGTTCACCGTACCGAGGAGTACGCCCGCTCCCCTGCAACACAAGGCCGGGACTATCCCTTACTGGATAATCCCGAGTGAGATCACACCGCGGTTGGGACCAGCAACGACCCACTAAGCCGAAATAAAAAGGGACATCTAGACTGGAATGACCTCACCCTGCTTGGGTGCTACCCACCTAGCCTTGCTGCATAACCCCTGATTTTCAGTCATTCCCATTTGATGAGGCTTGAGGCTAAGCGTTACCTTTATAGAACATATCCCTTAGAATGCCCATCGTCCACCTGACGATGTTTCGCGAGCATTCATCCATACAAGTCCGTCCCGGGTTCGAACGGAACCGAAGGCACTATTCCTACTACATCCATTTTGGAAATATCCTCAGGATTAGTAGCGACTAGCCCTTGCACTTCACTGCTTCATCTTCGAATCCAAAATCGTTTTCAACGAAATGTACAAACCGGATCGAAGTGGTTTTCGAGAAATTAATCTCGATCCCGGTCTCTTCGAAACGATCAACGCATTTGGCCAATATTGATAGTCGGTTATTTAACTGTCAATTAATATTACAAACAACCATCAACCAATAAATAATTTCCAAATTATTTATTAACTTCAAAATATCTTCACAAGATATATTTTCCATTTTCAAAAACCCTTTGAAAAACAGTTTCTAACCATTCTTTCTTTTCCCAAAATAAACTTTCCCAAATATTTTCTATCTCCACTGAAACCACCAAGCACAAAACTAGATTATTAAAATAATTTCAAAACACTTTATTTGTAAAGTATGTTTAATACTTAATTTAGAAAATTTTACTTTAGCACTTAATTTAAATAATACCTTTAGAAACTATTAAAATAATTTTACCTTATAATTATAACTAGATTTCTTCTTTGAACAAAATACTAAATCATTCTTTAAATAATTCTTGTAATAATAGATTTAAAGAAAATTCTTACTTTGGAATTTACTTTAAAACATTTAGGCTGAAACTATTTCAATAATTGGTTAAGAATACATACTATATAAATATTTGAAAATAAAGTTACTTAATAAAATATGAAACAAGATTTCTCCCTTTAAAAACAAAATACTAAGTTACTTCTTAATAATTACTGCTAAAATAGATTAAAGGAAAATACCTACTTTAAACTTCAAAAATTAGAAATAATAGATTTTTTTTTTCAAACTTGCCCTTTTGAAACAACTTTAGAACAATTAACTCATACGAAAATTTTTACTTTAAAAAAAACGTACTTGATTCTCCAGGGAGAATTTCCAATCTCAATCACTTAAATCAATTTTCCAAATTGATTCCCCATTTATTCTACTTGAATTCAATCTCTTTACTTACTCAATTCATTTCAAAATTCATTAATTATGGATTTTATTATTATTTTCAGTTTTATTTTTAAATCCTTTAGCTGAAATATACAAATTTCAGGTTATTCCCAATTTCATCTTTATGCTTCTTAAATAATTTAAAACTTAAATTTTAAATAAATGTTTTGTTCTTTTAAATAATAACTCTGAAGTTTAAAATTCATTAACTTTCTGTTTATTCAAATTTTCCTTCCCATACTCAAGATTTATTTATTAAAAATTTTAAAGTCACTTTATTTCTTTTCCAATTCATTCTTAAATTTATTCTATAATTATTTCACTTACAGTTTCACTTCTTTTATTTTCATTCCCAAACTCAAATTATATATATGTTTGGTAATTCATTACGCTCGATTATAACAATCAAGCCATAGCATTCAATATTTCCACATAATTCATCATAGAGTATCAAATAACCAGAACAGAGAATATTAAATAATTTAAATAAAAGTTGAGTGGTCCAGTTGGATCCCTCCAACCTGTTTTCCCTGGATCCACTGACGTTAGCATCACATAATATGCCAATTTCAAATTACACCATACTATATCACATCAATCAATTCAAGCATTCAAACAATTATTTAAATTTAATCGTTTAAATTTAAATTTAACTGAATGAGATTAACTCACCTTTGCTTTTTATTTTGCAATTCAACCCAAACCAGTTGTTTTCTTCACGATTCCAGACCTTGAATACACATTATACGTTTTATTAATATTTGAAAATAAAACAAACTTTTCAATTTGCCATTATATAATTTTAGTTCATTAAATAATTAATTTTAACCTAGTGATTTAATTTTAGACAAATTTCCTTTAAGAAAATAAAACTTTTAGTAGCTAAATACAATTAAACAAGTTAATTACCAAAATACATTACTTTTAAAAATAATCTAGTGAATAAAAATGTGTGTGTATATTATTTATTTTATTTCAAAATAAACTATATAGGTTTTAGAATAAATTTAATTCTTACATAAACTTTAAAATTCCTATATATATTCCCAAAACCTACCTTTATATATACATATACATATATATACCGACTTAACAAAATTAAGCCTTGCTGTAAATATTTCTGTTCTACTCCTACTATTCATATATAGACTAAATGTAAATAAGAATTCGTTTTCACTTCTCCTTTTTTTTCTGCCAATTACTATTAGCAGTTCGAATAAAAAAAGAAAAAGGAAAAGAAGCCATACCCCCAATATAGCTTCACTGCTCGCCGTCCCAAGCTTGACCGCCTCCCTCTGTGCGACGAACCCACACCTCGAACATCGAGTTTGACAGCCCAGAGCATATCGCGACTTCGCACGCACGCGACCCTCACCCATGTGCGTGTGCACCACCGCATATCGATCTGACTCCCCTCCCCTAAACCACTGCAGCTCGACGACGAACTCACATCCATCGAGCTCCGCCCTATCGTCATACCTCGCGGCCCTTGAATCGCAAATCCCCACACAAAAAAATCGAATTTGATTCGCATCCGAGAAATAGCAACCCAAATTGAAGCTTGCGTCTTCCCCTCCTCTCCGCGCGCGGCTCAAAATTGATTGATTCGATTAGCATCACTCAGTCATCATCTTTTTCCCTTTTTTTTCTTACAGATCTCGGCTCAAAGTTTCTGCCATTATTGATTTATTATAATTTTCCTTTCGTTTTCTGAAGAGAGAGGTGAAGCTCGGTTTATAAGAGAAGGGAAAACAAAGTTGCGTGATAAAAAAAACATTTCGGCTTGGCTTCCATAGGAAGACGCGAGTAATACATATTTTATTATATATTTTTATTTTTATTTTTATTTAAGGCTTGCAAAGGAAGGGTCGAAGTTATAAGTCTTCTTCGATTCGATTAGGAAAACCCGGAATAAAAAGAAATTTCGATATAAAATCCCAGCGCGTTTGTATATTGTATACTCACACACTAGCTCCGATCAATACGAAATTTCAAATCCGATAATAATCCAATATTACGGGCTCAATGGAACTGGTTTCGTTGGATTCCGAGACTGTGCCTCGGAAGGCTATTTTAAATTCAAATTAAAACGATAAAATCTCAAAACTGACCAGTTCAGTGTTAGATTCAATTTTAACACTTCTATTATATTCAATGTTGTCAATATAAATTTTACAAGCCTTCAAATTATTTTTAACAGGCTTAAAATTCTAGATTCAACAATCTACTCAACTTCTAATTATTAAATTCTATTATTTAATTATCAAATAAATAGAGATATTTGAAATTCAAGTTAAAAATTACTCTATAGAATATTTAAAAGTCAATTAAATATTTAGATTTTAAATGCTCGAAAATTCCGGGTCGTCGCATTCCTTCCCCCTTAAAAGAATTTCGTCCCCGAAATTACTAGTTAGGAAGAATGGTCCAATACCCATTTACTTATCCCCAAAACCACACAAATCAATATCTCACTAACGACCTTCTTATAAAAGACCCGTTATCTTACTTACTAACTTCCCAATTTTTTTACCTAGTTCCCAACCAATTTTAATTATTCAACTATTCAAATTATAATTCAAAACCAAGTTTAAAATTTCCAAAATTTGTCAAAAAATTTCTAACTCTCTAAATTTTCGAAAAATTTCGCCATCGTCTCCTTTGCGCGACTGACTCGGTACAACTACAAAACGACTCTACGGCCTCCCAAATCCAAAAAGAAACAAAAAGCCAAGTGGCTCAATCCAAAAACCCAATCAAATTTCATAGAAAATTAAACACATATCTTTTTGGACGGGAAATTCAATTTTTATCATCTGAAATCAAAATCAATTCTCTTTTCCCTTTTATATTACCTGCACATCCTGCTTAGCACTAATATCCAATCACAATATTCCAAAATATTTTATCGACTTTCTCACAAAATGCCAATGTCTATTCATTCCAATATTGACTTAAATTATATTAGTAGTATCAATTTTCATTTAAGAATTCACCATTCCCTCTTAAGTTTAGTATAAGCATTTTATATGCTTCTTATATTCATTTTTACTTTACCCCTTTAGTTTATATCCATTTCTATTCAAATCGATTCTTTCATTTTCATATGAATCCAATTTATCTTTAACTCTGAATATTTAAATTTTATTTTTCCTTTATAACCAATTCATGTCATTATTTAAGTTAGTTTCATTTACTAATTATATTTCAATTTCCAGTTTGAAATCCAGTTTGAAATCGTTTTGTCGTTAACAAATATTCTCCAAAAATTTCAAAAATTTTCTAACTCCCAAAATTTCTGGAAAATTTTGGCAGAGTCTCCTTTGTACGAAGGGGCTTTTGTAATTTGACAAAAGAGATAAATATATATACATCGACCCTCACGGTCGGAAAACAGAAAAACAGTTCATATTTCCCTTTTTTATTGCGTAGGCGTACCTTATTTAGCATTTTAAGCAAGCGGGTTATTATTTTTAGCAAATAGCACAACCAAATCCAGCCACACGGCTTCCAAGTACCTGTATTTACTCAATTTAAACATGTAAGTGCCAAATATATGCAGTTTAACAATATTACACTTAGTTGCAATGGTTAAACACATGAATTCTAAAAGAAATTCACACCAAACATTTTTCCGTAAGCAATTTATATAGTTTCCATGCTAATTCAACTGTTTCAATTAATTCATAAACCATTTTCATTCAATTTGAAGGGTTTTCAATCCATTCGTACACAACCTCATCAATTTGAATGGTTTAAAACTCAATCGCTTACATTTAATTTATTTTTAAGAAAACTGAACTCGTATTTAATTCAGTTGATCAGAAAAATCAATTTATTTACTCCCACTAATTTATAGAATTTTAATTACTTCCATTTACATCCAATGACAATTTATTCTATGCAATTTGACGAGATCTATGTGAATAAATAAGTACTTATGTTTTATAACCAATTGAAATGGATTTCAACTAAATTTATACTTAATTTTATTCCATTTTTAAATTTATTCACAATCCATATATTCTCATTTTCATTGCATTTTAAATTTGAATACATTCACTTGAATTTCATTTTATTAACCAAACTAGTTCATCCAAAACTATTAACAGCTTAGGTTCATCTTCATTACTAACTAAATTTCTTTTTATTTTAAATTCATTCACGACCATTGATTCAACTCGACCCATTCCAAGCTTGCACATTACTAACCATTCCCAAATTAATTCAAACTAAGGTTCATTTAATGGTCTTCCAATTCTACTCGTAGTCCAGCTTCTAATTGTTTTCAACTTAAGTTAATTTATTCGATTTATTTCACTTCAAACTTAAGTCCACTTCCATTTGATTCTTATTTATCCCCTCCATTTATTTATTCAATATAATTAGTTTATCCTCGCAATCCATTTATAATTTTCATTTCCTTGAATATTATTTACAACCTACCAAATTTTATTCCGATCCAAATTTATTTTTACTTGATTTAAATTCAATCCAATATCATTAAACTTGGTTTTAAGTTGAATTTTAATCCAACTCTTCTATTTGTTTAGCTTAAGTCAGTTTACTTCATTTGATACTTAAGCTCATTTTCATTTTACAAGTAAGTTTTCTCTTTCTATTCAACTTAACTCTATCACAATCAAATCTCTTTTCAAAATACAATTCCATTTGATTAGTTATTATAAAATTTAACTTTCATACTCAACTCATTCAATTGATTACATGGCCATCTCCAATTTATTTCCACTTATTTGGATTTTATTTGCACATTCAAACCATTACTATTTTAATCTATTTCATTTCCCTTTATTCGACACATTTCCAATTATATTTAATTTGTTAACACTTCAAGTCAAATTTTAATTTATAGCTCAAGTTCTGATTCTACCATTCACTTTTAAAATTACCATCTAATTTTATTAACTTACATTGAAATTTCATTCCCAATTCGTTTAATTAATTGCAAGACCACTTTCAATTATATTTCTTCACTAATGATTCAAGTCGAATTTGATTTATAACTTGAGTTTTATTTTCAAACTCCATTATTAACTCACAATTCAGCTTCTATTTAACTACATTGAACTCCATTTACACATTTCATCAACTAATTTATTATCAATTAGTTCTTCCCTTATTTATAATCCAACACTTGAATTTTAATCCCAAATATCACTCCATTTAATTTTCTTAGTTCAATTTAGTTTATAATTCAAGTTTTGATTTTTATTTTATTCTCCAATTCATCAATAATATTTATTTTGGGTTTCATTCCCGCTTATAAATTTATAAGCCACAACTTATTATTTACACAATTCCATTCATTATAGGCATGGATATATTCATCTTTTATTTTTAATTCGAGTTTTACACTTACTTATAATCCAAGCATATTTTATTCTATGGATTTTTAATTCTGATTCCTTTATAAGTTATTCTTATTTATTTATTCCAATCCAATCCTTAACCAATTTATTTTCTGGCTAAATTTTACTTTAAACTCAGATTTATTTAATCTCAATTTAATTTCAACTTAATTCGAAAACAACTGGATATTATTTTCAGCCTATTCAATCAATTTCAATCCAGTTAAGTTTTATTTTTAACTTTTCTCTTTTAAATTAAAATTTTCGACATTCAAAGCTTATATTTTCCTTCCTGATGTAAAAATCACCTCAATTTATAAGCTTACAACTAACTCATCAGGGTTTTTAAACTCCCAGCTTTGGTTTCAAATCATTTTGAAATCTTCAACATCTTAAATCACATTTCTCAAAAATTAAACTCATCCTGGTTTTTATTTCCAACAAATTTCCTTTGAAATTTCAAAAAAAACAAACAGATTTTCCTAAACAAATCAATTTGGCAGCAATCTGTCACTTAGAAACTCGAAAATGAAGATGCTGCAGTCATCACCGAAGTTATTTTCTAGTGATTGAAGTGAATTCAATGCTAAATCTCGTTCCCAAAACTTATTTGAAACAATTTCCTTTCAGAAATACCCCAAAACAACAATGCTACTATTTATCTTCAAAATACTTCCAAAATCTCCGGAGTTTTAAAGTTTCAAATTCTATTTTAAATCAAATTTGAACTATAATGCATTTGTATAGTTTATGCTTATAAAATTATCATTTAATTATATTTCCATTTATAATTTATATTTATGATTCCTATTTATAAATTCCAATTTATAATGAAGTTATTTCCTTAAATTTTAGTTATACTTCAATTTCTAGTTAAATTTTCACTTAACAACGATAATAATTTGATATTATTATTTTTAACATCCAAGCAACCATATGTTAGCTAAAATAGTTTAAAAGAACTTTTCTTTATATAAAAATATATTTTTGGGTAAACTTATTTCATTTACCCACATTTAAAATAATACCGTGTCGATTGTTCTATTCAAGTGTTTAGAAACCCCTTCGATACAGTTGTCCAGACTATGCCGACGAAGGTTCATATGCCACTCAATAAACCAATCCACACAATATTAAAACAATTTATATTCACTAACAAATACGCACTCATATCTATTAATACGCTCAAACTCATTATAGAGTACTACAGACTCTAATTTAAATGAGTAACTCCCACCAAAGCCAAGGTTATCACCAACCTATGCTCTGATACCAACTGTAACGACCCGCAAATCTGTACCCCTTGAGTTAACACTATTCTACGACAATCAACTCAAGTTGTACAGAAATACGAACCATTTGGGTTAAAGAAGAAGAGGTAGAAGAAGAAAATAGAAAAAAAACAACAGAATCTAACCATCGCAGCGAAATAAAATATAATAGATATTTAATATATCTTTACACCAAAACAAAAATATCTGTTTATATATATATATATATATATATATATATATATATTACATCATCAGAGTACACCAATTATAGCTCAACCACAACAACATACAAATGGATACACAGCAACTCAACACAGCGGAAATACATGTATATAAACAATTACGGGAGTACGTATCGTCATCTTGCTCGTCTCCTGAGCTCCCCAGCATCATATCCTGTATTCTATAATACTCGGTATGACCCGAGCATTACAGTTAAATAACACCCGAGTCAGTCTGGAATACCAGCGTGAGAAAATCACACTCAATTGATTATTAAAGTTTCAAAAATCCTTTAAAAACAAAAGCATTTCGTAAGACCACGCCACAAATAAACATGTCGGGTTTTTACCTTACGATAGCTAAAATAATTTTTATAGAAACCCTCTGATATTATAATAGGGTCTATATACAAATACTTATAAAATAGCCGAAATTGTTACATTCATTAAATTCCAGCTACTAGCCACAGAGTGGGTAATACAAACAAAACTCGTACAAGGCTCGTAGGGAGAATGGATTTCCAACTAATGACTACGCACTGGGGTACCACCTGTCACAATACGGGGCCTAGATCACCGTACCGAGGAGTACGCCCGCTCCCCTGCAACACAAGGCCGGGACTATCCCTTACTGGATAATCCCGAGTGAGATCACCCCGCAGTTGGGATCAACAACCGCCCACTAAGCTGAAATAAAAAGGGACATCTAGACTGGAATGACCTCACCCTGCTTGGGTGCAACCCATCTAGCCTTGCTGCATAACCCCTGATTTTCAGTCATTCCCATTTGATGAGGCTTGAGGCTAAGCGTTACCTTTATAGAACATATCCCTTAGAATGCCCATCGTCCACCTGACGATGTTTCACAAGCATTCATCCATACAAGTCCGTCCCGGGTTCGAACGAAACCGAAGGCACTATTCCTACTACATCCATTTTGGAAATATCCTCAGGATTAGTAGCGACTAGCCCTTGCATTTCACTGCTTCATCTTCGAATCCAAAATCGTTTTCAACGAAACATACAAACCGGATCGAAGTGGTTTTCGAGAAATTAATCTCAATCCCCGTCTCTTCGAAACGATCAACGCATTTGGCCAATATTGATAGTCGGTTATTTAACTATCAATTAATATTCACAAACAACCATCAACCAATAAATAATTTCCAAATTATTTATTAACTTCAAAATATCTTCACAAGATATATTTTCCATTTTCAAAAACCCTTTGAAAAACAGTTTCTAACCATTCTTTCTTTTCCCAAAATAAACTTTTCCAAATATTTTCTATCTCCACTGAAACCACCAAGCACAAAACTAGATTATTAAAATAATTTCAAAACACTTTATTTGTAAAGTATGTTTAATATTTAATTTAGAAAATTTTACTTTAACACTTAATTAAAATAATACCTTTAGAAACAATTAAAATAAGTTTACCTTATAATTATAACTAGATTTCTTCTTTGAACAAAATACTAAATCATTCTTTAAATAATTCTTGTAATAATAGATTTAAAGAAAATTCTTACTTTGGAATTTACTTTAAAACATTTAGGCTAAAACTATTTCAATAATTGGTTAAGAATACATACTATATAAATGTTTGAAAATAAAGTTACTTAATAAAATATAAAACTAGATTTCTACCTTTAAAAATAAAATACTAAGTTACTTCTTAATAATTACTTCTAAAATAGATTAAAGGAAAATACCTACTTTAAACTTCAAAAATTAGATATAATAGATTTTTTTTTCCAAACTTGCCCTTTAAAACAACTTTAGAACTATTAACTCATATGAAAATTTTTACTTTAAAAAAACGTACTTGATTCTCCAGGGAGAATTTCCAATCTCAATCACTTAAATCAATTTTCCAAATTGATTCCCCATTTATTCTACTTGAATTTAATCTCTTTACTTACTCAATTCATTTCAAAATTCATTAATTGTGGATTTTATTATTATTTTCAGTTTGATTTTTAAATCCTTTAGCTGAAATATACAAATTTCAGGTTATTCCCAATTTCTTCTTTATGCTTCTTAAATAATTTAAAACTTAAATTTTAAATAAATGTTTTGTTCTTTTAAATAATATCTATGAAGTTTAAAATTCATTAACTTTCTGTTTATTCAAATTTTCCTTCCCATACTTAAGATTTATTTATTAAAAAATTTAAAGTCACTTTATTTCTTTTCCAATTCATTCATAAATTTATTCTATAATTATTTCACTTACAGTTTCACTTCTTTTATTTTTATTCCCAAACTCAAATTATATATATTTGGTAATTCATTATGCCCGATTATAACAATCAAGCCATAGCATTCAATATTTCCACATAATTCATTATAGAGTGTCAAACAACGAGAACAGAGAATATTAAATAATTTAAATAAAAGTTGAGGGGTCCAGTTGGATCCCTCCAACCTGTTTTCCCTGCATCCACAGACGTTAACATCACATAATATGCCAATTTCAAATTACACCATACTATATCACATCAATCAATTCAAGCATTCAAACAATTATTTAAATTTAATCGTTTAAATTTAAATTTAACTGAGTGAGATTAACTCACCTTTGCTTTTTATTTTGCAATTCAACCCAAACCAGTTGTTATCTTCACGATTCCAGACCTTGAATACACATCATACGTTTTATTAATATTTGAAAATAAATCAAACTTTTCAATTTGCCGTTATATAATTTTAATTCAACTTAATAATTAAATAATTTAATTTTAACCAAGTGATTTAATTTTAGACAAATTTCCTTTAAGAAAATAAAATTTTTAGTGGCTAAATACAATTAAACAAGTTAATTACCAAAATACATTACTTTTAAAAATAATCTAGTGAATAAAAATGTGTGTATATATTATTTATTTTATTTCAAAATAAACTATATAGGTTTTAGAATAAATTTAATTCTTACATAAACTTTAAAATGCCTATATATATTCCCAAAACCTACCTTTATATACATACATACATATATATGCCGACCTAACAAAATTAAGCCTTGCTGTAAATATTTCTGTTCTACTCCTACTATTCATATATATACTAAATGTAAATAAGAATTCGTTTTCTCTTCTCCTTTTTTTCTGCCAAGTTTTACTTTTACTATTAGAAGTTCGAATAAAAAAAAAGAAAAAAGAAAAGAAGCCATACCCCCAATATAGCTTTACTGCTCGCCGTCCCAAGCTTGACCGCCTCCCTCTATGCGACGAACCCACACCTCGAACATCGAGTTTGACAGCCCAGAGCATATCGCGACTTCGCACGCACGCGACCCTCACCCATGTGCGTGTGCGCCACCGCTTATCGATCCGACACCCCTCCCCTAAACCACTGCAGCTCGGCGACGAACTCGCATCCATCAAGCTCCGCCCTATTGTCATACCTCGCGGCCCTTGAATCGCAAATCCCCACACAAAAAAATCGAATTTGATTCGCATCCGAGAAATAGCAACCCAAATTGAAGCTTACGTCTTCCCCTCCTCTCCGCGCGCAGCTCAAAATCGATCGATTCGATTAGCATCACTCAGTCACCAACTTTTTCCCTTTTTTTTCTTACAGATCTCGGCTCAAAGTTTCTGCCATTATCGATTTATTATAATTTTCCTTTCGTTTTATGAAGAGAGAGATGAAGCTCGGTTTATAAGAGAGGGGAAAACAAAGTTGCGTGATAAAAAAACATTTCGGCTTGGCTTCCATAGGAAGACGTGAGTAATACATATTTTATTATATATTTTTATTTTTATTTTTATTTAAGGCTTGCAAAGGAAGGGACGAAGTTATAAGTCTTCTTCGATTCGATTAGGAAAACCCGGAATAAAAAGAAATGTCGATATAAAATCCCAGCGCGTTTGTATATTGTATACTCACACACTAGCTCCGATCAATACGAAATTTCAAATCCGATAATAATCCAATATTACGGGCTCAATGGAACTGGTTTCGTCGGATTCCGAGACTGTGCCTCGGAAGGCTATTTTAAATTCAAATTAAAACGATAAAATCTCAAAACTGACCAATTCAGTGTTAGATTCAATTTTAACACTTCTATTATATTCAGTGTTGTCAATATAAATTTTACAAGCCTTCAAATTATTTTTAACAGGCTTAAAATTCTAGATTCAACAATTTACTCAACTTCTAATTATTAAATTCTATTATTTAAGTATAAAATAAATAGAGATATTTGAAATTCAAGTTAAAAATTACTCTATTGAATATTTAAAAATCAATTAAATATTTCGATTTTAAATGCTCGAAAATTCCGGGTCGTCGCATACATACTGTCTTAAGTAAAAGATTAGATAGTTCATTCAGACCATCAGGCACTTGCATATCAGACGATGTCAATGAGATTCAACATGTACATGAAGGCAGCAAAACCCCAAACCAGCAAAAATAAATGCACAAAGGCTACAGGTCTGAAACTCCAAGACAGCTAGTCAACTACAAATGCACAACATACATGTGAACCAAGCTCATATATATTACAACACAAATGCAACAACCAAAACAAGTAAAGCTGCTCATATACACGAACCAGTGTCAACAGACTCGAGTGCTAGCCAGAAGGAAATGCTTCAGAAGAAACATGGCACATAATGATATGCCTTTTGCTGGTTTTTGCAACAAAGATGAATATATAGAAAACATTTTCAAATTTTTCTAGAAAAATCTTAGCAACCAGCATTCATTCAGATGTCCAACTTTTTTACGAGTATATACGAGTATATACAGTATAGTATTGTCATGCAATGGTTCTATCAAAATATGCTACAGGATGATCAACCGCCATATGTACAAAGAACTGGACAAGCTATAATGGATGATCAAACTTAATGCAACAATGTAGACTCGAGCACACAACAAAGCTCTATACAAGTACAAGCCCAGTTACAACAAAGAATAAGTCATAGTGCAGAAACAAATGGCACCAAACCAAGTTCAAGATATACAAGCAACTCAATAAAAAAAACAGAGTTCAACATGACTCGAAGTACAAGTCGATGCAAACATACATGAACACATATATAGGCAGTGCACATACTACAAGTACTTCATGAAACAAATATGCAAACTGCTTCAAATGATCAAGACAACCATAATGAAGCTGCAAGTCAATTAAATTCAAATTTGCAGATTTCAAACCAGAGTCAGTGTCGTGATGACCAAGGCAACTAGTTCGAACCAAGTCAAAAATCATCAAGCCATGGTAATCATGAATGAACAAGTCATGTACAAAATCAAACAGTTCAGATTCAAAGCCGTGAGTGTCCAGTAACAAATTATACGAAATTGATAAAGTCAGAGAAATCATCAACATCCAAAGATAATCGAATGGCCTAAGCACAGTATTGAAAAAATCAAACAACTATCAGACGAATGAAAAGTAAGGAGATCGAACTCATATAAAATCCCGTAATCAACATAGGCTAAATCAAAGGAGTTCAATCAAGCATAACAGAAAAGCAAAAAGGAATAAATCACATACCAAATCGAAGTCGAACTCAATCAAATAGAAGCAGCCGAAAGCTTCTTAAGAGACGATCGATCAACAAATCCTCATGCAATTATCAACCTGATCGATCGACACAATCGGCAGCTTCGAAAAAGCACGAAGCCCTAATTTGGAACGAAGAAGGAACAAAGGAAAACAAGCTGCCATTATATAGAGAAAAAGAAATAGGAACGGCCGATAAAAAAAGGCCGAAGTTGTTTTGAAATTGGGCCGGCCTATTTCTTTATTAAGTTTTAAATTAGGGTTTAGTCTCTTTTTTGTTTTTAAATTGTTTTTAAATTTGTATTTCTGTTTAAACGGTTGTAATTACTAGTCATGTGACTAGAGGACAAACTACGTAGCATAGTTTGAGAATTCGTAACTCAATGGCTGAGTTGTGGCAGGGTTTTGAGCGTAGAGTTAGGTTAGTTAGTAGTGGGTGTCGCGAGTTTACGTTTGTAAGCGTGTGACTACTTAATTTCTAATAGAAACCATGGGGGCAGCACGTAGGCATGGTTTTGCCAAAGCTGGGTAAATTCTTTGTCGTTCTATTTCTGCATTTATTATTCTGCTATTATCTGCGCTGCTATAATTCGATATATCTATGTTGAAATAATTTTTTAAGCTTCGGAATTAATTTTTATAATTAGCAGTATCACCCTATTCACCCCCCTCTAGGGTGAAATCGATCTTGCATTAATTAGAGATTTCTAGAATAAATAAATAATTTTTGATAATAAATAGAAATTTAATTTGAAATTTAAGCATAAGTATCTTACAAATAAATATTGGATTTAGGAAGAATAAGTTTATTGAGAATAATTAGAAATTTGATTTAAAATATAAGAATAAGTATTTTATAAACAAATATTGAATTTCAAAATAAAATGTATTAGAAATAAAATAGGAATTTAAAAGCTTTGAGATTAATAAAAAGTTAATGATAGTTGCTTTCTAAATTTTTAATTATATTGATATCTGGAAGTTGTAATAAAAAGTAGAAAATTTGTGTACTCATTTTCAAAATGTTATTTTTAAGCTAAATTTTCTTATATAAATAAATGCGACTATTTGTTAATATGAAATCAAAAATTTTAAATCCTTCTTTTATTTTAAAAGTTGTACAAAAAATAAATAATTAAAAGAAAAAAAGCGTATGAATTAAATATAAACATTCCTAATAACTTGAATATACAATGTAAAATAAGATTTGATAAAAGATTTAAAATTTGAAAGATTAATAAGATAAACATTTGTAAAATGTAAAAACATATGTAAGTCTAAAACTAAAATTAAAAACAAGGGTTGAACATAAATATTTAATATAAAAATAAGGCAAGGTTTTAAACACAAATTACAATTAAAATGCTTAAAAAAAATTTAAAAAAACAAAATTTGTAAATAAATTAGAGAAAGGGATTTAAACATAAAGGAGATAGAGTAAAGAAGTGAACATTGCATTGGAATCTCATGATCATTTTTCTACAAATGGCCTTCAATATAATTAATTGAATAAAATAATAAAATTAAAAATTATAAGAAAACTTTTCAGCTCCCCCATATGCAATTATTAAGCTTCTCATCAAATCTGAAAGAACATTAAAAAAAAATATTTGAGATCACAAGTCTCAATATCAAAAGCAACAGTGAAAAAGAAAAAGAAAAACAGAAAACTGTCATTACCTCTCTTTTCAAATCTGAAACAAAGATTCAAAATCTCAAACCTGAAATAAGTAAAAGCTTTAACCTGTTGAAAATCAAAACTCATCAATCTGGAAGCTTCAAACAAATTCAAACTGCAACCTGAAGATCAATTCAGTTGCAAAACAAACCAGAAGATCTATCAAAAAAAATCGAAAGATAGAATGCAAAAGCTTTCAACTTGGAAAATAGAATGAAACCAAGAAAAAAAATGAAGAGCAATGCAAAAGCAAATTTGAAGCTTTAAACAAATTCAGCAATCAAACAGAAAGATCAAAACCCAACTGAGATCTGGAAACCAAATTTGAAAATCAACCTGAGGTTTAAAGCAATAAAGAAAAGAAATCAACAGCAGCATGGTCCTCTGTGCATCATCAATTTTGAGGTGAGCAAACCTCCTAAACCTGTTCTTATCTCTGATGTGTGGTTAATATCTGAATTTGTTAGGGAATATTGCTTAGTTGTTAAACTCATCTGTACGCATATATGCATATGTATAGGTTCTTATGTGCATGTCTGGTTCCAGACATATATATCCTGCTTCAAACACTTACAAGGTTTAAACTCATGTAAAAATTCGAATTCTTCTGCTCCACATCATATTAGGATTTGAAGAAAACTTATGCATTTAGTCGAGAATCAAATTTCTAAAATTATTTTTGAGATAAATTTAACATAGTTTTAACCTGGGAAAAAGAATACAGGCTCAAAGTCATATTTTGTTCTCTGTCAACAGAAAAACTTTAAGTGAGTAACTTTTTAAATCAGAACCTTAGATCTATAAGTTGATATTGTGATGATTACTTGGTGATGCTGTGCAAATTGTTTACTTTTATTTGTTTGCATGACTGGATGTATGTATACACACACATGTGACTGTTCTGTTGAAGCTCAAACTTTGGTTTCACTAAAAAAAATTGGAACTGCTCTTCATTTAATCAATTCCACTTTGATTTACAAATAGAAAATGAAGGCAAGACCGTAATACTTTTTTCAAAAATATTTGCAAGTGAAATATTCAGTAAATTTTTCAAGAATGATATATTACGGTAAAATTAAATCAAAGCCATAAAAAAATCCATGCTCGAAATATCCTGTTTTGAATTTAGAAACCAATTCGAGTTGTAAACTCATGAATTTTAATGGGAGAATCAAGATTTTTAATTTTGGTTTGAGATAAAATTCTCAAATTGAATGAAAAACACAAAACCGTCGAATTCTGGTGATTGGGTTTTTTTCTTCTGATCTCGAGTTTAAGGCCGTAGGTGGTTGGAAGGCTAGGGATCATCAGAAAATGAGCAATGAATTTATAATCCATTGTGGAAGGTAGATAAGATCGATCTAGGGTTTATCTTATGTTTTAGTTGCATTCACATGACGTGTTGTCATCGCTTCATTATCGCACTGGAATCAATCGCACCAGTGGCAACCGGAAGAAGGATGACGGCGATGCTCTGACCTGAGTTTCTTGGGTGGCCTGAAGTGGTATGGCAAGTGAATTTTTTGGTGGTCGAGCTTATTCCAGTATGGGTCAAACGACTAGATTTTGAGTTCGTCGACAATTGAGGGTTCTGGAGGGTCGATGAGGTCGAGTCGATCATCGGTGAGTTGTGGATGACGGCCCAGTTGATCGGAGGACGTCTGGGCATCGGTGCACGTGTACATGATGTCATTCGTGTCAGTTGCTTTCGATGGTTTGGGAAATAGGAAAGATCTCGGGACAGACTCGTGAATGTTGATGGGTTAACTCAAAAAATGGGGGGAGACGTGAGTAACTCGAAGATGGGCTCAAGTGAAATAAGAAAGGGCTTGGTTTGCTTAATCCGTTACCAGATTTCAAAATTTAAAAAGGAAGAAGATATGTTTCAGGTTTTAAAATAAACATTTTTTTATAGTTAAAAGGTAAATTTTTATTTAAACTAAGTTTCAAAGCAGATTTAAATTAAATAAGGTTTCAAAGAAATTATGAACAAGTTTTCAAAATTTTAAACAAGTTTTAAACAAGATTTAAAGGTTTAAAATTAAAGTTAAATGGTATTTAAAGGTTTTGGAATAAAATATTGTAAAATTAGTTAAGTTTAAATTATTTTATATTTTAGAAGAGTCTATTTTAAATAAAAGTTAACAATGTATTTAAGGAGTCAATAAGATATTTTTAATTATTAACTTAAAGGTTAAGTTAATTTATATTGTCAATGATAATTAACAAATTAGTTATTAATTAAAAGGTTAATTAATTTATAATTAAAGATTAATTAATTAAATTAATTAATTAAGGATTGATTGATTAATTAATTAATTAAAGGACAATTAAATAATTTAAGGTTAATTATTTAAACGATAAAAGGTTGACTTATTTATAAATATAGGTTAATTAATTGTTGATTAAAGGTTAATTAATTAATTAAGGTGATTAAGGAATGATAATTAATTAAGGAGTAATTAATTAATTGAATTAATTAATAATAGTTAATTAGATGGTAACTAATTAAAGGTTCGTTAATTAATTAAGAGCAATTAATTTAAGATTTATAAAGGATAATTAATTTAAAGATAAATTTATTTAAGAAAGTAAATAAAAGATAATTACTTTGTGTAATTAAATAAAAGCTAATTACTTAGGGAAATTAATAAAGGATAATTAATTAAGGGTTAATTAATTAATTAAAGATAATTAATTAAATGGTGAATTAAATAATTAAAGGTTAATTTTATTATAACTAAATGTTGGTAAATTAAAATTAAAGGTTAATTAATTCATTATTAATGGTTAGTTAATAAATGATTAAATAATTAATCAAAATGATTTGTAATTCATTAATGTTAATTAACCAGGATTAGTAAATTTTTAATGAGTAACTAATCTAGTTTGAATTAATTAGACAATTAAATGATCTCATTTATGAATGTTTGGATTCTATTGGATGATTGAATTATTTGATATCCCGATATGTTGTGTTTTGATTTGAGCTGTGTTTGATGTAATTTATTATCTGTGATATATATATATATATGTGATCTGTGAATAAAAGATAAGCGTTATAGTTTATACCGCTTATTAAATATAAGTGTTATAGTTTATACCACTTATCAAATATATTGCTGTATTTGAATCTGTGCTGATTGATGATGTGGCACTTTTATTGTGTAAAACCTCTGGACCACACTTATACACACACAAATATGGATTGCACATGGAAATGGGTTTAGTCACAGATTTTGAGATAGTTTTAAAGATTGAATTTTTGAATCCAGATTAGTTTTGGAATTTGAATTGAAAACTTTTAGAAATGAATTTCAAAAATAAAAGTTATTTTGAATAACTTGATTGAATTTGAAATTTAAATAATTTGATTTAAATTTGAATTCAATATTTGAAATCGAATTCTATGATTTGGAAACTATGGTTTAAAAAGGTTATTCAACTTATAAATGTGTTTATATGGGTTTTTAAACCATTTAAAAGTGCTGTTTTGGGAATTTAAATTTAACCTAAGATTTTAACTTGTATAAATATAATTGGATTTTTCTAAAACGAAAACTATCTGTTTTCAAATAATAAAAGCTTTCACATAAGAAATGAACGTCCAATTTGTGTTAAAAGGATTTCAAATCTAAAATGAAAATGGTCTTCCAAGTCATGAATAAATCTTTGGAAATGGGTTTGAAAGCTATAAGTTATATCTTTAATTTAAAGATTTAATTGAGTTAATCCAAATTGAAATGGAAATTGTTTTGAAATCTATGAATAGATCTTTGTGAAACTGGGTGAAACTTTGTAAAATAAATCTTTTTTTTTAAAGATTTGGAATGGTAATTTGTTTAACCATTTGAAAGAAAAGCTTTGGATTTTTAAGTTTTGACTTAACTGAAAATCCCATATCCATATGTTTTTAAATATTGCGCTCACTATTTGGTTTAGCCGGGAGAGGACCTTGTGTCATATAACCCATTTTAGATAGTGATACAACGTTATGGATTGTATTTGAAGACCGGTGTTGAAGACCGGGTATTTGCGAGAACGATAGGATAACCTATCGATTGTCTCTGCACCGAGTAGCTACAGTATGGAGATTCCCAAAGTGATGGGAAGTCCGATCGGGATTGTGGATACCCGGATTTGCAAGGGCTTCTTCGAAAGTGCCTTCGGTTCTGTTCGAACCCGAAATAGACTTGTATGGTCATATCTTTGACACTACACTTTGAGATATTAGACCGATATCTATCAAATACATTTCTGTTTGGTGGCGGAGAATTTATTCTCTTAGCTTAACATCCTTCTTTGAGACGTACGAGCTCAAAGGTTATGTAGTTGATATTTATCAGTGATATACTCCCAAATTTGGTAGTGTAGCATGCTGAGTGTTGCTGTGATCATTTTTTGATCAAAGCATGGCTTTCGTATAAAGCGTAGCTTTGTGGACGGGACTGCATCAGGACCTCACACCCCGAAAATGGTCGAAACAGGAAAGGTGCGGCAAGGTTATGAGGGTCGCTCCCTTTAGGGTTTGTCATTCCCTTCTTGAAAAGGATGGTATCATGGTATGGAGCCCAGATACTTACTCATGTGGACACTGCAAGTCTATTACTTTGTGATTGCTTTATGGTTGTTGGATTAGAGGTACCTCGGATAAAGGTCCCAAAGGACCGGGGGATGGCACGCTCGTGTAGTAGTTATCTAGTTACAGAGGTATCCCGGCCTTGTGTTAGCAGGAAGCTGGTTAAGCTCTCGGGACGTCCCGCCAGAGGCGTTCCCATGTGGCAGTAGGAAGTTCCTTAGCCTGACCATTTGTTAAAAATCCAATCAAAACAATACGCGCCCTGTACGGTTTTATTTGTAGAACCTGCCATTTAAAATGGCAGCTATAGTAGGCATAATATCATGGTACTTATGCTGACTAGGATTAATATTATACTTTCGATTGGTTTTCCACTATGCACTAGTAATAATATCAAAGAATTTTTTCTCGTATTAAGCATATTTGACTAACATAAGGGGAAATCTCCTCCAAGTGTGCGATTGCATTGTGTGTATGTCGGGAGGCCTTATGGTAGTTTCATTTTTCTAAAAGCATTGCGGATTTAAAATTTGAATTCTTTTGTTTGTTTTAAAGACCAAACTGCTTTTGTTTGCTCATACCAGTCCCACGACTGACCTGGAGTTTATTGTTCCTTTCCTAAACTCTGGGTGCCCACAATTTTCCTACACGGGCAGTCTAGAGTTGGGTTTTTCAGATAGTCAGGTTTAGTAGATTATCTGGAGCTAGTTTAGTCTTTGGATCAGAACTGCACTTGCTTATCTTTGTGCATCGTTATTGGGAGTTTGAACTATTTCTGGATTGGTGCCTTGGAGATGGAGATTACCGATGCTGGAGTTCCCTCTTGAAGACTACTTCCTCTATTGGAGATTTTGTTCAGCTGTTGGTGTTATCTTTTCTTTCCGCTGCTATTGGCTTGTATCATATCTCTGATGTATATTGATATCTATTGTATCATCATTGTATCAGATATTGTATCAATGTTGTATATCAATTTATTATTCATTTCATCCGCTGTGTTATTTTACTTAATGTGTTATAAGCTCCGGCAAACCAGATTCTACGCTTGGATCTGCGGCATTTGAATACGAGTGTCGTATTCGGTGTCGATTTTCGAAGGTCGAGTCAGGGTCGTTATATGGCCCATGAGGTGAAGGTGACTAAATTGGGGACAATATTTACGTTAAGTGAGGTGCAGACTATTACAATGGTATCAGAGCCATACCCAGCTGGAATTGTGGTATGTATGTGTTACAGCCAAAACACCTGGGTGGTGTTTTGTTTATGAGCCAATGATGGCATTGGGATATAAATAGAGGAGATTGTAATACCCCTTCAAAATGGGAATAATAGTCCTAGATCGTGGAAAAACACTATGAAGTGGGTGCTTATATACCAAAGCCCTCACCTCATAAAAACATCAAGGCCTTTTGAGGAACAAAACCCAATACCTTGGTTTGGCCCATGAGACGGAGGTGACTAAATTGGGGACAATATCTGCATTAACTGAGGTGCGGGCTGTTACAGCTACCTTAATTAAATCAAATCTTAATCCCCTTATCAACACATTATTTTATTAAGTTTATCTAACTAAATCTCCTAAATAATGTTATCAACACTAACATATTCATGAATACATATATTCATACAAATATGTGTATATATATTACAAAAAATATCTAAAATATTTTCATACACTTCATCCTTAAGCAACTGAAAGTCAATGCACAAGACATAAAGTGATGTGAAATGATGAAGGCACATGGGGACGGTGAAGTAATGTGTATAATGATGGTAAGGAAGGGAAGTAGGTTGAGGGTAGAAAAGGAAATGCACATTTAGATATTTTTCGCACATTTTTACCTATAAATGCAAGGCCTTAGCTATCTCATTTCATTTATCCATTCACTTCTTTTTCGTCCTTCTTCTTAAAGATGTAAGAGCTCTTTTTTAGTGGCTTCCATGCCTTGAAAAATATTTCCAAAGTTATGGCAAATTAAAGTAAAATATTTAAGTATATACCATGTCATTCCACTTCAAAACCAAGGCAAATCACTCCACATCTCCACTCAAAGCTCTCGCCTAAACCCATATCCATGATTGTCCGAGCCCACCTCCACCCGTAAGAATAGGACGAGCCTATCGAAAGGTCCCGAGCTTGATTCCATAAGCTTTGATTCGATTGTAGCGAAGCTATAGCGAATTTTCGTAAAGTTAGAAACCAATGAAGGTGAGAAACTCTCTCTCTATATATATAATGATTTGATATGATTATATGAACGTTTACTATGCTCTGGTCATTAAGTAATGGTTGTTAAACAAGTCACGTTAAATACACATCGATATTGCATAAGGAAATCACTTTTCAAATCAAATTATAAAAGTGATATGGAATCAATAAACCACTTTGAAATGATTTAAAATGATTCATAAATATTTTATAAACACTAAAGCCCAATTTAATAAAGTTTGGACAAGTTATGAGAGTTGAGTCAAAAATAGGAGCGTCGTGTAACGACAATTGACGATTTCGAGTCGTAGAAAGTTAAATCCATTTATATGATGGATTCGAAGCCAAAATTCTTTGGAATAAGAATTTTCCAAACTCTTCCAATCATAGTTTTCAAAAAAATAAAAATACTGAGATTTTGTTTATTATATTTTGAAATATGAGCAAAACAAGTTTTCAAAATAGTCGTGCTTTGGTAGTTCGGAAACCAAAGAGATAAATACTTTAAAAGTGATATTGTTAATTCTTTAAAAGTGTGGAAAAAATTCTATAAATATTATATAATGTTTTAAAACATATTTTAGTTATATAAAATGGATTTTTAAATGATAGAAAATTTATTTTGATCAAATAAGCCTTAAAAGCACTATTCGCAGCACTATTCATAGCACTTTTTGCAACACTTTTAATAATTTTTGAAATATAAATTTGAACTTAAGTATTCTTTCCCAAATCTTTTATAAACGTTTTAAATAAACAATTAAGTATTTTAAAGATGATTTGGAGGTTTCATAATTATTTTGAGTTTAAATAAATGATTTAAAGAAAAGCTGTTACAATCAAGTGGTTTAATCTTGGCTCTAAAAGCCGATGTGTAGACTAGATTTTTCTATCTAAGAGATCCAGGGAGGTGTTTAAACTAAGGAGACTTTCAGAAGCAACTAGTGCCCTTGCTCATCTGGCCTCTTTCCTAGGCGAGGAATAGATAAGGTCGAAATATTGGAAACTAGGAAAATATCAAAGATCTAATTTTTCCAAATTTAATACAACTTGGATTGTATAGAAATAATCTTCTTATATGGGATATTAAATTCCGAGGCAGGAACCCATACTATCCATGTGAATTTAAAAGGTGATTTCACCATTATTTGATGGATAGTAAAGGTTGAATATGGAAATTGATACTGAGTAGAATTAGTACAATTTCTATCGACCCTTTTTTTACTGAATAAGGTTTTGGAATATGATTTATGAGGAATGATTTTGATTTGGTATTTTCAAAGTTAAAGAGAGGTTAAATGATTCCATATATACCGAAAAGAGATGTTTTAAAGATATATATCTCTAAAAGATATTTTTGATAAAGAGAATGTACAAATGATAAGAACCTATTTACTTAACATCTTTTTATCGATGATTAGTTTGAAGAACAGGGGTCGGATTTGGATAATTATTATCCGAAAACCACTTCGAACCAATTTATGAGTTCGAAGGAGAAGACATGTTAAAGATAACGAAGTTGAAGGTGGGGATCTTCATAGTGGAAGGACTGCTTGTTGATAATTTTGGTGTAGCTCCTAAGATAAATAAATAGCAGTGGTCCCTTTATTTTGGGATCTTTGTATGCAAGGAATACTTGCTGCTAATCCTGAGGGTAATGCCTAATTGGATAAGGTTTGAAAGTGCCTTCAGTTTGTGCTCTTCCTGGACAACTTGTATTGATGAATGTTTGACATTGCATTTCTAAGAGCACAATACAGTGATCTCTACAAACGTACATCTATTTGGTGGTGTAGGAGGTAACTCTTCGTACACTTAACACCTTTCTCTGAGACATACGAGGTCAGAGGTTATACTTTTATTGAAATCAATAGTTTATTATTGGAAATGGCAATGTGGCACTTTAAGTGAAAATATTCTAAGAAAAGTAAACGTTACCTCTAGCCTCACACTCGAAATTTTTTGAAATAGGGATTGCTTTAAGGCTAAGTGGTTCGCATCCACTAGGGGTATGATATTATCTTTCTAGATCTATTTATTTCAACCTTCTATGACGTCAGATTTAAATTATATGGTGTATGCTACGAGATCCCAGATAGGTCAGTGACGGTGTGAGTGACATCATATTCGGTGTTACCCGTACCATTTGTTGGTCTTGGGTAGGTTGGCCTTAATTCGTAGAGATTTTGAAGATGTTGATTGTTTGCAACCAAATTGATCACATACACCTGAGAATAGGTTTAAGTAGTGAAATAAATGTAGAAATTAATTAGAAACTAAGGAATAACACTAGATATTAAGGAAAAATGCAAGAGAAAACAAAAAAAACAACAAGGTTTATAGTGCTTCGACGCTGATTTCCTACCTCCACTCTGAATACCTTTTTTATTGCTTCATAACTCAATTTGATTATAGTTACAAACAACAAGAAATAGCTTGAGAACAAATTAAAACCAAAGGAAACTGATTACAAAAATGGCAGAGTTTCAATTGTCAGCCTCCTTAAAAAATCCCCAAAATAGCCCCTTACCCCTATATTTATAGATGAAGGCAGCCTCCAACCTGATCGACATCTCGATACCTGGACCCCCCATGACCATTTGGGCCGACCATTGGGAATGCTAAGCCCAACTTACTATGTCGATCCATATCATCATGTAACCCCTTCTTCATATACCGACCCCTTTGTTCCTATATCCTATGCCGACCTCAACATTTTCACGTGCTATGCCGATCGTATACTCATGAACATATCATGCCGACCAGATCCCTACTATGCAGACCCCACACTTGGGAACATATCATGCCTACCCGATCCCTACCATGCCGACCCTTCTAATATGCCGAACCCATCATCTGCACATTGTAGGCGATCCATATTATGCCAATCCAAACTCATCGTACCGACCCCTCTTCTAGAAACATTAACATGCCTACCCCAATGCGTTTTACAAGTCATGCCGACCCCTTTTGGTTTCACTCAATTTTTCTAACATCCACTCCGATCCCTATTTCAAACAAACCAAATTCTAAGATTCGAATATCCTATATTATCTATCCTTCGACCTTATTTACCCTTGGCTGGATATAACTGTTCAAACATTATACTCTAGTTATGTGGATGTTGTCTCATGATCATCCTTCCTATCAACTATCGAGTTTGGACTTCATGATCAACCTTACTTAGCTGGGCTAAGGTTTCGGATAACACTTGCACCCTAATTATGTCTTGGGAATAACATGACATGCTTTGAATTAGAGAAACTAAGGTTCCCGAAAATAGGCCTAACCAAGTCATTGGTTGATCATTATTCTTCTATTAACTTTCAATGAAATAGGTCTGACGTCACATTCCATTGAATTCAAAGATTTGGTCATATGGAGTTTCCAAGCTTCTTCCTGATTTAACCTTTCAAAAGTTCGAATTCATTAAGTCTTTCCATGTATATTCATACAAATATTTCTATTGTACCTTAATCTTCATTATGTCGGTTGCCATTTGGGTTTTCCAAACATGTGTTACCTCATGTTCTTCTTCTTATCTCATCCACACCCATTATCCATGCACATCACCCTCTTCTTTCATTATTTACTATATATTATCATCACTTTATCATTATTATTAGTTTTTGTAGGAGGGTTCGACATTTGGTATGTCGATGCCTTAGTGGATCTGTATGGATAGGGATCGATATACCATAAGGCCGATCTCTTCTAACATCGTGACTGAGTCTCCTGGCTAAGACCGGTTCGCATTCCTCACTTTGTCGCATATGTAAAAACTCATAACCCTTCTTCTTTATCTTTACTTAGCTTTTACTTTGTTTATTTTTATTCAAGCTTCGGGTCCAAATCATTGCCATCATCATTTTCTTCAATTCTAAGGCAAAAGGCAAGCGTGAATCTCCATCCCAATCCAAGCCACCTGCAATTCATCTTTAATCCAGAGTTTCATCAACACATCCGTAAGCTAATTTGACATATGTAGGTATGACGCCTCTCCTAAATCTTGCAGCCAATCGTTTACATGAGCTCGAACGTTGTTTAGGTGTATAGCTCGATTGATTGCATTGAGGTATGCGGGAAAAAAGGAGAAGATGATGTAGTAGGAGAAGAAGAAGAAGGAGGATGGAGGGATCAGATGGAGTTTCAGAAGGGATGGAGGAAAGTTAGGTTCCTTTCTTTCCTATCTTGCAAGTGAATTAGAAAAAAGAGGTTTGGTGTGAATTCAATTTGTTGTAGGGGCATGTTGGAAGCTTCAAGGAGTAGTCTCGTTGATGGATCAGTAGGGGTTGTGAGGGATCGATAGGGGTTGTGAGGGATCAGTAGCACTACACCATAAACGATATTTTGATACGGCTAAAAGCCGTATCTAATCTTATTAGATACGGCTAAAAGCCGTATCAAAATATGCTGAGCTTAATATTTTGATACGGCTAAAGGCCGTATCTAATGTATCAATTAGATACGGCCATTAGCTGTATCTAATTGGATCATTAGATACGGCTAATAGCTGTATCTAATTGACAAATAGGCAGCTTCCATGAACCAATTAGATACAGCTAAAAGCCGTATCTAATTAGTCAATTAGATATAGGTATATAATTAAATATCCAATATATAATATTATAGACCTATTCATATCCAATATATAATCAATAATCATTCCAAGACATCAAAACAAATAATGTTATAGACAGTGCACATTCAAATGATTCAATAATCCGCATTGCAGTGCGCAATAAATTAACAATATCATTACATAATACGAAAAATACTACATACTAGCATTTAGCACACTAATATATCGTAGTAGCGGATACTAGAAAACACTATCGCTCAGTACCAAGATCCAAATACACAACAATAATACAAATGTATCAATTACTACATAATACAAATACACAACAAGCCTCTGTTATACTGTGTTGTTACGGCAGCCACTGCACAATGCAAAGCCAAAGAGCTAACTCCTCTAGCCCAAAACATCTACACAAGCATTACAAAATATTAGTACATCTTTAATTTTAGGAGTTAACTCTATATATATATATATATATTGTATTTCATAAACATGCAGAATTATTTTATCATATTTTTGAACTAAAGTTGCAATGTGTTGTGCATATAATAATTTGTATGATTGCTTATGCTTCATTTTCAAGCAGAATTTATTTTGTCTATTATCTAATAACAACTCCACTACAATTGATATTAAATTAGGAAGTAAAGCTTTATTGATCAATATATAGAAAAGGGGACAAATAGCTTCTTGTCCGTTTTTTATTCTAGTGCACATGTAATACCTCAAATGGCTCCACTTATCGATTCCAAATTCTAACATAAAAATGTGGAAGCTTGTTTGAACCTAAACTATGTCTGGTCTTAATAACAGAGCTGGGCACACTATTAATGTACAGCTCACATCTATTCCTTAATCAAACACATTATATGATAAGTTACATGGACGCTTATAACAACTACTCTGAATTGTTATATGTGCAGTCTAACCAGATTTGAGGAGCTTTCTGAGCAATAAGATAATATCCAGCACATTTTTGACTCAGTTTGCATCTCCTACATTCTCAACAGCGGAAGCTATTTTTGGCAAGGTTCAAATGTATGGAATATCTTTACTGCTTGGGAATATATATTAAACTCATGTTATCATCAGTATTTGTGACAAGACTTGGATATACGATCATTGTTTTTTCAACAGTAGCCAGCAGTAGAAGCTCAACCTCAGATAGAGCCTCTTTTAGTTGGAATGCATATAATGTTACAAAGTAACTGTGCAGTAGGTTTGATGCACAGAATTATGATGTCATATCAGTTTGCAAAGAGTTGATCATTTTAGGGAGTCAAGTTACTTTCTGATTTTTTGAAAGCCAAAATGAATTAGTATTGGCTTTCAAGAAGTCATAATGTAGCTTAATCAAGTCATAAAAATGTCCTCTGAATGAATATACACTAAAAGTGAGCAGTTTCAATAGGAGGACATATGTATCGAAAAAGACATTTAGAAGGCTTATGGAAAAATTGAAAGGTGATTCATAGTAAAAATGATGCAAATAATGAGGTCAATGGTTCTTCTCAATGTTTATACAAAGTAACAGAGGCAAATATCTTAGCATGTTAAAAGTACAGTTTAATAAAGCAAGTCATTTTAGATATGAAGAAACAAGCAAGCTTACGCATCAATAGCTAAAAAGCAAGTCATGCAGGATCACAGTAATGTTCAAAATACATAGCAGGGAATGCAACACAACAAATGCAGGGAAAAAGCCTGGAGAACGTTGAATTCAATAATTGTATGCAAGTTGAATATAATGAACAAAATACATGGAAAAACTTATAGCGACGATAAATGAATAACAACAACAAATAAATGTTAAAAACTTATAAAATCACTATGGAAAATTAGTGTTTCCATGTTAACGGAATAGATAGATAGATAATAGATTAATGTATTATGTATAATCAGGAATTGGGTTATCAAGAGAACTCAACATTTGGTTGACTCATAATTAAAGTTGTATACACTCTTTATGTAGTTGAAGCTCGACAAACAAACAGCCAGATTAAGCATAATGTTTGTGACAGCTTAATGCATAGAAGCTGACATCATAAACCAATATTTCAATGTCGTGATACGCAGGTAATCATTTTAGATAAATTGTAATTATTTAGTAAGAAGTAGTTTTGCACACAGTAGAAATGACTTAAAAAAGTTATAATGATTGACATAAGACTAGAAAGAAACCATATTAAGGCCCTTTAAAGGCATCAATTTTTAAGGATATACAGTAGTGGCAAAAGTGTGCCTTTGGAAGGAAAATAATTCATGCTGCGCCTGTTGAATGCGATTACGCATATGATGATTTAAACAATATGCTAGATGTTTGTCTGTAAACTTTACTTGTTTTGATGCGATTACGCATACGATGATTTAAACAATATGGTAGTTTCCTATGAACTAACGTTATTCAACTCGCTAGATGTTTTTAATTTTATAATTCATTTATCTAAAAAGATGTTTTATGGTATATTAACAACTTAAAATATATTAATCTGAATTGGAATTAAATTCAAATCAATTTAATGGGACTTGAAATATCGACCACATAAACAGAAAATATACATGCTCCATCATCTAGAGATATCGAATAAGACACTTTGGATGGCACACATATCCACCCACTCCAATATCAGCAAAGGTCTCTGCAAATTGATGATTCATTTTGCTGGTTCTCTCATCTGGTAGCAGTATACTGTCCAACACCACTTTTTCATGTGTGGATGGTACAGATTTCCCATGGATGTTGGACAATGTAGAATCTCGGCATATAGTACCCGTTGCAATAAAAGGGAATATTTATTATTATTTAAGTTTTCTACTTATTATGTCATAAATTTTTAAATGTTAAAAATACTTGTTCCTATTACTTCTAAATCAGAGTTGAGGATTTCACAATTCTGATTGTTCATAACATTGGTCAAATCCTGGAACTACGAAGCAATGAATTCAGGAGCATTGAATTGTATGGCACGTCCTCCATCAGAAGAATCGACCGGTGCACGAATTCCTTGTTCAATATTTCCCACCATGTTGATCAAAACCTCCATTTGCCCAGACAAATTTCCCACCGTACCATCCAAACTTCCCACCCTCATTTTCAACTCATCCTGCTCGCCATGAACATGTCAGAGTCATTTCTGTGCAATGGCACAAGCCTTAACTTTAGTCTTTGGTATAACGGTCCCAACACCGCGGCTCCTACCCCTTGCATCCTTACCAAGCACTTGTGATAATATGTCTTCATCCACTATCAATTTTTCTTCATCACTATCAGTGATCTTTTCCTTCGCTTTTGCAATTTGATCCTTTAATATGATAATACTTACATGAATAAGGAATTTTAAAGAATATGCAAGTTAATATTTGTTTAAATTACAAAGTATGAAGAAGTGGCATCTGATATGCTACCATATTTTTTCTTGTGTGTCTTCTCCCATACTTGATGACGCTTGATATTTTTTGATGGACTAGCAACGATCTGCAATACAAGTTGATGCAACGACATGAATATCCAATCACAATGTGTAAATCATTTGAATGAAAATGAATATAAATTACCATTTCTTGTTCTATTTTAGCGTGACTTTTACGTCCTGCATGATGAGCATAACTGAGCAATGCTCTGTTCTTTTTGCCTACCTCCCTTCTTCCGCTCGCTTCAGGCGTTGCTTCATTTTTTACGAACTCTGCCTAATCTTCTTGAGCAACTGTAGGTGGGCAATTTTTCAACCGTTCTTCATCCTTGTTGAAAGGGTCATAATAAACTACTCTCAAGTTTTTCTTGTATCTCCTAAAAGCCTCGGCCATTCTCTTTAAAAACATTTCCTTTGAAAGCGGATCGAGCTCATAAATTTTCTGCAAAAAATATATTAAATTATGTGTTGTGCAAAGAGTTGAAACCATAAGGCTATTGAATGAAATAGTTGTTGTCGAACAGATAAGGATACTTACCACCAATTCGTTCCAAACATTGTCCTTGCATATTCCAGGTACTTTATTCCAACTTATATATGATATCGGCACATGAGCTCTTACTAGTTTACCGAGCATAGTAGCGATTTTTCCAGCGTTATCTGAGACCGGAATACCAAGTAAGTTTTGATCAACTTTCTTCGCCTCTGAACATGACGAATGTGAAGATGGTGGATTTTCTGACATAGTTTCCAGCAAAAAATAATATTACTAATTGCATTGGAATGTATAAAATATTCAAAACCATACATACGCACAATCATGCAATTAAAAATATACATACACACAATCATGTGATGTACAAATACTAATAAGTTAACATATGGATTTGGTCAGGTCTTCTAATTTTTCATTGTCTTCAAAAGATGATTGATAGACGGTAGGGAACTCAATGTCATCTACATTTGTAGTCTACCATTTTGGTGTATGCATGACTACAGACCATCCGTTATTTTTTAAATCTTTTGAGTAGAAAACTTGGCTCGCTTCTGATGCAAGAATAAATGGCTCGTCATTCACGTTATTTTTGTTCTTCAATTTCCCTAAATTTACCATGATGAGGTTTGAAATGGGATCTATTTTACAACCATTGACCTTATCCTCGACTTTTACCCAATCACAATAAAGAACTGTTTGTTTGAAGTCAGTGTAATCCAACTCAAATATCTGTTGAATGACTCTGTAATACGTTGTTTCTACTTCCTTATAATTTTTATCCTTGCCACTCGCTCTAAATTTTGTAATTGCTCTCATGCATACACCGCTATTTTGTATTACCATACGGTCTTCATACTTTTTCATGGAAAATGAAAATCCATTCACTTGGTACTTCATATAACTACGCGTTATGAACTTCGGCCCGTGCACTAACCGCCACAGAGTTCGATCAACATCGATGGTATTTAATAGCTACATAAATTTTAATAAGTAAAAAAGCATGGTCACAAAGGTGTATTGCACACTTATAAACACATGAAACACTTAAGACGAAGTTAAACCTCATTACGTAACCATAGATTAAAACTTTGAACTACTTCCACGGTGGTAGCCCTGCCTCTAGGTTGAAATCTAGTACTTTTCACATAGGAGTTATACCTCCTACGAAAAACACATATCAAAATGTATATATAAATTGAATTAAAAAAATTAAAATTCCAAACAAGTTTGTGAACTTACTTCTTCCATTCATCCAATCCATCGAACTTATTAAGGACCCATCTACGCACCTGTTCAAACTGCACTTGGGTTAACGTTATGTCTTTACCATTATTCAGAGGTATCTCACCAGCAAACTCATCGTCCTCGTTTAAAAATGCTTCACGGGTATGTTTATGATTGCCATCACCTCCGTTCGGCATATATTCCATGCATTAAAGACTAGCTTCTTGTACTATATATCCTTCTGTAATACACCCTTCAATGTATCTTTTGTTGCGCACATATCCTTTATATGTTTTCATCAACCTATAAATATGATCAATTATATACTGTAGACGGTAGCTATTCATATGAAATAATGATGTGCATAACTGAAATTAGAAATTTACCGTTCAAATGGACACATCCATCTATATCTGACAGGTCCACAAATCAATGCTTCATCAGCTAAATGAACCATAAGGTGGACACTGATATCAAAAAATGCAGGTGGAAAATGGTTTTCAAAAACACACATTGATTCTACTATGCTAGCCTTTGCTTTTAAAAGATGTTCCCTGTTGATCACCTTTGAACACAAAATGTTAAAGAATAAACTAATACGATGAACAGCATTTTGTAGATCCTTATGTTGTGGATAAGAATGTTGAAGCAATACCGGAAGCAAATGATGCATTATGACATGGTAATCATGTGACTTCATATTTCTTAGTTCAGGAGGATTGATGCTCACATTGTTGTGAAAGTTAGAATAAAATTTGTTAGGCACTTTCAGATTTTTCAAAACGGTGCAAAACCGTATCTTTTCTTCTTTGCTCAAAGCGAAAGTTGTCTTTGGTATGATTGTTTTATTTGTTTCTGGATCTTCCATCACCCACAACTTTTGTTTTATACCCATGATTTTCAAATCCTTGCGTGCATTGATGCCATCTTTTGACTTATCTTTATGGTCCATAATGGTGCTGATGAGATGCTCCGTGACATTCTTCTCCGTATGCATAACATCAATATTATGTCGGACCAAATTTGCTTTCCAATATGGTAAATCAAAAAAGATAGACCTCCTATACCATCCAGAATATTGTCAACATCTTCATTGGTTGACTTTTTCCATTTTCGACCAATCTCTTCTTTTTGTTTACCAACTTTTATTTTGATATTCACTACTTTCTTTTCAACTTGAAAACCAGTCAATGGCCATTTAGGATGACGAAGTTCTTGTTCGTTGTTGTAATTTGTCTTATCGTATCGAAACTTATGTTCGTTAGGAAGAAACATTCGATGTCCCATGTAACACATCTTCTTACTTTCAGGAAGATAATAAGAACAAGTGTTTTCCCCACAAATAGGACATGCAAAGTAACCGTGAGTTGTACATCCCGATAAAGTCCCAAAAGCAGGGTAATCATGGATTGCCCACAGCACCCTAGCTCTCATTGTGAACTCAGATTTATTTAACGCGTCAAATATAACTACTCCTTCCCATAACTGCTTTAACTCGTCTATCAACGGCTGTAAATAAACATCAATATCCTTTCCTGGTTGTTTTGGCCCATAAATCAACAATGTTAACATTGAGAACTCCATTTTCATGCACATAGACGGAGGAAGATTATATGGTACTACAATTACTGGCCAACAACTGTAAGGGTTAGAGAGAGAAGCATGTGGACAGAAACCATTTGTTGCTATTCCAGGTGTGACATTTCGTGGCTCGGCAGCAAAAGTTTGATCAAATGAATCTGCGACTTTCCATTGAGAAGTGTCACATGGATGACGCATTATGGTTGGATCAGACTTGGCACGACCATGCCAGGTCATCGCATCTGCCATCTATGGTACTGTATACAGTCTCTTCAATCTAGAAATTAAAGGAAAATGTTTTAATGTCTTTCGAGGTACTTTGGTGCATTTTCTCTCTTCGTTTAATGATGTCATATATCTTGGTTCATTGCAATTTGTACAAGAAACTTTGTTCGCATCATCTTTCCAGTACAATATGCAACCATTGATGCATGCATCATAAGTTTTGTAATTCATCCCAACTTTCTTAATGATCTTCTTCACGTCGGAGTACTTTGTCGACAGCGTGTTACCTTCGGGGAGTAACTCCTTTATTAGTTCGAGAACTGCAGTCATACCATTATCTGAAAAGCTGTATCGGGTCTTCAAGCTATTCAAGTTCACAATGGCATATCATAATCCCTTTTTAACATGAAAGACATAGTGGCTCTTTTACGCTACCAAAAAGCGATTTATACTTCTTACTTTCATTGGCCTGCCAATCTCGATAATCAGTAGACTGCTCTCCAACATTAGCATGATCAGGCAACGAATTTGTAGGTTGAAAATGATGAAATCTATCTGCATCATTGACCAGATCTTCCATTCTAATATGTTCAGACTCAGCAGTAGTTCTGCCATGACTAACTGGTTTCTCATTTTCCATCTCCGCCCTTTTTTCCCTATGAAAATACCACGCTGTATACGATTGGATAATACCCCATCTAAGCAAATGAAAATGAATGTCATCTAATTTGATCGTCTTCATATTTTTGCACTGGGTGCAAGGGCATAAATACAATCCTTTCTTACAACCGTTTTCTTCTACAAAACTAATGAACTTCTGCACCCCGTCTACATAGTATGTAGATCTTAGATCTGATTCATTTATCCATTGTTTGTCTACGCTGAAAGACATACTGCCCTCCTATATCATATTGAACAGGACATGAGACTTGCCCTTCAATGGGTCCTCATTCCAATTGCTCGAAAAGAATATTTTTGAAATTATATTGAGAAATTTGTTGTAAGATTAATTCTATATATTTAACTTTACTAAATTATATTGTTCTTGTTAAATATAATAGTTATTTCTTTTTCTATTGCTGTTTTGCTAGTTCAGCATAGTCAGTTTATTAAGAAGTCCAAACTATACAGTTCAGCATAGTTCGGCCTTTGAAATTTTGTTGGCCTTTGAATTTTTTTTTCTATTTTTGGAATTGCAATTTTCAGTGAAATTGTAGAAATGTTGGATTGAGCTAAGACTGCAATTGGCTGAGGTGGAGTATGAAGTGCGGTCCGGTTTTGACGGAATAAGGGATTGCGTTCGAGTAAGGAGTTTGAAGTGTGGCAAGTCGCGATTTGGTTGGAGTGATGGTCACGGTGGAGGAGATTGGTGAATTGGACTGCGGCTGATGATGAATTGAAATGATTAGATGGTTTGTGGTTTTGTGGGATGCTGGAAGAAATGAAGTGTAGTGGTGGGATTTTATGTTGACGAAGTGAATGGTCAGTACCGAAGTGAACAGAGAGGGATGGCAACAGTATGTAGAGGGATGTAGTATGAAGAAGAAGATGATGTTGTAATGTTGATGTTAATGGAAATGTGGTTGTGCACAGTTGAATGTTGTGCAATGGGTTGTTGGGTGATGTAGGCAGTAATGCAGTGGAGTTCGTATGCAGAGGTATAGGTTGCAACGGCGAAGAGGGTGACAAAGATGCACAGAGGAGTGGTAATGGCTGAATTTAGGGGTCGCAGGTGAACGATTTGAACAGTGGAAGGCAGCAGGGGCTGCACGTAGTGTGTGGTTTCTTTTGTTGGTAGTTGATGAAGTAATGGTGAATTTTGTTTGGACGTATGTGCTGTGATATGGTGGCGGTGAGAAGTTGATGATGACAGTGAGGGTGATGGACGAATTTGTCATGATGACTACTGGCATCCTCTTCAACTGCCTCTGCTAACATTTCCACTAACACTCCTCCAACTTGCTCACCACTGTGATACATACCACTCCCACATTCACACTTCTACAAACCGTCCATCCCCACAGCATTCTGCACAGTTCAGCCATCTACACTAACATCAGCCATCACACAGCAGTGCCTTCTTGCTCCTCCCTACAGCATTCCAGTCCCTTCTAACTCCTCAACAATTCACCAAACAGCACCCCAATCATCCCCTGATTCATTCAACCGCTTCCAAACCACCACCACAAAAAAAACTATCTTCCACTATTTTAGTTACCATACGACCACTATCTACAACCTGAAAACCAAAAAAACAATTCATCATCACATCCTTACCATCTCCACATACACTATCATACACCTCCTCTAAACTGATCACCATCTTTTGCAATTGCACACTTGCACATACCAACCAAACACACCTGAATCACACAACAACTAGAAAGCCTCATCACCATTGCATCACAACAGAATTGTATGCACATCAGAGCTGCCATACTCTTCATTCAATTCGACAGTCACTACCCCATATTTTTTGCAACAGAACCACACATTCCTCCTGAACAACTGCCACACTCCATCGAAACCAGTCCCTGACCTCTACACCCACCCTGATCATCCACCAGCAATAGGGCACTCTCTACCTCTCTCTGATCAACCTCTAAACAACCAACTAAATCACTCACCAAACCACAAGACCAAAAAGGAAAAAATCACCACTGTCGGCATACAGGGAGGAGATGTGTGCAATGGGTAGGAGGAATTTGTGGCGATGGAGGAATTTTTGTATGATGACTGGTGGAAGTTTGAGGTGGTGGGTGTGCATATGTATGGGGTTGAATATTGACAGCAGCAACAGTATGGATGAAGGCAGTTGATGTGTACTGGGTTGCTGGGTGATGTTGGTGATGGAAATGTGCACACAATTGTTGTTGGAGTTGTCTGCATGGTGGTTTTGATATTGCAATGCAAATGGAGGCAGTGGAGGGAGGCGGTGAATGTTTGAGGAGGATGTGCAGTCTGCTCTGGTAATGTTGAAGGCAGCAATTGAAGTTGATGTTGTGAAGGCAATATGTTGATGACGGTGGAAGTGGAGGTTGGTTATGTGACTGTAGATGGCGAAGAATAGTTGATTAGATGAAGGAGTTGAAGTTCGCACAAGTGGAAACTAAGCATAGAGAAATGAAAAACAGAAATGCACAGGGTAAACATAGAAATGCACAGTGAAAATATATGCACAGTGATTGTTGAGTGAAAATGTATGCATGGTGACTGGGTATAATTTTTGTAAAACAGTGAATAAAATGTAAACAATACTGTAATGTGAATTTTTGTTTTTGAAATGAAATTTCTAATATTTACACACACATATATAAAGTGCAAATACAATGGAAACAAGAAAACAATTGATGCACACAAACAAAATGATAACAAAAGCTACACACAAACACAAACTAAATTTGAAATCATTATCATAAAAGCATCTTTTCTAGAAAATAAATAAGTCTGTAACTTTCCTTTCCAAATTAGAACATGATTTAATCCATATGATAATTCACCATCATCAAATTGTGAGGACATATCTAAACTTAATATCATCATTGTTTTAAAAAAAGCTCTATGGGGAAACAGATGCAACTTCATTTTCTAAGTTAGTAATTTTACATGATTCAAGCTACTTGATCGTTCATAATATAAATTGTTTAGTAAAGAACAATATAATTTAGTAAACAATTAACTTCCTTGTAAGAGTTATACGCATGCCTTTTTCATGATCGTTTTTTGTTTTCCTGTACGACCTAGAATTTTGTAGTATGATTTTAAACATTTAATTAATTTTAAATAGTTAGAATATATGGACTACTTAAATTTCAATAAATGGAACTCAAAATATAGGGTTTATTTTAAACATTAGCACCAAACTGTTTCCAAAAAAATTGCCATTACAACGGTTGCCATTTTGTAGCACCGGAGTAATGTCTATGCATTACCCTTCTCTTGATACTTGGCTTGCGCCATTAACAACAATTTTATCCACTTATACTACAATGTCAGAACAATATACAACATTAGCACCAAACTGTTTCCAAAAAATTTGCCATTACAACGGCGCTATTTTGTAGCACCAGAGTAATGTCTATGCATTACCCCTCTCCTGATACTTGACATGCGCCATTAACAATAATTTTATCCACTTATACAACAATGTCAAAACCAATGGGAAGTAGAAAAATACAATATGTTACACTCATTTTTCTCCTATAACATATATTATGGATATTAAGATGTATAAAGTCAATGAACTACATAAACCAATGGGAAGATGAAGATAGGTCATGTCTCTACAGTATATAAATTGTGCACTCTCAAGATGCAACATACAAAACCAGATAAGCCTTATTCCACACAACTGAATGCACGGTACAACTTCAAACTAAATTTGCTATGAAGAGCAATATAGATATTTAGAGCAAATTGTGCAGATCTAATGCAAATCATACAAAAATGCATCGTAAGTCTAAACATACTCAAACGAACAAACCCGAGGTAGAGAGCTAACCCAACATGATGAAAGTAAACTCCACTGAATAAGATACACAAGTATAGCCGACGAAAAACTCCACAGACATGACATACAAATTGCAACAATTATGAAGGGAAATACTCTTTTAATATAGAACTGTACTGTAATAATATAACAGATAGCGACACCCTAACATCTTAGAACTACGCCGACGTACCTTAACAGGATTATTCCAATTTAGCCAAACTAAACCGTGTAAGAAGAGTTCAATTCAGCCAATCCAAACTGCAACGTCAAACCTAGCTATACTTCACGATGTAATCAACCATTAAAATACTAAATGCATCAGCAAATCATATCATCATACGACGTCAAACCTGAGAGCAGTGATCGAATTCGAGAAGGCGTGGAAGGCTCTGATGGACGACGTCAAAGCAACGTTCGATCGATCGAGGTGGAAGGCTCTCTGGCGATTTGGGGAAATAAAAAAATGAAAGCTGGAAATAAAAAAAGGAGGGAAGGTGTGCATTTTGGGGAAAATTTTCCCAAGAAAAGAGGCACAGATTTTGATACGGCTACAAGCCGTATCAAATGTTAATACGGCTTACAGCCGTATTAAATAATATAGATACGGCTCTAAGCCGTATTAAAATTTGATATGGCTTATAGCCGTATCAAATATCCCGCCTACGATTGCGCCAAAATCCTATCTATGGTGTAGTGTAGGTGGAGTTTTTATGTGGGTTCGGTATAGAGATAGGGATCGATATATAGGAAGGGGTCGGTATTTTCGCTTGAATCTAAATGTAGGGATCGGCTATGGGTTTAAGGTGTATGGATCGGTTTGTGTTCGTTAGGCAAGGGACCGATGTTTATCTGTTGGGGTCGGCATGGAGCATAGTGATCGATGTTGATACTAAAGACTAATGTAACCAAAGTCCTTCGAATACTTAACTTTATACTGCCTTGCCTGAATACAAGATGACTACGGATAATGCAATTTGCAAACTCGGACTGTCGAACTTAATCTTAAATTGACAAATTACTAGACTTCCCAATATGAACTAATTAAGGAACTGACTAATAAACTTGGATAACAAACTTCATAACTCAATATGTCTATATGATTTCAAATATAAATATAAATTCTATATGATTTATAATTAAGTTAGTAAAGATTTAAAATTTAAAATTTAAATCATTTCGACGAATTTGAAAATTGCTCGATTTAATAGATAAGTTAAAATACCCTTCCGGGGCACAATCTTCAAAATTCGACGAAACTAGTTCCATTAGATCCGTAACTGTGTATTATTATTGGATTTCAATTTTCATAAAGTTTGGAGTTGCCGTTTATATGTACGGGGAAGAAGCGCGTTGAAATTAAAATTGAAAATTGAATATTTAAAACTCGATTTAAAAAGCAATCTTCCACATATGATTGAATTGGGCTCTAGAACACGTTCCATTGTGTTCGAAATACAGGTAAAACCCTATAAACCTAGGAGGCATGTGTTGTTTGGAGTTCATTTGTAAAAGTTGTTAATTGGAAAATATATTAATAAAATAATATTATTAATGGTATATAAATACGTTGCAAGCAGGAACCCTAATTCCTTCGTCGTAGCCACCACTATAGCATTCAATGGCCGATACCTTCAAAACTTCATCTCGATTTTACTCTAAATCCATCTATTAATTGCAAAATCCTCCAACTAGCAAACTGTAGAGCTATTTGAACTCGTCAGATCCAATGGTGGATCTTTGCCACCATCGTCATTTGAAGCCGGTAGTGGTCAATGAAAACCACTCGTTCGCTCACGAAGTTAGAAGGGAAGATGGCGCTGAGCTTCGCTTGGCTATGGCCTAGGGTAGAGCTCACGATGGACTTCAGGGTGGCAGCTTCCAATCAAGTTCTAAGGCTCGTGGAGGTGCGTGGTGATCGATCAGAAGCATCGTGATGGGTTTCTGGTTACTGGACAGGTGAGGGAAGAAGTGTAGTAGCTGCCTGGATTTTTGTTGGTCTTGGATCTACAGTTCGAATTCGATCTGGTATAAAAATAAAAATATAATAGTAAATTGTTTATATAATTTATATTCAAATCTTTGAAACTTCATATCTAATGCATGTGAGGTCGAAACCGGACGAAACTAGCGATACCGGAATCGCAGCGACACGATCTACACGCTGCAGCAGATCCGAAGGTGATTGGTGCTCATGAAAATTTTAGTTTAAATCGAAGGCGTTCGATTTAATTTAAAAATTTGAATGCTCGACGAATTCAAGGTGAGTTAGTCTCACTCACATCTGCGATTCCAGTTAATTTAGATAGTTAGATTTTAAATTGTTGATTGATTATTTGAATGAGATATTGTATATAGTAGTATATATTTATAGGAGTGATTGATTCTCGCATTATATAGCGGATGAGACCCTATGTGCCCTCGCATAATAGCGGATGACCCCATATACCGTGATATTCCACCTCGAAGTGGAATTGGTATTTTTATATTGTGCTAACATCTGTGGATGCAGGATGACAGGTTGGAGGGATCCAACCGAAGTCCTCAAAATATTGTATTTATTTTCACATCTGTGATATGTTATGTGATAGATTATATTGGAATTAAATTATTCAATGCTATGATTTGGATGAATAAATAATTTGGTATTTTAAAGTATAGAATATAACAAATTGGGTTTTAAAGGAAATGAAAAGATGTTTTCAAGTAAATAACAATTGGGAATTTGTATAGATCGAGTAATAAATTTAAAGGGAATTTAAAGTTAGGAAATCAGTTTGATTTGATTAGGTGTTTTGGAAACTGTGATTTAAAGGGAAATGAGAAATGGAAATTGGTAAACTGCGTTTATAAATGAAATGGAATATTTATCAGTGGATAAATTTGGAAATATATATTCCGGTGGAAATTTATAAGAAAAGTTGTAATTCGCTTTCAAAAATAAAATGGTGATTTTATTTTTAAAAAGCTGGAAAATATATTTTCCAAGAAAATTGAGTGCATCTTTAAAGAAATGATTTCAAAGTATAAACTAGAAGTTTTAAAATGTTTTTAAGAATGTTTCTGGAAATTTATTATTTTAATTATTATTAAGTGAATGTAAATATTTATTTAAGTTAATTATGGTGGTTAATTATTTTTAAAGTTAATTAGTATTATGATTTATAGAAGTAAATTTAAACATAACTATTTTATCATAACTTTATTTTAAAGGGAAATTTTGGTTTAAGTTTACTTGGAAACTCTTAAAGAATTTCTTAAGTATTATTTTTATTTAAGTAATTTAGTAGCCTTATTTTAAATAATTTAAGTATAAATTTTTGAAAGGGACTATAAGGAGATGAAAATGTGTTTTAAAAATGAAAGTGATTTTATTTTTAAAGTATTGAAAAAATTTACGGGATTGGGACATAAATTAAATTGGGATAAATCGAGCAGCATTTACGATGGATTATATGGGTTATATTGAAATGGAAGTGTATTTCCTGGAAAGCCAAGTATGTTTTCAAAATAACATTTTAGTATAAATTATAGTTTTAAAAATGGTTTTAAAAAGAACGTTTTTGAGGAATTATTTTCTTAAAATTGTTTTAATATTTTTAAAGTAAATATTTATTTAGTTAATTATAGTAGTAATAATTTTAAAGGATTAAATTGGTATTATAATTAAAAAGAATAGTTATATTTTATAGAGTAGCTATATTTTAAAAGTAGATTTGGCTTAAGTTTTTCTTAGAAAATTAGTATAGAATTTCATAACTATTAATTTAAATTTAAAGAGTATTTAAAGTAGCTTTATTTTAAATGTTAAATTATATATTTTTGGGTAAGTAATTTAAATTTATTCAAATCTAATTTTTATAAGACTTGGCGTTTTTAGTGGGAATAAAATAATTTGGCTGAAGTGATTGTTTATTTGATACTTAAATAACCGACTATCAAATTTGGACCCAAAAATTACTTTGGAATATGTAGAAGAGGTATGAGGATTATATGGTACAGTTACCATTTGAGGTGCTATACAGTACATATAAACTCGTTCGGTCTTCTAAGACGTTTATAAGGAAATCCATCCATAAATGGTTAGGAGGAACTCTGATCTTATTCTCGTCCGAGCATTCCTGAAGAACCGGGGTTGAGTTTGTCGGGAAATAGCAAACGTTGTTTCGAAGAGATCGGGGTAGGATTTGAGATCCAAAAACCACTCGATCCAACGAGTACGTTTTCGTGATGAAGACAAGAGCTTTGAGTCGAAGATGGAGCAGTGAAGTGCAAGGGATAATCGCTACTAATCCTTAGGATGATTCCAAAATGGATGTTGTAGGAGTAGTGCCTTCATTTATATTCGAACCCGGAATAGAGTTGTATGGATGAATGATTTCAGAACATCGTCAGGAGGACTGTGAGCATTCTAAGTGAAATGTTTCAAAACGGTAACACTGAGCCTCGAGCCTCATCAACCGGGAATGACTAAAAATCTGGAGTTATGCAGCAAGGCTAAGTGATTAGCACCCAATTTGGGTAAGGTCATCTCCGTCTAGAGGTCACTTTTTATTCGGCTGTGTGGGCGGTTGCTGATCCCAACCGCGGGGTGATCTTACTCGGGCTATCCAATAAGAGGTAGTCCGGTCTTCTGTTGCCTAGGAATGGAGGGGTCCGCGGTATGCTGATCTAGACCAGGTACCGTGATAGGTGGTACCCCAGTGCCTAGTCATTCGTTGGAAATTCGTTCTCCCTATGTGCCATTTACGGTTTTGATTGTAGAACCCACTTTGTGGCTAGTATTGCTGGAATTTAACAATGTAACAATTTCAGCTATTTGGATAAGTGTATGTATATAGACACTATTATAATATCAGAGGATTTTATAAGAATATGTTTTGGTTATCGTAAGGCAAAAACCCGACATGTTTATTTGTGGCGTGGTCTTAAGAGATACCTTTGATATTCAAAGGATTTTGAGAACTTTAATAATTCAATTGAGTTCGGGTGTTATTTTATTATAATGCAATGGTTAGACCGAGTATTATAAATACAGATAGGATGCTGTGAAGCTCAGGAGACGAGCTAGATGGTGAGACATATCATACATATTTGAAGTATATTCCGCCGTGCTGTATAGTCAGCTTTGTGAGGACAATTTAAGATAACCGTCCAGTAATTGTTTGATTTGTGATGTATTCTGATGATGTAATGTATAAAACAGATATAGATTCTTTTTGTGTAAAGATCAGTTATTCTATTATATTTTATTCCGCTGCAATTATGATATTTCGATGTTGTTTTGTTTTCTCTTCTTCTACCTCCTTTCTTTCCTCAACAATCTGTCTTTTCCGGCACTCGATAACCGGCATATTATACAGTGGTGTATTTGTATTGATTTTCGAGGGTCGAGAAGGATGGGTCGTTACAGTGGTATCAAATAAGATGTTGGTTAAATCAGTAAGATTGGTTATAATTTCAAATATGACAATTAAATTGGATTTGGATAAATAGTGATTTAATATTTGAAATTGGAATAATTTGTGAATATGGGTGTGCATAGATATGGTAATGGTTTCTAAAATTGATTTAAAGTCTACTTGGATTTGAATTTTAATATTGGACCTTTGGATGGAATCCAAAGTCGATAATTAAATTGGAATATTTATATTAATTTAATAATGGAATTTAATATATAACGATAATGCGAATAATCAGATTTTGATTTAAACTGAATCAGAATTATTTCAAATATGAATATAAATTCTATATGAGTTATAGTTAACTTAGTAAAGGTTTAAAATTGAAATTTTAACGAGTTAAAATAGCCTTCCAAGGCACAGTCTCGGAATTCAACAAACCATTTCCATTGGATCCGTAATAGTGTATTATTATCGAATTTCAATTTTCGTAGAGTTTGAAATTACCGTTTGTCCGTACAGGTGAGAAATGCGTTGAAATTAAAATTGAAAATTAAAGATTTAAACCTCAATTGAAAATCTATCTTCTACATATGAGTGAATTGGGCTCCGAAATACGTTCCATTGTGTTTGGAATATGGGTAAAACCCTATAAACGCCAGGCGACATGTGTTGTTTGGAGTTCGTTAGTAAAAGTCGTTAATTGGAAAATATAGTAATAAAATAATATTATTGAACGCTTATAAATACATTGCAAGCAGGAACCCTAATTCCTTCTTCCTAGCCGCCACTATAGCATTGAACGGCCGATACCTTCAAAACTTCATCTCGATTTTACTCTAAATCCTTCAATTAATTGCAAAATCGTCCAACTAGCAAATTTTAGAGCTCTACGAGCTCGTAAGATCCAACGGTGGATCTTTACCACCATCGTCGTTTGTGGCCGGTAATGGTCAATGAAGACCACTCGTTCGTTCGCGAAATCAGAAAAGAAGATGGCGCTGAGCTTCGCTTGGCTGCGACCTAGGGCAGAGCCCGCGATGGACTTCAGGGTTGCAGCTTTCGATCATGTTCTAGGGCTCATGGTGGCGCGTGGTGATCGGTCAGAAGCATCGTGATGGGTTTTAAAGGAAATGAAAAGATGTTTTCAAGTAAATAACAATTGGGAATTTGTATAGATCGAGTAATAAATTTAAAGGGAATTTAAAGTTAGGAAATCAGTTTGATTTGATTAGGTGTTTTGGAAACTGTGATTTAAAGGGAAATGAGAAATGGAAATTGGTAAACTGCGTTTATAAATGAAATGGAATATTTATTAGTGGATAAATTTGGAAATATATATTCCGGTGGAAATTTATAAGAAAAGTTGTAATTCGCTTTCAAAAATAAAAAGGTGATTTTATTTTTAAAAAGCTGGAAAATATATTTTCCAAGAAAATTGAGTGCATCTTTAAAGAAATGATTTCAAAGTATAAACTAGAAGTTTTAAAATGTTTTTAAGAATGTTTCTGGAAATTTATTATTTTAATTATTATTAAGTGAATGTAAATATTTATTTGAGTTAATTATGGTGGTTAATTATTTTTAAAGTTAATTAGTATTATGATTTATAGAAGTAAATTTAAACATAACTATTTTATCATAACTTTATTTTAAAGGGAAATTTTGGTTTAAGTTTACTTGGAAACTCTTAAAGAATTTCTTAAGTATTATTTTTATTTAAGTAATTTAGTAGCCTTATTTTAAATAATTTAAGTATAAATTTTTGAAAGGGACTATAAGGAGATGAAAATGTGTTTTAAAAATGAAAGTGATTTTATTTTTAAAGTATTGAAAAAATTTACGGGATTGGGACATAAATTAAATTGGGATAAATCGAGCAGCATTTACGATGGATTATATGGGTTATATTGAAATGGAAGTGTATTTCCTGGAAAGCCAAGTATGTTTTCAAAATAACATTTTAGTATAAATTATAGTTTTAAAAATGGTTTTAAAAAGAACGTTTTTGAGGAATTATTTTCTTAAAATTGTTTTAATATTTTTAAAGTAAATATTTATTTAGTTAATTATAGTAGTAATAATTTTAAAGGATTAAATTGGTATTATAATTAAAAAGAATAGTTATATTTTATAGAGTAGCTATATTTTAAAAGTAGATTTGGCTTAAGTTTTTCTTGGAAAATTAGTATAGAATTTCATAACTATTAATTTAAATTTAAAGAGTATTTAAAGTAGCTTTATTTTAAATGTTAAATTATATATTTTTGGGTAAGTAATTTAAATTTATTCAAATCTAATTTTTATAAGACTTGGCGTTTTTAGTGGGAATAAAATAATTTGGCTGAAGTGATTGTTTATTTGATACTTAAATAACCGACTATCAAATTTGGACCCAAAAATTACTTTGGAATATGTAGAAGAGGTATGAGGATTATATGGTACAGTTACCATTTGAGGTGCTATACAGTACATATAAACTCGTTCGGTCTTCTAAGACGTTTATAAGGAAATCCATCCATAAATGGTTAGGAGGAACTCTGATCTTATTCTCGTCCGAGCATTCCTGAAGAACCGGGGTTGAGTTTGTCGGGAAATAGCAAACGTTGTTTCGAAGAGATCGGGGTCGGATTTGAGATCCAAAAACCACTCGATCCAACGAGTACGTTTTCGTGATGAAGACAAGAGCTTTGAGTCGAAGATGGAGCAGTGAAGTGCAAGGGATAATCGCTACTAATCCTTAGGGTGATTCCAAAATGGATGTTGTAGGAGTAGTGCCTTCATTTCTATTCGAACCCGGAATAGAGTTGTATGGATGAATGATTTCAGAACATCGTCAGGAGGACTGTGAGCATTCTAAGTGAAATGTTTCAAAACGGTAACACTGAGCCTCGAGCCTCATCAACCGGGAATGACTAAAAATCTGGAGTTATGCAGCAAGGCTAAGTGATTAGCACCCAATTTGGGTAAGGTCATCTCCGTCTAGAGGTCACTTTTTATTCGGCTGTGTGGGCGGTTGCTGATCCCAACCGCGGGGTGATCTTACTCGGGCTATGCAATAAGAGGTAGTCCGGTCTTCTGTTGCCTAGGAATGGAGGGGTCCGCGGTATGCTGATCTAGACCAGGTACCGTGATAGGTGGTACCCCAGTGCCTAGTCATTCGTTGGAAATTCGTTCTCCCTATGTGCCATTTACGGTTTTGATTGTAGAACCCACTTTGTGGCTAGTATTGCTGGAATTTAACAATGTAACAATTTCAGCTATTTGGATAAGTGTATGTATATAGACACTATTATAATATCAGAGGATTTTATAAGAAAATGTTTTGGTTATCGTAAGGCAAAAACCCGACATGTTTATTTGTGGCGTGGTCTTAAGAGATACCTTTGATATTCAAAGGATTTTGAGAACTTTAATAATTCAATTGAGTTCGGGTGTTATTTTATTATAATGCAATGGTTAGACCGAGTATTATAAATACAGATAGGATGCTGTGAAGCTCAGGAGACGAGCTAGATGGCGAGACATATCATACATATTTGAAGTATATTCCGCCGTGCTGTATAGTCAGCTTTGTGAGGACAATTTAAGATAACCGTCCAGTAATTGTTTGATTTGTGATGTATTCTGATGATGTAATGTATAAAACAGATATAGATTCTTTTTGTGTAAAGATCAGTTATTCTATTATATTTTATTCCGCTGCAATTATGATATTCCGATGTTGTTTTGTTTTCTCTTCTTCTACCTCCTTTCTTTCCTCAACAATCTGTCTTTTCCGGCACTCGATAACCGGCATATTATACAGTGGTGTATTTGTATTGATTTTCGAGGGTCGAGAAGGATGGGTCGTTACAGTGGTATCAAATAAGATGTTGGTTAAATCAGTAAGATTGGCTATAATTTCAAATATGACAATTAAATTGGATTTGGATAAATAGTGATTTAATATTTGAAATTGGAATAATTTGTGAATATGGGTGTGCATAGATATGGTAATGGTTTCTAAAATTTATTTAAAGTCTACTTGGATTTGAATTTTAATATTGGACCTTTGGATGGAATCCAAAGTCGATAATTAAATTGGAATATTTATATTAATTTAATAATGGAATTTAATATATAACGATAATGCGAATAATCAGATTTTGATTTAAACTGAATCAGAATTATTTCAAATATGAATATAAATTCTATATGAGTTATAGTTAACTTAGTAAAGGTTTAAAATTGAAATTTTAACGAGTTAAAATAGCCTTCCAAGGCACAGTCTCAGAATTCAACAAACCATTTCCATTGGATCCGTAATAGTGTATTATTATCGAATTTCAATTTTCGTAGAGTTTGAAATTACCGTTTGTCCGTACAGGTGAGAAATGCGTTGAAATTAAAATTGAAAATTAAAGATTTAAATCTCGATTGAAAATCTATCTTCTACATATGAGTGAATTGGGCTCCGAAATACGTTCCATTGTGTTTGGAATATGGGTAAAACCCTATAAACGCCAGGCGACATGTGTTGTTTGGAGTTCGTTAGTAAAAGTCGTTAATTGGAAAATATATTAATAAAATAATATTATTGAACGCTTATAAATACATTGCAAGCAGGAACCCTAATTCCTTCTTCCTAGCCGCCACTATAGCATTGAACGGCCGATACCTTCAAAACTTCATCTCGATTTTACTCTAAATCCTTCAATTAATTGCAAAATCGTCCAACTAGCAAATTTTAGAGCTCTACGAGCTCGTAAGATCCAACGGTGGATCTTTACCACCATCGTCGTTTGTGGCCGGTAATGGTCAATGAAGACCACTCGTTCGTTCGCGAAATCAGAAAAGAAGATGGCGCTGAGCTTCGCTTGGTTGCGACCTAGGGCAGAGCCCGCGATGGACTTCAGGGTTGCAGCTTTCGATCATGTTCTAGGGCTCATGGTGGCGCGTGGTGATCGGTCAGAAGCATCGTGATGGGTTTTAAAGGAAATGAAAAGATGTTTTCAAGTAAATAACAATTGGGAATTTGTATAGATCGAGTAATAAATTTAAAGGGAATTTAAAGTTAGGAAATCAGTTTGATTTGATTAGGTGTTTTGGAAACTGTGATTTAAAGGGAAATGAGAAATGGAAATTGGTAAACTGCGTTTATAACTGAAATGGAATATTTATTAGTGGATAAATTTGGAAATATATATTCCGGTGGAAATTTATAAGAAAAGTTGTAATTCCCTTTCAAAAATAAAAAGGTGATTTTATTTTTAAAAAGCTGGAAAATATATTTTCCAAGAAAATTGAGTGCATCTTTAAAGAAATGATTTCAAAGTATAAACTAGAAGTTTTAAAATGTTTTTAAGAATGTTTCTGGAAATTTATTATTTTAATTATTATTAAGTGAATGTAAATATTTATTTGAGTTAATTATGGTGGTTAATTATTTTTAAAGTTAATTAGTATTATGATTTATAGAAGTAAATTTAAACATAACTATTTTATCATAACTTTATTTTAAAGGGAAATTTTGGTTTAAGTTTACTTGGAAACTCTTAAAGAATTTCTTAAGTATTATTTTTATTTAAGTAATTTAGTAGCCTTATTTTAAATAATTTAAGTATAAATTTTTGAAAGGGACTATAAGGAGATGAAAATGTGTTTTAAAAATGAAAGTGATTTTATTTTTAAAGTATTGAAAAAATTTACGGGATTGGGACATAAATTAAATTGGGATAAATCGAGCAGCATTTACGATGGATTATATGGGTTATATTGAAATGGAAGTGTATTTCCTGGAAAGCCAAGTATGTTTTCAAAATAACATTTTAGTATAAATTATAGTTTTAAAAATGGTTTTAAAAAGAACGTTTTTGAGGAATTATTTTCTTAAAATTGTTTTAATATTTTTAAAGTAAATATATTTAGTTAATTATAGTAGTAATAATTTTAAAGGATTAAATTGGTATTATAATTAAAAAGAATAGTTATATTTTATAGAGTAGCTATATTTTAAAAGTAGATTTGGCTTAAGTTTTTCTTGGAAAATTAGTATAGAATTTCATAACTATTAATTTAAATTTAAAGAGTATTTAAAGTAGCTTTATTTTAAATGTTAAATTATATATTTTTGGGTAACTAATTTAAATTTATTCAAATCTAATTTTTATAAGACTTGGCGTTTTTAGTGGGAATAAAATAATTTGGCTGAAGTGATTGTTTATTTGATACTTAAATAACCGACTATCAAATTTGGACCCAAAAATTACTTTGGAATATGTAGAAGAGGTATGAGGATTATATGGTACAGTTACCATTTGAGGTGCTATACAGTACATATAAACTCGTTCGGTCTTCTAAGACGTTTATAAGGAAATCCATCCATAAACGGTTAGGAGGTGAACTCTGATCTTATTCTCGTCCGAGCATTCCTGAAGAACCGGGGTTGAGTTTGTCGGGAAATAGCAAACGTTGTTTCGAAGAGATCGGGGTAGGATTTGAGATCCAAAAACCACTCGATCCAACGAGTACGTTTTCGTGATGAAGACAAGAGCTTTGAGTCGAAGATGGAGCAGTGAAGTGCAAGGGATAATCGCTACTAATCCTTAGGGTGATTTCAAAATGGATGTTGTAGGAGTAGTGCCTTCATTTCTATTCGAACCCGGAATAGAGTTGTATGGATGAATGATTTCAGAACATCGTCAGGAGGACTGTGAGCATTCTAAGTGAAATGTTTCAAAACGGTAACACTGAGCCTCGAGCCTCATCAACCGGGAATGACTAAAAATCTGGAGTTATTCAGCAAGGCTAAGTGATTAGCACCCAATTTGGGTAAGGTCATCTCTGTCTAGAGGTCACTTTTTATTCGGCTGTGTGGGCGGTTGCTGATCCCAACCGCGGGGTGATCTTACTCGGGCTATCCAATAAGAGGTAGTCTAGTCTTCTGTTGCCTAGGAATGGAGGGGTCCGCGGTATGCTGATCTAGACCAGGTACCGTGATAGGTGGTACCCCAGTGCCTAGTCATTCGTTGGAAATTCGTTCTCCCTACGTGCCATTTACGGTTTTGATTGTAGAACCCACTTTGTGGCTAGTATTGCTGGAATTTAATAATGTAACAATTTCAGCTATTTGGATAAGTGTATGTATATAGACACTATTATAATATCAGAGGATTTTATTAGAAAATGTTTTGTTTATCGTCAGGCAAAAACCCGACATGTTTATTTGTGGCGTGGTCTTACGAGGTACCTTTGATATTCAAAGGATTTTGAGAACTTTAATAATTCAATTGAGTTCGGGTGTTATTTTATTATAATGCAATGGTCAGACCGAGTATTATAAATACAGATAGGATGCTGTGAAGCTCAGGAGACGAGCTAGATGGCGAGACATATCATACATATTTAAAGTATATTCCGCCGTGCTGTATAGTCAGCTTTGTGAGGACAATTTAAGATAACTGTCCAGTAATTGTTTGATTTGTGATGTATTCTGATGATGTAATGTATAAAACAGATATAGATTCTTTTTGTGTAAAGATCAGTTATTCTATTATATTTTATTCCGCTGCAATTATGATATTTCGATGTTGTTTTGTTTTCTCTTCTTCTACCTCCTTTCTTTCCTCAACAATCTGTCTTTTCTGGCACTCGATAACCGGCATATTATACAGTGGTGTATTTGTATTGATTTTCGAGGGTCGAGAAGGATGGGTCGTTACAGTGGTATCAAATAAGATGTTGGTTAAATCAGTAAGATTGGTTATAATTTCAAATATGACAATTAAATTGGATTTGGATAAATAGTGATTTAATATTTGAAATTGGAATAATTTGTGAATATGGGTGTGCATAGTTATGGTAATGGTTTCTAAAATTTATTTAAAGTCTACTTGGATTTGAATTTTAATATTGGACCTTTGGATGGAATCCAAAGTCGATAATTAAATTGGAATATTTATATTAATTTAATAATGGAATTTAATATATAACGATAATGCGAATAATCAGATTTTGATTTAAACTGAATCAGAATTATTTCAAATATGAATATAAATTCTATATGAGTTATAGTTAACTTAGTAAAGGTTTAAAATTGAAATTTTAACGAGTTAAAATAGCCTTCCAAGGCACAGTCTCGGAATTCAACATACCATTTCCATTGGATCCGTAATAGTGTATTATTATCGAATTTCAATTTTCGTAGAGTTTGAAATTACCATTTGTCCGTACAGGTGAGAAATGCATTGAAATTAAAATTGAAAATTAAAGATTTAAACCTCGATTAAAAATCTATCTTCTACATATGAGTGAATTGGGCTCCGAAATACGTTCCATTGTGTTTGGAATATGGGTAAAACCCTATAAACGCCAGGCGACATGTGTTGTTTGGAGTTCGTTAGTAAAAGTCGTTAATTGGAAAATATATTAATAAAATAATATTATTGAACGCTTATAAATACATTGCAAGCAGGAACCCTAATTCCTTCTTCCTAGCCGCCACTATAGCATTGAACGGCCGATACCTTCAAAACTTCATCTCAATTTTACTCTAAATCCTTCAATTAATTGCAAAATCGTCCAACTAGCAAATTTTAGAGCTCTACGAGCTCGTAAGATCCAACGGTGGATCTTTACCACCATCGTCGTTTGTGGCCGGTAATGGTCAATGAAGACCACTCGTTCGTTCGCGAAATCAGAAAAGAAGATGGCGCTGAGCTTCGCTTGGCTGCGGCCTAGGGAAGAGCCCGCGATGGACTTCAGGGTTGCAGCTTTCGATCATGTTCTAGGGCTCATGGTGGCGCGTGGTGATCGGTCAGAAGCATCGTGATGGGTTTTTGGTTACTGGACAAGTGAGAGAAGAAGTATAGTTGCGGCCAGGATTTTTTTTGGCCTTGGATCTACGATTCAAATTCGATCTGGTATAAAAATAAAAATATAATAGTAAATTGTTTATATAATTTATATTCAAATCTTTAAAGCTTCATATAAAATGCATGCGAGGTCGAAAGCGGACGAAACTGGCGACGACGGAATCGCAGCGATACGACCTACGTGCTACAACAAATTCGGAGGCGATTGGTGCTCATAAATTTTTTAGGTTAAATCGAAAGCGTTCGACGTAATTTAAAAATTTGAATGCTTGACGAATTCAAGGTGAGTTAATCTCACTCTTATTTGGGATTCCAGTTAATTTAGATAGTTAGAATTTAAATTGTTGATTGATTGTTTGAATGACATTATATGTAGTAATTTATATTTATTGAAGTGATTGATTCCCGCACTATATAGCGGATGAACCCTATGCGCCCCGCATAATAGCGGATGACCTCATATACCGCGATATTCCACCTCGAAGTGGAATTTGGTATTTTTATATTGTGCTAACATCTATAGATGCAGGAAGACAGGTTGGAGGGATCCAACCGGATTCCTTAAAAATATTGTTAATATTTTCATATTTGTGATATGTTATGTGATAGATTAAATTGGAATTAAATTATTTGATGCTATGATTTGGATGAATAAATAATTTGGTATTTTGAAGTATAGAATAGAATAAATTGGGTTTTAAACGAAATGAAGTTTTCAAGTGAATAACTATTGGGAATTTGTATAGATCGAGTAATAAATTCAAAGGGAATTTAAATTTAGAAAATCAGTTTGATTTGATTAGGTGTTTTGGAAACTGTGATTTAAAGGGAAATGAGGAATGGAAATTTGTAAACTGGGTTTATAAATGAAATGGAATATTTATTAATGGATAAATTTTGAAATATATATTCCGGTGGAAATTTATAAGAAAAATTGTAATTCACGTTCAAAAATAAAAAGGTGATTTTATTTTTAAAAGGCTAGAAAATATATTTTCCTGAAAAACTGAGTACATCTTGAAAGAAATGATTTCAAAGTATAAACTAGAAGTTTTAAAATGTTTTTAAGAATGTTTCAAGAAGTTTATTAGTTTAATTATTTTTAAATGAAAGTAAATATTTATTTAAGTTAATTATGGTGGTTAATTATTTTTAAAATAAATTAGTATTATGATTTTTAAAAGGAAATTTTAACATAAATATTTTATAATAACTTCATTATAAAGGGAAATTTTGGTTTAAGTTTACTTGGAAACTCTTATAGAATTTCTTAAATATTATTATTATTTAAGTAATTTAGTAGCCTTATTTTAAATAATTTAAGTATATATTTTTGAAAGTGACTATAAGGAGATGGAAATGTGTTTTAAAAATAAAAGTGATTTTATTTTAAAGTGTTGAAAGAATTTACAGGATTGGGACGCAAATTAAATTGGGATAAATCGAGCAGGATTTATAAAGGATTATATGGGTTATATTGAAATGGAAGTGTATTTCCTGAAATGCCAAGTATGTTTTCAAAATAGCTTTTTAATATAAATTAAAGTTTAAGGATGGCTTTAAAAAGAATGTTTTGGAAGAATTGTTTTCTTAAAATTGTTTTAATATTTTTAAAGTAAATATTAATTTAATTAATTATACTAGCAATAATTTTAAAGGATTAAATTGGTATTATGATTAAAAAGATAATTATTAAATAGTTATATTTTATAAAGTTGCTATATTTTAAAAGTAGTTTTGGCTTAAGTTTTACTTGGAAAATTAGTATAGAATTTCATAACAATTATTTTAATTTAAAGAGTATTTAAAGTAGCTTTATTTTAAATGTTAACATATATATTTTTGGGTAAGTAATTTAAATTTTTTAAAATCTAATTTAAGACATGGCGTTTTTTGTGGGAATAAAATAATTTGGTTGAAATAATTGTTTATTTGATAGTTGAATAACCGACTATCAAATTTGGTCCCAAATATAACTTCAGAATATTTAGAAGAGGTATGAGGATTATATGGTACAGTTACCGTTCGAGGTGCTATACTATAGGTATAAACTCTTTCGTACTTCTAGGATGTTTATAAGGAAATCCATCCACAAATGGTTAGGAGGTGACCTCCAATCTTATTCTCGTTTGCGTATTCCTAAAGAACCGGGGTTGAGTTTACTGGGAAATAGCAAACGTTGTTTCGACGAGACCGGAATCGGATTTGAGATCCGAAAACCACTTCGATCCAAGAGTACGTATTCGTGATGAAGACAAGAGCTTGGAGTCGAAGATGGAAAAGTGAAGTGCAAGGCTAATCGCTACTAATCCTGAGGGTCATTCCAAAATAGATGTAGTAGGAGTGGTGCCTTCAGTTCCGTTCGAACCCGGAATGGACTTGTATGGATGAATTCTTTCAGAACATCGTCAGGAGGACGATGAGCATTCTAAGTGGAATGTTCTAAAAAGGTAACGCTAAGCCTCGAGCCTCATCAGCCGAGAATGATAGAAAATCAGGGGTTACGCAGCAACGCTAAGTGGGTAGCACCCAATTAGGGTAAGGTCATCCCTGTCTAGAGGTCCCTTTTTATTCGACCGTGTGGGCGGTTGCTGATCCCAACCGCGGGGTGATCTTACTTAGGCTATCCAGTAAGGGGTAGTCCGATCTTGTGTTGCAGAGGAACAGAGGGGTCCTCGGTATGCTGATTTGGACCAGGTACCGTGATAGGTGGTATCCCAGAGCCTAGTCATTCGTTGGAAATCCAGTCTCCCTACGTGCCCTTTACAGTTTTGATTGTAGAACCCACTTTGTGGCTAGTATTGCTGGAATTTAATAATGTAAAAATTTCTGCTATTTGGATAAGTATTTGTACGTAGACACTATTATAGTATCATAGGATTTTATAAGAAATTGTTTTGGTTATCGTAAAGTAAAACCCCGACATGTTTATTGTGGCGTGGTCTTACGAGACACCTTTGATTTTCAAAGGATGTTGAAAACTTTAATAATGTAATTGAGTGTATTTTTCTCACGTTGGTTTTTCAGACTAACTTGGGTGTTATTTTATTATAATGCTCGGGTTAGACCGAGTATTATAAATACAGGATAGGATGCTATGGAGCTTAGGAGATGAGCTGGATGGTGAGATGTATCATACGTATTTGAAGTATATTCCACTGTGTTGTATAAGCTGTATAGTCAGCTTTGTGAGGATAAGTTAAGATAACTATCCAGTAATTATTTGATTTATGATGTATTCTGACGATGTAAGTATAAAACAGATGTAGATTCTTTTTGTGTATAGATCAGTTATTATCTATTATATTTTATTCCATTGCGATTATGAGATTCTGATGTTGTTTTGTTTTCTCTTCTTCTACCTCCTTCTTTCTTTCCTCAGCAATCTGTCTTTCCCGGCACTCGATAGTCGGCATATTATACAGTGGTGTATTTGTGTCTAGTTTCGAGGGTCGAGAAGGATGGGTCGTTATAGTGGTATTAGAGCATTGGTTGGCGATAACCTTGGCTCTGGTGGGCATTACTCACTAATGATAGAGTCAGTAGTACTCTAGAATGAGTTGAGTGTATTAATAGCTATGAGTGCGTATTTGTTATTGAATATTAAAATTATTTTTAAACCATGTTGACTTATCGGTTGAGTGTTTATGAATTCTGTTCGGTACGGGAAGCACAACCGTATTAAGGGTTTCTAAACTCTTAAATAAGATAAACCGACATAGTATTGTTTTTAAAGTGGGTAAATGAAAAATTTTTACCTAAAATTATATTTTGATATAAAATAAATAATTTTCTAAAATTATTATATATATTTGGATGTTTGGTTGTTAATATTATAATCAAATTAGAATCTAAAATTTGAAATGGTCTATATTTATAACTGAATAGAATTCTATAAGTATGACTTTTCCAAAAGAAGTATAACTAAAATTTGATTTAAACCAGAATTTAAATCCCAAAAATTTTGAAAAATGTTTAAAATGAGTTTGAACCAAGTGTGGAAATTTATTTAAATCTTGGAAAATTTGGGAAATGATTTCCAAAGTGGTTTCAAAGGAATAATGGAGTACTATTTAGGAAATATTTTTGAATAGAAATTATTTTGAATAAATTTATGGAAGTAAGGAAGCACTGAACTCACTTCAGTTGCTGGAAAATAATCCTGGTGATGATGGCCACATCATCAGTATTCATTTTCGAGTTTCTAAGTGATGGATTGCTACCAGGGTGGTTTGGTATGATTTTTGTTCGACTTGTTCGATAAACAAGTTTGTTTTAGAAATTTCAAAAAAGGTGATTGTTTTGGTAAAACCAAGTTGTTTGAAAATCCGGAAGTTTGATTTGATATACCAAGTGGGTATGTGTTATTTATGATTTCAAAATGATTTTGAAAAAAAAAACTGGAAATTGAATTCTAGGAATTCTATTTAAATGATTGAAAAGTGAAAAGGAATCGGTATTGAATTTATAAAGTGAAATTGATCTAAATAAGAAATTGAAAATTTTAATCTTAGAAACAAAATTTAACATGAGAAATAAAAGTGGATAGGATATATTGGAATTTAACTTAAGATATGTTAAATAATATTAAATTTGGGTTTGAATTGAATTGGATATTATACGGGAAGGTAGGATAATTGTATAAGTTACAATTATTGAATGGGATGAATTCACTTAAGTCTTTAAGTGAAATAAATAATCCAGAATTATGAATATAAGATGTAAATAGACTCAAATGAGTAATATAAGATTTTAAGTATATAAATTTGTGAACTTATGAATAGAAGAAATGGAATTAAATTCTTATTTAGATTAGTAAAAGAATTGAATTGGAAGAAAATTTAATTGAGTTGGAAATGATATTGAAATAAAAATCAAATATTGAATTTGAATTGTTAATTGATTTGAAATCTGATTTTTGGACTAGAATTTGGAAATAAAGTTAAGTTTTAAAGCTGGTTATAAATTAAGCAGTGATACGGGATGCTGATAATTAACCTTAGAAGTAATTCTGTTAAATGGTTTATAAATAAATTAGCTAACAAAGTGGTGAATAACTTTAATAAGAATTAAATAGAAGTTGATAAATTTGATTGGGATGAGAATCAAATTAAAATGGAAATAGAATTGATGCAAGAAAAAATGAATTATTATGGAGTTGAAATAGCTTAAGCAAATTGTGAAATGGTTTTGAATGAATCCTATTTGGATAATTAAATGCAAGTGAAGGGATTTAAATGCAATGGAAATGAGAATAGTTGAGTTAGAATTAATTTAAAATGGTTATAAGCTTAATAAATTGTTATTTGCTTGAATAACGACAAATTGCATAAGAAATTAATCGTTTTGTCATAAACGAAGCAAATGAATTAGAGAAATGAATAAAATTGGTTTTAAATCAATTGGAATAGATTTAAATTCAATCAAGTCGATTTGCATATAAACAAAATGAATCATAAATGTGATGCAAATAAATAAATTTGGAATTAGAAAGGCGAAATTATGTGAAGTAAGGCAAATAAACCAATTTGATATGGATATGAGATTAGTTGGTGCAAAGGTGAATTGAATGTAGTGAATTTGGTTATGAGTCTTTCCGAGTGGAATAAAATGAAATATAGATTTGTAAGGGAAATTAAAATAGTGTTGAAACATTGTGATCGCTTAAGTGTTTGGTTAACATGTTGGATTATGAAGTTTATTTGCTTGGGCTATGTAATTGATGTGGTTGGCTAGTTTAATAAATGGAATGTCGTTAAAATTTCATATTTTTGAAACTTATGTGCTTGTTTGAGTAAGTACAGGTACGGGAGGAAATCAGATAGAGTTTGGAGTGCGTAAATGCATTATAAATTTGTCGCTCGCTTATAATCATTAGTGTAAGGTACGCCTACGCAATAGAAGTTAAGAAATGATAATATATTGATATATGTTTTGCTTACCGACCATGTGGGTCGATGTATATATATTTATATCTCTTGTGAAATTGTAAAAGGCTCTTCGTACAAAGGAGACGCTGTCAAAAATTTTCGGAAATTTTGGGAGTTTGAAATTTTTTGAAAATTCCGAATTTTTTTTCGATAACTAGAAAGATTGATTTTTGGAACGGTGTTAGAAATGAAAGTTAATGGTTTGGATTTAACTAAAGGATTTTTGAGAAATGAATGTAAGTTATAATTAAGTGGATTTTGGGTAAGTTAATGGGTTTGGAAGCATTTTCCTACTTTGGCAAATTTCGGGGACGAAATTTTTACAAGAGGGGAGGAATGTAACAACCCAGAAATTTGGTCATTAGATTTTGAATATTTAAGTCATTCTAAACATTGAATGTGGATTATAAATCGATTTTAAATTAAGAAGATGTTGGTTAAATCAATAAGATTGGTTATAATTTCAAATATGACAATTAAATTGGAATTGGATAAATAATGATTTAATATTTGAAATTGGGACAATTTGTGAATCTGGGTGTACATACATAAGGTAATGGTTTCTTAAATTTATTTAAAGTCTACTTGGATTTGAATTTTAATATTGGACCTTTGGATGGAATCCAAAGTCGATAAGCTAAACTGGAATAATTCTATTAATTTAATAATGGAATTTAATATATAGTGATAATGCAAATAATCAAATTTTGATTTAAATTGAATTAGAATGATTTCAAATATGAATATAAATTCTATATGATTTATAATTAAGTTAGTAACGCTTTAAAATTGAAATTTTAAATCATTTCGACGATTTTGAAAATCGTTCGATTTAATAGGCGAGTTAAAACAGCCTTACGAGGCACAGTCTCGGAATTCGACGAAACCAGTTCCATTGGATTCGTAATAGTGTATTATTATCGGGTTTCAATTTTCATAGAGTTTGGAGTTACATTTATCTTTAAGGTGAGAAACGTGTTGAAATTAAACTTGAAAATTGAATATTTAAAACTCAATTTAAAAAACGCGTTGAAATTAAAATTGAAAATTGAATATTTAAAACTCTATTAAAAAGCTATCTTCCACATATGATTGAATAAGGCTCCGGAACATGTTCCATTGTGTTCGGAATATGGGTAAAACCCCATAAACGCCAAGCGGCATGTGTTGTTTGGAGTTCGTTTGTAAAAGTTGTTAATTGGAAAATATATTGATAAAATAATGTTATTAAACGTTTATAAATACGTTGCAAGTAGGAACCCTAATTCCTTCTTCCTAGCCGCAAATATAGCATTCAACGACTGACACCTTCAAAACTTCATCTCGATTTTACTCTAAACCCATCAATTAATTGCAAAATCCCCCAACTAGCAAATTGTAGAGCTCAACAAGCTTATTAGATCCAACGGTGGATCTTTGCCACCGTCGTCGTTTTAAGCCGATAATGGTCGATGAAAACCACTCATTGTTCGCAAAATCAGAAGAGAAGATGGCGCCGAGCTTCGTTTGGCTGTGGCCTAGGGTAGAGCTCGTGATGGACTTCAGGGTGGCAGCTTCCGATCATGTTCAAGGGCTCGTGGTAGCATGTGGTGATTGGCAAGAAGCATCGTGATGGGTTTTTGGTTACTAGACAAGTGATGGAAGAAGTATGGCTGCGGCCCTGGAATTTTTTTGGCCTTGGATCTACGGTTCGAATTCGATCTGGTATAAAAATAAAAATATAATAGTAAATTTTTTATATAATTTATATTCAAATCTTTAAAACTTCATATCTAATGCATGCGAGGTTGAAACCGGACGAAACTGGTGACGCCGGAATCGCAGTGACATGATCTACGAGCTGCATCAGATCTGGAGGCGATTGGTGCGCGTGAAAATTTTAGGTTAAATCGAAGGTGTTCGATTTAATTTAAAAATTTGAACGCTCGACGAATTCAAGGAGTTAGTCTCATTCTCATCTAGGATTCCTATTAATTTAGATAGTTAGAATTTAAATTGTTGGTTGATTGTTTGAATGTGATATTATATATAGTAGTATATATTTATTAGAGTGATTGATTCCCGCATTATATAGCGTATGAGACCCATGTGCCCCGCATAATAGCGGATGACCCTATATACCATGATATTCCACCTCGAAGTGGAATTAGCATTTTTATATTATGCTAACATATGTGGATGCAAGAAGACAAGTTGGAGGGATCCAACTGAATTCCTCAAAATATTGTAATTATTTTCATATCTATGATATGTTATGTGATAGATTATATTGCGATGCTATGATCTGGATGAAAATATAATTTGGTATTTTAAAGTATAGAATAGAATAAATTGGGTTTTAAAGGAAATGAAAAGAAATTTTCAAGTAAATAAATATTGGGAATTTATGTAGATCGAGTAATAAATTTAAAGGGAATTTAAAGTTAGGAAATCAGTTTGGTTTGATTAGGTGTTTTGGAAACTGTGATTTAAAGGGAAATGAGAAACGGATATTTGTAAACTAGGTTTATAAATGAAATGGAAAATTTATCAGTGGATAAATTTGGAAATATAGATTCCGGTGGAAATTTATAAGAAAATTTGCAATTCACTTTCAAAAATAAAATAGTGATTTTATTTTTAAAAAGCAGGAAAATGTATTTTCCTGGAAAACTGAGCACATCTTTAAAGAAATGATTTCAAAGTATAAACTAGAAGCTTTAAAATGTTTTTAAGAATGTTCAGGAAATTTATTATTTTAATTATTTTTAAGTGAAAGTAAATATTTATTTAAGTTAATTATGGTGGTTAATTATTTTTAAAGTAAATTAGTATTATGATTTTTAAAAGGAAATTTTAACATAAATATTTTATAATAACATTATTTTAAAGGGAAATTTTGGTTTAAGTTTACTTGGAAACTCTTATAGTATTTCTTAAGTATTATTTTTATTTAAGTAATTTAGTAGCCTTATTTCAAATAATTTAATATATATTTTTGAAAGTGATTATAAGGTGATGGAAATGTGTTTTAAAAATAAAAGTGATTTTATTTTTAAAGTACTGAAAGAATTTATGGGATTGGGACGTAAATTAAATTGGGATAAATCGAGTAGGATTTATAAAGGATTATATGGGTTATATAAGTGTATTTCGTGGAAAGCCAAGTATGTTTTCAAAATAGTTTTTTAGTATAAATTAAAGTTTTAAAGATGGTTTTAAAAAGAATGTTTTGGAGGAATTATTTTCTTAAGATTATTTTATATTTTTAAGGTAAATATGTATTTAGTTAATTATAGTAGTAATAATTTTAAAGGATTAAACTGGTATTATGATTTAAAAGAAAATTATTAAATAGTTATATTTTATAGAGTAGCTATATTTTAAAAGTATTTTTGGCTTATGTTTTACTTGGAAAATTAGTATAGAATTTTATAACTATTATTTTAAATTTAAAGAGTATTTAAAGTTGCTTTATTTTAAATGTTAAAGTATATATTTTTGGTAAGTGATTTAAATTTATTAAAATCCAATTTTTATAAGACTTGTCATTTTCTGTGGGAATAAAATAATTTAGCTGAAATGATTGTTTATTTGATAGTTAAATAACTGACCATAAAATTTGGACCCAAATTTAACTTTGGAATATCTAGAAGAGGTATGAGGATTATATGGTACAATTACCGTTCAAGGTGCTATAGTGTACGTATAAACTCGTTCGTTCTTCTAAGACGTTCATAAGAAAATCCATCCACAAACGGTTAGGAGGTGAACTCCAATCTAATTCTCGTCTGAGCATTCCTTGAGAACCGAGGTTGGGTTTACCAAAAAATAGCGAACGTTGTTTCGAAGAGACTGGGATTGGATTTGAGATTCGAAAACCACTTCGATCCAACGAGTATGTTTTCATGATGAAGACAAGAGCTTGGAGTCGAAGATGGAGCAGTGAAGTGCAAGGGCTAATCGCTACTAATCTTGAGGGTGATTCCAAAATGGATGTAGTAGGAGTAGTGCCTTCGGTTTCGTTCGAACCCGAAAAGGACTTGTACGGATGATGCTTTCAGAACATCGTCAGGAGGACGGTGAGCATTCTAAGTGAAATATTCTAGAAAGGTAACGCTGAGCCTCGAGCCTTATCAATCGGGAATGACTGAAAATCAGGGTTATGCAGCAAGGCTAAGTGGGTAGCACCCAATTAGGGTATGGTCATCCCTGTCTAGGGGTCACTTTTTATTCGACTGTGTGGGCGGTTGCTGATCCCAACCGTGGGGTGATCTTACTCGGGCTATCCAACAAGGGGGTAGTCCGGTCATGTTTTTGCCGAGGAATGGAGGGCTCCTCGGTATGCTGATCTAGAACAAGTACCGTGATAGGTTGTACCCCAGTGCCTAATCATTCTTTGGAAATCCATTCTCCCTATGTGCCCTTTACGGCTTTGACTGTAGAACCCACTTTGTGGCTAGTATTGCTGGAATTTAATAATATAACAATTTCGGCTATTTGGATAAGTATTTGTATATAGACAGTATTATAATATCAGAGGATTTTATAAGAAAATGTTTTGGTTATCGTAAGATAAAAACCGGACATGTTTATTTGTGGCGTGATCTTACGAGATACCTTTGATTTTCAAAGGATTTTGAAAACTTTAATAATTAAATTTAGTGTATTTTTCTTACGCTAGTTTTCCAGACTGACTCAGGTGTTATTTTATTATAATGCTCGGGTCAGACCGAGTATTATAAATACAAGATAGGATGCTGTGGAGCTCAGGAGATGAGCTAGATGGCGAGACGTATCATACGTATTTGATTTATATTCCACTGTGCTGTATAAGCTGTATAGTCAGCTTTGTGAGGACAAGTTAAGATAACTGTCCGGTAATTGTTTGATTTGTGATGTATTCTGATGATGTAATGTATAAACAGATATGTGCAAAGATCAGTTATTATCTATTATATTTTATTCCGCTGCGATTGTGAGATTCTGATGTTGTATTGTTTTCTCTTCTTCTACCTCCTTCTTTCTTTCCTTGGCAATCTGACTTTTCCGATACTCGATAGCCGGCATATATACAGTGGTGCATTTGTATCAATTTTCGAGGGTCGAGAAGGATGGCTCATTTCAGAGACTTTCTGACATTTCGATCCCCGAAGATTTATTAAAATACAACTTCACCAATCTTGACATTGAAGCACTTAACTCCCCCGCAACAAGCCGCGAAGGCATGCAACCTTCCAATAGAGGAAAAGAAACTACCATGAGTAAAGCAAACGTTACTGGTCCGTCAGGTGGAAACACTAGGAACTAACAAGAACTTGCACTTCACCATTCACTCATGATTAACTCTTCATATAAAAGCTCCTAATATGTTCCTTTTGGTTCTTTTACATGTGCAATGTCTCATTAACATGCCTTCAACCGCCTCCATAGCTTTTCCACTTAATATCGCACGAGTCAGGATTCTGAATCCGGAAGGTGCCGAGATAAAGATAAATAAAGGGATAGAGACTATCACTCTCGAGAATCTTACTCTTCATCTAGAAGGAAGTCTCAACGACATGCTTCGTGCCAAGGCGATCTATCCGACCCTCCTGCACACAGTAGACACAAGTCCGCACATCGAGGTTCCCAATCTGCCGCTCCCCATGACCAACACTCTGGATCATTAAGTACCAAGAAATCTAGCGAGCGTAGCAAACATACACTGGTTATGTTTGAACAAATCCCTCTGGTTCCTGCTCAAGATCCTACCACGGCGGATAAATTAGCTGAACTCAAGGCTACTTTCCCGAAAAATTGCTTTAACGGGCTCAAATTCCTTCCCTCCATACACATCATTCCTGTAACTGCCAAGGAGAAATCATTAGCATATATGAATGATGTGTACCTTCAACATGAAGCATTCATTCACTTAGTTGAAAAAGTCTCTAAAGTTTCTATCGAGCTCCAACATGATATTGATCTCCTTATGCTAGAGGCCTTTCACGATAAAGATATCATCAAACATCAACATATCGAGCTGCTTGAATTTAAGGCTACACATGACGAGGAAAAGAGAAATGCGAAATAAACGGTTGAGGTAGTCAGTCATCTAGAGGCTTCATATAAAAAGGAACTGAATGATGCACTTCAATGCAGCGGCACCTAGGATTTGGAGAAGGACTCCTTATAAAAGGAGAAAGATGTCTTAGCCCATCACATTGAGGACATAGAAAAATTGTTGTCTAAGGAGAAGGAGGAGAAAGTTGAGGCACGAGAAGAGTCATAGAAATATTGCGAGGAGATTGTCGAAATAAGAAATTTAAAAATAAAACTTGATAATAAACTCTCCTAAATAGAAGCCTTTAAAGAATCTGCCCGTGAAGAGGTGCTCGTAGAAGCCAACTCCCAGTTGAGGCAGCGACTGAATCCGACATGGAAGGGATTGCTCACCAAAGCCTGGGAGATCATTACGATGATCAAGTAAGAGGAGTTGGGAGTGGCAGAGCTTGATGAGGGGGCTCTTGTGCAAGAAGTGCTCTATGGAAATGAGCCATCTGACTTAGCTGCGCAAAACTTCAATTTAGTAAGACTCCTGCACCGATCAAGGAAAAAGAAGATGTCGTAGGGTCTTTAGGAACCGAACCCAAGGGTCCTCCTCCTACATAGCTGGTTAGAACGTCATCCTCTCATCCCGCGGAAGAACATGTCGGTTATGATCCAAACAGGCCCGGACTTGGCCTGCACATGCTGTCTCCCATCATCGAAGTGAGTACCTCGATGATTGCCGAGAGCCAATCAGAGGCTGGTACTTTACAGAACTTCTTCAAAAAAAATTACTGCTTTTGGCATACAACGACTGTAAAACAAATGCCTACGCTTTGATGAATATTTGTAGGTCAGCCCAGTTTTGAATTAACTCCTAGGAGTGATGTCGCCACGGAGCACCAAGGAGAAATGACAAAGGCTACAACAGCTATAGATACTCCAGGGCCTGATGCTCAAGTGATTGGGGGCACTTGATGAGGATAATCTCGAAGAACCATCCTTTGTTGAAAAGCTTGACGATGTTGTGATCACGAGCACTTCGGAGCATACCACTAAAGTCAGAATGAAAGAACAAATTGAATAGGAGGAAAAGTTGAAATGTGAAGTTAAGGTTGAACTTGATGTAGTGGTGGCCGAAGATCCTCTCCTTAGGCCCCTACAACTCATCCCACCTAGCGGGACAACTCCTATTAAGGTTCCTCCTCCTACCTCAAGTGCTTCCACTAAAGGTGGCAAAGGATCTCGAAGAAGGCGCTCTACCGATTCAACTCCTCAAAAATCGAAGGAGAAGAAATCGAAGAAATAGTTTGCGTCCTGCATTAATGTACATAGTCTGGATAAGTTAGATGTGTATTTGTTCCTCTTTTTCCTTTTAAGTAGCAGATGCATGGACGTGGATCCCGAACTTTCGAATAATTTGTAAGGAATTTTTGAGATTGTAAATAATTTTTTTGCTTTCTTTGATTAATCATCACGTGCACTATTACTTCAATAATAGAGTAATTTCCTCCCATTCCATGTACTTTTAATAATTTCCATACGTCTTGTTGATAATTCGCTGTCCCGATCTCGAAGCCTCTTCATAGGTGCCATCCTAAGTCGTAAGTGATGTTAAGCCGGAACCGTAACTAATGATTGTATTTCACTGCCAACAATTCAAGCCTCCCCCATTGATTTGAAACCAATACTCATGGGGAAGTGAACAACTGAAAATTCTTCTATTTACCCATTGGGTTTTTGAGTTAACCTACGGTTCAGGGACTTGGAGCTTTATTTAGTTCATAGGCACGGGACTTATGATTTTCATCAAATCATTCACACTCTAATCCGCTTCAAGGACTTAGAGTACCCAAGTCCGCTACAGGGACTCAGAGATTTTTGTCAAATCGTTTATACTCTAGTCCATCGTAGGGTCTAAGAGTAATCTAGTCCTGTTCAGGGACTTAGAGATTTTGGTCAAGCCATTTATACTCTAGTCCACTTCAGGGACTTAGAGTACTCTAGTCTGCTTCAGTGACTTAGTGATTTTTGTCAAGTCATTTATACTCTGCTTCAGGGACTTGAGTACTCTAGTCCGCTTCAGGGACTTAGAGATTTTTGTCAAGTAGTTTATACTCTAGTCCACTTCAAGGACTTAGTGTACTCTAGTCCACTTCAGGTACTTAGATATTTTTGTCAATTCATTTATACTCTAGTCCGCTCCAGGGACTTAGAGATTTTTGTCAAATCGTTTACACTCTAGTCCGCTTCAGGGACTTAGAGATTTTTGTCAAGTCATTTATACTCTAGTCCGCTTCAGGGACTTAGAGTAATCTAGTCTACTCAGGGCTTAGAGATTTTTGTCAAGTCCTTTATACTCTAGTCCTCTTCGGGGACTTAGAGTACTCTAGTCTGCTTTAGGAACTTAGAGATTTTCTTAAATTGTTTATACTCTAGTCCGCTTCACGGACATAGAGTTCTCTATTTCGCTTCAGGGACATAGAGATTTTCGCCAAGTCGTTTATACTCTACTCCACTTCAGGGACTTAAAGTACTCTAGTCCCTCTTCAGGAACTTTGAGATTTTCATCATGTCATTTATACTCAAGCCCACTTCAGGGACTTAGGATACTCTAGTCTGTTTCAGGGTCGTAGAGATTTTTCATTCTCCCACTATGGGGTTCATGTGCGATGGGACTATAAAATTCATTTCAGGACAAGGTCACCTATTTCAAAGGTTCTCGGTCGAACTCTAGCATTATAGTATCGGGTGACTCAGTGTCGATGTACAGCCGCTCTCAAATCGGTTTCCTCATGCTTCTCATCAATAAAGTCCAATGACTCTAACAAAAGATTTTGGTATTTTCTGGGATTGTAGTAAGTTAACGATGAGAAGGGACTTCGAGTTCTCTAGGGATGATTTCTTCAGCTCCGTAAGCCAGAGCGAATAGATTGTGGCGGTCGTAGACTTGTAAGTGGTCATGTAGGCCTAGAGTGCCATGGTAAGTTCATCCACCCACTTGCCTTTAGCCTTTTCCAAATGCTTCTTCAAGATACATTTTATTATCTTGTTTACATCTTCAACTTGACCATTTGCCCAAGGATTAACGACCGTCACAAATCTTTTCTGAATGTGATATCTTTGGCAAAACTCCTTAAACGGGGAACTATCAGATTGAGTCTCGTTATTAGTTATGATAGTTCATGGAAGACCGAAACGACACATAATGTTTCGAATAACGAAGTTAATGACCTTCTTGGTTGTGATCGCAGCTAATGGTTGTGCTTCAGCCCATTTGGTGAAGTAGTCGACTGCAACGATCGCATATCTTGTGCCACTTTGGGAATCGGCAAAGAGCCGATAATATCGATTCCTCATACAATAAATGGCCATGGACTAACCATTTGTGTGATCTCTGTCGGCGATGCTCTTAGGACATTTGCATATATTGGGCATTTGTCGCATCTTCCAACATGATCTGCAGCACCCCGGTTCACAGTCGGTCAGTAGTACCCATAATAGAGTATCTTTTTTTGCTAACATTTGCCCTCTAGTGTGATCGCCACATTCTCCCTCATGGACTTCTTTCAAGACGCGCTTTGTCTCATCATGGGTAACACACCTAACTAAGGGAACAGAAAATCCCTTTCGATATAGAATTCCTTGCATAATATACCTTAAAGCTTTATGAAGGAATTATCGCTTTTCGTTCCTCTTCCCAAACAAGATTCCATACAACAAGTATTCTTTAAACGGAGTCATCCGTGACTCCCTTTCGGGTCTTGTCTCTAGTACTTGATTAACTTCCATCACATGTACACTTAGGGTATTAAGTATCTCAACAGGAACCAAGCCAATCTGTTGCGCATCACTAGTGCTCACGAGTTTTGCCAACGATTCGGCTTCTTCATTCTTCTCACGCAGAATATACCAAATGTCATAGTATTCGATATCCACTAACAACTCCTGAACTCGGGTGAGATATGAGCCTAGCCGTTGTCCCTTTGTTTGGTAATCCCCTCTAACTTCGTACACCACCTGAAGTTTCCGCGATGCAATCACAATGTAGTACGCCAATTTCTCTATCTTTTGGTAGTTTCTTTCTTCTCCCGTTAATCATTATTGACATAGTATAACCGATCGTTGGATCCGGTTATCCTCACAAATTAGTGCGGCACTTATGGCATACGGCGATACTGCTAAGTTAATGTACAACTCCTCATGATCTACCGGCTCTAACAAAATAAGAGGTTTCTCCAAATGATTCGCCAAATCTTAGAATGTGCTTTCATAATCTTGCATCCATTCAAAATTCCTCTTCCTCTTCCTTATCAAATCGAAGAAAGGAATGCATTTATCGGTCACCCTAGAGATGAAACAACTCAGGGCAGTGACTTTCCTGTTCAGGCTCTGCACTTGCTTAGTTCTAGGTGCTTATATATATCCCGAATTGCTTGAATATTCTCTGGATTCACTTCGATTCCTCGCGCATTAACAATAAAGCCTAAGAACTTCCCTGACCCAACTCCGAATGAACACTTCAAAGGGTTGATTTTCATGCTATAAAACCGGAGGATATTGAACATCTCTGATAAGTCTTAAATGCATTTGTTTGATTGCCGTGACTTCACGAGCATATCATCCACATGGACTTCCATATCCTCCCAATCTGATCTTTAAACATTCAGTTAACCAAACGCTAATAGGTAACTCCTACGTTCTTTAATCCCAATGCATTACTGCATAACATTATAACCTTATGTCTGCGACAAAAATGGTGTGCTCCTGATCTAGGACGTGCATCGAGATTTGGTTGTACCCCAAGTACGCATCCATAAATGACAAAAATTCGTGTCCTGCAGTCGAACCAACTAGCTGATCAATTCTAGGCAGGGAAAAACTATCCTTAGGGCATGTCTTGTTCAGGTCTGAACAGTCAACACACGTTCTCCATTTTCTATTTTCCTTCTTCACCAGCACAGGATTAGATATCCATTATGGATAGAGGGCATTGCGAATAAACCCATTGGCTTTAAGTTTTTCCACCTCCTTCATAAGAGCCATGGTCCTCTCCGGATCCATACCTCATCTTTTCTGCTTCACAGGGACATACTTCGGATCAATATTCAATGCATGGCGTGCGATGGCAGGCAAGATCCCACACATGTCAGAATGAGTCCAAGTGAATACATCCAGATTTGCTCGGAGGAAATAGGTAAGTTCTCTCATCATTGAAGAGCAAATTTGTGATCTAATCTTCAACACGCACGATGGGTCGTCGTGGCTGACTGAGATATCAATCGTCAGTTCAGCCACCGTTGCCTTGGCCTCTTTGGGTTCCTCCTCATCATCCCTTGAATCTATATCCTTATAGAACCAACTATGGTGCCCAAGCTAAGGCTTAGGTGCTATCTATCAATTTTTAGTAACCTAAATGCGGACAGACTTGTCCGCACCCTTTCCCTTCTTTTTTCGACGAGCCTCCCTTAACTCAGCCACATAACGGGCACGGCCACTTGCCTGATCACCATGCATAACACACACTCCATTCTCTGTTGAAAATTTCAACGTAAAAAAACATGGGGCAAGGGCTACCCAAAATTCAGCTAGGGCCGGATGCTCCTGAAAAACCTTGTACGGTGAATCAACATCCAAGACAATGAACGGTAGGATCCGCACCCTCCTACATTCACCTTTTACCAAATCAACCGGTAATTCGATGTAATCCACTGCCTCAGCAGCCACACCGTTGAAACCGTGTAAATGAGCATTAGATGGTTTCAAATCCTTAGCCTCAATCCTTATTTTATCATATGCCCTCTTAAAGATAATGTTCATAGAGCTTCCACAATCATTTGAAATACTCCTCATCAGAGCAGGTCCAATCATGGTAGAGATGACCATCAGATCAATAGTAGGGGCCTCTACTGTATCGGCATCTCTACGTCTAAATACGATATCATCTGCCATTGTACGTTATTGCTTGGCCGGAGTTCAATCCTTCATATTTGAACAACATTCAAAGTCCATATGTTTCATTGAACTAGCATAACGCTCCATTTCCTGCCAACTACGGTCCGCAGGATAGGATCCACCAAATATCATGTTTATCACTAACCTCCCACCGATCTGAGCGAGCTCCTTAGCTCGGCGAGGAGCTTGCCCTCGATTGGGATTAAATATTCCTTATCCGCCCTCTTGTGGATTCTTGACAAACTGCTGCAACTTTTTCTGCTGAATCAATTTCTCAATGTCATCTTGAAGATGCCTACATTCGTCAGTATTGTTCCTGTAGCATTTGTAAAACTGACAGTACTTCTCAGTTTGCTTTTATTCCTCAGTTGATTCTTTTGGACACGGCTTCCTATATTGGAAAGTATTACAGGTCGACAAATAGATGTTCTCTAAAGATGCACTCAGAGGTGTATAGTAGTATGTAGGAATCCTTGACTTAAACTTTCCAGTTTCCCTACCCCATGCAGAGTTTCCTTCTCCGCTTCTTTTCTGTTGACCCGGCTTGTTTTGAACAAGTTAATTAATTAAGTTTAATTAATTTAAATAACCATTTGATGATGTGATAAGTATAATTACATAGGGAAGTAACTAATGATAATTAGTGGATGTAATTAACTGAGGATGATTTAATGATGAAAGTAATTTGAGTATAATTACTTTGTATAATTAATCAAGGGATTAATTAGAGAAAATTAATTAAAGAGTAATTTATTTATTTGATGAAGTAATTAAGGGTAGTTAATTACTGAATGGGGTTAATCAAGGGTGATTAATAATTTGGTTTAATTGAAGATTAATTACTTAATGTAAGTAATTTAAATAGAAAATGTGATTATTATAGTTAATGATGAATGGATTTGTTTCGAAATAATTAATAAATGAAAGGATTTATTAATGTAATTAATTAAGAAGTAATGTAATTAATGTTAGTAATTTAAAGGTTAATTTCTATATTTGGTTAAAGATAATTAATTTGTGAAAATAATTAAAGGATAATTGCTTGAATGTAATTAAAGGATAATTAATCAAGGGTGATTAATTTGAAATGAATAGTTAGTGAATGATTTATTAATTAATTGGTAATTGATTAATAGTTGTATATGAAAGATTTATATAGATGAAGTAATTAATTTAATTTACTTTAAATTAATTAGAGATGAAGTAATTAATTTAATTCATTTTAAATTAATTATAGCTGATGTGCTTGTTTATGTATAGATGGATGATATTGTTTACCTTGAATGGTTTGAGATCTTTGATATGAGATAAATGATGTTGTGTGAAATGTATGCTTTGATTTAAGTATGATGATAATATGGATTATCTGTTATGATGATAATATGGATTATCTGTTTACGATGATAATGTTGATTATCTATTGTGATATTGTGAGTTATCTATCTATGTGTATATGGATAATTGAATTAATTGTTTTATCTTTAAAACAACTTGGCCTTAAAAGATGGCGTTTTCGATTTTGATGAGACCGAGATCGGGTTTGCTACATTACAGCGTGATAGGGGTTCTCGCTTTGTGTTTGGTGACAACTAGAGACTCTTACCCCTACATGTCCCCGGGGGTAGTATAAGGCATTTTGGGGTTGGTTGCGTGTTGAGAGGCTGGTCGTAAAAGCAGACCCGAGGTATCACTGTGAGCCACGGCGGGGCTGGGATGGTTGAAAAGCCTACCAGTCGAGTGAGCCGCTACCGACGGTTGGAAAGTCTAGGTCGTCACAGTTGGTATCAGAGTGCTAGGTTGAGCGAATACCTAGGCTCTTGAGTGATTTCTTTCTTGAGAGAGCGTATTTGTAATATATATATATATATATATATATTTCTACCTATTTGTTGTGTTACCTGTTCTGGTTTTCCAATATAAGTTATAAAGGTAGATATGGTAGTGGTGTGTGTAACACGACTACCAATGGTTGGAGTTTGAATGTTTGAGGTTGGATATCTGTCGAGACTGTAGACCTAATACCGTCTCGAGTGAGCTTTGGGTGGTGTGAGGATTTCATCAATCTCTGAAGGAAACCTATTAAGGTTTGAAGTTCATCTTTGAAGTGTAAGTTTGGATGAGCTAGAGTTTGGATCTGTCAGTTGGACGGGAGCAAGTCATGATATCTTGTTACCTCAGAATGTAACAGCTGTGTGATGAGACACAGTGACTAGGGATGTCTCCGAAGATGTTTCTTTGGAACAAGTTAAGGAAGGGTGTCTGCTTCGGTGTTGTGGCTGAGTTTAGTAGGGTGTTTCTGTTTGGTTTGAGGTCCGAGTTTCTCGAAGAGCTTTGGATAGGAAGTCTTTGGCATCTGAGTCAGCAGTGCAGCTCGGAGTGTTTTGTGTGCCGTCAAGGAGGTGTTCTGGTTAGCAGTTTTTCTTAAGGTAATTTTAGAAGTAGCAGAGTGGATCCATTCTTCGATGGATTGGCTAACTAAGCATAGGCTATTCTGCTTTGCAAAGAGAGAACAGTTTTTCTTTGGAAATGGGCTGGAATGATCGCAAAAGTGACTTGCGATAGCTGAGTGTTCTTTTGGGTTGTCAGAAATTTTTCTGGATGTCTTCAGGAGGTCAGAGTTTTGTCCACATCTGGAGATTGAGTTTGATATCGATTGGATTCCAGAAGTGGTACCAATGGTTCAGCTTAGTAGTAGGATGGTTTCTGGAGAATGAGTTTGGTGAAACAGCTCAGGTTTTGGAGGAACTTCTGAGTTTCTTTTATAGATCTGTTGAACCATAGTTCTGAGAAGTGTTGTCCAGTTTGTGCTCGTGATCATCATTAGCATTTTCATCTGCTCAGTCAGAGTTGCGCAGTCGAAGCATGGTGGCAGTTGTTTTAGTTTGGAAAAAACTGGAAGTTGCAGTGTTTGGATTGGAAGGTTTCTTTAGGCAATTTTTTAGGATCTGAGGCCAGATTGGAGTGCACCTGTTTTTTTTATCTTTTCCAGATGGGAGAAGTGAGATCAGTCTTCTGATTTTGGAATAGAGTTTGTGTTCTGAGTTTTGGTTGATCTTGGAAAGATCATTTTATTGGATTGTTTTTCGTTCATTTTGTTTCTAGAGAGCATCAGCAAGGGTTGAGTTGATCAGTAAGGATACAGGCACCCCAGGATCATCAGAAGTGTTTTGTGGATAAGAGAGGAAGGGATTTGGATTCCGAAGACGGAGAATTTGGAGTTCAAAGTTAGAGACATCGTTGTAGGGGTGGGCACGGTCGGTTAACCGAACCGACCGGTTAATTTGAACGGTTAACTAATAAGAAATAACGGTTCGGTTAACCGTTTCGTCGGTTAAAATAGTTGCACCTACCGACCGAACCGATTATATTTAACCGTGGTTAACCTGTCAAATTAACCGGTTCGGTTAACCTTTCAAACTCATCTGTTAACCGTTGCACGGTTAACCGTTAAACACTAACGGTTAATTATTGTACAGTTAACCGATGGCTAACCGTAATATTGCAACAACATGTCATAAACATTAATGATTTCACAGTCAATCTAGTGCATAAATACAAGTCTACAATTCATAAACATAAATAAAAATGATCATTGGTCCACAACTAACTTACTAAATCTACAGTCCATAAACAATAACAGCAATCACAAGTCCATATTTCAGTGATTTCACAATCAACAATGACAAAGTCCATACTCCACGGTCCACACCATAATTCATAGTTAATAGTATTAATGCTACAAGTCTACAGTCCTACATAGTATATACAATACAAATACATTCATTTTCCACTTTAAAATACAGTAAAAATTAAAATGATAGTTTGGAGATTGAATTTGAGCCTGAGATAGCAAGCTTCATTCTTCAAATCAACTCCATGTGACTCTCCAATCTCCATCCATATTCCATTGTAAGTTAAAATGCAATACAAACTGTCACTAATGCGAGTGGAGTCTGAGATAAATAAAACATAACTAAAACACAAGGTAAAATATATGTATAGAGAGTAATATTTTGAAAATATATAGAATAATTACTGCATGGTTTCTTATTGCATATTTATTATATTTACTATATACTATATAGAGTAATTTAGTTCATAAATTACTATCATTAATATAGTATATATAAAACACATGGTTAAATATAATTAATTTACTGCCACTAATATAGTATATAGAGTAATCTGACTGTTTCATTATACTGCCATTGAGAAAACATTATACATTTTGACATAAATTAGTACATAACTACTTGGTTAATAATATTATACTGTCAATAATATAATTTGAATGATGTTCCTTCCAAACATTATACATCACTATATAAAGCACACTATAAATCTAGGATAAATTAAAATGATGTTCCATCCAAACATAATCAATTCTATATGTTATTTTCAAACAGGTAATTTAATAAAGTGTGCAACTGTGCATGGTAAATGTAATATATACTAGTAGCAGATTTAAATATGCACACTGTTAATGATGTAGAACTGATTATTAACACCAGAACTGATTATGAGCCTATGTAGAACTGATTATCAGGTAATTCAATAAAGTGACATTAAGAACCTAACTGATAAGAATACATAAGTTCTATACTAGCAGCAGAGTTAATGATGTAACGCATGGCAGTGAAAAAATGTAAAGCATGGCAGCGGAAATATAATACTAGCAGCCCTTGGAAGTGAAAACAGGTAACAGGTTTCAAGAAAATTTGTATTGATAGGTATATATAGGCAATCAATTTAACATGGTGAGTTATTAAGATGTAGCCATTTAATTTACAAATATGCTCATACCTGAAACAATAACGATAATCTGAATTATATGTCATTGCTTATATAATATCCACCTATCACCATAAATCAACAACTAAACATATTCTGTAATCGATTAGATATATACCAGTTGCATAAACAAAATTCTACTAGATTACTAATCGTGGTGATTGGTGAAGGTGAAGGTGAATACAGTGATGATGGACAAATATTCATCTTACGAATAAATTGCCAAACAAATAGCCTAAACTTCCCTTTCAAACAATCAGCCCGCAATTTGTTAGTGGCATATAAGAAAACAACTGAATAGTGTAAAAAAAAGGTGGGAATTCAATAGTTTTAATTTGTAATATAATTTATCGTTTCCATTTATCTGACTTTGCACGGGTTTCGGGTATTTAAGAAAATAAGTATTGAAGCCATAAAAAATCCATGATTGTCAATTAAAGAGTTTTCTTTTATATTTATTTAACAAAAGAACCTGGTTTCATTTATCATCATAAGGTGAAGCTCTGTCTTCATCTTTCCTCTTCAAAGCAGAAGCTGGTATCTAATGGTTATCATAGAAATATTCATCTGAGGGTTCTCTTCTCCTATATATTCTCTCGCTGTAATAAAAAACGATTAACAAGAAGAAAAGAATGATGCAACAATTACAATAACCTTCAAATTAAAGCATAAACAATGGATAAACAAAAGCTTAAAAATATACAATTTTTACGCTTGAGGTACAATGATACGATAAAGCTTGATGTTGAATTTGAACTCAGTGTTACAAAGAACAATATTTTTTAGCCTTCACTTGATACAAGTTTGTGCGATTTCATAAATAAAAGGGACAAAAAATGGTTAATTGATTCTGACACGCTTCATTACCTTGTCCTGGTAGGCAACCTTGACCGATTATTGCCTGCACATGTGAATCCAATTGATATCGGCCAACACAAATATTAGAAATTAATCAACAGAAACTAAAAATAAATGTCAAATTAATATACTAGCACATAAAATGCAGTAAACAAATGCAAAAAATCCCGAGTTAGCATATGGCAGAAAACCAATGTTTGAGAACCACCCTAACTACGGGTGACCAAAAGAACCCCAATGCTCCGTTTGGATTTTAGCTACCTATCTCACATCAATTTTTTTGCAAAGACGATAGCAAACAGAATGTTTACATCAATTGAGTGGATTTTCTAGTCAATTAAACTAAAAAGATGCATAAAGGTGTTACCAGTACCACGAGGAACTGTTCTCAGGCCATGAAAACCACAATGGTTTCTAGCATGTCTCTCAGGCGAATATCTTCTATTAGGCGAATGCCTTCTTTCAAGCCTAGCTCTTAGATCACCATCTCTGTAGTCCCTACTACCTACAATTAATAATTTAAAAAATAAGTAAGGAAGACACCTTAAGTTCTTGTCTTAGAAGAAACATGAGAGAGCAGAATCCATTTATCCTATTTATCTTACTATCATTAAGAGCAATAAGAGAAATTTAACAAAGAAAGTAGAATTAGTTCTCCCTATGGAATTCCAACTGGCCATATAAATTCTAAGGTTTTTTAATCGGACGAGAGGAAATGCAAAATGAAAGAAAGCGGCATTGTTCTTATGTTTTACTCTAGGGTTTTAAGTTTTAGGTGGGACAGTTTTGGTTTTGTTAGTAATACGATGGCTGTTTCGTATTTGCTTTAAATCTTGTTCGGTTAAACGGTTAACCGTGGGTTACCAATGTGTTAACCGTTAACCGAACCGAATTTTATCGGCTAAGGTCGGTCGGTTAACCGAAAGTTCGGTTAACTGATAAAATCGGTTAAAGCGGTTCGGTCGACTCGATTAAGTTGGTTAAGTCGGTTAAATGCCCACCCCTACTTCGTTGTTGTTGGGGTTTTCTCCGATCCATGAGAGCTATAAGATTGGGTAAGATTGGGAAGCTAGCTCCGTGATATTTAGATCTTTTTCTGTTGTTCTTCTTAGGATTAGTGTTTGGTCTTCAGGAGTGAATTGCCAGTTTGGATAAATGGAATTCAGTGTGTTTCACGTATCTCTAAGGGAGTACATGTATGAGCTATCTCTGGTTGGGAATCAGCAGTTTAGATGGGTATAGTAGTTGAGTCAGACTTGAGTTTGGTCTGATATCTTGATTACTTTTGTAGATCTAGAGGAGTAGGAGCTCTGTAGCTTAGTAGTATAGATTGTTGGGATTTTGTAGAGCAAGTACCTTGGTATTTATACTTGGGAAACTCGAGAAAATTCTATCCAGAATTTTGTCTGGATAATTAGATGTGTTTGATTGGGTGAATTGGTTGCTATGGTTGTTAGCATATGATTGATATATGCTTGTGTTTTAAAATTAAATCTTTAATTGGGTTATTGAATTACCTTTGTTTTAAATTTCGGGGACGAAATTCTTTTAAGGGGGGAGGATTGTAATATCCTGGAATTTTTGACATTATCAATTTAATAACCTGTGTTAAAATAAATAGATTTGATAATATTGTTAATAATAAATTTGAATTGATTTAATAATCTTCTTTAATAAATATGTAAATGGGTGATTTTATCTTTTAAAAATCTAATTAAATTGTTTTCTATTTATAATGTATATATATTTGTATATATTGTAAATAGATAAACTTTGTTTTAAATTTAATAAATAAAGGAATGTTTTCTAATTCTAATACTTTTGGTAATTTGGAAATTCGATTTAATTTAATATTAAGCTATTAAATAAATAACCATATGGCTTTGAAATACTCAAGATAAAAGTTTAATTTGTTTAGAATGATTCTAGCTAAAGTTTAAATTTAAACAAAAAGGTTTGTTTTGTTCTTTTTAAATATAGCTTGATAAAATAAGTGATTTATTTATAAAGAGATAATTTCGTTTATAAATTATTTTAATTTTATAATGAGTTATTTTTACACAATATTAATAATGTAATATTTTTACAAATGGATTTTTAATATAAATAGAAATTGTTATTTCAAATTTATTTATATATATATGTGTATTTTGAATGAAAGCTATGATTTGAAAATTTAAAATAAAGTCTTTCAAAAATGGATAAAATAAATCTTATAAATATTTAAACATAATTATAAATCAAATATATGGTTATAAACATAAGTATAAATACATAAACATAAGAAACTATGATATTAACATAAGTATAAAAATAGTTAATTAAGTATTTGATAGTTTAAGTTTAAAATAATAAAAGAGAAATAAAAATAAGCAATATAACTAAATACTTAAGTTAAAAAATTTATAACAATAACTAAAACAACTTTATATTATGTACATATATAGGGGTAAAAGCAAGCCAGGCAAGTAATATATTATGTTGCCTGTAGAGTAGTATGCAAGGCAAGAACAAAGTAAGAAATAAGACAAAAAAATAAGCAAACCAGGCAATTAAAAGAAATATCTACATATACAAAAGAGGATAAGTATGAAACATAAAAGACATTAGCATTATATGCTTTCATCTCAGCAAACAATGGAAGTCAATTCGAAATGTTATAAAAATCAATTCAGCCTCCATATAAAAAAAATCTCTGATCAAAGATGATAATATTTGTACCAGCAATGCAAACCCAGACAACACCTACCTTTTACAAATCTTTTCTTTCTATGTATACATCTTCTTATTTCAGTTCGTTCTCAAAACATAGCTAACCAGAAACAAGAAAAATAAACATCATCATTCTATAAATTCAAAACAACAATCAAGCAAGATGATTTAAAGGAAGATCAAAGCAAAAACATTTCCCAGTTTTAAAAAGTTCAAAGCTGTTTTCAAACACAAGTGCTCTGTCCATCTTCTCAAATCAATCGTGAGTAACTTTTAAAAATCTAAATTTTATCTGGTTGCATGCTATTTCTGTGATAAATATTGTAGTGTGTATATATACATATGTAATCTGCTGTATGCATGTTTATATGAATGTCCTCTGTTTATAGTTTCCAGTTTTCCTGTTTGTTTTAAATTCATATTCTTTTTGACTCAATTTCTGTTAGGATTTAGTTTACAAACAAAAATTGTTTGTTTAGTTATAAAGTAAGTTTTAAAATTGAATTATGTTAATATAAACTTGAATTGGCTTTGGAAAATCAAACAACTGAGCAAGTTCAAATTTAATTGAAAATTCAATCATCCTGTTTCTGGATTCATGAATATAAATTGAATACTAAAATCAAAATATGATTTTTAAAACAAAAATTATAATTTTTAGTAAAGAGGTTAAGGTGCAGTTCCGGGTCCATCAAAATATGGGTTTTTGATGATCTCTGATGATCGTTGTGTGCTGGAGAGTCGGGTTTCTCTCTGATGATAGATAGTGATAGGGTAGTAAGGCAAAAATACCAGAAGATGATCAGGATCTTTGAGGAGGCACAATTGATCGATTTAAGTCTAGAACCCTAGTTTTCACTGTGCTTAGTGTATTGATCACTACGGCTTGCGTAGTTGATCGAGTGCTTTAAATTTTTGGGTAGTGGTATCTTGGCCGTAGTGAAGTCGTAGCCAGAGTTATGGATTTTCTGGTGGCCGGAGCTTCGTGGTCGAGGCGATGACAGGTTTGGGTATGGTGGTGGCTTCAGTTTCCAGGTTTTGACTCGAATTCGATTTCGATTCGATTTGGAAGTGATCGGATGAACGAGTTTGTGTTCAGGGATGCTAGTCGACGTGGGGAGATCGTCGCCGGTGGCCAGGAACGATCAGCGTCACCATGCATGTGCACGGCGCACTGCAAATTCATGCGAGATCGGTTTTGTTGTTTTCGAGTTGATGGGTATGTTGACTCGAAGTACCTAGGTGCTCTGCTCAAGGAAGTAGGGTATTGAACTCGAAGCAAATAGCTGTTGCCTCGGGTTAAATATTTGCTACAGGTTTTACAGGAAACCTTTTATCCTATTTTTAAAATTTTAAAATAGAATTTAAAAGCTAAGTTTAAATGAAAAGCAAAGATTAAAAATAAGTTTAAATCCAAGTTTAATCTGGTTCAAGTTAGTTTTGAATCTTAACTTAAAAATAAATAAAGTTTTTATTTAAATTATTTTAACTACTTTAAAAAGGCTTAAGTAGTTTGGATTTTTAAAGTGAAGTTTAAATTGTAAGTGAAGTTTAAAATCAAAGATTTAAATCTGGATTCAAATATAAATTTGAATCTTAATCTTGAAATAAAAGAAGTTTTTAAATTAATATTTTTTTTAAACAGTTTGAATGATAAAGTGATTTTTTAAATTGATTTGAATTTAAAATGAAATTGGGTTTTAAATTCTTTTAATCTTCTATTATAAGATAAATGATTCTTTAACTTATGAAATTAAAGGGGTTTTTGAAATTGTTTTAAACTTGTTAAGGTTAATTTGTTTTCATTTAAAATCTGAAATTTAAAATGAAATTTAAAAGTAAATTTAAAGTAAATTGTTTTTAAATACCTTGTTAATAATAATTTGATCATTACTAAGAAAGTGTTTTTATCTTTAAATAAATGAAGATCTAATGATTTGTAATTATTTAGTTAATTAAAATGGATAATTAAGGATTTGAATTAATTAATAATTAAAGGTTTAAATTAGTTAATTAAGGTTTAAGCTAATTAATTTAGGATAAATTAATTGGTAACTAAGGATCATTAATTAAATAAGATTGAATTTTAATTAATGATTAGTAATTAATTAATAAATTAATTAAGGATTAATTAAGTTATAGTTAACACTTAGTTAATTAAATAATTAAGGATTAATTAACGAGTTATTAAAGATAAAATTAATTTGTAATTAATAATGATAAATCTTAGTTAATTACTTTAGAAAAATAATTAAAGAATTGTTAATAGTTAATGAAGGTCATTAACTAGGATTATTTAATAATGAATTAATGTGATAAATTTTTAATAATTAATTAAATTAAATAATTTAAAGATAATCAATTGTGAATTGTTTAAGTATAATTACTTAATGACAGTAATTAAGGAATTAATTACTCATTGTAATTAATAAGTTTAATATGAATTGTTTAAGTTAATTAATTAAGTTTATTTAGTTTAAATAACCATTTGATGATGTGATAAGTATAATTACTTAGGGAATAATTAATGATAATTACTGGATGTAATTAAGTGAGGATGATTTAATGATGAAAGTACTTTGAGTATAATTACTTTGTATAATTAATCAAGGGATTAATTAGAGAAAATTAATTAAAGAGTAATTTATTTATTTGATGAAGTAATTATGGGTAGTTAATTACTGAAAGAGGTTAATCAAAGGTGATTAACAATTTGGTTTAATTGAAGATTAATTACTTAATGTATGTAATTTAAATAGAAAATGTAATTATTATAGTTAATGATGAATGGATTTATTTGGAAATAATTAATAAATGAAAGGAATTTATTAATGTAATTAATTAAGAAGTAATGTAGTTAATGTTAGTAATTTAAAGGTTAATTTCTATATTTGGTTAAAGATAATTAATTTGTGAAAATAATTAAAGGATAATTGCTTGAATGTAATTAAAGGATAATTAATCAAGGGTGATTAATTCGAAATGAATAATTAGTGAATGATTTATTAATTAATTGGTAATTGATTAATAGTTATATAAGAAATATTTATATAGATGAAGTAATTAATTTAATTTACTTTAAATTAATTAGAGATGAAGTAATTAATTTAATTCATATTAAATTAATTATAGCCGATGTGATTGCTTATGTATGGATCGATGATATTGTTTACCTTGAATGGTTTGAGATCTCTGATATGAGATAAATGATGCTGTGTGAAATGTATGCTTTGATTTATGTATGATGATAATATGGATTATCTGTTGTGATGATAATATGGATTATCTGTTTATGATGATAATGTTGATTATCTATTGTGATATTGTGAATTATCTATCTATGTGTATATGGATAATTGAATTGAATTGTTTTAAAGTTAAAACAACTTGGCCTTAAAAGATGGCGTTTTGGATTTCGATGAGACCGGGATCGATTTCCATATTTGGACATCCGAAAACCACATCGATCCAAATTTAACGTTAGGTCGTGAATTCTCAAGTGAAGATTTAGAATGCAAGGGTTATCATCGTTAACTCTGAGGATGATTCCAAAATAAGTGTAACGAGATAATGCCTTCGGTTTCGTTCGAACCCGAAACGAACTTATATGGATTGAATGCTTTCAAAACATCGTCAGGTGGGCGATGAGCATTCTAAGAGATATGTTCTATAAAGGTGATCGCAGCCTCAAGCCTCATCAACCGGGAATGGCTAAAACAGGGGATGTGCAGCAAGGTTAGGTGGGTAGCACCCAAGCAGGACGAGATTTTCCCCGTCTAGAGGTCCCTTTGATTTCGGCTGTGTGGGCATTTTTGATCTCCAACTGCCGGGGTTATCTTATTCAGGACTGTTCGGTAAATAATGGTTCCGGCTTGTATTGCAGGGGGTCGGGAGTGATCCTCGGTACGGTGATCTAGGCCACGTACTGCGACGGGCAGTACTCCAGTAGCCCTGCCATTCATGGAAACCCATTTTCCCTAAGAGACCCTACGGTTTTGATTTGTATTACCCACTTTTGTGGCTAGTAGCTGGAATTTAATCATGTAACAATTTCGGCTATTTTCTATTTACTTGAAAACCCTAGACACTATTTAATATCACTGAATTTCCTATAAAATGTTTTGGTTAGCGTAAGGTAAAAACTTACCCGTGTTCATGTATGGGAAGTCTTACGTGATACCTTTATTTTCAAATGTTTTTCAAAATTAAGCAACATTAACATGTTACTCACACCAGACCCATGTCTGACCCGGAGTTTATTTCTATTTTTCCTAAACTCTCGGGTACTCAAATTTTTATGAGTAGCCAAGGGATTCAGGTTAGCTTTGACGAATTGTGGAGGAGCATTGGAGCAGGAGGCTTCTACGTTGTATATTTATATGGTGTTCCGCTGTGTTGGTATCTCTGTGTTGTATTGTGTATTGAATTGTATAACTAGACAGGTGTTTATAACTGTCTAGTATGTGATATATTATCTGTGTAACTCTGATTGATGTGTATATTATGTAATACCTATGTGATTAATATAATTTATTCGTTCCGCTGTTGAGATTCTTATGTTGTTTCTTCTTTCTTCTCTATTTTTTCTCTTTTCTATCCCTTTCTTTCTTCAAGATGATGTGATTTTCTGTGGTGAGAAAGTCGGGTTGTCGCATACATACTATACATATGTACTTATTCCTTAAATCTTATTTGGGTTTATAACATTTCCACTATATTTAATTGAATTAAACTGAAATTAATTTTAATTTTATAATTAAAATAAACTAATTAATTGAATTAATTAATTCATTAATATTTTAATTGATTTAGTTTTATTAACTTAAAGCATGTCAAAAATTATATATACACACACAGACATATATAATAATTTATAGTAATACACATATATCATTATACATGTATATTATTTTCCTCCATCCCCTTCGGCTAGCGGATCTGGTCCGCCTTCACGAAACACTGCCTCGTTCGTTTCTTTGATTGTTGGTGCATCTCCATTAGGCATCGCGTCTGCTGCTATTTCATTGTTGGTTGATGCCATTTCAACTATGAAATGCTCTGCTATAGATGAGCACCAGTTAACAAATTTTCTTGCTTCTGCTTCGAATGTGACTAGTTGGATTGATACCAATGTCCAACTACAAGATAACGATGATTCGGGTATATTGTTAGTACTGATAGTGTAGTAGGGGTTGTTCCGATTGATGCCCCTCTTTTAGATGACACAATGGTTGAAAAATGTTGGGTTGATTCATTTGTTGATTTCGAAATTGATGTGGCAAAGTCTGTTGACTCATGTGCTGTTATAAGAAATTATATAGTGAATGTTTAGGCCTAGAATTCTAGTGATTTGGTTACTAGTAAAGATGTTATGTCTATTGATGTGGAAGAAGCTTCGATGTTGAATGAGGATGTTGTGGGTATTCCTAGTGATGCATCTTTTGATATTCATCATTTTCCACAGCCTACTCATGCTGAAATACCCTATGACAACTACCATGTTTCAGCTGCTCCACTTGCTTCTTAGGTTAATGTTCTGCCTTCTATGGCTGCTGCAACTATTAAGCCAAATATGGGAATTAAATGGTCCTCCTTATTCTCTTCATTGTCATGAAATGCGGGTGCATTTATGCCCCATTCTTTTGATAGGGTTAATACAGATGGGGTTATGGTCCCTTCTACGGAGGTGATTCAGGGAGGAATTGATTATTGGTCAGAGTATCTTTTTGGATTCTATTTAGACTATAACCCACTTTATTTAGTGGTTAAGGATCAATAATTTAGAGCTTGGTAAAAAAAAGGCAGTCTCCTTGTCCACATGGAAAATTCCATGTTTTTCTTCAAGTTATCGACGCCTAAGGAGCGTCTTTGAACTCTTAGTAAAGATCCCATCTTTATCAAAGGCAAGACTTTTATTATCACTACTTGGAGTCTATCTGTTGACTGTGCCAGGAAGCAGGTATTATCTATTCATGTTTGGACTTAATTTTACCATATACCCTTTGTTTTGCAACATATGTTAGGTTTAAATTGGTTGGCTAGTGCTGTTGGAAAAGTGAAATGTTTCGATGCTAATACTATTGCTAGGGAAAAACAAATTTTCACTAAAGCTTTGATTGAAATATCTACGGATAACCCTTTTCCGAATATAATCAAAGTTAGATAAACTAAGGATCATGTACTAAAGGTTGTAGTTCGGTATGGTTGGAAACCACATATATATACACACTCACACATACACGTCTTGTCAATCATTTAGTCATCTTTCATCAGCTTGTTCTTGTATGTCTTCTATTAGATCTCTCTCTGTTGGAACCCCACTTCCTCGGCCTCCGGCCATGAAATGGATCCCGAAAAAGCGCTTTGTCCCTCCACCCGTGACTTCTCCTATTATGCCTTTTATTGTCCTGCCTATTGATCCTACCGTGCCTTCTATTGTTCCTGCTACCCACTCTGATGTAGGTTTGGCAACCTCTTTCGATCCTGATATTTCTGATCCTATATTATCTCCGATGGCCCTAGATATTGGTATTGAGTGGAACTCTATTGAGAAAGCTTGGATCCTTGTACAATCTGAAATGAGATATGACCTAGCTAGACATGATTTCACATGTTTGTTAGTGATGTTGATGCTGAATTTAGGCATCAACATTACTCCATTGATGGTGGTGTCCTTATTCTTTCAGTGAAAGGCTCCTAGGGTGCGCGAAATAGATCTCTTCTACTTAATGATGGCTAGGATAGGAAAATTATCTATTGCAAGGATTACTCTAGTTTTGTTTTGGATATTTCTCTCTGAGGATTATTTGCATGTGTCAGACCATGATGGAAGCGATTCTTCTTCCTCATGAGAGGAGCGACCTATGTTTCCTTAGGTCATTTATTTAGCTGTAGAGGCGTTTATTGCTTCTCACTTGTATTGTAGTATAAGTGGCATGACCACTATAAAACCATACATAGCTATTATGTGTTTGTGTAGAACATCCTTTCCATATTTATATATACAGTGGCACGGTCTACTATGAAGCTGGATGGCTCTGCTAAAAAAATTAATTAAATTTTAAAATTTTAAGTATTAATTACCTTAAACATTTTAAAATAAATATACGTAACATATATGTGTGTATTTATGTATATATATGTTTATAATTTAATTAACTAAATTTTATGTAATTATTTATTCTATAAATCTAGTTAATTATAATAGACTTTCAAAATTAGTTTGAAAAATATTATTTAAAATAAGATCTTATATTTTTTACATATTTCAAAACTTCTTACAAATTGTTTAAAATTTCTTACATATTTTCTTATATATTTTAAACTTATTACATATTATGTAAAATTTCTTACATATTTTACATATTTATATTTATTTAAAATATATTCTTAGAAAATTTATTACATATTTTAAATGTAACCTTTTAAATAAAAAAAACATTGTTTTAAATTTCAAATAAAATTAAAAAAATTCACCGAAGTCCCAAAACTAGTTCAGCTTTTATATTGGGGATAATCTTTACGCTTATTCATCCATCGAGCAAGGCCGGTAGTCAGGTAAGACAGAGTGCTTGATTACCCAAACTCAATCTCACACACTGCTCTTCTAGACACCCTACTAAATGGGTAGGCTTTAATAAGTTAACATTATACTACTAATTTTAACCATATAGGCTATTGGACTATGATACCATTGGAGGAACTGGGCTATGTTATAATGGATTGAATTGGTGAATTTAACATTTAATGCCATTTTAAATCTTATTGGGCCTATAAAGTATAAACAATTTAGATCAACTCTAAATATTTCTAATAAAACTTTTATTTTATTTAGTTGTTTATATATAAATGTATTGATTTAATATTTTTTTGAAAATTGGTTAATTTTATTGTTGATTTGTTTTTGGCCCAATAGGCCATACTACAATCTAACTTTGGCTAGTATATAAAAATGCATATTATAAATGCTCGACCTACTTCGATATCGATGCAAAGATTATGTCAGAAGATAATCATTAATTATTATATATAAGTGTTATAATGTATATTTATATATAATACACATATCTATGTATAGTGCACGTGCATTCCCTATGAGTACATGGTTAATGTGCCCATAAGTAATGTCTTGGAATTTACACCACGACATACACGTATATCTTTATATATAAATTTGTTGCTTATAATTTAGTTTTAATATTTATATATACATACATACATATGAATATACATACATATATAATAATTATAATGATTTTACTTAGTTAAAATATTTTGACCAATTCAAAATAGAATGAAATTAATATCTAAACTATTATGCATTAGTTTAAATTTAAAACCAGTTTGACTAACTCAAAATGTCTGAAAGTGATATCTGAAACCAGATTTAGATTGATTGAAGTGAGAATTGCTGGGCTTGTAAATTTTTCGTTGAACATCCTATCATTTCACTTAGCCCAAATTACTACTGTCAAACGTTTGAGAATAAAAAGGGTGATGAGAGCTTTAGGGGTCTTCCATCTTGTCAATACCAAAATATTAAACTATTCATCTTTGCTGTTAGTTACAGGGCAGTGAAGATTACCTTTAGCAAGGATAGAAGACAAGATGAAGTGCGAATATGTGCATTCGAATAATATGTGCGTATTTGTTTCCATTATCCTAATTACACAACACATAGTTATCAACTTGGGTAACTCCCTTTGCATTCAGCCTCCCTCCGGTAAGAATTATGTTAACCATTATTTTTCAAGGAGAAAGTTGTCCTTCATGACACCTCCAGAGTTCTAAATTCTTGCAGCACAATGAAATGGCTATAGATCTCCAAGGAGCTATTATAAACTAAAGAGATTATGTGCCTCTACTTTTTTGCAGCCCACATAATAGCTATAAGGCTTTCTTGAAATGAGGCGTTTTCTTTAATATGCGTCCAAAAGTGGCTAATAGTTGGGGAACCAAGGCCGGCCCTTGGGCTGGGCAGGTTGGGCAATGGCCCAGGGCCCGGTTTATAAGGGGGCCTTGTATAATATGTGCAAGTTTAAAGTCAGTAATACCATTATATTATAAAATCGGTTCCTAGCCCAAACAATGTGTATATAGAGTTAATTCAAAAACAATAATACAGAGCTTCAGTTTGCATTTATTTTCACCAATTTCAATGACAACTTTACATTGTTCAAAGTTTAGATATCCATTGCAACTCTCCATCTTTCCATTTATTATTTTGTAAAAAATGTTCCTTCTTCTTGTTCATTTCTTATTACTTAAAAACACTTGATCTGTAGACTGAGAGGATCCGAACCAAAGAAATGTAAGTTATTTCTTTTCCATTTTTATCAAAATTACATGAAGAAATCACAAAAGTTATTCTATGCTATTTGTTTGACTCCCGGTAAAATATATGATTTGTACTTTGTATACGGTTTGAATCATATACACAAGTCGGAGTTGCTTATCTGATTGATTGTCAATATTGTTACAACTACTGTTTTTTTTTGTTGGCATATAAAAATCTAACATCAACCGGTAAAATATGTTAGCTGTGTAGAAATTTTACCTATTTATTTCAATATTCTATTTTAAGCTTGTAAGTAAATAATGATTATTTTTTTATTGCAACGCTATAAATTCACCAATTCGTGTTTTAACCTAATTACCGTTCTGTTTTGCATCCATGTATTTTAAAACATTTTTTTTGTTGTGCACTTTAATAAAGGAAGTTAACAGAAATTTATTGGGTAGGTTATTACTGAACGTCGCTCTAAATTGTTCTATGTTTCTACTGACAAACTTTATATCTTTAACTTAGATGATACATTTTAAATTATTGAAGAAAAGATGATATATATAGTTACTAATTTTGCTTCAAAAATTACATATAATAAATATTTCTAAACGATAGGAAAGTTGCACTTGGTTTTATTTGTTTCTATTCGAGCAATTGTTTTGTTTTCAGTAAAATGTATGATTTTTGTTTATTAAAATGCATGTAATGCAAATAATTCATTATTTTTCTACGTAAGTTATAATTTCAAAATTTTAATTAATATTCACATAAAGGGGCTAAGGTTTATTTTTGCCCAGGGCCCAAAATAAACTTGGACCGGCCCTGCTAGGTTGTAGTAGGGGTTACATTGAACGAGGAGGAGACTGATATGTCTATACTTAGGATATTCTTTATGGTTAACTAGCATCACGAGGGCACTCATCTTCTAGAAGTTCCTCTGTCGAACAAGGTAATTATAAACCCATTTAATACATATATTATCCGACTTAAGAGTATCATATTGACGTATTAAACACTGCTGCATAGTTCCAAAGCCTAAGATTCTGTATTTCTAGACTACCAAACTGTTTAGGGATTTGAATTTTCATAAAATCTATTGGAATAATCTTCTTAGAGGAGGGTTTCCATGCCAAAAAAACTAATCGAGTGCTCTATTAACAATGTATATTATTTTGACAGGAAGGATATTGTGTCTTGTCCAATAAGTGGTTATGGCAGTCATAGTATATTGAACAACAACTAGCTTACCAGCTTGAGACAAAATAGTGTTAGGCCAAGATGTTAGCTTGGCAACTATCCTTTCGTATAGAAGTAGACAAATAGCCGTCATTATTCTAGTATTAAGAATGGGTAATCCATGGTAAGTTGCATTAACTGGCATGTGCCAAGACTAGAATGTGGAATATTGATTTTCAGGTCTGACAAGTCCTTAGAGTTAGCATGGGTTTGAAGAATGCAAACTGCTACTAATGGTAGGCTTAGTAAACATAATTAACTCATTTACAAAAGGTAAATTGGTGATCTAGTTCCTTTTACACTTCGGGTGGAGTTGCAGGTTCTTGGATTGGACTTGAGAGTTGAGCATATGCTTTAAACATTCCGTAATAATGATAAACAGGAAAGCTGATATTGGATCTCATTGTCTTATGCCTTGAGTACTTTTGAAGTAGCCATAAAGGCTTCCATTCAGGAAATTGAAAAGGCTGGGATTGAAATACATGAAAAAATCAATGCAATTTGAGATTTTAGAAAGTATAGATTAATAATATTTTATGAAAACAGTGTTAATATCATCATTAGTGGATTTGAATTCCCCTTCCATACGATGAACACCATGAATTCTCTTAGATGCTTTCTATAATTTAAGAGTGGAATGAAATAAAAAAAAAATTTCGGTCTCCTTCAGCTTCTATTTAGGCTCTTGTTTTTTGCCTATTCATGGCTTGCCCATCCATTAATAATTTATTTAACTGCTTATAAAGTGTAGCTTCATTTTCTTCTAGGCTTGCATTTAGAGGATTAGTAGGTAGCTTTTGCTTAATAATAGCTAAGTGAGTACGAATTTTAGGAGACTTCTTATCGCCACATCTAAAGTTTGAGCTTACCCATTGTCTTAATGATGTTTTCAAAGATTTCAGCTTCATCTACAACTTATACATTGGGTTTTCACTTAGATTAAGCAACCAAACCTGTAAAATAATTTTATTAGATTTGGGTGGGAATTCCATATGTTAAAGAATTTGAATGATGGAGGTTTGTCCATGGCAAGATCACTCTAGGAAATAAGAAGAAGGGAATGGTTAGATATGGTGAGGGAAGGCTATGTAGTGAATATTTGGCCAGGTGAAGCTGGTTTGGGGATCGTAGAGGACATGATCTAATTTGTAGAAGGTAATGTTACCGGATCTTGACTTATTATTACAAGCGTAGAAGGAGCCAGAAGTGTTAATAGGGATGAGGGAGGACATTCTCATAGCTTGAGAGAGAAGATTGGTTTCTCTAAAAGTGAGAACGATAGCACCTAACTTGTGTGATGAGTGATACGTACATTTGCAATCCCCAATGCATATCCTAGGGGTAGATCGTTTGTAGGGAGATGGGAGAATGGAGAAGAGTTTGTTTAGGCTGGATATGATTCTGGGCATAAATAAGGGTAAGTTTGAATTGCAAGTTAGAAGAAAGATGGAGGATGGAGTAGTGCAGGAATTGATCCGATGACTGAATTCTAGAGAGCTTGAAAATCTCTAGGATCCACAACACACATATTTGACCATAAGGGGCATGCTTAAGATTATGGTCAAGCTACCAAATCTTATAATTTTCTATTTAGTTTTGATTGTATTGTTGAGGTTAAGTTTTGTTTCACATATGCCTATCAAGCAAAGTTTCTTTTCTAGGATCAGTTTTCTTATTTCAAGCTTCTTAGAGGGCATGTGCGCTTCTCTAATATTCCACATAGCTAGGTTTTGAATCGTTAAAGATGTAAAGGAGAGGCTAGTGGGGAGGCATGATGCTTAGTTTGTCACCTAAATGGACGTGAGGAAGAACTTGCATCAACATCAGAAGTGGGAAAAGTGTGTTTATCTACATAATCAATACCATTGCTGTGGTCTTGAGAGACATTTGGATACGATACCAGTTTCTTTTTCCAACTTATTTTGTTTGATTTATAAAGGATTGGGATTAAGGTATAGCACTAGGGGGGGTAAGGATGGAGGTGATTGGATGTCAGGGGTGGAAACTCAAATGAGTAGGCAGAGAAATATTTAGCTTGGGAGATATAATTTGTTAAAGTGGAGTGTTCGGATCTAAGCTTGATAGGGAAATGCTATGGAGAGTAAAGATGCAATTGGGTGGGTTAGGGCGTCTTTTTTGTGCCCCAGACCCGCCTTGGGTTTTTTAAACCTTGCCCCAGACCCAGCCAATAGACCCAGTATGGGTTTGGATTTTCGCCCCATACCTAGAACACATACTGGTCATGGTAGAACTTCCCCGCCCCAAGACCCGACGATACTTTTCATATTTATATAAAATTGTGTATTAATATACATATATTTATTTATTATATTTTTAAGTGGGATTGTCACTAAATGATACGATAAATATAGATATCAATTTGTTTGCAATGATATGTAAGGTAATAAAAATGAGCCATGTGATAACGGTTTAAGAAATATTCATATATTATTATATAATTGTTAGTGATACAACTTAATGCCATAAAAATCATATAACTTATTGAATGGAACATTAGAATATCCATGGTATAACCACTTAAGTGTAGAAGGATTATTATATCATCGTCATAGTAATAAAGCATTTCTATGATATCTTGGTAATGCGTGTAGGGTTGGGGTGGGTCGGCCAAGCTCCGACCCGACCTTAGACTCGGAGCTCTTACGAACGGGTCTTGGGTCAACCCACACCGATGACTCATGGGTCTACTCACCCTAATGACCCAATAGGGCGGGTCCAGATGGGTCAAAACAGTGGCGGGTCTACCGAGTTTAGACCATAGGCCCACCCTATTGCCATCCTTAGTGGAGAGGTATATGAACGAGTGAGGAAGGCATAACTATTAATTCAGGATTTGATTGGGAGACAATATGACTTTATCTCGAAAATTAGCTATTATTCTTTACCGTGTGTTGAAAAAAGGTAGCTACGTTGGCAGAGATAGCTTGGTTATCATTAGAGTTTGATGTAGATGGATCAAAGTCCTTAGGTAAATCCTCAAGAATGAAGTTTTTTCTTATTGGATTATAGGAGTTGGTTTATCCAAATGAGGTCGTGACTTCTAATACTCAGCTAGGACGACTTTTGGACTCTGCCCCAACTCTCTGTTTGGCCCAATGCAACTGCTACCTCTATAAACACAAACAATAGAGCAGCCAAGAAAGGATCTGGTTTTTTCCATCACTATGCGGAAGCGCTATCTCTTCTTCCACTCTTTCCTCTACACTATATCACCAAAGTAGCTACTCTAGACAATTCCACTACTTATAAACATTCTAACTCTTGTACTTGTGACTTATTCTCTCTCATATCCTTTGTAATCGCAATCAAATATATAAGCAACAAAGCTATAAAATGGACATAGGCCTTATATTGCCGAACCACTATAAAATCTCTTGTCTCTCTTTTATTTTCTTTGACTTCATTGCTATTTTCTATTATCTTTGCTGTACTCTAACAGGGCAGGTGCTTTCATGTATCACACTAGGGTGTTGATCCATTTTTTGGGTTAGCATTTTGGTGCTTTTAGTAAGAACATCTTAATCTAAGCTTAGATCTAGCTTGCAATTTTGGGTTAAAGGAGATCCAATCGTTAGATCTAGGGAATTTTCTTCGAAGATTCATAAACTTGCTATCAAGGATCAACGACACCTAAAAAATAAAAAACCACTTCTGAAATATCAATAGGAGAAATAGTTATTGGTGATGATGCAAATCCCCAACACACTGAAGTAAACAATGCTAACAATCATCGAACAGAGGTAAATGATGGGAAGCTAGCACCGGGTGCTTCCGCTCAATGAGAGGTTGTAACCAGATGGTTAATCAACTTAACCAGATGATGGTTGATAGTAAGAAGGCCCGTATGGACAAGATTGATGCTTTATTAGCACTATAACCACCAACTGCCCTAATAACTAGGTCATAAACCACAGAGGCTACAGAATATGATGATTCCATCGTCTCAGGCCGGAATAAGAGGGATGGTAAGAAAAACCAAAAGGAAATAGTTGGTAGAGCTACTGGACTGGTTATTGATGGTAATGGAAGTATCTCTTTTACTGGAGGATCGCCCTCTGTAAACCCTAACCTTGGAGTGAAGACTCTATAAGGAAATATTGCAATGCTTCTCATCGATTTTGAAGATGAGATGCAACTCAATGCTAAAGGACTAGAATTAAATGATGACATAGGCAACAAAATTGTCAGAAAGGAAGTTCAAACTGCCACTATAAGGTTAACCATGTGCCAACGGAATTCTGCAGCCGTGGTTTTCTCGAAGAATGTAGATCCTAGACTTCAATTGGCTAACCAAGATCGTTTGTAAATAGGTAGGATTTGCCTTTCTTTTCATCCAATCAATAATAATTTCGCTTCATGAACCAACGGAACCGTGTTAGTGTAAGAAAACCGTAGAGTCAATGGTGAAATTGACTGAAACCGCTAGATCGATGGTGAAAATGGATCCTTACCCTCTCAGAATCAGCATTGCTCCAACAGCATCGAGAAGGCCCAAATCTTCATACACACCCATAAGCCGCACTTTGCTGCCTGAACCGATGGAATTTCGTTCATGTTTCATTCCTCCACTACTTGAATCGTAGGAACCGTGTTCAAGTACATACCATTTCTTCGCTTCTCAAGCCGATGAAACTGCGCTCTTGCATGCAAACTCTAGTGCACCACTCATAAGACGCACATGCTACTTGAACCAATGGAACCGCATTCAAGTACACAACACACATACATCCCGCTCAATTGGGAAAATATTCTTCAATCTTCAAATTGGAAATGTAGATCCCCAAAGCACCGAATCGATGAGAAAATTGTTTCGAAATTTCATAAGTATCGATATTGACTAGGCAACGTCAGGAAATCCTTTTGCCCTACAGTAATCGATGTTATCTCGGTAACACCGAGACCTCGTTATATTTCCTAAGTACCGACATTCTCTCAACGTCGGGAAAATTTCCTATCATGAAAGACAAAACTGCTAGATCGACGAAATATTGAAATAAAATCCAAGAACTAAGACTTTTCCAAAGTTTCCAGTGACAGAAACTAATATGCGAACTGGATCTCAACTCCGAGCCTGGAAGAATTCTATCAAGGAATGAAATGCTTGAAATCGAGCATCAAACACACATTCTCGAAGATAAGAGCTTACTACACAACCCAAGCTGGGGGTAAACAAAAGAGTTGCCTAAAACAACCGGTCCCTAAACAATTGCTTGAACCCTGAGTTCGGAGTAACCGACTTTATGGAGTAGTGGCATACTATACCATCGTATATTTTGGACAAGTTGAGCCAAGATACACCATAGTTCTATTAAATTGAATGAACAACTTGGGTAACCGTAACAAAGCTACGCAAAGTAGTATACAAAAATCATTGTAGATTTCACTATTTACATGCATAGAATTGCGATAAATAAATGCATAACTTTAGATAGTACAGTAGTATGTAATATAGAAATTTCAAGACGAGCAATCACATCATGTACACATACAATGGTATATCAACAGGCACAATGCATAGAATATAGAAGAGTACACAAAAGAGATTACAGTGGAAATGACAATTTTTTAGTTACTTATATCATTTTTTACAATATCAAATAGCGGGGGCCGTACGCACACAATATCGGCCTGTTTGGACACAACTAAAGCAAAAGTATAGACTCCGCTCACTCCACAACAAAGAGAAAAGATGCTAAGTATAGACTTTGTATGTATACAGACTCAAACGACACAAAGGACACATACCAAAAAGACCACAAGTACACCACTCTACTGCCACTTAAATTCATCATCACTTCTTCTCATTTTTTCTACCTTTTCCTCAACAAATTAGGATCTTCTCCTTACTATCTTTTCCTGTCCCTTCTACTTTAGTAGGGTCAGACCCCTTAGATCCTTCGATAGGCGCGCTTCCCTCTTTTGACACCCGTGGATTGATAGTGGTGGAGTCTTTCGTTTCACCTCCTCATTTTCCTTTTTCAATTGAAGCCCTTTATTTTTCTCTTCCATCCTCTCCGCCATCGTCATCTTATCCGCTGCTGGCATCAAAACTGACCAACAACATCCAATCATAAGTGAAAGCATCAATATCCAGTCATAGATCACAGATATAATATATATAGAGAATATATATGAAGAATAACCAAAATTAAAATGAAAGCAAGTAAAAGAGAGACAAAATTTATAGTGGTTGGCTAACTCCATCCTACGTTCACTCCAGAACAATCCTTTTTATTATGCTGAAGTTTAATTGCAATTACAATCTAGAATTCCAAAATGAAAATAGCAGAGTAGCCTCTGGGTAGAAGATGAAGAGAAACGGAATGGAGAGAGTGATCCTTTTTTCGAAGCCGAGCCTACTGTATTTATAGGTGAAACTACGGCTACAGGGCCTCCTCACCTACATGCGGCTGCCGTAACAACCGTCTTGCCTAAATCATCCTTCATATTCTGACCCAAAGTAGTTCGTATGCTGACCCGAAGGAAGTGATATGCTGACCCGAAGTAAAGTCCATGCCGACCCGAAGTAAGCTATAACTGACCCGTAGTAACATGACCTCTAGCCTAGGCCAACCCGATCCAGATTCTTCTCAATGACGACCCAAAGTTGAAGTCACGCCGACCCAAAGCACTTCCATATACTGACCCAAAGTTGCTCCTTCTTTGCCGATCTGAAGTGGTAACAACCGAACCGAAGTGAACTCGAGGTATCTGAATGCCGACCCGAAGTCCACCTTATAGCCGACTCGAAGTGACTATAGCCGACCTGAAGTCCACCTTGTAGCCTACCCAAAGTGAATCCTTAGCCGACCCCTAGCCACTCCTTATATCGACAGCAGACGCTGACCCAACCCAAAGCAACTTCCATCCTTACCAAAATACATATTCCAAGTGCCCTATATCATTCATCCATCGACCATGCTTAATCCTATCTTCATATTCATATTTATTATCCGTAATTGATCATCCATCCATCCATCTATTTGAACCTAATCCATAATATTCCAGCCTCGATAACTATGTAGTCGATTGGGTTAAATCCGCCTGTATACTACTTTGCTATAAGGCGAGTTAACACTTTACCCCCCAAAACATGACTTGCAATAGGAAGGTGTGCTTTGTATTGCTATAAGCCCGTTGTTCGAAATCTATGAATGACCTACGAAGAGATCAATGATCTTGCCTGACTATTAATAACGATCATTCAGGATCGTAATAAAATTTGTATCCATCCCAGGCTAATGATGATCGCATGGGATCAAGCAACTATTCGAGGTGAAATATGATCCTTCGAGATTATATACCACTCGAGGTGAAATGTTATCATTCGAGATCATGTGCTGTTCGAGCCAAAATTTGATTATTTTAGATTCGGTGTCATTCGAGGTAAAATATGATCATTCGAGATCGTGTGCCATTCGGGGCGAAATATGATCGTTCGAGATTGGGCGCCGTTCGAGGCGAAATAGGATCGTTCAAGATCGGGTGTTGTTCGAGGCGAAAGGTGATCGTTCGAGATCGAGTGTCGCTTGGTGCAAAATTTGACCGTTCGAGGTCGAGTGCCTGTTCGAGGCAAAGGTTAGTGCTCGGATGTGACTCAATATTATTAATGTTAGAGTTCACATTCAAGTGAGTTTTTAAATCATTTGTTATGGCGGTTCATCGCCATCTCAGAGCATGCCTACGAACCATTTGTGATCCCGTACATGTGTAAGTGACTTAGCAATTGTTAGTGACAAAATTGGTCACTAACACCCAAATTCAGATAAAAGCACCAAATTGCAGTTATAGATCACAGACAGAATGTATGTAGAGAGTATAAATATGAAGAACAGTTAAAGTTAAAAACAAAGTAGTAATAACAGAGGATTTATAGTGGTTCGGCCAACTCCAGTCTACGTCCACTCTAGAAATTTCCTTTCTATTGGTACCAGAATAAATTACAGTTACAATCCAGAGTTTAACAATGGTCGAATGTCTTAGCATTAGAAAAGAGAAAGTAAGGAAGCAGAAAGAAGATCCCCCTATTTGGAGACCTACATGGTGTATTTATAGGAAAATCCAGGTAACTGGGCTTTGTTAGTGACCTAGAGCCCGTTAGATCCACAGCCGATCCAGAATCCGTAGCCTTGACCAACTCCCTGTCCAAATGTCGTCGACCCAGGAAAACCACCAAGGCGACTTGAAGTAACGATGCTTTTGACTCGAAGCAAGGCCTTGTCGACCCACACTCCTGTTGCTGATCCAGAACCCATGAAGCCACCCAGGGAAATGCCTTCAGGGACTCGAAGCCACTCACCTCTACATAGCCGACCCACATTCCAACTACGCCAAGCATATCCCACGAAGTTGACCTGAAACAACAACTACTTGGACATGAGGCTTCCGAGCGATGTTCTATGCCGACCCATCTTATTTCCCACTGAGCTACCGAGCGACAATCCAAAGCGAAGGATCTTAAGACTAAAAGCAACCAAGCCGCATTCCATACTGAGCCAGTTCCTTCCATTCCTACCGAGCAACAACTACAATACTGACCCGAAGCAGGAGACTTAAGAACTTGAAGTAACCGAGTGGCAACTTCACGCCGACCTACTCTCTCAACTAAACGAATGAGCCATGTCCAAGAATGAGCCACCCTGACCAGACCACAATGCTGAGCCACCTCCAAGCATTGAACCACCATTAAGGCCAAGCATTCAAAGCCGAACCACCAAAAATGACTCGAAGAAACCATCTGCAAGACTCGACGCTTGACCAACTACGACTCGAAGCAAATTTAGGACAACTCGAGACATGTCAAAACCTAAGCTTCAAGTATCCAATAACCTTCGTCCATTGACCAAGCCGAATCCCGGTATTTAACCATGTTTGTTATTCATGATTGATCTTTATCCGTTATTGATTGTCTACCCATCCAGTTGACTCACGCTCATCGTATTCCAGTCCCGACAAACAAGTAGTTAATTTTGTTAAAACCGCCAATCCACGTCCTTGCCAAGTGGCAGATTAACCTTTTGCCCCCTAAAACATGCCTTGCTATTAGAAGGTGTGTTTTTAATAGCCTCAAATCCGATATTCGAAGTCCATATGTTACCCTTAGCCATACTTTCCCATTATTAATCCAATCCATTTTTTCCAAGTTTCACTGCAGTATCCTTATCTGAATCTATGACTGCTCCGAGTCAATATCCGATTTCTTTTTGGTAACCAAATCCTTATCCAATTCCATGTCTATCCGAACCCGATAACCGAGTTCTAATCCATCCATATCCAATAACCAATAAACACATCCATGACATCTCTATGTCCACATCTAAATCTAGGACCGCTCCAGGTCCATGCCTAAATCCTTAGCTGTTCATAGCCAATATCCAAATTGGTAACTACTCCAGGTTCTTGCCAAGCGCAACCTGCACCTGACGACCTATGTCAAGTGATTCCGTGGTGTTTCTGGTTAAGTATCCCTGAATGTTGAGTAATGTCGTGGCATAAGTTCTAAGCCGAAACCTGGCCGCTTTGGACCCTTGCCAAGTATAGTCTATACTCGTCAACCTGTGATAGTAACTGATAGGTGATACAGGGCCTAAGTCCTAGGTCAAATCCCGGCCTCTCCGGACCCTTGCCGAGCATATTCTGTACTCGATGACCTTTTAGCAAAAAACTAGATAAAATTCAATCAAAATTGAATCTGTGACCCAGATTCAAGCCAGAAATCCATACCAAAAGTCCAAATCCAAATCCAAATCAAAAATCAAGCCCAAACCAAAATCCAAACTAAGAAAGCAACAGAACTGAGAGTTCAAACCGAACTCCAAAATTATAGCAGAAAAAAGAAAATATCCAAGCCAAAAGAAAAAAATAGATTTCACAAACCGAAGCATCTCGATAAAAAATCATCTCAAAGCATGCCTAGGGTTATCTCCGAACCCGTATATGAGTAAGTGATTTAGCCGTTTGCTTGAAGTTTTTTACTTATTCCAACCATCACGATTAGTTGATGACCAACCAATGACCTTTCCTAGGCCTTACGCCTTCGTCGTTCAAGGTAGGCCGTGGCTGCTCCTGTTCCATCGTCACATTCCGAGTTCCGACATATTACCGCAACTGACCATTCCTTACATGTTTGTCAATTATATCCTTTAGATGCCTGCAATTGTTATTATCATGTCCATCCAAGTCATGAAAGAGACAGTGCCTTCCCGATGCCTGATGCCCTTTCGCATTCTGATGGTTCCCTCCTTGCCGGCATTCGATAAGGAAGGCGATCCTGGGTATCCAAGAATATCCACTCCACTATTGCATTCAATCCTGCCTAAGTGGAGAATTTTGGTTCTCCCTAATGCATCCTCTTCCCTTTATCCTTGTCCTTACCTGAGCTTTCATCATGCGGTCCTCCATCCTTAACCATGTTTACTTCCTTTGACCTCATATCCAAACATGCATCCTCTTGTCGGAGAAATATCTCAACTTCGTGAAAGAATTCCCTGAGATCCATTGGTGGGTTCCGTATCAACGATACTTTGAAATCTGAATTATCCCTCACTCTTGATACTACAACCATCGAAACCATTGATGGATCCGGCTGATCCACCGAAGCAACTGCTGCATTAAACCGAGTTAAGAATGTTCTGAGCGATTCATCCAATCCATGTTTAACTGACTTCGGCGTCATCACATTCTTTGGCCGTTTTGTGAACTCGAAACTGACTTAAGAACTTATCCACCAGTTCTGTCCATGTTCCAATAGATCCATCCTCCAGCTTTCTGAACCATAAAGCAGCTATATTGGTCATGTACAGGGGAAACATCGGGTCATGACCTCCTTTGATGCACCCAACACTTCCAAATGCCTTGTGTACCTCGTCAAGTTGTCAGTGGGATCTGTCTTACCGTTGTATACTTCCAGAGTGGGTAGCTTGAAATCAGATGGATTCCTAGCTATCCCGATGTTCCGGGTGAACGGACTTTTGTTGACTCCTTTCAAATCCCAGTTTGTCAGACCTCCGCGAATGGTTCGCCTGACGTTGTCAGCCAATCCAGTGTTAACTACCAAGGGTTCCCCCGATTTACATTTCCTGACTTCCCTCCAAGTTCTTGAGGGAATTCCGTTATAAACTCCTCATCACGTACTCCTGTATTCCTGTTGGCGTCGGGCTGTGTAGCGTTGTCTGGTATCCCTTCATGGATTGGTCCAGCATTTCCTAATGGTGTGCCTACGAGTCTAGGTCAATCTAGATTAATAGCGTTTGCTGATTCAGGGCTGCTCCCTATTGAACCACTCCATCTACTTTCTTATTGAGTCCTTCTGATCCAACTCCATGGATCTGATTTCCTGTAGCTCTTGTCGTTCCTACTTGTTCAAATTGTCTGAAAAGTGCCTGCATTATTTCCTCTTGCCTTTTTAATTGTTCCTGCGTGGAATTCATCATGACCCGCATCTCGTCCCTAGTGATTTAGATGGAGGCTTGATTAGCTCAGCGGAAGCCTCCTGACTTCCCATCTGCTGACTTCTTTCCGTCCTCTATCTCCTAGTTGATTGCTTTGCCATAGTCTCTAGAATCCAAGTTCCTAAGCCTTTAAATACAAAATCCAAGCTTCTAAGTCCCTAAGTGTTAGAGTTCTCAGTGAAAGCACCAAAATTTTTGCTCCAAAATTGGTCGCCAACACCCAAATTCAGATAAAAGCACCAAATTGCAATTATATATCATAAATAGAATGTATGTAGAGAGTATTAATATGAAGAATAGTTAAAGTTAAAAATAAAACAGTAATAACAAAGGATTTATAGTGGTTCAGTTAACTTCGGCTACGTCCACTCCATAAATTTCATTTTTATTGATACCAAAATCAATTACAGTTACAATACAGAGTTTAACAATGGCTGAATTCCTTTGCCTTAGAAAAGAGAAAGTAAGAGAGTAGAAAGAAGATCCCCCTATCTGGAGACCCACATGGTGTATTTATAGGCAAATTCAGGTAACTAGGCTTTTTGAGTTACCCAAGGCCCGTTAGATCCATAGCCGATCTAGAATCCGTAGCCTTAACCAATTCCCTATCCAAATGTCGTCGACCCAGGAAAACCACCAAGGCAACTCGAAGTAACGGTGCTTCTAACTCGAAGAAAGGCCTTGCCGACCCACACTCCTATTGCCGATCCAAAACCTACGAAGCTGGCCCGGGTAAACGCCTTCAGGGACTCGAAGCCGCTCGTCTCTACATAGTCGATCCATATTCCAACTACGCCGAGCCACATCCCTCGAAGTTGACCCGAAGCAACAACTACTTGGACACGAGGCTGCCAAGCGATATCCTATGCCGACCCACTTTGTATCCCACTGAGCTATCGAGCGACAACCCGAAGCGAAGGACCTTAGGACATGAAGCAACCAAGCCCCATTCCATACTGAGCCAGTTCCTTCCCTTTCTACCGAGCCACAACTACAATGCCGACCCGAAGAAGGAGACCTAAGAACTTGAAATAACCGAGTTGCACCTTCATGCCGACCTACTCTCTTAACTAAAGGAAAGGGCTATTTCCACGAACGAGCCATAAGGATGAACCACCTCGCCGAGCCACCCTGACCGAACCACAACACTGAGCCACCTCCAAGCACCGAACAACCATTAAGGCCGAGCATCCAAAGCCAAACTACCAAAAATGACTCGAAGAAACCATCTGCGAGACTCGATGCTCGACCAACTACGACTCGAAGCAAATCTAGTACAACTAGAGACATGTCGAAACCAAAGCTTCAAGTATCCAATAACCTTCGTCCATCGACCATATCAAATCCCGGCTACTTAACCATGTTTGTTACTCATGATTGATCGTCGTCTGTGGTTGATTGTCTACGCGTCAAGTTGACTCAAACTCATCGTATTCCAGTCCCGACAAACGAGTAGTCGATTTAGTTAAATCCGCCTGTCCACGACCTTGCCAAGAGGCGAGTTAACAACAATTTTAATGTAGGATTTATTATTAGTTATTTAGTTCATGCCATCAAGAGACGGCGACCTGTGCTCTTATGTCGGGCAAGCTTCGATTTGTGGCAGATGATGTCTACTCCTGTTCCATGACCGCTATCCATTTCCAGACAAAGCCATCCAATTCCATGCCTCAGCTCCATGGGGAGTTGTGCTAATCAATTCTCCTAGATTGAGGTTTGGTTCCGGTTGATCCAATCCATGTCTAAGCCTACTAATTTCCATTATAAGTCTTGGATTCCAATTTCCAGCTGTTCCTGCATCCATAAATTGTCTCCGATTGTTATTTTCCATCCTACCTTGAGTCTGTGAGGGAATCCAAGATTATCCTCTTTCGGATGCGCATCCGGGTTCTAATGCATGCAAAAATTCATAGTACCATCCAATATCTAGCCAAGAATTGAGTCATCATGAAACATGGGCATGCCCTTAAGTTGGGAACAATTATCACCGATCATCTTATAACGATCGGCTATGGTTTTATCGATCGTCCCTGGTTAACCAAGGGTGCTACCTGCGATTGCATTCCATCCATCATCCTGCTTGCTTCTTTTCCATGGTTCTGATCCTAGATTTCCTCATGTCTCTTTAGCATCCTTTCCTGCATAGCATCCATCATTGTTTCCATCTCGTCTCTAGTAATGAAAAATGAGGCCTGATTAGCTGCTGAAGAAGCCTCCTGACTTCCTTCATGATTGCTCCTTTATGTTCTCTGTCTCCTTGTTGATTGCCTAGCCATTGATTTCCAAATCCAAGTTCCCAAGCTTTAAAATCTAAGATCCTATCTTCCAAACCCCCGAGTGCTAGCTTTCTCAGTGAAAGCACCAAAATATTGGCGTCAAAATTGACCACCAACACCCAATTATAAGTGAAAGCACCAAAATCCAGTCAATGATCATAGATAGAATATATGCAGAGAATACAATATGAAGAATAACCACAATTAAAATGAAAACGTGTAAAAGAGAGATAACATTTATAGTGGTTTGGCTAACTACGACCTACATCCAATCTAGAATAATCCTTTTTGTTATACTGAAATTTGATTACAGTAACAATCCAGAATTCTAGAATGAAAATGGCAGAGTCGCCTCTGGGTAGAAGATGAAGATAAATAGAGTGGAGAGAGAGATCCTTTTTTCGAAGCCAAGCCTATTGTATTTATAGGTGAAACTCCGACGACAGGGCCTCCTCACCTACATGAGCCCCCCATAACGATCGTCAAGCCCAAATCATCCATCCTATGCTGACCTAAAGTAGTTTGTAGCTGACCCGAAGCAAGTGATACGCCAATCCGAAGTAAACATCACACTGACACGAAGTAAGCTATGTGCCAACCTGAAGTAACACAACCTCTAACCTAGGCCGACTGGATCTAGCCTCTTCTCAATGCTGACCCGAAGTTAAAGGCACGCCGATTGAAAGCACTTCCATATGCCAACTCAAAGTTTCTCCTTCTTTGCCAACCCAAATGCCGACCCGAAGGGGATTAGCATGCCGACCCAAAGTGAAACTAGCATGCAGACCTGAGGTATTTGAATGCCAACCTAAAGTCCACCTTGTAGCCGACCCAAAGCGATCCCTATAGTCGACTCGAAGTCCACCCTGTAGCTCACATGAAGTGAATCCTTAGCCAACCCCTAGCAACTCCTTATGCCGACCTTAAGCCATGCCTGTGCCGACCCAAAGCAAATGCGGACCTGACCCGAAGCAACTTCTATCCTTGCCAAAATCCATAAGTGTCCCGCATCATTCATCCATCGACTATGCTTAATCTTGGCTTCATATTCAAATTTATTATCCGTAATTGATTATCCATCCATCCATTCGAAACAAATTCATAATATTCCAGCCTCGATAACCACACAGTCGATTGGGGTTAAATCCACATGTATACTACCTTGCCAAAAGGCAGGTTAACATCCGCTGGCTTAGACTCACCAATGACTACTACCTTTTTTCCCATGGATACAGAGAGGTCCTCCAAATTCTATAGTGCTTCTATGTGCTCGAAACCGGGTCCAGGCCCAGACCTGAAAATAGGAACCGTGTGGGAAGCAACTGTAGAGATGGAAGTCGAAGCGGGGAAGAGAGAGATAGAATTCCTGGGCTCTTGAGTAGCTAGGGCAGTAAAGGAAGAGTTGGCTGCAATTTGGGAAACATAGTTATGTAGTTTAGTAAAAGATTCTGGAGTTAATTGAAGCACCTGGAACACTAGAGAGATGAAGGAAATACCTGATCCAAGAGTTTGAGTTCTGTCACAAACTACAAATTCGAAATTACCTTCGCCAATCCTCATCTCGGAGGGTCAAATGATAGCTGGAGAAAGGTGCGACTTACCTAAGGCTTCAGAAGATAGATAAGCATGGGTAGCTCTAAAAACAATAGTTGTAGATGTCGAAACAGTAAATGTTTACTCTTGGGAAGTGGAAAGAGTGTTTCACGCTGACCCAAAGAGCTTGGGCCAACAAGAGCCTTGGCAGCAGCATAGGCGACATCTTTCTCTCTCTTCTTAGGCAATCTATCTACTACTGACCAGAAAGTCAATGTCTTTAGAGATGAGGTACAAAACCATTAATTTCTCCTCAGAGCACATATTCCTAACCTTCTCTGATCTTACTTGCACTTCCTCCTAGATCGTGGCGAGAGTACAAGGATAATCATCACTAAACTATTTCAGGCTACCCATGTTCATCAGATTACATGTGTAGAGGTGAAGCATGCTGGCATCCATCATGCTTTTCACCTCATCATATGTTATTCGAAGCTCCAAAAGGTCCGAATGTGTGACCAGATGGTCTATCTATTCATCATGTTTTCCACATATAGCTTCTTCTTTCTCTTTGACCAACCATGCGTTCTCCTCACGGGGTCGGGTAAGTTGGAAGCCTATTTGGAAATGGTGGTAGCTTGACCAACAATGATTTGATCCCGAGATTTGATTGTGTTCTCTGTAATGGTGATCTGGTTTATCAATTTTCCAGATTCTCTATGAGCATCCTTAAGCTAATCTTTAATCACAATAAGCAATTTTTCGTGAGCTTGGTTCGTCTTAGTGAACAACTTGTCACTAGTTGCCTTTTCCTTTAAGGCTACACCCCTCTCAACTTTCAGCTTAGCTCTTTCAATATCGCGATCCTTGATCGCTTTATCATGGTCTGCCTTTTCAGCCACGAATGAGAGAATTTCTTGATAATTGATGCAACTCACCACCGAAAGATGTAAGATCGATTTCACCCTAGAGGGAGGGTGAATAGGGTGACAAAAATTAATGCAGAAATTTATAAAATAATTGTAGCATAGATAATAGCAGAATAATAAAAGCAAAAATAAAACAACATAGTTTTACCCAGCTTTGGCAAAACCCTGCCTACGTGTTGCACCCAAGGTTTCTTCTAGAAATTAAGTAGTCAGACGCTTACACACGTAAGCTTGCGACACCTCCTATCGACTAACCTAATTCTATGCTCATAACCCTGCCATAACTCAACCATTGATTTGCGAATTCTCGAACTACACCACCGTAGTTCGTTCCCTATTCACACGACTAGAATGCTATAAAAGTTTAAAAGTAAAATATAAAATACAAACTAACTCAAAACCTTATATAAAATTAAAGTCCAAAATATTAATAAAGCCGACACATTTAATCATATAACATATGTCTCCCTTTTCTTTATTTCAGCCCGTATCCTTTACTTCGTGTCCGCTTCTTTTTCCTTCGCTCGATAACGTTCGTTCCTCCTCCAAAAATTAGGGCTTTGAGAAGAAGCCGCCGCTTTATGATCAATTGATTTGAGGAATTTTCTTTGCATTGATTTGTCAATCGACTTCTAGCCTGAGCGTCTTCGGCTGCTCTAATTTGTTGAGTTCGATTATTAAAATGGCATGCGATTTTTACCTTTTTCGATATTCGATAATACTTGACTTTTATTCGAGTTACTGACTTGTGATTTATTCCAATGACTTACTCTGGTAAGTGCTTGAACTCGAATGACTTTATTGCCGTTGATGTTAATGGTTTAAATAGGGATGAAAAACCTATAACTATGTTCGTTATTTCATTTGAATTCTTCACGTTATTTATACTTATCCATTCGATTTTGCCTGATTGCTTGTGATTAATCTTGACTAATTCATTTGTATACACGTAACTGATACTTTTTTATTCGCTTGAGTTGGTTCCTTATTTTACTCCTATGACTTTGGCATTTTGAATTTTCTGATAATCTGGACTTATTTGATTCTACCTTGGTCACCACGGCTTTGATTCTTTTGCATTTTGACTTGACTTGGTTATTTTGAAATCCCCTGTGACAATATTTTGTTTGAACGGCCGCATATCATTTCCTTTTGAAACATGACATTGTCTTGACTCCTTGAGACTTTGTTTTTGAATTTTGAACTGATTGCACTTGTTTGGTTTGATGTTGAAGTAACCGTGTTGAGTTTTTTGGTTCCTCTTGAGCCCAATCTGTGGTTCTAACCTCTGTTAACTTTTACCTCGGCCGTGACTCACCGTACTACTTCTGCTTTATATATTTTGGAATATAGTTTTGTTCATGTCTCGCATACAAGTTTGGTTCAGGTGTGTTCATCTGTGCGTACATATATACATGTATGTGTGTATATATATGTATTGTGATGCCTTGTTTTGCTCATTGCTCTTGCATATGAGTATACATGCTGCTTCACTGTTTTTGAATTATTTGAACTGTTGTTTTGTGTTTCTTCATGTACTGCCTTGTATTTATTGTCTCCTTTTGAGTTGCAGTCTTGTGCATTGATGTTATAGTCTGGTTGAGTTGCAGTCTTATTTGAGTTTCATGTCGCTTTATATTTATCTTGAGTTCCACTTCAATCTGAGTTGCCTTCATACCAAATCCATTGTCACATGAGGTCTGGTTCTAGTTAGAGTTCTGGTTCTAGTCTGATTTGATGTACTTTGATTTTCATGTCCATCTTAGTTGCATATATGTATATGTTATTTGTCATGTTGAGCCAGTTCATGTTGTCACTAGACCTGTGAGTCTGGTCATTTGAGGTTTTGTATGTTCTTGAAGTCACCACTGTTAACATGTGCATTTTGGTTTCATTTGAACTTCATCTTGATTTTGGAATTTATCTGCACTTTGGTCGATGGTCTCCATAAATACATACATATATACATACATACAAACACACATATACATATATGTATGTACATACGTGTGTGAGATTGGCATCAATTCTGGTTTTAAGTGCATGCATACATCTCCGTTTCATATGTATGTAGTTTTCTATTTCATTGGTTTTCAAAGTTGCAGTTGAATTCTGGTTGTTATGTATTTGCTGTTGCATATATACTGTCTGGTTTACTAAGTCCTTTGTTTCCCTTGAGTTTGCACTTGGTTTTGTTTCACGTACTTGAATTTAAATTGTATTTGGTCTTGTAGTCTTCATTGTAATATGTAACCTGCTTTAAACTTGGTTTTGAAGCTTGGTCCATGTGTGGTCTTCTTGGAGTTGCCTCTGGTCATTACATTGCTATGGTGCCATATGTATTGTCATGGTTTCATGTTGCTAGGTCTTGTTATGTTCATTTGTGTTGATATTGCATTTGGGATTAGTCTTCACTTGCTCTGATCTCTTGAATCTGAACACTTGAACTGTTTGTTGCTTTGTTGTACAAACTATTATGTACAAGTCGGGTTGGTTGCTTCATGACTCCACTAACGAGTCCGTCCTCATGTGTAGACATTTCAGCACTTGTTAGCATGCTCTAGTTTTGGATTCTTATTGCATAAGAAACTTGTACTCGACAATTTTGTGATGCTTTTGTATTGCACCTGAGTTGAATCCAGCGTATGGCTCGGGTTTGACTTTATGCTCACCTATCCCTATAGTTTTATCAAGTATATATCTGTGTGTAAAGCCCTGTGGCATGTGTAGTGATACACTGTGCAAGTCACAGGTTGTTCGCATTTGATGAATTCAAAAACGAAAATGATGACGAAGAACCCAAATAACCGAGGCAAATAATATTTTCAAACAAACACACATTTCATTTTACACTACAAAAATATATCTTTTTCAGTTTTTCCGCGTCAGTTTTTATTTTCCATATAATTCAGATGCTGGATATAGATTGGAATATAATTGAAGAACAAATATGAGTGATCGAGTGATATGTAGGGAGGTACAAATGTAAATGACAGTTGCATAGTGAAAAATTATATTATAATTTGAAATTGTATTGTAATGGAAATTGTGTTTATAGTGAGAGGTCAAATTTTGTACTATTCAGAATTGTAATAAAATATTTGTTTGAATAAAATATCTGTTTGAATTTAAATTCTATGTTATTTATTTTATTCAGCAAATATTTATTTTATTATGTAAAAAAAATAGTACAATAACAAATATATTTAAATGAATATATATATATATATATGTATTATAATCAAACAAAAATCATAAATTAGCATATTCAACAATCTCCCCTTTTAATGATAACAAACATATATTTAAGATTTTAACCTTATTAAATGTATTTGATCATTGATGAACCCTATTTGCTCCCCCAATTTGAATGCTCCCTCTTTACAAAAAAGCTCCCCCTTCATATATGCATGAAAATAAAAAAATATGCCAATGAACGTATATTGAAATATGCAAATAAAATATTTGACCTTTATTTACCAAAATTTTAACTATTCTCTCTCCCTATTGTTATCAGAAAAAGAGTAATAGTGTTAGAAAAATAGAGATAAAATAACAAATATTAATATAGTATTAATACACAATCGAGTATAAATATTAAATTTCAATAAAAAATCAAACAAAAATCATAAATAATCTATTGGCCGCATATTCCACTTTAGAATGATAGGGATGATGGTGGCATATAAAACTATATAGTTCTATTTGTAGTATATTTGTATTAGGAATTTGAATATCTACTAACCATGCATAACCATTAGGACTTTTAAATGAGTTTAGTAGTATTCTCAATTTTTAAAAAAAAATGAATTTCAAGCATCTTCTAACCACGCATGACCGTGAGGACTTTTAAATGGGATTAGAATCAACTTGTCTATTTGATAATCAATTTTGATATGTGTTCCATACATGCATAATCATGAGGACTTTTAAATGAGCATGAAAGCACATATACAAATATTCCAAGTAATTCACCCACGCACAACCGTAAGGAATTTTAAATGAGAGTGAATACTTTGGATGTTTTTATTAAAAAAATAAATAAAAACGAATAATTTCCTATTTAAAATACCATATGTTCACATACTAGATTGGATTTTGATGAGTGATGGTCGTTAGAAATATGATAGAAATGGAGATGTTCACGGAATTTATACCTATCAAAAGTTATTATAAATCTTGTTTAAATTTTTAAAGAAATTTACTAAATATATTGTCTCAAGTCCTAATATATGATTAATATCGACACTCATAACTTTTTCAATCACTATTTATCTTTTTGATAATCGGTAGGGAGTTAGATTATTTAATGTTATCATTTAAGATCAAATCCAAAAATAATTATAAAATCAAATTTTCTATAATAACCAATCTGAAACAAGGTCAACAAAAACTATTTTCTAGAGGGGGTTTTATAAGAAAAATATCTGCTAATTGAAAATTAGATGAAATGAAAAATATATAGATATTTTCTTTGAAAATGCAATGGAACTAATGAATGTTTCTACATAAAACACGTTCCACTAGTACTTTTTCTATCAATTAGATGACCAGTGTAATCTGCAATTTCTCTTAGACTCAAGATTATCATTAGTTTGATATCATAGGCCAGATCATGAAGTTGCAACAATTTCCTTAAAATCCATTTTACAGCTTTCAAATGAAATTCTTTTGGATTTTCAATTGAAACCGTACACATAAACAACTAGTGAACATAGTGCTAGATGTAGAAGTGGTAAAATAAAATAAAAAAAATCCATGTGTATCTACAGTAATCATCAACCAATAAAACAACATCATTAGACCAAAAAAATCTATATGAACTAGTTCAAAGACTCTAGAGATACTTATAGTGTTCTCGGAAAAAAGTAGATAATTGGCCAACAATTTTGCATAAATCAGTATCATAATTAACAATCATTGTCACATAACTGGCAGATTTAAATCAGATTATGGTGCAGATTTTCACATTAAATATCGTTCAAGATAAATGTATTGTTGCCTATTTTTCCTTTGCCGATTATTTTTCGTTGTTGCCCATTGTGATTTTGCCACCTTTATGCAAGGCTAAGGAACTTTGATTTATTGCCCATCATGTGCCTGGAACAGCCGGAATCTAGGCAACTCTGTGTTATTCCTTAGCCTGCCAAAACACCTACATCAAAAAAAAACTTTTGACCTATTTGTATTTATAGGTCCATGGTTGTTAGTGGCAAAAGGTTTTGAAAAATATGTATGTGTAGACCCAAGACTACTTATATTCGTACCTTTTGGTACCTAGATTTGTTTGACTTGAAGGGATTTTATATCCGTGCCTTTTGGAACCTAAATTGGTATGGATTTCACGTATTTGGGTCTATACCAACAATTGTTTTGATTATGTCCAATTTTTCGATAAATTGTGTACATGGATTTGACTTGATCAATTTCGCTTCTAGTAAGCTCAGATTGATTATATCTAAGTCCTTGTCTAATAGTATTAACAGTTTGTTTCCCCAATAGCATATTTAACTCCTTTGGAAATTTTTTCTAAAGTTGTAGACAATTGTTGGACTTGTGTTTTGAGAGATTCATTTTCATTCAATAATTGTGTGCACTTTTTAATAGAATTTTCTCTCCTAGTATTTTCACTTTCTTTAGAATTTCATTTTTAAGTGATTTAATTTTAATTTCTGATTTTTTGATCTCTTCTTCAAATGATGGGCACTTATCACACTTAGGGCACTTGTTTCGATAGTTTTTAACTAATAGATCAAGATGTTTATTTAATTCTATCAAACCATCTCTTCATGATTCAATTTTAGCGTATTTCTCCCTAAGTCTTTCAAAACATCCATTTACTTTGTGAAAATAAAGAAGTAATGCCGAATGAGTAAATTTTGATACCTTGCCATCATCACTATCAGTTGTTTCTCCATGAAGGCATAGATTTCCTTTTTCACTCTCAATGCCAGTGCTTTTTATATCTTCATTAGTTTCATCCTGAATGGTTGCAACTTCTCCTTTTCAATTTCTTTCCTTGGCAGAATCAATTCTGAGGACAATTGGGTTTGATATGACCGGGTTTGTTGCACTTGTGAAAAATGATCTCCTACTCTTCTGAGTTGTCTGGTACTTTGACTATTCTGCTTTTCAATTGTTGATTTAGAGCTGATTTCTATATTTTTGATTCCACCTTTTGAATCTCTTTATTAATAGTGCTAATATAGCTACTCCATCATCATCATCATCACTTTTCGTTGTTCCTTTAAGAGTGATCGATTTCTTTCGAGTATCAACTCCTTCACATTCTTCCTTGAATTTCATTTCTAGCACATAAGTGGTGAGATTTTCGATTAGTTCTTCAACAGTGATTTGTTTCAGATCTTTTGATTCTTGAATGACAGTGACTTTTGCTTTAAATTTTCGTGGAAGCACTCTGAGAATTTATCGAACTATTTCCAATTCTGTGTATGATTTTCCAAGAGCTTTTAATTTGTATACAAGATTTGAAAGTCGTCCGTACATCTCTTTGACATTTTCATCCTTGGCCATTGTGAAGTTCTCGTATTCGCTACTAATCATGGCAATGCGAGATTCGATGACTCGAGATGTTCCTTCATGAATCACTTTAAGTGTGTGCAAGATTTCCTATGTAGCTAGACAATGCGAGACATGATTAAATTCAATTGATCCAATGAATATATAACTGAATTCATAGCTTTATCACTAGCATTCTGTAGTTTATTTTCTAGATCTATCCATTGATCCATCAGTTTTTCAATTTCCTGATTATCTATCACTATAGTTTATGTCCTATATCCTGTCTCAACAATATTCCAAGCATCAATGGTTTTTAGAAAAAAATTCATTCTATTTTCCAGTAAGCATATTCACTATTGAACATGGTGGTCTAACTTTGGACTGATCCTCAGCAAAAGCACTGTTAAAAAAAGCTATTTTAAACATCAACACTTTAAAACAATAATTTGTTTTCTAAAAAAATAAAATTTTTAAAACAAAAATTGGCTTTTATTCTTAGCTCTTATACCACTTTTAGGATCGATGTCACTCTAGAGGGAGGGTCAATAGTGTGATACTAATAATTATAAAAATTAATGTGGAAATATATAAAATAATTGCAGCACAGATAATAGCAGTATAATAAAAGCAGAAATAGAACAACACAGATTTACCCAGCTTCGGCAAAACCTTGCCCACGTATTGCCCCCAAGGTTTCTACAGAAAATTAAGTTGTCAGACGCTTACACATGTAAACTTTCGACACCCGCTGTCGACTAACCTAACTCTACGCTCAAAACCCTACCACAACTTAGCCACTGAGTTGCGAATTCTCAAACTACACCACCGTAGTTCGTCCCCTTGTCACACGACTAGAATTTTATAAAGGTTTAAAAGTAAAATACAAAATACAAACTAACTCAAAACCCTATATAAAATTATAAGTCCAAAATATTAATAAAGCCGGCCCATTCAATCATATAACAAATGTCTCCCTTTTCTTTATTTCAGCCCGTATCCTATACTTTATGTTTGCTTCTTTTTCCATTGCTCGAGAATGTTCGTTTCATCTTCAAAAATTAGGGATTTGAGAAGAAGCCGCTACTTTAGATCGATTGATTTGAGGAATATTCTTTGCGTTTATTTATCAATCGACTTCTGGCTTGAGCATCCTCGGCTGCTCCAATTTGTTGAGCTCGATTGTTAAAATGGTATGCGATTTTCCCTTTTTTGATATTTGATAATACTCGACTTTGATTCAAGTTATTGGCTTGTGATTTATTCCAATGCCTTGCTCTGACAATTATTTAAACTCGAATGATTTTATTGCCGATGATGTTAATGATTTAAATAGGGATGAAAAGCCTATAACTATTCGCATATTTCGATTGTCACGTTGTTTACACTTGTCCATTCAATTTTGCTTCAGTGCTTGTGATTAATCTTGACTGGTTCATTTGTATACATGTAACTAATATATTTTTATTTGCTTGAGTTGGTCCCTTATTATACTCCTACGACTTTGGCATTTTGAATTTTCTGATAATTTGAACTTATTGAATGCTATTGGTCACTACGGCTTTGATTCTTTGGCATTTTGAGTTGACTTGGTTATTTTGAAATCTCCTGTGAATTTATTTTGTTTGAACTACTGCATATCATTTCCTTTTGAAACATGACATTGTTTTGACTGCTTGAGACTTTGTTTTTGAAATTTGAACCGATTACACTTGTCTGGTTTATGTTGAAGTTACTGTGTTGAGTTTTGTAGTTCCTCTTGAGCCTAGTCTATGGTTCTTACCTCTGTTAATTTTTATCTCGACCGTGACTCATCGAACTGCTTCTATTTTATATATTTTGGAATATAGTTTTGTTCATGTCTTGCATACAAGTTTGGTTCAAGTGTGTTCATCATGTGTGTACATATATACATGTATGTTTGTGTATATATGTATTGTGATGCCTTGTTCTACTCATTGATGTTGCATATGAATATTCAGTTGCTTCACTGTTTTAGAAATATTTGAACTATTTGTTTGTGTTGCTTCATGTACTGCCTTGTATTTGCTGTCTCCTTTTGAGTTGCAGTCTTCTGCATTGATGTTATAGTCTGGTTATGTTTCAATCTGGTTTAAGTTTCAGGTTGCTTTATATTTATCTTGAGTTCCACTTCAGTCTGAGTTGCCTTTATGCCAAATCCATTGTCACATGAGGTATGGTTCTAGCTGGAGTTTTGGTTCAGGTATGATTCGATGTACTTTAATTTTCATTCCAACTTGGCTGCATATATGTATATGTTGTTTGTCATGTTGCTTCGAGCCAGTTCATGTTATCACTGGACTTGTGAGTCTAGCCATTTGAGGTTTTGTTTGTTCTTGAAGTCACCACTTTTCACATGTGCATTTTAGTTTTGTTTTAACGTCACCTTGATTTTGGAGTTTGTCTGCACTTTGGTTGATGGTCTCCGTACACACACACACAGATACACACACACACACACACACATATAAATACATGTATGTATATACGTGTGTGAGATTGGCATCAATTCTGGTTTCAAGTGTATGCATACATCTCTATTTCATATGTATGTAGTTTTTTGTTTCATTGGTTTTCAAAGTTGTAATTGAATTCTAGTTGATATGTATTTGTTGTTGCATACATACTGTTTGGCTTACTGAGTTCTTTGTTTCGCTTGAGTTTGCACTTGGTTTTGTTCCACATACTTGAATTTAAGTTGTTTTTGGTCTTGTAGTCTACATTGCAATATGTAACCTTCTTTAAACTTGGTTTTGAAGTTTAGTTCATGTGCGGTTTGCTTGGAGTTGCCTCTGGTCATTGCATGGCTCTAGTGCCATATGTATTGTTGTGTTTTCATGTTGCCAGGTCTGCTTATGTTAATTTATGTTGATATAACACATGGGTTTGGTCTCCAATTTCTTTGATCTCTTGAATCTAACACATGAACTATTTGGTGCTTGATTATACGCATTAGCCTGTGCAAGTCTGGGTTGATTGCTTCATGGCTCCACTGTCGATTCTGTTCTCATGTGTACACATTTGTGCACTTGTTAGCATGGTATGGTTTTGGATTTTTGTTGCATGCGAAACTTGTACTCCACAATTTTTTGATGCTTTTGCATTGCACCTGAGTTGAACCCAGCTTATGGCTTGGTTTGACGTTGTGCTTACCTATTCCTGTAGTTTTATCAAGTGTATATCAGTATGCATGGTCTTGTGGCATGTACAGTGATACACTGTGCATGTCATAGGTTGTTTATGTTTGATCAATTCAAAAACGAAAATGATGACGAACTACCCAAATAATTGTGGCAAATAATATTTTCAAAAACACGCATTTTATTTTACACTGCAAAAATATTTCTTTTTCAATTTTACCACGTCAGTGTTTATTTTGCAGATAATTCAAACGTTGGATATAGATCTGAATATAGTTGAAGAACAAATATGAGAGTGGTGTGATATGTAGTGAGCAACAAATGTAAATGGCAATTTTATAGTGAAAAATTATATTATAATTTGAAATTGTATTGTAATGGAAATTGTGTATATAGTGAGAGCTCAATTTTGTACTATTCAGAATTGTAATAAAATATTTGTTTGAATAAAATATCTGTTTGAATTTAAATTCTGTGTTATTTATTCTGTTCAGCAAATATTTATTTAATTATGTGAAAATAAAATAGTACAATAACAAATACATTTAACTGAATATATATATATACATACATATATGTGTATATATATATGATTATTATCATCAAACAAAAATCATATACTAGCATATTCAACAAAAGGGCCGTCATGAGATGCTGCCAATCAAACCTAGCTTCTTAGTCCTCGCGGTTTGTCTCAAGATCACGCAAGGAAGTGATTCTATTCATGGGATTGATGTTATTGTTGAAGTTAACACCCTTTAGGAATAAATGTGGGTAGGTAGCCTAGAGCATGGGGGGACCAGACGAGAGTACAATCTTCCCCTTTGGCCAGAAGAACTAAGCCAGCAGTAGTAATTATGGCTCGAAATGAAGGGATTTTTATAGTGTGACGGTTCGAGCTTCGATGCGAGGGAGAACAATGGGTAGTGAAGCCTTTGACGTTCACGGGAGTCACTATTACGCTTGTGTACATCGTTGGGAGCACTGTTGTCATTGTCCCTTTTCTTTTCTCTCTCCTCTAGTGCTTTCTCTTCGGGTAGCAAGCCTCCTCCTCCTTTCTCTTCCTCATCTCCATCTCTATATCGCAACAAGAGCGATAGGAAGGATCTAAAGTTGGGTCCCTGTATGAGATAGATTTTTGAAGAAGTTGGTGGTACAGTCCACGACCCATGGAATCTAAAAAAAAGGAAAGTGAAATTAGCACTTTTGATAGGAAATTTGACACAATGTAGAAATGCATGTCCATGTCCCGATTGTGAAGTATGTAATGCGGATTTCCCCTTATGTACTGTACCAACCATATCGGCACGGTTTAAAGGTAAGAGTCTTTCCACCTTTGCTCACAAAAGTGCTTAAAGAAATGTCTATTTAAGAGCCAATCTTGTTCAACATCTCACTAATTGAGATATCCCCGTATTCGTTTACATGAGAAGAAACATCTCTTAGGAAGTCAGAAGTCGACGTATCTCCGACGTAGTTGAAGCAGCTTGACCTCCAATAGATTATGGAGTTTCAATAGAAATTTTCCCTAAAGAAGAGGAGATCGGGTGCTTAGGCTTAGTGCTTTGTGGAAAATAGATGTAGAGAAGGAGTGTTAGGAAGGCTGGGGCTCACCCTCGACGATTCAGAAAGATTCATAATCTTCATCCTTAGTGACATGAAAGTCACTATTATCATCATCTGAGATCTCCTCCTTTTCAACGACTATTGGATGCTTCCCATCTCTCCTTTTAACAATTCCTCCTCCTCTAGGATTTTGGGCATTCTAGAACCATCTACCTAATGGCCAGGGGCATCATACTACGTGGGCTCATACGCCCCTATCTTTGTAGCCTCTTCCTCATCACCTCTTATAGGCTCGTCAGCTTCTACACCAGCAATTCCTTCCTCGTGTTCCTTACTAGAAGCACCTTACTCTTATTCTCCTTGAATATCCTCTTTAGAACTACAAGAAGGGGAAATAGAACAAGTACAAGACCTGGAACCACTCATTGTTGAAGTTTAGTATCAGCTATTCTTCCTAATGCAAGCAGTCCATTTTCTTGCAAGTTCTCATTCGTCAAAAGGGAGTTGACGAAACGGTGGCTCATTCTAATGGCATTTAAGTATTTGAGCATCTTCTTGTGCTTCGATCTCTTATCCTACGTACGAATACCTATGGGATACACACGTTAATTTTGGAATGTAGAGATTCCAGTATGGGAGGAATTGATAGATTAAAACTCACTGGGCAACGCGTATGAATGTTTATTATGGTGTTTCCCGATGACCTTGCATCTGGTCCAGGCCTCGATGATTATGAAGGATGGGCAATCTTTTCTACACTTGAACTTGAGCAGATATGTAAGCTCATCGAATCGAGGAGGGCATTCAAATCTTTGCATGAATAAGACATACAGTGAACTCAATAAGGCAAGGTCATTCGGGTGAACTTGAAAAAATAAAAGCTCGATTTCTCCTAGGGAACTCCTTAGGAAGGAATTAAAAGGCGTGATAGCGCCACTAAGACACATATATCTATTGCTAGTAGTGAAACAAGGCGGGGGATGTTTAGCGAATACATTTCTTGTAGGAAGGAAAACATTTTCTGTGGGGATGCCATGTTGAAAGTGAATGTTACTAGGCATCTTCTCGGTCAAATGGTGGGTATCTATTTCAGTGGGTTAGTTATAAGTAACTATAGAGGCAATGAGGGAAAAACGGGATCCATAAGTACAATCTGGCTCCTATATCTGGAGGTTGTAGGTCGGTAGGTTCCAACCGGAATGGATGGTGAAAATGGGGGCAGTAGTGGATGCACCCACATAAGGAGCAGATGGTCCTTCACTAGACTTGCAGCAAGATGATTAATGAGTCATTCTAAAATAGCAGAACTTAGCAATTAACATGGTCAAGTAAAATTAAACTTGAAATATAAATACATGTGTGAAAAACACTTGGAATTCAATGGAAGCCAATACGTGTTGACCAATTGAATTCTAAATGTTGGCCGAGGCAACTGCAGTTATCAAAATGGGATGATTCTAGTGTCCTAAACACTGGAAATGGACTATCTAGTTTAGATAGTTAAATTGCATTTGAAAAACAATACATATCATCCTTTGAAATTATCTTTCTATATTTATCCATTATCGATCAACAATCAATAAAAGATTACTTCTTCTCGAGCGATGTGGAAAGTGTTTCCTTCTAGGATCACTGGTGGTGTAGTTACAGAAAGATGAAGAGGTGGAATCATCTGATACGCCTGAATTCAAGATTAATAGTCATATCAAAATCCATTCGATGAGTGAACTTAGCAAAAGTCATGGGAAGACAATCAAATTCACAAAATCAAGATTTTTACTAGAGCCGTGCACATTCAGTATGAACAAATCCTAGGTTTTTCCATCAATGCACATACCCTAATACTTGATTTCCTCCCATCAAATCGAGATCAACCAAAATCCTGACCATCTCCTCCATCGTTACACCCTCAAGATCACAACATCACCCAACTTGTAATTGAGTCGACTTGAATTCAACTTAGGGTTCTGAAGGATTCAGAGCTGAAAATTCTTGGAGGTGAAGCTGGAGTATTTAACGGAGGTGGGTGATGGAAAATGGCAAGGCAAAGCGGTTGCGGTTGATGGCGGTGTAGGAAATTGTTGGCAGCGGCATGGGGAGATCAAAGTAAATCAACTCGGGTATGAGAATTCAATATAAGAACTTAAACTACTAGGTTAAGATATAAAGGAATGTGTGAGTGAGAAAGGAAAGTGCCAAATGTTGGATTTTAAAATAAATCTTGCACAAATTTCCTTAAGTATGCATGTCGGCACCTACATGAGAACCCGGCACCAACATGTCCAATTTCGCTCAATACCAAACAAATTTTCCACATCGAGTATAATCAACGATACAAAGTTACTTGTGAGTTATAATATTTAGATTATGAACCCAACACCAAGAAGGAAATTCCAACTTTAATTAAAAGTAGCCAATGAATAAAAATCGATCAACTAAAGTCAAACAAAAGCGTCGTCCCAAGAATGTACTTAAGCAGTCAACTGAAACTCTCAAAACAGCAATCTGGGAATCGATTCATTTCAAAGCGCACTTTATTTTTAATGAAAGTATACTTTGGGGGAAAATGTTAACTAGGTATCTACCCAAGTAGAAATCCATAAAATTTTGAACGTCAAGATGAAGACAACATGACTTGAAATCTTACAAGCACAGCTAAGTAGGATAATAAAGCAAACCAGAGAAGTTTTAATACAATGGCTGCAAACATGAGATGTTGAAACCGACTTCATTATGGTGGTGATGACTTCCCATATCCCTATATGGTTCAACTAAACTTTCCAAAGGCTCTTCTTTACTTATTTCATGTGTGCTCGAGAAGTACCAAAGGATTCTGATCAACAAATACCAAGAGTGGAGAGTTAGTAGTTAATCGACTGAATAAACCAAGTGATGAAGGAACAATCACTAAAACAACTATATACACAAAGCAATAGCATGGGATACATATAATTCATGTCCTAAGACATGTGCAAAAGAGTTCGAAGTCATTTGATTGAACCACGGAGGTCAGTGCTGACATGAGAGCTTGGTACTGACATCTTTAGTTTTTCTAGATAAGGTCGTGACTTCTTGCACTCGGCTAGGCCAACCTCTGACTCTGCCCCAACTCTTTGTTTAGCCCAACGGTGCCGCTAACTATATAAAAACAAACCATATGACAACTAAAAAGGATTCGAATTCTGCCAACATTACGCGAAAGTTCTGTCTCTTCTTCAACCCTTTCCTCTATACCATAATCACCAAGGCAGAAACTCTATGCACTTTTAGGACTTTGAATCGGTCTAACCCCTGTACTTATAACTTATTCTCTTTCATATCATTTGTAATCCTAATCAAATATATAAGGAAAAAAGCTAAAAAGTGGCCATAGTCCTTAGATTGTCGAACCACTATAAAATCTCTTGTAACTCTTTTATTTTCTTTGACTTTTTTGCTATTTCTATTATCTTTGCCCTATTCTAACAGGGTTGACGCTTTTGCATATCACACTAGGCTGTTGATCCATTTTTGAAGTTAACAACAGCATGTTCATGCAACAATTTTGAATGGTTGGGAGAATGATTAGAAGGAAGATTCGAAAGAGAGAGTTTGGAATTTATTAAAGTATTGTATAATAGGGCACTTGGGTCTAGAGGAATAAATGAAAAACTGAGATCTAGAAGCATTGGTGTGTGCTTGGGAAGTGTAACATTTGTACCATGGAGAGTAGTTCAAGCATTGACATATGGCATTTGTATAATTTTTCATTTTCTAATAATAGATAATTATTAATTTTTAAAATAATAATTATTATTTTTGTATATTTTCTGAAGATTATTAAAGAGTAAGAATTAACATTTTTTGATATAACATACTTAAGATCAAGGACCAGATTAGGTTGAACATTAAAGAATTTATATGGTTGGATTTTGAAATTTTCAGACGAATAAAGGATTTTTGGTTCAAAATGATCATTTCATAAATAAGTTATATCGAAAATGACCAGTTTAATTAGATAGCCTATTTATATATGGAATTACCAATATCTACCGTACAAAATCATTATTTTGTCCAAAAAGCTTAAGTATATTATATCGTGTCATTTGAACTCAATTTTAACTTTACAGTACAAGATATTTGAATTTATTTGATAATTAACAGTTTCAATTAAAATTAACTTTGTTAAGATTGAGAATCAAATTGATTTCAAATAAAAATATTATATTATGTGTTTCTTGTTTAACAATACATATTAGACGTTCGTATTTTGAAATTTTAGAATGTAAGTAGAACTGTTAGTTGAAACTAGTTATTTTGGATAGAGTTTGTAGGTAATTTGCTGAAAATGATCAGTTTGAACTCATAGCCATATTTTCTTTTAAAACTTTCAAAATTTGGTCGTACAAATAAAATATTATGTCAAAAAAGCCTTAATATATAATACTGTGGCATTTGATCTCAATTTGATTCTCGATTTCATAAATTATTTGATTTTATTCAATAATCGATAGTGTCCATTAATAGATTAGACTAAGGATCAAATTGAGTTCTAATAATATAGTATTATATATTTAAGCTTCTCATTAACATCAAAGAATTTATGTAACGACCTAGAATTTCACTACTTTAATTAGTGAATATTTAATTAAATTTTATTATTCAATATGTAGGCTTTACAATGAAAATAAACTCATTTTAATTAATTAATAATGGTGAAAAATCATTTTCAAAATATGTTTACAAAAATTAAATAGTTCGTAGAAAAATAGAAAATGTGACTAAAGAACGTTTGTCGAAATTTCGATCTTTCGATACCGAAAAGTTATCGGGAATGTTGTTTATCTTTGTGCACCATATATATACATATACATATATATATATATATATATATATATATATATAACAGTTAGTAAGCTAAATAATAACATATTTTGGGATAGATTATCATATGTTAATGTTGTTTAGAAAGTGATGTGATGATTCATAAATTGAAAAATAATAATCTTATATATATATAAGTGTGTATATATATATTTCCACTCTTGTCATATCTTAGATTGTAATCATTAACCATTATTATCTCTTGTCAACTCTTAGATTAATTAACAATTATATATGAATAAAAGAAAGTGTTATGACTATACATAATAACTATATATGTAAAAGAAAGTAATGTGACTAAACATAATTATATATATACATAAAAGGGTGATGTATTTAAACATAATAATGATATATATGTAAAAGAGAATGATGTGACTTGCAAGATGATGAGATGTGAAATCTTGCTTATAAATAGCCATTTTGTTTCTCTATTTCTTCTCCACATTCCACCAACCTTTTCTTCTACATATCAAACTCAAATGGACTTTTTCTTCTTTTTAAACTTGTGCAATTTTAATGTCTACAACATTCTAGTTGACCACATTTTCAAATTTCTACCGTAGCTATGTCAAAACACAAATTCTTTACAAAGCAAATTTTCACCCAGAATTTCAAGTTCGAAAATTACCTTTCTACTTTTGATCATAATTTCTTCAAAACAAATAGGAAATAGGTGACTCTTTTTTCAATATGATAAATAAAAGAAATTCCTACAACTTTCCTTCTGCCTGCTTTTCCAAATTTCGTGAGTTGGTGGCCCAAAAACCAGTAGATAATTACCTAATTTTGGGTTTATTTTCGACAAATTAATGATAACTCGAAGCTCCTCTACCTTCAAGCTACTACCATACATCAACCCCCACACCATTAGCCGAGCCTACATACACCTGGTCCAAGCCTATTTCGAGGGTTGCTAACACCTAAAGCATTAACCCTTCAAAGCTAGAGAGTCGTTGGCAAGTCTAGCTTAAGTTCGGGCAGCTTTTGCGAAAATTTGGTGAATAAACTACTCGTTTTTTAAATAAAAATGGTAACTTTATTTATGTCACTATACATGGTGATTATATAGTGTAGAAGTTGAATGATAATCATGTATTTTGATTATGATTTGGATGGTTCATTTTTTTGGATTTGGTTATGGAAATCGATGTTGTATTATAAAGTTACTAAGAATGTATATATGGATATATACTTGCAATCTATGATGAAGATAGTTGGTGTTAGTAGTATATTGATTGTAAAACATGAGCTATGGCATGAGGTTGGTAAAAGTTAACTACTTTGTGTAATTGCGATGGTTATGAGATCCAGTTGGAATCCAAGTTCGTTTTCGAAGTTTAAAGTTTTGAAGAGGATTAAAGTTTGTAATGTTAGATTTAAAGTTTTTTTTAAATAAATTCTAAAGTATGTTTCAAATCATGAAAAAAGTAAGGGATTGTGAAGTCGTTCGCTAAGAATATGTTAGAGCGAACTGCACCCATAGCTATAGTCGCTGTCGATGAAGTTTGGCACAGGTTTGAATTTCTATTTCAAAGTTTTATTATTTTGAAATTAGTTTACTAGGTTTTTTAAACTTAAATAGTAATATTAAAAAGAATAAGTCGTAATATAATTAATTAATTAAATAAATAAATAATTAAAAGGTAATTAGCACCTAATTGGTAATTAAGAAGGTGATTAGAGATTAATCATCACTTATGCTAAATTAATTACTATTAATTAATTAGTGATTAATGGGGTTAAGAAGTAATTAAGTGATTTAAAATTATTTAATTAAGATTAGTGGTTAATTAATTATTTATTAAATTAATGGGTTATTTATTTAATATTTAACTAATTAGGATTTAACTCTTAAACAGTTTAGTTTAACCTTACCAAGTTGCATTAGGAAGTTAATTAGTACTTAATCAAGTTCATTAAGCCTAATTAGAGTTTAATTATGATTTAATATTGATTTAAATTGGATTAATTAAGATTTAGTTAGGATTTAAGCTAACTAAATATACTTTGAACTTTTCAAAGGTGATTTTAAACTAAACTGAATGTCGTTTATTCAATTTTCTTTTTCAATGTAACTCGATTCCATATCAAATGATTTCTTGTCCAAACCCTTAAGTAACCCATATGATTAGGAGAATTAAATGGCATATGTTAGCAGAACAAAACACCATTCTGCTATAGTATAAGTGATTTGATTGCATGGGCATGTGTTAAGCGGAATAAATCCCTGTTCTATTGTAAATCGATTAAATTATTTGGACTCTACTTAGCAGGATAAATCATCATCTTGTTGTCATGTTATTTAAACTTGTATATGCCAACTAGTTATATGGACGTTGTTATTCCCTAACTGGATATGAACTGTATTCGCAAATATGATAGCTTATGTAAATAATTGTTAAGTGACTTGGGAATCGAATTAGAATTGAATGGTAACTTAATCTAGCACAATTGGGATCGCTAAGCCTCCTTTTGAATTTATAAAGTGCATTTTGAATTAAATTAAATTCTTTAATCAGTTTAGAGTTTGAAGTTTATAAATGATTTCCAAGTTATGCTATTATGTTGTAAAGTTACTTATAAGTAATAACTTGTTTATAAAAGGGGTTTTTATTGAAGGGTTACTTTAAGTGATTTACGAATGATATTTATAAAGGAGTATAGAAAGGTTTATATAAAGAGTTTTAAAATTGGGAAAAAGGTTTATGTATCAATTTAGAGATTTGGAAAGAGGTTTATAAATTAACATAAAGGTATTTATAAAAGTGGGGTATAACTTTATTTTGAAAGTTATAAGTTAATTAAAATACGACGAGCTATTAAAAAGGAAATTTTTGATAAAGGATAAGTGGAATGTTTTATTTGGAAGAAATTTTTGGTTATTTACTATGGGATTTGGAAAGAAGAAAACTTTGAAAAGTTTGTAAATATACTTATACCGATAAGATAAGTATATAATTTTGTTTTCAACTCATGAAAAGTAAAATGTTTTGGTAATATACTTATACCATTAAGATAAGTATACAAATGTTTCCCAAGTATAAAGGATCATAAGGGTTTCGAAAATAGTGTTTTGAAATGGCCTTGTGATCAGGTTCTATAAAGTGGTTTTATTAATTAAAGAGAATTAATAAAGGTTTAGTGGATCCCATATGGAAATTAAACCATGATTATATGTTTGTTTATTTGATAGTTAAATAACTAACTATCAAATCTGGAAAAAAAACTTAACTTTGGAAATATGTAGGAGAAACACGAGAATTATATGTTACAGTAACCGTCGAAGGTGCTATACTGTATGTATAAACTATTTTCATTCTTCTAGGATGAATGATAAGGAAATCCATTTGCTAACGGTTAGGAGGTGAACTCAGATCTTGTCATTTGTCTATTTATTTCCTATAGAACCGGGTTGAGTTTATTGGAAATATCAAAAGCTGTTTCAAAGAGACCGAGATTGGATCTGTTTCCATTTTTTGGCTTAATGTGATAGGGTGTTCTCGCTTTCTGTTTTTTGGTTAGGTGGACATATTAGTATCGATTTTTGAGGATCGAAAATCCAGTTCGTTACATTTGGTATCAGAGCTGAAAGTTAAGCGAGAACCTTGGCTTTGGTGGGGTTAACTTATAAGGGATAGGGTAAGTGACACCCTAGAATGAGTTTGATTATACATATATGAGCGCACATTTGTTAGTGATTATCAAATGTTTATAGTGTTTTGATTTATCGGTTTAGTTGCTTATGAACTCTAGTCGATACTGGTGTACAACTATTTGATAAGGATTTCTAAATACTTAAACTAAGCAAATCGACGCAATATTATTTTGGAATTGGGTAAATGAAATAATTTTACCTGGGATATATTTAATATATAAAAGAATGATTTTCACAAATAGTGTAATATATTTGGTTGAAGTGTTAGGAGACAATAATATGTTGTTATTATTATTATTATTATTATTATTATCATTTAGGGTTTTTTAATCATGCTCGTCTAGTTAAGCATTGACTATTGTTATTATGTTCCCTTTTTAAGATATGGGTCGGGTAGATAAGGTTGCAAAAAATATGGAAACGAACACCTTGTGAATTAAGTTCCACAGTTTGATTAAAAGGCGTTTGATGTTAATGTTGAGGTAGAATTTGATTTCAAAGTAAGAAAATTTTATGATAAATATTTAAAAATGGTTTAATAGAATTGATTTATAAAATAGGTTTATAAAAATGTACTATTTAAGTTGGAAAAAAATTTAGGTTGAAAACTTGAGAACCTAAATGTCGGTGCTTTTGAAAAATGATTTTCAAGGTTTTGCGAAAATAATATAAATAATTGAAACCAATTTTTTTTAAGTATAAATTTTGGGAATAAAAATGTATGTAAGAAGTGTTATCTTTAAATTGGTACGGGGAACAAGTCTTGATTGTTTTGTAATGATCAGAATAATCTTTTAAGTGACGATCATATGTTTTCCTAGACGAACGTTGTAGTGCACTTAATTAATTATTCTCTTTATCATTATATGATTGAAACAAGCTCAACCCGAATGAACATAAAGTAAGTTGGAAATAGATGTTTTGTTGGAAAATGTAAAATATTTTTCTAAAAATGAGATTTTGAAATAAAAGGAATATTTTTAAGTTAACTAGTTTGCGTGGCTCAAAAATAACTTAAAATTGAGGAAGGGATGTGTTCAAATGTTAAACGCTTCTCTTGAGTATTACCCTTCTTATATGGGAATGTAGGATACTGTTGGTGATACCTAGTTCCTTAGTAACAGTTTAGAGTTACTCGGGCAATGTCTATATATTTGTATGATTTAAAGTATAGAGTTCCATTTCAAAAAAAAATTGAAAATAAAAGCCGGGTATTTGGATCTTGAATTTTCTTAGACAAATAAAAGCAAAATGGAATAATGGAATCAGATAGGGATATATGAGCCTAGGATGTTGTGAAGTAGCAAACAAGTTGAACCTAAGAATAGTTTATGAAACGTTTTCATAAATAATTTCATGGAAATAGAATTGGTATTAGGGAGAACTAATTAAGTAAGTGCGTAAGTTGGACGTAGATCATTTCTCTTTCCATATAGAGTCATCCCAGATTCGAGTACATAGCTTTGAGGTGTTGAACTGTTCCGAATAAGGATCTATTACTTGACCTTTGACGGCGAGCACATGATGAGGGTTCTTAGTGTGGGGCCAAGGTTTTCTATCATAGTTACAAATATGTAAGGAGAATAGAGGTTCCAAATCAAGGAGCCTGATAGGAGTCTGCAGTAGAGAATCAGTTGAGCAATACTAGTTCAAAAGGAAAGTAATGTATTCGGGTTGAGATCGAATTAGATTTTGCATAAGTATGATCTATGTACATCATACATGCTGATGTATAGTGTTAAGCGTTTTCTAGGATAGGTCGAGGTGTAATTTCGGGTATGTAATTCTTTTACGGGAGGAAGAATGTAACGACCCGGAATTTCACTGCTTTGATTAGTGAATATTTAATTAATTTTAAATATTCAATATATAGGTTTTATAATGAAAATAAAATCATTTTGATTAATTAATAATTATGGTAAAATCATTTTCAAAATTTGTTTACCAAATTAAATAGTTCGTAGAAAAATAAAAATGTGAGCGAAGAACATTTTTCAAAATTTTGACCTTACGAAACTAGAATGTTGCTGTTAGCACCAAAATTGGTCACTAACACCCTTGAGTAGAGTTATGTAGAGAGATTAATGAAGAGAGTAAATCAAAACAGAAGAATAGCGTAATTCAATGCAGAAAGAACAACAAAAATGAGAACACCAGATTTATAGTGGTTCGGCGTAACTGCCTACGTCCACTCTGAGCTTTATCTTTATTGCTTTCTCAATTACATGAATACAGATACAATCCGTAGATCAATCACTTGAATACAAGTTTGAATTAAAAAGAGGAGAGTATAGAAAATGGCAGAGTATCCCCAGTGTTCCCGAAAAAGATCCCTTTCATTATGCCCCTGCCCTTCTATTTATAGACGAGATGGGTTGGACTTCCCTCATGGGCTTAGGAACAAGGTACTACCCATAGTAGGTGACTTCTGCGCACCAGGCCAGGTAGGCCGAATGCTCTTGCTTTGCTGTGGGCCTGACAACCTGCTAACACCTCCAGGCTCTTCTTGATCAGAATCTTGTCTAGCGCTAATGATAATTTCTTCAACTGTCGTTTTGTAACCGGGCCAAGATGCCGGTTAACATTTGCCCCCCAAAGTGTGTCGTGTGAAGCAACACGACACACTTTGAATTAGCGAGTATTCCTTGTCTTCAAAAAGAAATTCATCATGTTCCTTGAGTAGTCATTATCCTCCAATTTATCCTTCCAAGGAGTTGTATCCTTCTTTGGTCATCGTGATGCTTGGTCGATTCCCAAAATTATAAATCCAGGGTTGTAGTTCATCAGTGGCCATCCATGTCTGATTCTACAGAGCTAGTAAGCTTCGGCCATCTGATCTAGTCTTTTCTTAATAACCCTTAGTGAGAATTCAATTTCTGTTGATTTCAAAAAGTCGAACTTTTTCAAATGTACACATGCACGTTCGGGTACATGTTCTTGCCATTGGCTCGGATGCGTTTTATATGCTCATAAGTCATCGCCAACTCCATCTGGTTTAATTGCAATTCAATCGTGATTCCTTGTTTGTATTTTCCGTGAAATAAGGGTTGCAATCAACCACTTGAGGAGTTTTCCAAACCTCTCTTCAGTACAGACTCTATGATTTTGTTCGCAGCTTCAAACCGTCCATCTGCAGTTATAATGGATCATGGAAGGTCATAAGGACAGATGACGTTACGGATAAAGAAGCTGATTATTTTCTTCTTCTTGGTCGTGGTTAGGAGTTCTTCATCTACCCATTTGGTGAAGTAATCAACTACTATGATGGTGTATATCGCACCACCTTTCGGATCGGCAAGAAGATGATTTCAGTGCCCCCAAATGGCAAATGGCTATGGACTAGCCATTTGAATAATTTCCATCGGCGGGGTTCCCGGATTTTTTGCAAACATCTTGCACTCGTCGCATTGTCTAGCATGATCAACCGCATCTGGATTGGTAGTTGGCCAGTAATGCTTATAGCAGAGTATTTTTTTTTATCATGGTTTTCCCCTTGATGCTATAGCACATTCTTCTTCATAGACTTCCTTCAGGACTCGTTTTATCTCATCACGGGCTATGCACTGGAGTAAGGGGGTCGAGGATCCCCTTCGATACATTATTCCGCTCTCCATTACATATCACGAAGCCTTACGAATGACTTGTCGCCTTTTGCTCCTTCTTTCGGGTAAGACCCCATGTAGTAAATATTGCTTAACTGGGGTCATCCATGATTCCTTATCGATTTCGGTTTCTAACACGAAATCTACCTCCATCATATTCATACTCGGAGCATGTGAGGTTTCAATAGGAAACAATCCCATCTGTTGCGCATCGCCATTGCTTGCAAATTTTGCCAATGAATCAGCAACTCTGTTTTGCTCACGCGGGACATGTGAAATATCATAATACTCGAGATTTGCTAGAAGCTCCTGAACTTGGACCAAATACGAGGCAAGTCTCTGCCCCCTTGCTTGGTAGTCTCCCCGCACTTGGTACACCACCAGTTGCGAGTCGCAAAAGATTTCAACCGATCTTACTCCCAGTTCTTTGATGAGTCTTAAGCCGGCAATCAATGTTTCATACTTGGCTTTGTTATTTGTTGCTGGAAATTCAAGCTTCAAAGCATAACAAATTGATCGGTTTTCAGGAGTCACAAGAACTATGCCAGCCCCCAAACAACAGTCCTTAGATGCCTCATCGGTATTCATCTTCCATCGAACGGGAGGTATGACATTGTGGTCGTTTGTGTCGTCTGACACAGTGGATTCAGCAATGAAGTCTGCTAGTTTCCGTCCTTGGATAGCCCTTCGAGGGAAGTAAGTGATATCGAATTAACTTAGTCTGATATTCTATTTAAGTAGTCTTTCAGAAGTCTCAGGTCATTGTATGCCCTGTCGCAACGGCTGGTAGGCAAGACGTTGATGGGGTGAGCCTAAAAGTAAGAGTGGAGCTTTCATGATGAAATCAATAGATATTGTCCTAGCTTTTGTCGCTTCGAGTTGATATCCAATGCATGGCTCGCGATAGTTAGTGAAATCTCACATGCATGTCAAAATGGGTCCAAGGGAACATTTCATCGTTTATTCATAAAAATCCAACTAATTCTTTTATCATCATTGCCCTGAGCTGTGATTCGATACTCAGCACCCGGAAAGGGTCGCTATGGCTGGATGTAATGTCGACCGTCAACTTAGCAGGTGCCATCCCAGATTCTTTGAGTTCAGATGTAACTATTTTTCATAACATTCAATGTGAAATATGGTTGGGACGGCCAATGTTGATGGTTACTCTGGTCGAATCCTAGAATCTTGTCGTGAGTTATTAAGTCTAATAGTAAAGGGCTCTGAAGGCTCTAATAGATTATCATCAAATGGTCAAAGATCAGGCTTAAAAGCGCATTGAAGGAAATGTCGAGTAGGGGTCAGTCTTGAGTGGCGTGCAACTGTATAGCTGGATCTTGCTATGAGTTTGAATTTGCTTGTATATTCGAGTAACGCACTTCCTATTCAATGTATTCATGACCCTTTACCCGTCCTTCGGGTTGGAGTGAAACTCAATTGCCCATGAGCTAAGGTGTCGATTTAACGGTTCTATCTCTAGGCATCCTTTCAGTCGTAGCCTTGAGTAGCTGTAAGCACTATATATAAGTTTCAATACTGAGCTATCGTAGCCAGTCTTTGGATGACCATGCGTCTTCTCCCAGTCTCGGGTTGATAAATGTACTACATGGACGGTTGAGTCTCGCCCTAGCTATGTTTATATTCTCACCTAAACTCCAACGACATAGAGTTGATAGGTGAATAGTCGGTTCGCATTCATCTTGCTTCTCGCTCGTGCCCCCAGGACTAGGGCATATACTGATAAGTAGGAAGGCTAACCACGCCCACTTTAGCTTGACTCTTTTTCCCGTTGAATCGTGGGATCAGGTCAGTTGGTGGGAGGCTAAGTCTCACCTATCCTGTATTGTATTGTGGTTTTTCATTCCAAGAGGAATACTTCAATGCCTCGTCATTTTCAAGACATAATTTTGACACTGGACGGTCAGCCACGTCCATTTTGGTTCATGTCCCGTAATCAGATCTCGGGGTAAAGTTGGTGTAAATGCGGTCAGGTTATGCTCATCCAGCTTCATACTCCTCCTGACGGATCGAAGGAGGGTGCTGGAGAATTTTTTGACCAAGTCGTCATGGTTTACTGTCCTTTCCACACTCTGGAGGTCATATTTTTTCAAGGAACATCCGAATCACATTCGTATGTGCTTGGTGTGGATCGGTATTAGCCCTCGATCCGAGGTATGATATAGTCGGTTGCCCATAGCTTTGGATGTCGTTTCAATTGGTTCTGTATTGAGGCCTCCCTGTAGTCATTGCCTTAAGTTGTAAAGAACACAAGCTAGAGCTATGGTGAGCTGTCGTATTCATCTTTTAGAGATTTGTACTTCTGCTCCCAGCATTGATCTCCATCCTTAGCGAGTTAATAATCCTTCGGTCGATTCCACGCCGAAGTTTGCGGAATAGAGAATGGTCGGAACCCACTCGTCTATTTATCGATGTTTATACACCACTCTGCATTCTGGTGACTTGGTGTTATTCTCCCACTGGTTGACTTGCGCCCAATTTGTGTTCATGCTTCGGTCCACGCTTCGGGGACTTAGAGATTTGTCGAACGGTTTATGCTTTAGTCCACAGTTCGAGACGCAAAGATTTTCGTCAACTTGTTTATACTCCAGTCCGCATTCTGGGAACTTAGAGTAATCTAGTCCACTTCCGGGATTTAGAGATTTTTCTCAAGTCTTCTATAATCTAGTCCGTGCTCTGGGGACTGAGAGTATCGTAGTCCGCACTCTGGGGATGTAGAGGTTTTTTAAGCCGTTTATACTCTAGTCCACACTCAGGGGACTTAGAGCACTCTAATCTGCACTCTGGAGACATAGAGGTTTTTGAGTCGTTTATACTCGAGTCCGCACTCTGGGGACTTAGAGTACTCCAGTCCGGATTTTAGGAACTTGGAGGTTTAAGTCGTTTATACTCTAGTCTACACTCTGGGGACTTAGAGTATTTCCGTCCGTGCTCAGGTGATCGGAGCGCTTGATGAAGATAAGTTCGGAACCTCCTCTCCTACCGACGGGGGTTATGAAGTAGAAATTACAGGCGCCTCTGAGAGCACATACGAATTGAGCATGAAAGAGCGGCTCGAGAAAGAGAAGGAGGAGACGTTCAAGGTCAAAGTCGAACCCCGAGTTGTGGACTTGGACGACCCTTTGAACAAGCCGTTGAAGGTCATCCTTCCTGGCGGGTCCAAGCCCATGGAAGTTTCCCGTGCTTCTTCAGTTGCTACCCCTCTATCAAAGAAGAGTACCAAGGGTAAATGCTCTAGAGAGGAGCCGTCTGGAAAGGAGTTGAAGAAGCACAAGAAGTGATTACTATCCTCGTTCAACGAGAGTTAGTTTAAGTCATGTAATTATTTTCATTTATTTCCGTAGTCCTTGTAAATAGAATGTCGACTCCGAACTTTGGAGGGGTTGTAATAGGAACTTATTTGTGAATAAAGTTTAGTTCCTTTTTCCGTCTCACAAAAGACTCTTATTATTCAGTTTTCTTTGTGATTGTGATTTTAATCCAAACAGTTGTGAGTAACATAGACTTCTCGGTCCATCTTCATATAACTCTGAAACTCTTCAGGAGTTGTTGAACTTCCATTGTGTGCTTCGAGCACTTAGAATACTTTCTAGCCCGTATGTCAGGGATTTGACAAATTCAAGTCATCTGTGTCATAGTTCATATTCATGGAACTTGGAGATCCGAATCGCTTATATTCGAGTCTGCGCTATGGGGAGTTAGAGATTCAAGTGGTTTATACTCGAGTCCGCACTCTGGGGACTTGGAGGTTCAAGTCGTTTATACTCGAGTCCGCACTCTGGGGACTTAGAGTACTCCAGTATGCGCTTTGGGGACTTGGAGGTTTAAGTCGTTTATACTCGAGTCCGCACTCTGGGGACTTAGAGTACTCCAGTCCGCGCTCTGGGGACTTGGAGGTTTAAGTCGTTTATACTCGAGTCCGCACTCTGGGGACTTAGAGTACTCCAGTCCGCGCTCTGGGGACTTGGAGGTTTAAGTCGTTTATACTCGAGTCCACACTCTGGGGACTTAGAGTACTCCAGTCCGCGCTCTGGGGACTTGGAGGTTTAAGTAGTTTATACTCGAGTCCGTACTCTGGGGACTTAGAGTACTCCAGTCCGTGCTCTGGGGACTTGGAGGTTTAAGTCATTTATACTCGAGTCCACACTCTGGGGACTTAGAGTACTCCTGTCCGCGCTCTGGAGACTTGGAGGTTGAAGTAATTTATACTCGAGTCCGCACTCTGGGGACTTAGAGTACTCCAGTCCACGCTCTGGGGACTTGGAGGTTTAAGTAGTTTATACTCGAGTCCGCACTCTGGGGACTTAGAGTACTCCAGTCCGCGCTCTGGGGACTTGGAGGTTTAAGTCGTTTATACTCGAGTCCGCACTCTGGGGACTTAGAGTACTCCAGTCCGTGCTCTGCGGACTTGGAGGTTTAAGTCGTTTATACTCGAGTCCGCACTCTGGAGACTTAGAGTACTCCAGTCCGCGCTCTGGGGACTTGGAGGTTTAAGTCGTTTATACTCGAGTCCGCACTCTGAGGACTTAGAGTACTCCAGTCTGCGCTCTGGGGACTTGGAGGTTTAAGTCGTTTATACTCGAGTCCGCACTCTGGGGACTTAGAGTACTCCAGTCCGCGCTCTGGGGACTTGGAGGTTTAAGTCGTTTATACTCGAGTCCGCACTCCGGGGACTTAGAGTACTCCAGTCCGCGCTCTGGGGACTTGGAGGTTTAAGTCATTCATACACTAGTCCGCGCTCTGGGGACTTAGAGTACTCCAGTCCGCGCTCTGGGGACTCAGAGGTTTAAGTCAATTATACTATAGTCCGCACTCTGAGGACTTGGAGATTTGAGTCGTTTATACTCTAGTCCGCGCTATGGGGATTTAGAGTACTCCAGTCCGCACTCTGGGGACTTGGAGGTTTAAGTCATTTATACTCTAGTCCGCGCTCTGGGGACTTAGAGTACTCCAGTTCGCGCTCTGGGGACTTGGAGGTTTAAATCGTTTATACTCTAGTCCGCGCTCTTGGGACTTAGAGTACTCCAGTCCATGCTCTGGGGACTTGGAGGTTTAAGTCGAGAGCAGTCGTATTTCCACTCTTTAATTTGTATTCATCTACCGTTTGTCAAACGAACAATCGAACCACGTTTGCTCATGGAATGGGATTCTGCCCCCAGCATGAGGGATGAAATTTGAAAAATGGACGATCAATTCTCATCCGCTTGGTGATTATAGCTCTTCCAATCAAGTCAAGGAAGGAGGAATATGACTGACGGTTGGATCACATCCATGCTGGGTTAGATAGCCAAATCTCTTATAATTTTCTCCGTATCTCCTTCTAGAAAATAAGGATAATAGATTGTTGAGTAGACAAAGTAAGTTGCATATGTTCTAAGGTGCAGTCGTGTCCATGTATTGAGGGCGACGGTTAATGAGTAGGCAGTCCACCTCAACTACTTCAAGTCGGGCTTTCGAATAACCTTTTGTGTTCAAGGTAGGACTTGATGTGTAGATGAACAAATCACGTCCACTCTGGACAGATCCCGGCATCACTAAGCTTCAGGAGGGGCATCTGTATTTTGTCCAACTTTGTTCTATGACTTGATTTGAGTGGGCGATCGAGCCATACCCATTCCAAGCCCTGTTCAGGTCTCTGAGTCAAACGTGTAGGTCAATGAATGGATGGTCAGTCATGTCGACTTTGTATTTGGGCTCTAATCATGATGAGCTTTTCAATCTCTAGTTCTTGGCCCCAAATTAAAGGCACATGATTGATGATGAGCGATTGAATTATGCTCGTCTAGATATAGCTCCATATGTCCGATCATGGTCTGCATGGATTGGTTGGCGACCAAATCCGAGTACCTGGTCACCGATATTGTTTTGAAAGTAGTTTAGTTCAAGTTATCCGTAGTTCATAGAACAAATAAAATAGAAATAGATTTGGAAATAATTCAAAGAAGATTAGGATAAATCTCATTGATAAGTGAAGCAGCATCGTGTGCTCGCTATTCGACTTTGCCCCTGGCTCCTTTCAAAGGGATGTCGGCCGTCAGCGGTCCAATTGATAATCATAGCCTTTTATTAATAGGCATCGGATGTTCGCTGCCCGCCATTCTGTAGGACTTGTACATACTATTGAAGCGTTCCTATCCAGATCGGCTTTTCGATCACACCTCAGAGGTGTTTGTAATCGTCCGTGTTAGGATCAGTGAGCATCTGGGAATATACAACATTCCCTTGATTTTCTTTAGACTTCGGTGTACTCTCTCGAGGTTGGTTTCCAATACCCCTCCGAGTCGTGAGTCTTCAAGTAGAGGTTGTCAATTGAATCTTTCAAAGAGCATATGAGCCAAATTTTGAGGTCTTGTTTTGGCTACTGGGATCTGCATCCGTAGCCAACGGGCCTTCATTGTTATTTTTCTTAGTCTGTTCTGCTGCTTCACACTTTTGTTTAGATTCATTTTTGTCATAGAAACGATCTATGGTCGAAGGAGGCTCTCCAGCTGACTGGCTGCCAAAATATATATAGAGGTCGATTCTCCTCAAGGGTGATCAGTATGATATCCCTTTGAGAGTATTGTTCGAGTAGCGGTTGTTTGTCCGTTCCCTTGTTGCCTTTCAGAAGACGTCGCTAGATCCTCTATGCCCAGGTCGATCAGGGGAGGTAAGGGAAGTAGATAGAATGCTCCTTTATTAAGTTGAGTTTTGAATTCACTATCTGGAGGCACTGCGCTGCGGATAGGGGCGAATGCTCCTTTATTAAGTTGAGTTTTTTTAGCCTCTTTTTTGAAAATTTGAGTCGTACCCGAAAATATTTTTTTTTGAAAATAAGGGTCGTATAAGAGACCGGTGTAATTTAAGTTTCGATCGGCATGACAAAGTTGCTCGGCATACAAGATTGTCTGGCATTCCACACTGTTCGGCATTCAAGAACGCCCGGCACTCTAGAGCGTTTGGCATTAGAGAGCGCTCGGCATTCAGGAGCGTTCGGCATCGGTTCTGTTAGGCCTATCTTCTGTTCGGCCTCCTTTCTGCTTGGCCTAAATTCTATTCGGCCTAAATTCTGTTCGGCCTTCTTTCTGTTCGGCCAAATTTCTGTTCGGCCAAAATTATGTTCAGCCTTTTTTCTCTTCCGCCAAATTTCTGTTCGGCCTAATTTCTGCTCGGCCAAATTTCTGTTCGGCCAAATTTCTGCTCGGCCAAATTTCTGTTCGGCCAAATTTCTGCTCGGCCAAATTTCTGTTCGGCCTAATTCATGTTCGGCCTAAATCCTGTTCGGCCTAAATCATGTTCGGCCTTTCCTGTTCGGCCTAAATCATGTTCAACCTACATCCTGTTCGGCCTAAATCCTGTTCGGCCTAAATCCTGTTCGGCCTAAATCCTGTTCGGCCTGGGTCCTGTTTGGCCTAAATGTCATTCGGCATAGGAATGCCGCTCGGCCTAAATGTCGTTCGACGTACGAATGCCGCTCGGCATTTCTGGGCGTCGTTCGGCATATGAATGCGGCTCAGCCTGGAGGTGTGGATCGGCCTGGAGGTGTGGGTCGGCCTGGAGGTGTGGGTCGGCCTGGAGGTGAGGATCGACCTGGAGGTGTGGATCGGCCTGGAGGCATGGATCGGCCTGGAGGCGTGGATCGGCCTGGAGGCGTGGATCGGCCTGGAGGCGTGGATCGGCCTGGAGGCATGGATCGGCATAGAGGGGCATACGCCTTATCTGGAGCGATCGGCATACGTCTTTTCTGGGGCGATCGGCTGAATTGACTTTGGTGGAGGGTCGGCCTTCATTCAACTTGAGTGTAAACTTCAACGTCCAATCCTTAGATCTTGCGTACGTCAGTGAATCCAATCCTTTCACATAAACACGAACACTTGATAACTTACGGCTGTCGGCTTCCTTTAGATTTCTTTCAAATCTGAGTAGAATAGGAAGTTTTCTATTAAACAACTGGATCTATCTCGCGACTATGGAAATCCACTAGTAGATGATGAGATCCAATCAAGCTGAGAATTCAATTCTCAGTGAAAGCACCAAAATGTTAGCACCAAAATTGGTCACTAACACCCTTGAGTAGAGTTATGTAGAGAGATTAATGAAGAGGGTAAATCAAAACAGAAGAATAGCGTAATTCAATGCAGAAAGAACAACAAAAACGAGAACACCAGATTTATAGTGGTTCGGCGTAACTGCCTACGTCCACTTTGAGTTTTATCTTTATTGCTTTCTTAACTACATGAATACAGATACAATCCGTAGATCAATCACTTGAATACAAGTTTGAATTAAGAAGAGGATAGTATAGAAAATGGAAGAGTCTCCCCAGTGTTCCCGGAAAAAGATCCCTTTCATTATGCCCCTGCCCTTCTATTTATAGACGAGATGGGTTGGACTTCCCTCATGGGCTTAGGAACAAGGTACTGCCCATAGTAGGTGACTTCTGCGCACCAGGCCAGGTAGGCCGAATGCTCTTGCTTTGCTGTGGGCCTGACAACTTGCTAACACCTCCAGTCTCTTCTTGATCAGAATCTTGTCTAGTGCTAATGATAATTTCTTCAACTGTCGTTTTGTAACCGGGCCAAGATGCCGGTTAACAGTTGCCAGGAGTGTTGTTCAACTTTATGCACCATATATATACATATATAAAATAATAATATACTTAAGGATAGATTATCTTATGTTTATTTTGTTTAGCAAGTGATGTGACAATTCATAAGTTCAAAAATAATAATCTTGTACATATATAAATATATATTCCTTTTTCGTCACATCTTAGATTGTAATCATTAACCATCATTATCTCTTATCACGTCTTAATTTTAATTAACAATTATGATTATATATATATATATAAAAAGTAATGTGACTAAACGTAATAATTATACATACATACATACATACATATATATATATATATATATATATATATGAAGGCGACGTGACTAAACATAATTTTATATATATATATATATATATATATATATATATATATAAAAGAGTGATGTGATTAAACATAATTATACACACACACACACACACACACAAGAGTGAGGTGACTTGATAAAATGATGAGATGCGAAATCTTGCTTATTAATAGCATTTATGTTTCTCCATTTTTCCTCCTCTTTCCACCAACCTTTTCTTTCTCACTTCGAACTCAAAATTAGTTTTTCTTTTTCTGAAACCATGTGCAATTTCCATGGCTTCAAAATTCTAGTCGACCACTTACTCAAATTTCTAACTAGCTATGTCAAAACATCAATTATTTACAAAACAATTTTTAACCCAAAATTTCAAGGCCGAAAATTACCCTTCTCCTTTTGATCATAACTTCTTCATAACAAATCGAAAATGAGTGATTCTTTTTTTCTTAATGATAAAGAAAGAAATTCTTACAACTTTCCTTTTGAGTACTTTTCCAAATTTGTAATTTGGTGGTCCAAAAAACAGTGGGAAAATGACCTAATTTTGGGTTCATTTTCGACAAATCAATGATAACCCAAAGATCTTCTACCTTCAAGCTACTTCCCCAAATCCATCCCCACACATCTGGTCGAGCCTATATACACCTAGGCCACGCCCAATTTGAGGATTGCTAGTAACTAAAGCTTTCACCCTTTAAGGCTCGAGAGTCATTAGCAAGTTTAGCGTAGGTTCGGATAGCTTTTGCGGAAGTTTGGTGAATAAACTACTCGTTATATTTAATGAAAATGGTAAATTTGTTTATGTCACTATACATGGTGATTATATAGTGCAAAAGTTGAATGATAGTCATGTGCTTTGATTATGATTTGGATGGTTGATTTTCGTTTGATTTGGTTATGGAAATCGATGTTGTATTATCAAGTTAGTAAGCATGTATATATTGATATATACTTGCAATCTTTGATGAAGATGGTTGGTGTTAGTAATATGTTGATTGTAAAACATGAGCTATGGCATGAGGTTGGTAAACAAAGTGTAACAGCCCGCAAACATGTATCCCTTAAGTCGACACTATTCTTCATTATATCAACTCAAAGTGAACGGAAATATGATCCACTAGGGTTAAAGAAGAAGGAGGTAGAAGAAATAGGAACAAAATCAAAATCTTACCAACGCAACGGAATAAAATATAATAGATGATAACAGATCTTCACACAAAAGAAAATTTTATTTGTTTTATACATACATCATCAGAATGCAGCATCAGAGTTTAATACAATCAACAACACAACTCAGGATGGTTATAATATCTCATCCTTCCAAAACTGAATATACAGCGGAGTATACATTAAATAGGTCGGATACATCTCACCATCCAGCTCGTCTCCTGTGCTCCACAACAGTCCTTCCAAAATCTGTACTCTATAATACTCGGTCTGACCCGAGCGTTATAGTTAAATAACACCCGAGTCAACCTGGAAAACCAGCGTGAGAAAACACACTCAATTGGATTATTAAAGTTTTCAAAATCCTTTGAAATCAAAGGTATCTCATAAGACCACGCCACAAATAAACATGCCGGGTTTTTACCTTACGATAACCAAAACATTTCTTATAAAATTCTCTGATATTATAGTAGTGTCTATATAGAAATACTTATTCAAATAGCCGAAACTGTAACATTCATTAAATTCCAGCTACTAGCCACAAAGTGGGTTTTACAAATAAAAACTGTAAAAGGCACGTAGGGTGAATGGATTTCCATCAATGACAGGGCTACTGGGGTACCGCCCGTCATAGTACATTGTCTAGATAACCGTACCGAGGATCCCTCCCGATCCCTTGCATCACAAAGCCAGAGCTACCCCTTACTGGATAGTCTGAATAAGTTCACCCCGCGGTTGGGATCAGCAACCGCCACATAGCCGAATATATAAAGGGAAATCAAGACAGGGGTGACCTTACACTAATTGGTTGCTAGCCACTTAGCCTTGTGTGCACCTCTCCTATTTTAGCCATTCCCGGTTGATGAGGTTCGAGGCTATGCGTTACCTTATTAGCACACAATCACTTAGAATGCTCATCGTCCTCCTGACGATGTTCTAAAAGCATTCGTCCATACAAGTCCGTTCCGGGTTCGAACGGAGCCGAAGGCACTACTCCTACTACATCCATTTTAGGAATCACCCTTAGGATTAGTAGCGATTAGCCCTTTCACTTTACTGCTCCATCTTCGACTTCCAGCTCTTGTCTTCCTCACGAAAACATTCAAACCAGATCGAAGTGGTTTCGGAAAATCTATCCCGATCCCAGTCTCTTCGAAACGATCAGCACATTGGCCAATATTGATAGTCGGTTATTTAACTATCAAATAACATTCACAAACAATCATCAAACAATAATAATTTCCCAAATTATTTATTAACCTTAAAAATATCTTTGCAAGATATATTCCCACTTTTTAACCCTTTGAAAACAGTTCAAACCATCTTTCTCTCACGGAATAAATTTTCCAAATATTATTTATTTCCACTGAAATTCACCAAGTCCTAATACATTAGATTTAAAATAATTTTAAAGCACTTTACTCTAAAATGTCCTTTAAAACATTTAATTTAAAACTACTTAAACACTTTATTCAAAATATATATATATATATATATATACTTCAAAAACAAAATTCAAATAAAACTACATTATAAAATATAAAACTAATTTTAAAATAAAAGGTAAGTCAAATTAAGTTTCAAGAGAAGAGTTACGAGATTCTATACAAGTTTTTAAATAAAACTTTAACTAAACCATCTTCAAAATAAAACTATTTTATAAAATAAAAATATTAATAATTATCTTTAAAATCATAAACTAGTCAAACCATTCAAATAATTACTACTATAATTAGTTTAAATATATATTTTATTTTAAAAAATTTAAACAACTTAAATAATAATTTTTTTCAAAAGCAATCTTTAAAACAACTTTAAAACCTTTAATTATATCTACAAATCTGCTTCGAAAACGTACTTAGATTTTCAGGGAATTACACTTTCCTTTCACACCTTTAAAAATAAACCACTATTTATTTTTAAAACAAATTCCCCTTCCTTTATAAATTCCTACCGTGAATTTATACTCCCGAATATCCATCGATATCAATTTCACTTTATAAACCAAGTTTATAAAATTCCATAGTCTCATCTTCCTTTAAACTTCCAATTTCAAATACTTAAATCAATTTTCAAATTGATTTTCAAAATTTACTCCATTTAAAATAAATTTCTTTACTTAACCAATTTCATTTCAAAACCCATTAATTTCAGATTTAACTTCCTTATTATAATTCAAAATCTTATTTAAGCTGAAATACAAATTTCGTTCTTTTCCCAAATTTCTTCTTTATCTTTTCCAAATTTAAACCTTAAATTTGAAAATAATTTCTTTATTCCTCTAAATAATATCATTAAGTCTAAAAATTTATTTATTCTTCTTTATTCAAAATATACTTCCCCTACTCGGTATTTATTTATTTAAAATTTAAAAATCAATTTTATTCTTCTAAATCATTAACTTATCCAAATTCCCTTTAATTATTCTACTTAAAAATACCCTTTTAATTTACTTTAAAAATCCAGACTTTATATATATTTGTGTGTGTGTGTGTGTCTACATATCAATTCTTAAAATTTCAACATATATATATATATATATATATATATATATATATATATATATATATATATATATATATATAAAACCCAGCCAGAGTATTCAATAAATTCCAATATAATTCATCATAGATTATCGCATAATCATATCGCTAAATATATAAAATAAATTCAAACGTTTTGAGGAATCCAGTTGGATCCCTCCAACCTGTTTTCCCTACATCCATAGATGTTAGCACAATGTAATAATACCAATTCCACTTCGAGGTGGAATATCATGGTATATAAGATCATATTATCTCACCGGCAATCATGCGGCGCATAGGGTTTCATCCGCTATATAATGTAGGAAATCAATCGCTTCGCTCCAATATATATATATATATATATATATATATACACACACACACACTATATAATATACCATATCTAATCAATTCAATCATTCAACCAATTATGCAAATTTACCATTTAAATTTAAATAAAACCCAGATGAGTGAGATTAACTCACTTTTAAATTATTTCGCAATCCGATCCAACCCGGCTTATTTTCTTCCCAATTTCAGACCTTGTATAAACATTATAAGGTTTTATTAATATTTGAATAGATCGAACAAATTAATTATGGTTTAATAGTTTTTAATTAATGATTCAATTTAAACAAATAACTAAATTCTAAACTAATCTCCCTTTAAAGATCTTTTAGTAACTAAAATAAATTAAATAAGAATTTAAATAAGTTAACCATCTCATATTTATTTTTTAAAATGAAACAGTAAGTGAAAATATATAAATATGTTTATTATTATATATTTTTTCTTTTGAAATCACACATATATATGCACTCATAAAATATCTTATATAAATTAAAAATCTAATTTTTAAATAAACTCTTCAACATTTTAGAAATCCTCGTATAATTTTGAAAATCTTATCTTTGGAACTACACTTAAAAAAATAATTTATATTACCATCTAAATTTTTTATTTTCTTAAATCTTATCCTCATACATTTTAGTCGCTGTATTTATATATACAAAAACTTGGCCTTACTACATGTTTTAAACTTGACAAAAATCTATTTTTAAGAAATACCACTATTTACTAAATCACTTTGTTTAATTTAATCTAAATAATTGTTAGTTACCTACCTGATAGAAACCAAAACCCGAACAGACATACATGCGACTACCCTCAGGCATGACTTCGCCATCCCCAACACCCTCTGCACCTCCACTCGAATCACACTACCATGCCACTACATCGCGAACCTAACTCCACTAAAACGACCAGGATCCACCGCTTCACTTCCTCCACCACGCGAAGAAACCGAAGGCCCAGCTTTTCCCCCAACGTGCCCAAACACGCCGCCACGCCTCGCACATGCTTGCGAACGCCATGACCTCCATCGCGCCTTCGAATCCCAGCTCGATGAATTGACGAACGACTCAAATCGATTTGCTCTGTGAGATTGTTTTCCTCTTTATTTTTTTAAGAATCGAGAAGAGAGAAGGGAGATCAAGGGTTTGATATCTGTTAAATTAAAAAAATGTGGAAGAGGAGTTCGACATTTCTATTTTAAACTACTGTCGATATATCTCATTTTTTTTAATTTTAAAAAGAAGACGTGTAAACATAGAGGGCGCGAAGAAGAACACGTGTTAGAAAAGGTGAGATACATGTTCTGAATAAAAGTATGCTGTGAAACAATTTAAATTTAAATTTTTCCAAAAACGTAGCTTGAAATATCGACCTACTATCGAGGTGTGTCGCTAGGCATTTACAATGTCAAACCCCTATTCTGAATGCAATGGAAAAAGTTTTGAGTCCTAATTCGATTGTATGGAGAAGATAGCTTTTTGGAACCAGTTATTATATTGAATTTTCGATATAAATTCAGCGCGTTTATCTACCGTACGGCCAAACGATCACTCCAAACACTACAAAAATTGAGATAAGATAATAATACACTATTACGAATCCAATGGAACTAGTTTCGTCGAATTCCGAGACTGTACCTGAGAAGGCTATTTTTAAAATCAATTTAAACTATATATTTTTAAAACTGAGCCAAAACATTTTTAAACTCAAATTTAAAACTTCCATTATCTTCAGTATTATAAATATAAGTTTTCCAAGCCTTTGAAATATTTTTAACTAGCTTAACAATCAAGATTCAATATTTTACCCAATTTTCAATTGTTAAATCCAATAATTTAATTTGATAAATAAATAGTGATATTTGAAATTCAAGTTAAATTACCTTTCAAATATTTAAAATAAACTAAATATTTCAATTTCAAATATTCAGAAATTTCGGATCATCACATTCCTCCCCCTTAAAGGAATTTCGTCCTCGAAATTACTAGTTAAGAGGAATGATCCCTAACCCGTTAACTATTAATCCCACAACCAAACAGTTTTTAACACTACCCAAACAATCTTTTCATTTAAAGACACCATCACCTTTACTAACATTCCAAACTTCTTTCATAGGTCCCCACCAATATCACTTACCTAACCATTCAAAATTTAAATTTAAAACCAATTTATATTATCAAAATTTCTTCGAAAATTTTCTAACTCCTTAAATATTAGAAAAATTTCGCCAACGTCTCCTTTGCACAGCTAGCTCGGTACAACTACAAAATGCCTCTATGGGCCCCCAGATTTCAAACAAAAGGCCAAGTGGTTAGGCTAGAAAACCATCAAATTTCATATAGAAATTAAATACATACCTTTGTCGGGCAAGTTAAATTTATCTTCTAAAATCAAAAATCCCAATTTATCCCTTTCCTTTAAAACACCTATATCCTACTTAGCCATAACATCAAATCACATAATTTCAAAATCATTTTATACCTTTATCTTCAAAAGTTTCATATCTATTCCATTCACATCCGTACGATGCATATATATCATCCATACGCAATACCAAATTCGATCGCTCACTCGATCATACAATTTCATTTCCTAACTAGTATCGTCCACCCGACTTCCTAGTGCAGAATCCCAAAATATTTCTCAAATAATTTCACTATTATTTCTCCAAAACCTTTGAAAACCAATTTCAAACGCGAAGGAATTTTAGACCTTTCCCAATAAAATTCCTAATTCCAAATCCTTTCAATTCATATTCAACTATTACTCTGGAATTTTACTTCATTTTATAAATAACATTTATAATTTTCATTTAAAAATCCCATTTGTATATGAATTCATTTCTTAGCTTTTAGTTATGATTTCAATTTCTTATTCAATTTTTACAGAACAATGATAATAATTTAATATTATCACTTTCTAACAACCAAGCAACCATATATAACTATAATAATTTACGAAAAATTATTTCTGTAATATTCAGAAATAATTTGGGTAAAATTATTTCATTTACCCTATTTGAAACAATACTGTGTCGATTTTTTTTTTAAGAATTTAGAAACCCCTATCGATAACATGGCGCCTCACATATCGACCAGAATTTATAAACACTCAACTGATAAGTCAACACAATATAAAATTAATTTTTATATTCACTAACAAATACATGCTCATACTATTAATACTCTCAAACTCATTCTAGAGTACTTACAGACTCTATTTAATGAGTAATTCCCACCAGAGCTAAGGTTCTCGCTTAACCTTCTGCTCTAATACCACTGTAACAGCCCGCAAACCCGTATACCTTGAGTCGACACTATTCTCCATCATATCAACTCAATGTGAACGGAAATACGAACCATTAGGGTTAAAGAAGAAGAAAGTAGAAGAAGAAATAGAAACAAAATCAGAATCTTACCAACGTAGCAGAATAAAATATAATAGATGATAACATATCTTCACACAAAAGAAACTTTTATCTGTTTTATAAATACATCATCTGAATATAGCATCAGAGTTCAATACAATCAACAACACAACTCAGGATGGTTATAATATCTCATCCTTCCAAAAATTAATACACGGTGGAGTATACATCAAATACGTCGGATACATCCACCATCCAGCTCGTCTCCTGAGCTCCACAACAGTCCTTCCAAAATCAGTACTCTATAATACTCGGTCTGACTCGAGCATTATAGTTAAATAACACCCAAGTCAGTCAGGAAAACCAATGTGAGAAAACACACTCAATTGGATTATTAAAGTTTTCAAAATCCTTTGAATTCAATTGTATCTCATAAAACTACGCCACAAATAAACATGCTGGGTTTTTACCTTACGATAACCAAACATTTCTTATAAAATCCCCTGATATTATAGTAATGTCTGTATACAAATACTTATTCAAATAGACGAAATTATTACATTCATTAAATTCCAACTACTAGCCACAAAGTGGGTTTTGCAAACAAAAACCGTAAAGATACGTAGGGAGAATGCATTTCCATCAATGGCAGTGCTACTGGGGTACCGCCCGTCATAGTACGCGGTCTAGATCACCGTACCTAGGATCCTTTTCGATCCCCTGCATCACAAAGCCAGAGCTACCCCTTACTGGATAGTCCGAATAAGTTAACCCCGTGGTTGGGATCAACAACCGCCACACAGCCGAATATATAAAGGGACATCTAGACGGGATAAACTTACCCTAATTGGTTGCTAGCCACTTAACGTTGTGTGAACCTCCCCAGTTTTAGCCATTCTCAGTTGATGAGGCTCGAGGCTATGTGTTACCTTTTTAGCACACAATCACTTAGAATGCTCGTCGTCCTTCTGACGATGTTTTGAAAGGATTCGTCTGTATAAGTCCGTTCCGGGTTCGAACGGAACCGAAGGCACTACTCCTACTACATCCATTTTGGAATCATCCTCGGGATTAGTAGCGATTAGCCTGCGCACTTCACTGCTCCATCTTCGACTTTCATCTCTTGTCTTTGTAACGATCCTGATTTTTAAGCCAAATTAATTTAGTAATTAATTTGATTTTTGGATTAAATTAAGAATTGATTTGGTAATTAATATGAAATTTTGAATTAAATTGTGAATTTAGTTTTGAAATTAAATTGAAAATGTAGGAATAAAAATATATACATAAGTTTCTAAATAAAGAGTTTGATTTGGAAAATCTAAATATTTTATAAATAAATTATAATTTGGAATTTGAATTTGAATTTCAAATACATATATGTTGAAAATAATTATTTGGAAAATAAATGTTTTGGATAATATATTGAGTTTGTTAACTTTGTATTTTGAGAAATTAAAGTATATATGTATATAAGATTATTTATTTGTGTATAATTGATTTTCAAATCATTTTTCTTTATAAGTACAAATATAAACATTCATTCATTTAAACTATAGATTTGAAAATTTAAATAAGGATAAATAGGAAAGTATGGTTTAAATTCAATATAATATTTAAAAAAGTTTTCAAAGTTAATCATTTTAAAAACATTAAGATAGATATTTCTTTATTTAAAAGGTTAGTAACTTGAGTTTAAAAATGTAAATAAGATTTGTTTGTGTGTACAAATATAAACACATGAAAATATAATACATGAATTAATGTACAAAACATAAAAACACAAATTCTAAATTAATTAAGAAAAAGGACTTAGAATAATTTATAAATAAAGCAAAGTAAATGTCTAAACATAAATTTTCATGTTTTAACAGGTGTGCATATTTTGAAAATATATTAAAAAATTTGTAAATAAATTAAAAACATACATAAGACATGTGTTCATTTAAATTTACAAGTGTAAACCATTAAAAATGTATGACAATATTTGTAATCAAATTAACATAAAAAGAGACAAGTGTCAAGTTTTACATTTTCTTTTCAATTTTAATAAAAGATAAATCAAGGAAAAATATATTTCTCATCTCTCTTAATTCTTTTATCTACATTTTCAAATTGAAGTAAGAAACCAGGTTTTCAAAATTTTACAATCCTCTTCCTCTCATTTTTCTGAAAACCCAAATGGAAGTTAAAAATCCTCAAACCTGAAACAAAAAGAAAAAAAATGAAAACTAGATCAAAGCAACAAAACAAAAGAAAAGAAATCAAAAGTCTGAAAATAGCTCAAAATCAAAACCATTTTTCAACCTGAGCAACAACATCAGGTTTAAGCAAAGAAAGGATATGGATTCATTCCGAACAACAACAACTTCAGTTTCAAAAAGTTTCCAATTTAGGTTTGCAGATTCTCAAATTTGGACAAAGCCCGATCAAATAATCTTCATCTTGAATCAAGCCTAGAAATCAACTTCAACAGCACAACTTCACAAGAATTCAAACAAATACAACTTAAGCAAGCATTTAGATAAATTCATACTGCAACAAACAATCAAGTTTAAACTCATCTAAAACAAAGTTGTAGATCAACATCAGGGTTTCCAGTTTTCAAATTCCAGTCCTATGATCTGCAACTCCAGGTGAGCAAACTTGACATGACTCCATTCTTATGTCTTGATATTGTGATTGATCTTTAAAGTAAATTAGTGAATGTTGTTCTGCATGTATGAATATATGTATGCATGTGTGTGCCTGAGCAATGTCTGTATACACATTTCCCTCTTTTTTTAATTGTAGATTCAAACTCACTAGAAAGATTAGTATCTTTCTATCTAATCAGATTCAAGCTATAGTTTCTAAAAAGGATATATTTGTATCACTATAACATCAATTAAAAAAAATATTATTAAGTAGAATATATAGGTAAAATTGCTGGAAATCAGGATGACAGAAAAAAATTCAAGCCGAGGATTTGATTTTTAAATTTGCAAGCTTTGATCATACAGTCTGATTCGTCTTTCAAAAAGATGAATTTATAAAATCATTTCATGATTTTTAAGCAAGTATCAATCGAGAATTTCTAAGATGAACGAAAAATGCCTTTTTGTCAATTTTCGTCGATCGCCTGATTTATATTTGTTGTGTTTCGGTAGGAAGGTGGTTCAAGCATCACGGATCATTAGAAAAATGATCAGAAAAATTCTAGCTGACCAGGGTGGCCATGCGAAATAGATTTAGGGTTTATAGTCACAGTTGGGTTGCTTTCGTTCTCGAATAAGTCTTATCGTCGTCGTGGCGATTCAGGCGATCGCACTGGGGGAGACATTGCAAAGGCCATCAACAGAGGTCCTGATGAAGTGACGAGGGTTCTGGCATGGGGTGGCATCGTAGCGAAGTGAATTAGTATGATTGATGGTGTTCCAGGTAAGGGTAGAAAAGGTAGTTTTCAATTCTTTGGTGATCTCACAAATCTGGGTAATCGTGAAGTGTGGGAGGCTCATCGGCAACTTGTCGGAGGTCGAGGTGCTGGCTGGAAGTTCATCGATCACCTGTGCACGTACATAGGATATCGGTCGTATCAGTTGATTGTGGTTTGGGGAAGACGAAAAGTAACTCGGGGCAAACTCGAGGAATTCGTGAAAATACTCGAAGCGAAATGGATGTGAGTTAACTCGGGGTCAGGCTCGGGAAAAACGAGAATTGGCTCGGGGTTATTGATTTGATATTAAAACGGTTTTAAACCTTAAAGAAAAATCAATTTTTGTTGAAACAATTTTATTACAAACCTATTCTTTTGTAAATATTAAATGTTATCCAAGTTTTAAATTGGTTAACAGGGTTTTTTTTTATAAAATTATTTTTAATTAGCCCAGTTTGAAAATGTTAAGATACGTGTAACTTTATTTTTAAGTTTATTTTAAATAAACTCAATAATATTAAAGAAAGTAATTAAGAAGAAGTGTTTTAATTGTTAACTAACTTAAAAAATCTAAATTAATTTGTTTAATTAATTTTAAGGTTTATTAAATAAAGACTGTTAATGATAGTTTGTTAAGACAAATGGATTAACTTTCAACTGAAATCTTAAGTGATTCAAGATTATTACTTAATGAATGTAATTAAATGATAATTGCTTAATGAAAGTAATTTAAAAGGATAATCACTCAATGTAATTAAAGGATTAATTGTTCATTAAGTAATGTGATTAATTAATTAGTTAATATGATTTACTTAAAGATAATTACTTAATTAAAAATAATTAATTAATGATTAAAGTTTATTTATTAAATCATTAATTAAAGGGTAATTAATTAATAAGGTTAATTAATTAAAGTAATTAATTAATTAAGGGTTAATTAATTAATGAAAGTGATTAAGGATAATCACTTATTGTAAACTATTAATTAAATGGTAATTAGTTAAGGGTTAATTAATTATGTAATTAACCTATGGTTAATTAATTAATGTAATTAATTAAGGATAATTAATTAAAGGATAATTACCTAATTAAAAGGTTAATTATTTAATGATTAAAAGTTAAATGATTTATTAATTGGGAATAATTAATTAATGTTTAAGGTTAATTAATTTATTATTAAAGGATAATTAATTAAAATAATTTATAATTAATTAATGTCAATTGACCTGGATTAGTGATAAATCTTGTTTCAATAAATTAGATGATTAATTAACTTCACTTATGGATGTTTGGATTCTATTGAATGTTTGAGTTGTTTGATATCTCTGCTATGTGATACCTTGTGATATGGATTATTTTGATTTGAGCTGTGATAAATGTAATTAATTTATCTATGATAAATTTACATTATTTATTCGTGAATCTGTAAATGAAGATAAGCATTATAGTATTATACCGCTTATCGATATTGCTGTGCTTGAATATGTGATGTGATAATTGATGATGTTGCACTACTGTGTAAATGTAACAATATTTTACGATTGAATATTTAAATATTTCATCGTTGGTCGTATTATTTTCCGAAAAGCTACCTTTTGCAAACGGTTTAATTAGGACTCGAGACCACCCCCATTGAGTTCATAATGACGTTTGCGACCTTTTTGAGTATAAACTTCGATATGTTTGGAGTTAGTAGAATTTTGCTACTTTTCACTTAGGGCTTTGGGTTGGGTTTCAGCCCATTAACCCCACTTCTTACTCTAGCTCAGTCCACCTCTCCTCTTCACATCATTCTTATTTTCCTAATACTCAAGCTTTAACAATAATGGAGGGAGGAATGGGAAATTAAAACTCCAAGCCCTAATCATCTTTGCAAATTCAAGTTCTAGCTCCAAATTCATAGAAGAAGCTTTGGTAAGCCTTCTCTTCTTCTTCTCCAACTCATTCTCCTTTCAATTTCAGAAATTCCTAAACCTAACTTAGGAAATGTTTCTCTTTTAAGCCTAGATTCAAGATTGTTGGGTTGGAATTGAAGAGTGATTGTTCTTGCCATTGCTTTATAGCTTCTTCTTCATTTTTTGTGTGTAAAAAGGTGAGATTTTCATCTCACATCTATGTCTATATCTATCCTTGTTGTTAGGTAAGAATTCCTTACACTTATTCATGTGCATTTGCTTTTGATTGGGTTGCTTTAGTGAATATTCCAATTTTTGGTGTTTTGAAAGCCAATTTTATGAAATCCTACTATGGATATTTGGACACTGATATTTGAGGCGTATCGAAGAGCCTTTAGGGCTGGGTTATCGCTTGGCATAAATCCTTAGTCGATTGTTGCTCGTCCGATCGCTTTCAATATTCGTTTTGGCCATATTTGGCCCAGGTTCAAGAAAGGCCTGAGAAACAGGTTTCAGACGTCTGAATTCTCCTTTTCAGACATCTGAATATTATACTGGAAAAATTCTATTCCCAGATTTAGACGCCTGAATTGGTTCGAATTGAATCAAAGAGGAAATAGGCTAACATTTAGCATTTCCAGACATTTAAATTTATTGACTCAGACGCCTGAATTCTGTTCTGGAAAATATTTTATTTTCCAGATTCAGACGTCCGAATCATACACTTCAGACGTCTGAATCTGCCTGTTATGCCTATTTAGCTTGAGTTTCCAAATTTAATCGATTCGTGTTGTTTCCCTTTTGTTGTTATCATTTATTATCGACTTTGATGACATTTTCTTCAGGATTTTTTTGGAATATCCATTTATTAGTAAATAAGCTCGATTCTAAAACCGATTTCCAATCTATTAGTATATACAAACCTTTACCTCACTCGCATGAGAAATGTACTTAATTGGCTTAGTAAAACAAATGGCATGAAACGCTTGCGTTTACTTCGTCGGTTAATTCTTGGACTTGTTCGATTGAATCTCTTGTGACAATTTTCGAGTGGAGATCTACAATTTGTTCGTAAATTTTAAGTTAAGCTAGTGGTTATAGGACATAAAGCTAAGCTCATATATTTACTAGCTTAGTGTAATTGACACTTCTTGATGATCGACGATGATCATTTTGTGACTTAGACTAGCAATAAGCGATGTCTCTTTGTCTGCGAGGGAGACTAAACCCCATTTTTATGGAGTTTCAACTCAAATTGGTGGGGTAGCGACCCATGGTCTTCGAGCCGTTTTGTGGAGCCTCGGCTCAAAATGAATGGTTAGCAACCATGGAATAGCTTTCCTTTTTTGATACACGTGTCAGTGAGTTTTCATGCTCCCGTTTTGTGATAGGCCTCCCCCTTTTTGTGATTTTTGAATTTCTATTGATGATTTCTAGAATTTGTGTTTCGCTAATTTTTGTGATTTCATTGATAAGTTCTATCAATAATTTGTGCATTGGTGAATTTGTGTTTCAACAACTTTTATGATTGGCATTGTGATGTTTGCCAATATTAGTGACTTGGTGAATAAAAATTAAGAGTATGACATTCTTTTTTTGATCTTTGAGAAGATTCTGTGATATTGATTAATCTCTGGTAGATTTTCAATTACAAACTTATCACAGTATGGCATTATGGTTATTATATATTTTTTTATATCTGTTATTTTATGTCATTTCATCTGATATTTATAGCTAGACTGATCCGTTTATTATTTTCTTATTAAATAATACTCGGGTCAGACCGAGATGTTAGAGGTGCTTCTCCTTGACTCCTCGTCTGGGATTTTTATTCTGACTTTTGGCTAACTACTTAGATTAGTATTTTTTGTTGTATACATTTGAGATATAGACTCCATGATGTATACTTATTCTTTTGGGTAGCACTTGTAACTATTCTTTTGTGATATTATGGATCTTGTTAGACCACTACTCTGATAAACACATTTAAGTGTTATATATTCATATCTATTTTCGCCTTTGTGATATGAACTTCTGTGACTGCCTTGTGTTATGATATTTCTATATTTGTTTCTGATGATTTCATATAGCCACTGTGTAGTAGCTTTGAGTTTGTGTCGGTACGTCGGATTTCATCTTGTTATATTTTTATCTGGTATATCGGTACTCGCACAAAGCAATTATGCAGATGGTCGCTCCTCAACAACCTTATTCTTCGTGCTAGTTGACGACATTACTCTGTAGTGTCCTTGGCTAGCGTGTGTATAGAGGTAGGGCGTCACAGCTTGGTATCAGAGCCAAACTTCAGAACAATGTAGAATAATTTAACAAAGATAATTGTCCTAAGTCCATCTTAGGAGTCGTGCCTTAGGATTTTATTCGCGCCTTCGAACCGTTCTATCCTATTTTCTTTGTGACGCCTTGCTTTATCAATCATGATTGTTTGATAATTATTTTGTGAATAACCTTTTTCTTCTTTCTTTCTTTCTTAAAGAAGAGAAATAGTTAGACCTGGCCGTCCCAGCACCGGTCAATCTAGTGCTACTCCCTAGGATGGAGTATTTATGTCTGCCCAACAGCTTTTAGATCTCATGAAGAATGCTCAAGCTGTCGGACCCAATCCAGAGCCTACTCACCCTATGTCTGGATTTGCACGTTTGTGCAACGATTATACCAACTTGGGTGGGAAGCGATTAAGAGGTTCTGCAACTATTATTGAAGTCCAAGCTTGGCTAAGAACATGCGATCGAATCTTTTCTCGTATGAATCTTATTGATCTTCACCGAGTTCAGGTGGCCTCTAGTATGCTCCAAGAAAGAGCATTAGACTGGTACGAGCTTCTGATTTCTGAAATAAATGAAGCGGATCCTACTTGGGAGAAATTCCGAGAACGATTCGAATTAAAATTTGTGCCAGAAGCTGAGAATGTGACATTGGTTCGTCGTTTCATTGACCTTTTTCAAGGTGAATCCTCCGTGGCAGATTATGTCGCATCATTCGAGTCACTTTCTAAATACGGGATCGAATACATAAACACCCCATTGAAGAAGAACCAAAGATTTGTCTATGGCTTGAACAAGAATCTCAAAAATCCATTACTTTTGAAATTGGAGGTTGCTTTCGACCAACTTATTGATATCGCTCTCCGACTTGAAGAGGCAGATAAGGAAAGTGATGTTGAAATTGTAGGCGCCAAACCAAACTTCAACAACAACAAGAAAAGGCCTAATAAGTTCAAAGGTCCTTATCCCAATAAGAAAGGGAAGCAAGCAACTCCGGTGGCAAAGACTTCTACCTCTAGTAGTGGGCAATGCTACAATTGTGGTTCTAAAGACCATTATGCGAATAATTGTTCAAAGCCCCACGCTTGTCGCTATTGCAAAAGCCCAGATCATTATTTATCCGCATGCCCAGACTCCAAAACAAGAAGGAGAGAAAGCTTAATGCGGCGCAAGCCCCTTGCAACACTTCTCGCGGTCAAGGTATTTCTCATTCTATCCTTGATGGCATTATTGTGTTTCGTGATCATCCTATTAGAGTACTTTTTGATACGGGTGCGTCCCGTTCCTTTATATCAAAGGAACTTATTGATACTTTTTCTTTAAGTGTTGTTGCTTTAATGACTTCTTTGAGAATTGCGAATCCGGTTAGTGGATTCACAACAATTAGTTTGCTTTGTAAAGATGTCAAGATTATTTTGTGTGATTTTCCTTTCCAAGCCGATTTGCATGTAATGCGTTACTTAGGATTTGGAATGATTTTGGGAATGGATTGGCTTAACCGTTATGAGGCTCATATCCTATGTCCTGGCGGACTATTTATCTTCGACATCCACAATCTGTAAAGCAGATTTCTATTGTACTTAAAGATTGATTCCAACGTGGCAGCATCTTTATATTCTTTAATTCCTCATGATGACGATAATGATGATAAGGAAGATGTCATTTATCTTATTTACGTTGTTCATGGATTTTCCGACATATGTGAGCCCATTTTAGGATTACCACCTAAGCGAGCAATTGAGTTCAGAATTAACCTTATCCCTGGAGCTCTACCTATTACTCATCCTCCTTATCGTATGTGCAATAAAGAAAATGAGAAGATGCGCAAACAATTATCCAAATTGGAGACGAAGCAATTTATTCGCTCTAGTTCCTCGCCTTAGGGAGCTTCAGCTATTTTCGTGAAGAAATCCGATGGTACACTTATGCTTTGTCTTGACTACCGCAAGCTTAATGATCTTACTATCAAGAATAAATATCCTTTACCTCGGATTGATGATCTATTCGATCAACTTAGTGGTGCTAGAGTCTTTTCACAATTGGACTTGGCAACCGGTTTTCATTAGCTTCGTATTGCAGAGGATAACATTCCTTTGACATCGTTTCGTACTTGTTATGGATCTTACGAATGGCTTGTCATGCTATTTGGTTTAACGAATGCTTCGGATTATTTCATTGACCTTATGAATCGAGTTTTCAAAGATTTCCTCGATTGGTTTGTTCTCATCTTTATTGATGATATTCTTGTGTATTCAAAAACCGAGGCGGAACATGAAAAGCATCTTCAGATTGTGTTGGAAACTCTTAGGAGTAATCAATTGAAAGCAAAATTTTCTAAATGTCACTTTTGGCAATCTCGTGTGAAGTTTCTCAGTCATATTATTTCCGAATCTGGAATTTCCATGGATCCTTCAAAGATTGAAGCGATTCAAAATTGGAAGAGACCGGAGAGTGTGACGGAGATCCGTAGTTTTCTTGGATTGGCGGGCTATTATCGCCGTTTCATAAAAGACTTTTCTAAAATTTCCGTGCCCTTACTAGTTTGACAAAGAAGGGAGTTAAATACATTTGGTCGGACAAATGTGAAGCTTTTTTCCAGAAATTAAAAGAACACCTTTCCGATGCTCCTATTCTTGTTATTCCCGAGGGGAATCAAGATTTTATTGTTTATACCGATGCTAGTCGTGTTGGTTTGGGAGCCGTTCTCATGCAAAGAGAACGTGTTATTGCTTTGCTTCTAGGCAATTGAAGCCAGCCAAGACTAGATATGCCACTCATGATTTAGAGCTCGCGGCTATTGTTTTCACCCTTAAAATTTGGCGTCATTATCTTTTGGGAGAAAGATTTATTCTTTACACCGATCATAAATCTTTGAAGCATCTATTTTCTCAAAAGGAACTTAATTTGCGTCAACAACATTGGCTCGAGTTCCTTGCATCTTATGATCTTGACATTCTTTATACTCCCAGGAGGGGAAATCATGTTGCCGACGCCCTTAGTCGAAAGCTACAAGCTGTTGTTTCCATGATGATATCTGAATGGAATGATCTCGGAGTTTTATCCACTTGTGAGATTCGAGATCGTGAGTCCAGTTTATGTTCATCTTTGGCTTTATGTAGCCTTGGGGCTCATCCTTCTCTTTTAGACCGCATTCTTGAAGCTCAAAAGCTAGATCCCGAATTGGCTCTTCTTAGCCAAAGCTGTAGGGATAAAATTGGTACTGAAAGTTTGAAAGACTTTGATATAGATTCTCGTGGCGGTATTCGAAAATTTGGTAGACTTATCGTGTCAAATATTAGTTATCTTCTTAAAGATATTTTAGAAGATTCTCATCGTTCTAAATTTACCATTCATCCCGGTAATAGTAAAATGTATGCGGATATGAAGCGACTTTATTGTTGGGATGGAATGAAATCTGATATTGCTAACTTTGTTAAGTGTTGCATGACTTGCCAACTTGTCAAGGCCGAGCATCAAAGGCCCGGTGGGTTATTGCAACCTTTAGAGATTCCAATTTGGAAGTGGGATCAAATTTCCATGGACTTTATTGACGGCCTTCCCCGTTCTAGTTCGGGTCATGATAACTTATGGGTGATAGTTGATAGTCTTACTAAATCCGTCCATTTTATTCCCGTTCGGTCCAATCGGACCGTTCCTCTTTTGGCCAAACTCTTTATCAAAGAAATTGTTAAATTTCATGGAGTTCCTACTTCTATTATTAGTGATCATGATCCATTGTTTACTAGTGGATTTTGGAAGAGTTTTCAAAAAGCTTTGGGAACAAAGCTTAATTTTAGCACCGCTTAACACCCCTAGTCCGATGGACAAACCGAGTGTGTGAATCAAACTCTTGAAGATCTTCTTCGTGCATGTGTTCTTGATTTTGGTGGAAGTTGGAAAGATCATATTTCCCTTGTTGAGTTTTCCTATAATAACAGCTTCCAATCTAGTATTGGTATGGCACCTTTCGAGGCACTCTATGGAAGACCATGCCGATCTCCTTCTTGTTCGCTTGAGGCCAGTGAGAAGTTGGTTTTAGGACTATATTTTATTCGTGATTCCACAGAAAAGATTGACCTTATTCGCCATTGGATGAAAGAAGCTCAAAGTAGACAGAAATCCTATGCCGATAACCGAAGAAGGAAATTAGAATTTTCTGTGGGAGATTTTGTGTTTATTCGTGTTTCACCTATGAAAGGTGTTGTGCGTTTCAGTCGATCGGGAAAATTAGCACCTCGATATATTGGTCCATTTCCCATCACCGAACGTATTGGTTCTGTGGCTTATCGCCTTTTATTACTGGCTCAGTTTTCTACTATTCATAACGTGTTTTACGTTTCTCAATTATGGAAATGACTTCGACATTCCGATTCTATTCTTGAGCCCAGTGTTGTGGAAGAAATTGAAGTTTCGCGTAATTTGACTTATGAGCAACATCCTATTCGTTTCATTGCTTCAGAGATTAAATGCCTTCGAAATAAAGATGTTCCTCTCGTGAAAGCTCAATGGTCCTCAAATCATAAGGATTGTTCTTGGGAATCCAGAGAATTCATCGAGCGAACACATCCGGACTTACTTTCTCGTGCTCTTTGAGGTGAACTTCTTATTCCTGATTTCTTCTTTTGTGTTGATATGCTTTTATGGTTGTTACATTTTGTTCATTTATTTCTTAAGATTGCGAGGACGCAATTTCTTTAAGGAAGGGAGTCTGTAACAACCCGCATATTTTATGATTGAAAATTTAAATATTTTATTTAAATATTTCATCGTTACTCGAATTATTGTCTGAAAAGCTACTTTTTGCAAACGGTCGAATTAGGACTCGAGACCACCCCCATTGAGTTCATAATGACGTCTGTGACCTTTTTGAGTATAAACTTCGATATGTTTGGAGTTAGTAGAATTTTGCTACTTTTCACTTAGAGCTTTGGGTTAGGTTTCAGCCCATTAACCCTACTTATTATTCTAGCTCAGTCCACCTCTCCTCTTCACTTCATTCTTATTTTTCTTATACTTAAGCTTTAGCAACAATGGAGAGAGGAATGGAAAATTAAAACTCCAAGCCCTAATCATCTTTGCAAATTCAAGTTCTAGCTCCAAATTCATAGAAGAAGCTTTGGTAAGCCTTCTCTTCTTCTTCTCCAACTCATTCTCCTTTCAATTTCAGAAATTCCTAAACCTAACTTAGAAAATGTTTCTCTTTTAAGCTTAGATTTAAGCTTGTTGGGTTGGAATTAAAGAGTGATTGTTCTTGCTATTGCTCTATAGCTTCGTCTTCATTTGTTTTGTGCAAAAAGGTGAGATTTTCATCTCACATCTATGTCTATATCTATCCTTGTTGTTAGGTATGAATTCCTAACACTTATTCATGTGCATTTGCCTTTTTTTGGGTTGCTTTAGTGAATATTCCAATTTTTGGTGTTTTGAAAGAAAATTTTATGAAATCCTGTTATGGATATTTGGACATTGATATTTGAGGCGTATCGAAGAGCCTTTAGGGTTGGGTTGTCGCTTGGCATAAATCCTTAGTCGGTTGTTGCTCATCCGATCGCTTTCGATATTCGTTTTAGCCATTTTTGGCCAAGGTTCAAGAAAGGCCTAAGAAACAGGTTTCAGATGTCTGAATTCTCCTTTTCAGATGTCTGAATATTATACTGGGAAAATTTCTATCCCCAGATTCAGACGTCTGAATCAATAATTCCAAGCGTCTAATTGGTTCGAATTGAACCAGAGAGGAAATAGGCTAAAATTTAGCATCTCCAGACGTCTGAATTTATTGATGCAGACGTCTGAATTCTGTTCCAAAAAATATTTTATTTTCCAGATTCAGACATCAGAATCATACACTTCAAACGTCTGAATCTGCCTATTATGCCTATTTAGCTTGAGTTTCCAAATTTAATCGATTCATGTTGTTTCCCTTTTGTTGTTATCATTTATTATCGACTTTGATGACATTTTCTTCAGGATTTTTTTTGGAATATCCATTTTGATGGATTTGTCGATTTCTTTGGATCTTTTTCACGTCTTCGAATGTGAATTTTGGCGATTGATTATTTCTACAATCATTTCTGTGATTTGTCACTTTAAACATAACGGTTTTCTATACTAGTAGTAAATAAGCTCGATTCTTAAACTGATTTCCAATCTATTAGTATATACAAACCTTTACCTCACTCGTATGAGAAATCTAGTTAAACGGCTTAGTACAACAAATGGTATGAAACGCTTGCGTTTACTTCGTCGGTTAATTCTTGGACTTGTTCGATTGAATCTCTTGTGACAATTTTCGAGTGGAGATCTACAATTTTTTCGTAAATATTTAAGTTAAGCTAGTGGTTATGGGACATAAAGCTAAGCTCATATATTTAATAGCTTAGTGTAATTGACACCTCTTGATGATCGACGATGATCATTTTTTGATTTAGACTAGCAATGAGCGATGTCTCTTTGTCTGCGAGGGATATTATGCCCCGTTTTTGTGGAGTTTCGACTCAAATTGGTGGGGTAGCGACCCATGGTCTTCGGGCCGTTTTGTGGAGCCTCGGCTCAAAATGAATGGTTAGCAACCATGGAATAGCGTTTCGTTTTGTGATACACGTGTTGGTGAGTTTTCATGCTCCCGTTTTGTGATAGCCCTCCCTCTTTTTGTGATTTCTGGATTTCTATTGATGATTTCTAGAATTTGTGTTTCGCCAATTTTTGTGATTTCATTGACAGGTTCTATCAATAATTTGTGCATTGGTGAATTTGTGTTTCAACAACTTTTACGATTGGCATTGTGATGTTTTCCAATATTTGTGACTTGGTGAATAAAAATTAAGAGTATGACATTCTTTTTTTGATCTTTGAGAAGATTCTTGTGATATTGATTAATCTCGGTAGATTTTCAATTACATACTTATCACAGTATGGCGTTATGGTTATCATACATTTTTGTCATATCTCTTATTTTATATCATTTCATCTGATATTTATAGCTAGACTGATCCGTTTATTATTTTCTTATTAAATAATACTCGGGTCGGACCGAGATGTTACAGGTGCTTCTGCTTGACTCCTCATCTGGGATTTGTATTCTGACTTTTGGCTAACTACTTAGATTAGTATTTTTTGTTGTATGCATTTGAGATATAGACTCCATGATTTATACTTATTCTTTTGGGTAGCACTTGTAACTATTCTTTTGTGATATTATGGATCTTGTTAGACCACTACTCTGATAAACACTTTTAAGTGTTATATATTCATATCTATTTCCGCCTTTGTGATATGAACTTCTGTGACTGACTTGTGTTATGATATTTCTATATTTTTTTCCAAAGATTTCATATAGCCACTGTGCAGTAGCTTTGAGTTTGTGTCGGTATGTTGGATTTCCTCTTGTTATATTTTTATCTGGCTTATCGGTACTCGCACAAAGTAATTATACATATAGTCGCTCCTCAACAGCCTTATTCTTCGTGCAAGTTGACGACATTACTCTGTAGTGTCCATGTCTAGCATGAGTATAGAGGTGGGGCGTCATAGTAAAACCCCTGGACTACACCATACACACACAAATATGGATTGCACAAGGGAATTGGTTAAGTCACATATTTTTGAAATGGTTATAAAGATGAATTTTGAATTCAAATAGCCTTGGAAATGGTATTGGGTTAAGCATGAAAAGCCTTTAAAAAAGGAGTTTTGAAGTTAAAAGTTATTTTGAATAACTTAATAGAGTTTTGAAATTTAAATAATTTGATTTGAATTTGAATGCAAGATTTGAAATTGAATTCGATGTTTGAAAATTATGGTTTGAAAAATGTACACAAGTTATAGATGTGTTTATATGGGTTTTAAAACATTTTAAAGTTATTGTTTTGAGAATTTAGATTTAACCCAAGGGCTTTAACTGGTACAAATGTAATCGGATTTTTTCGAAATGAAAACTATTTATTTTCAAATAATAATAGCTTTCATATAAAATGGATTTCCAATTTATGTTGAATAGATTTCAAGTTTGAAATGGAATTGAAATAGTTTTGAAAGCTATAAATGAATCTTTATGAAAGATGAACCTTGTTTTGAAATTAAAAATTAAAATGGTGTATCTTTTATATATAAAAGATTTGAAATGGGAATTGTTTTGAAAGCTATGAATTAAATCTTTGATTTAAAGATTGGATGAGTTAACCCAATTTGAAAGGGAAATTGTTTTGAAAGAATGTGAATGGATCTTTGTGAAAAATGAGTGAAGTTTGTGAAGTGAATCTTTTTGTTTAAAAGATTAGAAAATGGTAATTTGTTTAAACCATTTAAAAGAAAAGTTTTGGGTTTTAAATTGTGACTTAACTGAAATCCCAATATCCATATGTTTTTAAATGTTACGCTCATTATTTGGTTTAGCCGGGAGAGAACCTTGTGCCATATAACCCATTCCGAATAATGATACGACGTTATGGGTAGCATTTGAAGACCGGTGGTAAAGACCGGGTATTTTCGAGAACGAAAGGATTACCCGTCGAATGTCTCTGCAGTGAGTCGCGCCGGTATAGAGATCTCCATATGGATGGGGAGTCCGATCGGGATTGGGAATTCTCGGATTGCAAGGGCTTCTTTAGAAGTGCCTTCAGTTCTGTTCGAACCCGAAACAGACTTGTATGGATGTGTGTCCAACATTACACTTTGAGATGTAAAGCTGGTTTCTATCAAATACATTTCTGTTGGTGGCGAAGATTTATTCTCTTAGCTTAACACCCTTCTCTGAGACGTACGAGCTCAGAGGTTATGTAGTTGATGGTTTCTAGTGATACATTCACAATTTGGTAATGTGGCATATGAAGTGCTGCTGATCATTTGTTGATCGATGCACGGCTTTTTTGAAAAGCATAGCTTTGTGGACGAGACTTCGTCGAGCCTCACAACCCGGAAATTGTCGAAACAGGAATGTTGCGGCAAGGTTTTCAGGGGTCGTGCCTCCTAGGGTATGTTCATTTCCTTCTGGATAAAAGATGGTATCATGATATGGAACCCAAATATTTACCTATGTGGTTGCTGCATACTTATTGTTGTGTGGTTGTTGGTTGAGGGCCCTCGGATAAAGGTCGGTAACGACCGAGGATGGCATATCTGTATGTGTTACTTCCGAGCAGGGGTAACCTGGCCTTGTGTTGGTAGGGAGCCGTTTTGGTTCTTGGGGGTGTCCCTCCAGAGGCGTTCCATTTATTAAGCAAGTTCCTTAGCCTGACCATTTGTTGGAAATCCAATATGGTAGCTATAATAGGCATACTATGATGGTACGCATGGTGGCTAAGATTAATATTATACTTTCGAAAGGTTTTCTGCACTATGCACTAATAATAATATCAAATGATATTCGCGCATCAAGCATTTTTTACTGTCATAAGGAGAAATCTCCTCCAATTGTGCGCTGGCATTATGTTTGTGGCGGGAGGCCTTATGGCTATTTCATTTTCCAAAAAGCATTGCAGATTTCAACTTTAAATCTTTTTTTGTTTATATTAAAGATAAAATGTTTTTGTTTGCTCATACCAGTCCCATGACTGACCCGGAGTTTATTGTTCCCTTTCTAAACTCTGGGTGCACATAATTTTCCACACGGGCAGTCTAGAGTTGGATTTTTCAGATAGTTGAATAGTAGATGTAGCTTCAATAGCTTAAAGTCTTTGGTTTGGCAATTGATGTCTGGATTGCATTTGCTACAAGTCAGCATGATGATGGTTCGAGTTTTTTGGTTCAAGCTATATTTGGTGTTGGATTCTTTTGGAGATGCATTCTATTGGAGTTATCTTTCCGCTGTCGATGGTTGCAAAGTCTAGACCATCTAGTTATGTTATTTTCCGCTGTTATCTTGTATCCCTGATATTGATATCATTTGTATCATTTTTGTAATAAACTATTGTATATTAATGATATATTATTTTCTTCCGCTGTGTTGTTGTACTTAATGTCTTATAAGCTCCGGCACGAATCAGATTTTGACTTTTGAATCTGCGGCATTCGAGTACAAGAAAAGTAAGATGTCAATTTTCGAACGCTGAAATTTAGACCATGACACTTTGGTATCAGAGCTGAAGGTTGAACTTTAGCTCAGGAGTATAACACATTAGGTAACTCATTAGAGATAAGGGTTACAAATACCCGAGAATGAGTATATCCCTAAGATATCCGTCTGTATGCCTTAGTAAATTCTCTTACTATCCACTGATAGTGAGTATGGGTGCAAGAAGAGGACGAGATAGGGGACAGGGGAATACTACTACAAATGGTCAATACCCTATAACAACAAGGTAACAATTCTTCTCAATCTCCTTTGATCCAGTTCCAATTCTTTGATTGCTTTGTGGCGGCTACAAGGAGAAGCTTTGCTGAAGTGGTGGCTCTGCGAATCATTGTAGAAAAGGTTATAATTCTTATTTTGTATTCTTTCCATCGTTTTTAACTTTAATGAATTTGAAATTTTATTTGAAATAAATTGGTTAACAAAAGAAGAAGTTAAATTGAATTGTATCGATAAAATGATTTCGATTAAAACCAAATTTATTGTGATTTCTTGTGAAGATCAAAGTCCGAAGAGGGACAAGTTTGCATATTCTTTGGGGTATTCCGACCATAGTTTGGAATCCATACCTAGTATTTAAGAGTCGTGGAAGATCAAATCCATTTATTTATTGCTTGGGCCTCGATATATGCTACAAGTGGTTTGTTACTCCTTCGAACTAACCAATGCCCCTGCATATTTCATAGACTGGATGGCTCGAGTATCTTATGAGATATGGGATGAGTACGTTCTCATAATTATTGGTGATATTCTAATTTAAAAGCCAAATGCAGAATGGATATCTTAGTTTGACCTGGAAACTGTTTCTCTATCTTTGTGTGTCCATCTGTTCTTTGTTGTCTCCTTGGCGAATTTCGAGGATGAAATTTTCTTAAGGGGGAAATCTATAACGATTCCGATTTTAAGCCAAATTAATTTGGTACTTAATTTGATTTTTGGATTAAATTAAGAATTAATTTGGTAATTAATATGAAATTTTGAATTAAACCGTGAATTTAATTGTGAAATTAAATTGAAAATATAGGAATAAAAAAATATATATAAGTTTTTAAATAAAGAGTTTGATTTGGAAAATCTAAATATTTTATAAATAAAATATAATTTGGAATTTCAATTTGAATTTCAAATACATATATGTTGAAAATAAATATTCGGAAAATAAATGTTTTGAATAATATATTGAGTTTTTAGCTCTGCATTTTGAGAAATTAAAGTATATATGTATATAAGATTATTTATTTGTGTATAATTGATTATTAAATCATTTTTCTTTATATAAGTACAAATATAAACATTCATTCATTTAAACTATACATTTTAAAATTTAAATAAGGATAAATAGGAAAGTATGGTTTAAATTCAATATAATATTTACAAAAGTTTTCAAAGTTAATCATTTTCAAAACGTTAAGATAGATATTTATTTAAAAGGTTGGTAACTTGAGTTTAAAATTTAAATAAGATTTGTATATATGTAAAAATATAAATACATGAAAATATAATACATGAATTAATGTACAAAACATAAAAACTCAAATTATATATAAATTAAGAAAAAGGACTTAGAAATAATTTATAAATAAAGTAAAGTAAAGGTCTAAACGTAAATTTTGTTGTTTTAACAAGTGTACTGTCACGATCCAAATTTCAGCATTCGAAAATCGACATCCGTACTCCACTTGTACCCGAACGTCGCAAATTCAACCGTTGAAATTCGGCTCGTGCCGAAGCTTATAACACATTAAGTACAACAAAGCGGAAGAAATGAATAATACATTTGATATACAACATTGGATACAATATCCAGATACAGTGATGATACAATGAATATCAATATACATCAGAGATATGATACAAGACAATAGTAGCAGAAAGAAAAGATAACACCAGCAGCGAAACAATATCTCTAATATGGTCTTCACGAGAGAACTCCAGTATCGGTAAACTCCACCTCCAAGGCACCAATACGGAAATAACCCGAACTCCCAGTAACGATGCACCAAGCTAAGCAAGGTTAGTGGTCCAAAGACTGAAGAAGACTCCAAAGATTGAAAGCAACCAAACCAAAGACTTCGAAAGCTATCGAATCTACACCTATTATTGATTATCTGAAAAACCCAACTCTTGACTTCCCGTGTGGGAAAATTATGGGCACCCAAAGTTTAGGAAGGGAACAATAAAATCCAGGTCAATCGTGGGACTGGTATGAGCAAACAAAACAGTTTATCTTTAAAATAAACAGACAGTGATTTTAAAATAAATCCGCAATGCTTTTTGGAAAATGAAACTACCTTAAGGCCTCCCGCCTCACATACAATGCAAATGCAGAATTGGAGGAGATTTCTCGTTATGATAGTCAAATATGCTTGATACGAAAAAATTTCTTTGATATTATTACTAGTGCATAGCGCAGAAAATCATTTCGAAAGTATACTATTAATCTTAGCCAGCATAGACATTCCGAACTATGCCTACTATAGCTACCATCTAAATAGTGGTGACCACCATAAGTAAATGGCAGGTACTACAACTAAAACCGTACAAGGCGCGTATTGAAGATTGGATTTCCAACAAATGGCCAGGCTAAGGAACTTCCTGCTGCCACATGGGTACGCCTCTAGCGGGACGTCCCGAGAGCTTAACCAGCTCTCTGCTAACACAAGGTCGGGTTACCACTGTGACTAGGTAACTACTACACAAGCGTGTTATCCTCCGGTCCTTTGGGACCTTTATCCGAGGTACCTCTAATCCAACAACCACAAAGCAATCACAAAGTAATAGATTTGCAGTGACCACATGAGTTAAATATCCGGGCTCCATACCATGATGCCACCCTTTTCCAGAAGGGAATGACACACCCTAAAGGGAGCGGCCCTCATAATATTGCCGCATCTTTCCTGTTTCGACCATTTTCGGGGTGTGAGGTCCTTATGCAGTCTCGTCCACAAAGCTACGCTTTATACAAAAGCCATGTTTTGATCAAAAAATGATACACAGCAGCACTCAACATGCCACACTACCAAATTTGGGAGTATAGTACTGATAACTATCAACTACGTAACCTCTGAGCTCGTACGTCTCAGAGAAGGGTGTTAAACAAAGAGAATAAATTATCCACCACCAAGCAGAAATGTATTTGATAGAGACCAATTTTATATCTCAAAGTGTACTGTCAGACATACAACCATACAGGTCTGTTCCGGGTTCGAACAGAACTGAAGGCACTTCCGAAGAAGCCCTAGCAATCCGGGCATCCACAATTCTGATCGGACTCCCCATCACATATGGAGAACTCTATACCGGAGCAAATCAGTGCAGAGTCAATCGACAGGTTATCCTATCATTCTCGAAGACACCCGATCTTCACCACCGGTTTTCAAATGCTATCGTCTTATCGCTATTCGAAATGGGTTATATGACACAAGGTCCTCTCCGGACTAAACCGAATAGTGAGCGCAATATTTAAAAACATATGGATATGGGATTTCAGCTATGTCTCAATTTCAAAATCCAAAGCTTTTCTTTCAAATGGTTTAAACAAATTACCATTTCAAATCTTTTAACAAAAAGATTCATTTCATAAAGTTCAGCCAGTTTCACAAAGATTCATTCAAAGATTTTCAAAACAATTTCCCTTTCAATTGGATTAACTCATTAAATCTTTAAATTAAAGATTTAACTTATAGCTTTCAAACCATTTCCAAAGATTTATTCATAACTTGGAAGACCATTTACATTTTAGACTTGAAATCCTTTTAACACAAATTGGAAGTTCATTTCTTATGTGAAAGCTTTTATTATTTGAAAGAAAACAGTTTTTATTTTGGAAAAAATCCGACTTCATTTATACAAGTTAAAATCTTTGGGTTAAGTTCAAATTCCAATAACAATACTTCTAAAATGGTTTAACCCATATAAACTTGTATAACCTTTTTAAATCATAAATAGAATTCAATTTAAAATTTTTGATTTAAATCTAAATCAAATTTCAAAACTAAATTAAGTTATTCAAAAATAACTTGTATCTTTGAAATTCCTTTTCAAAAACTTTTTACTTTAATCCAAATCCATTTCCAGAACATTTGGATTCAAGATTCAATTTCAAAACAATTTCAAAAATATGCGACTTAACCAATTTCCACATGCAATCCATATTTGTGTGTGTGTAAGTGTGGTTTAGAGGTTTTACACAATAGAAGTGCAACATCATCAATTAGTACAAATCCAAATACATCAATATATTTGGTAAGCTGTATAAACTATAACGCTTATCTTTCGTTCACAGATCACAGATATATATAACAGATAATAAATTACATTAAACACAGCTGGAATCAAAACAGAGCATCACAATCAGGGATATCAAACAATTCAATCATCCAGTAGAATCCAAACATTCATAAGTAAAGTCAATTAATCATCTGATTAACTTAAATTAGATTAGTCACTAATCCTGGTTAATTAATTTTAATAAATTACAAATCATTTTGATTAATTATTCTTTAATCATTTATTAATTAACCATTAATAATAAATTAGTTAATAATCACCTGATTAATCCACCTTTAATTATTAATTAATTACTTTTAATTAAGTAATTATCTTTAAGCAATTAATTACCTTTAATTGTTTCCATTAATTTAATCTTCATTTATTAATTATATTAATTAATAAATCCTTAATTATAAATTAATTAACCTTATATTAATAATTAATTATCTTTAATTAATTGCAATGATTAATTGATTAATCCTTAATTAATAATCATTCCTTAATCACTTTCATAAATTAATTTGTTTTTAATTACTTAATTATTTTCAAATTAATTACCTTTATTAATTAATCACATTAATTAATTATTGTTTAAATTTATTTAACCTTTAAACACTTGATTTATAAATCTCTAAATCATTAATTATTCATCTTTAATTACTTTCATTAAGTAATTACTTTTTAAGAAATTAATCATTCTTGAATTAGTTATTCCTAAATTTCTTGATTTATTAAACTCCTAATCATTTATTAATTATCCTTAATTATATAAGTTAACTTAACCTTTAAGTTGACAATTTAGGAACATTTGATTAACTCCATTATTTCTTTGTCAAGTTTGTTTAAATGTACTCTTTTAAAATTATAAATTTTAAACATTTGAACTTAATTAATCTAAAATATCTTCATTTAAAAACCTTTAATTACATATTTCAACTTAACAACAATCATTAATTTAAAAAGGATAGTTCAGAAATCATGTTAACTCAGATTGTTAAAGTTTTTGAAACTGGAAATTATGAACCCCGAGTCAACTTCGAGTATTACCCGAGACGATTTCCCATTTACTTCGAGTTTTTCTTAAAATCAACCCGAGTGCCACATTTCAAACTTGAAATAATTTCTAATTAATTTTTTTTCCCGGCGCGTTAAAATTTTTACCCGACTTATAACTCGAGCCCGAACCCTTCTCTCCCGATTTTAGCTTCGAGCGAAACCTTTCTTCCCTAACCTTCTTTCCACTGACACAAACCAAAACGCTGTGCGCATGCACAATCGAAAACGCCACCTCCGGTCAAAACTCCAGCCACCATCGAGTCGACGGCAACTCACCTGAACCCCACACACCCAAAAACCCATCACGTTGATGAATTTGCGAATGAACTTTCTAACCCAGGCTGCATCAGAACGACCACCTGAAAAAACATCTCGTCACTTCACCTCTGGCCATCAGAGGCCACAAAAATCTAGTTGAAGCTTCGCTTCGATCACATGCCGCTATTCCCACCGAAGTGATCAACTCGGACGGCCTGACGAAAACGCGGCGAACCCCTTTTCTACTGCAACCAAATGGTGGGTTAAAACCCTAGTTCAGAGATTTCGATCACCACGATGTTGTTTAAATTCGATCAACAATTTTCTGATGATCTCGGATCATCCACCAAGCTCCAAACATGATCACGAGATTCATCATAACCCCTACCACCCTGAATTGCCCAGAACTCGTTCAAAGTTCATTTTCCAAATTCTCAAAATTCACTAAGTTAAAAATCATGTTATTAACATCAAAATTCACGATTTCCTAACACTAGTCAAATCCTATAACCCAATTATGAAATTTAAATACTTGGTTTCTGGTAAAAATTATTTCTTTCTTGTCATTTCTTATTTTCAAAAGATTTGTCAATTATTTTAACTGGAATTTATTTTTAAAAATGATATTACACACATTCAAACATTTTTCATATAGAAACCATAGTCTAATTTCGTTTGGATAGAAAGATATAGATTAAATTGGGTAGACTGAGATTTGTATTATAAATAGAGCAGTATGTTCAAACAGACATGCATATCAAAGGAGTCCAAAATCATTTTCCAGTAAAATATCTTATTGATTTTTTTTTACTTACAAATATTTTTAAAAGTAGCATCAGATTAATATGAACAGATTTATTTTAAGGATTAAAGCATAACATCAATTATATAAGGAGGATTTAAATTTAAAAAAAAAGTAGGTTTAGCCTATACTGTTTAAACAGAGGTATATAAATAGACATACAGACATTCAAAAACATGCATGCACTGATACATTCAAACATATAGGCATATCTAATAACATTCCAGATCATCTTTTAAGCATCAATACCATATCAAAGAGTATAGGCAAAAATAAGTGAGTTGCTCACCTGAATGTGCACAAGACAGAAACCTGGAATTTGCAATTTGAAAACTGGAATTGATGTTTTGATTTGTGAATTTGCTTGAATCTGATTTTTAATTGCTTTTGATTTTTTTTTCTCATAATCCCTCAGGTTTTGCTTTAATCTTTTCCTCTAATCTGGATTGTTGAAATGCTTCATGAATTTTGCTTAACCTTAACTTGATATTTGATTCAAGATGAAGATTATTTGATCAGGCTCTTGTATTTGAATTCGAAACTTTTGCTTTCAGATTTGTTGTATTTTTTAGATTGGAAGAGGACTTCAAATTTAGATTTTTGGATAGGATTTTGAAATCTCATTTTCTCGGATCTGAGAAAACTTTAAGAAAATGAACAGCCTGATATTTTTTCCCTTTGCATGCTTTCAAAATTTAAATTCAAAAGAATCAAATTATCTTGCCACTTGTCCAATTACGTTGACACTTGTTTAATTCCCTTTGCGCATGGCGTACACTTGTTAACATTTTTAAATTTATGTTTAAGCCCTTGTTTAATAAACTATGTTTTAACCCTTGTCATTTTATAAATTGCTATTTGTTTTTTAAACCCCTTTTTGTTTTAGTACTTATGTTTATATATATGGTTTCAATTTAACTTTACACACATATATTTTTATGTTATGTATTTTTGCATACAAACCTTTTCATTATTCAAAAATATTTAATCTACATACATTTACTTTCATAACTATTTACTTATCCTTAAGAAAATGATTTTAAAACTAATTTTATTAATAAGTGAATTTTTTTAAAAAAGAAAGTATGTACACTTATTTTGTTTTTAAGATATTCATTTTAGTATTTTCAAATCAATAATATTCATTGTCAACAAATTAATCAAATATCAAAATCAAATTCCAATTATAATTCATTTATATAACTATATATCTTATTTCAATTTGGAGAATTCAAATATACCTAAAATTCTATTTACAATATATTTATTTTTCTAGAACTTCCAGCTTAAAATTCAATTAAGTTTTATTTTTATATTTCAAATCCAAAATTCTATTTAAAAGTCTAAAATACTTATTTATTCTGGAAATTTTCTAATTAATTAACAAATAATTTCAGAATTAAACTCCAAAATTAAATTAGTTGCCAAATTAAATTTGGTTAAAATTCGGGAATGTTACATGGTCATATTTTGAAA